>CM073000.1:103403165-104624415 GCA_037038555.1 Rhynchonycteris naso
TTTGGATGATAAGTACAACAGGACAGGGTAACAAATTTGATATTGGGGATGAAGGTGAAAGAATAATCATAGATGGCTGTGTTGTTTTTAATTAGGGTGATGAAGGACTGGTTAGTCTATTCTTAGAGATAAACAATGCAGGTAAAGAAGCAGGTCTTGAGGGAATTATGATGAAATTAGTCATCTTAAGAGATCTAGGTTGAGAACTCTGTTAGTCTAGGGTTGCCATAACAGAGTGGGTGGCTGAAACTATAAAATTCTATTTTCTCCCAGTTCTGAAGGCCGGAAATTCAAGATGAGGTACTTCAAGGGCTGTTTTCCTATAAGGCTTTACTTCCTGGAGTACAGACAGCCTGCCTTCTCAGTGGCTCCTCACATTGCTTTTTTGTCTGTGTATATGCTCTCCTGGTTTTCTCTTCTTATATGGACACCAATCCTATTGGATTAGGTTCCCATCTTTACAACCTCATTTAGTCTTACCTCCTTAAGGGGTAAGATTGTGGGTTAGGGCTTCAACATATAACTTGAGCACAGTTTAGTCCTAGATTTGGTAATAAAACAGGCATTATTTTTATCTATTTACAGATGAAAAACTAAGCCTGGAACTGATAAATTACTTGTACTGTCACACAGAAAGCACTGGAAATAAAATATACCTAGTACTCTATCTACATTAATATGATATAGTAGACAGGACAAGTACAATCTGAACAACAACAACAACATCTCATAAATCAACAGAAATGTATCCAGATCCATGGCAGAGGCCTCGTAGAACATCACCAAGTCTATATGGAATTGCCAAAAGAAATGGGATTTTACAGTGCTGGCTGACTTCAAGGGACATGCTATTTCATGACAGTGAGCAAGAATATCCCAGAAATTTTCTCAGGACATCAAACACAGGTCCAAATATTATGAATAACATCCCACGGAACCTTTAATATCATTACAGAATAAACCATGCTATTTATGACTGGAGATCGAAGGGTGAAGCAGCCACCACAGCTGTGATTTGACACCAAGGTTCAAGGGAAAATAGGCATTTCAAAGCCAGCTTTGCTTTACACCTCTAAGCCTGCCTCTCTGGCTGTGTTCAAACACATGGATTGTTCACTGAACAATACAATGATTATCCAGCTTAAACCAGGGGGCTGTGCAAGAACAAAAGGCTGAGGGGTAAAGATGATTTTTTTTATTAAGTTACTATTTTTATGAAACATTCATATAGCAGAAAAAGAATTGCCTTGTTTTAAAAGAAATTTTGTTAAGGAAATCCTATGAAAAAGAATCATACACTACCTTTAAAGTAACTGTACATGTATTCGGGAAAAAAATAAAAACTGAGTTAGAAAATTCAGTTCAGAACTGTATTTTCAAAATGAGGGAAAATGTAGACCTCTGTTAGACCAATTTAAAATTCCATGAGCATGGATTTGAGCATATGTCAGGCAGAACTAATTGCATTATGGCTCAAATGTTGAGTTTAGTGACTCTCCATTTCTCTTTTGCCACAACCTGGAATTATTTGAAACTACAGGCCCAATTAAGACAAATATGAAGATACATCTGTTGTGTGTGTACATAATTTCAATTCAAGGTGTTCCACTACTCTTTCCTGAGTCCTGTCTAGCACTACAATTTGTTTAAATCAAACATAGAAGGCCAAACCCTTCAAAACAGTGGTGGTCTTACTTTTCTAATGTGAGGGAAGATGGAGAAAAGGTGTCAAGTATATGATTTGCATTTCCAAAGTAGATGTAACATAATTTATTCTTTTAGTAAGTGAGGTAAGGGAAAGACAAATATTCCTGCTTATAAATATTCCACACAAAAATATACTTAAGTACAAGCTCTCCTTTAAAAGTTTTAAAAATATTAAAATGAGAAAGAAAATACTATTGGCACTTTATGGTGGGGTTTTGACAGGAAATTTGTATGTAACAGGACAAAATAGAATAAAGAACTTTGAAACGAAAAAAGCCATTCTGAAGGACATGAGATTTCTAAGGATTAAGAAACAGGAATCAGGCCCTGACCAGTTGGCTCAGAGGTAGAGCATCAGCCTAGAGTGCAGAAGTCCCCGGTTCAATTCTCAGTCAGGGCACACACAAAAGTGATTATCTGATTCTTCACTCTTCCCCCCCCCCTCCTTCTCTTCCTATCTCTCATTTCCCCTCCTGCAGCCATGGCTCGAATGGTTCGAGCAAAGTTGACCCTGGGTGCTAAAGATGGCTCCATAGCATTGCCTCAGGTTCTAAAATAGCTCAGTTGCTGAGCAATGGAGCAACAGCACCAGATGGGCAGAGCATCCCCAAGTAGGGGACTTGCTGGGTAGATCGTAGTTGGGGCACATGTGGGAGTCTGTCTCTCTGCCTCCCTGCCTCTCATTAGAAAGAAAGAAAGAGAGAAAGAAAGGAAGGAAGGAAGGAAGGAAGGAAGGAAGGAAGGAAGGAAGGAAGGAAGGAAGGAAGGAAGGAAGGAAGGAAGGAAGAAAGAAAGAAAGAAAGAAAGAAAGAAAGAAAGAAAGAAAGAAAGAAAGAAAGAAAGAAAGAAAGAAAGAAAGAAAGAAAGAAAGAAAGAAAAGAACTTAAAGAAAAGAGTAAGATAGTGGTAAAAAAGGATTCCTAGATTGGGTATTAGTCTCAGGCTGAGTCATCAGTTGATACCTGTGTTAGGATATCAGGAGATTGTAACAGTATGATAGTGAAGAGCAAAGGTTTTGGAGTCAGAAAACTTAAATTTGAATCTCTCGTTCACTGATCAGGTGACTTTGGGCAGGTTACTCAACCTCTATGAACCATAACATTCTTGTCTGTAAAATGGAAAGAATCATATCACCTGGAGCAAATGCAGAGGCAGATTTAACGGTGGGTGCACCAGTCACACACCCTCGGCCCCGACTTCTGAAGGGCCGGGTAAAACCCCAACTTAACACTTTTTTCTAATGTAAGGGACCCAATATTTTCTTCTGTGCCTGGGGCCTCAACCAACCTTAATCCACCTCTGGACAAATGTGAGAATTACCTAATATAGCTATGTAAAATACTCTTAAAATGCATGGCATAGAGTAAATGCTTGATAAATTCATTAAAGGTTAAAATTACAGAACCCTAGAATTGGAAGGTAGTTTACCAAACCTCATTGACACCAACATTTTACAGACTAGAAAAGTGAAGAGCTGAAGAAATAACTTTCTTGCCAGAGGTAATACAAGTAGAAAATTATTGTCTAACTCAGGTTTTAATGGTTTTTGGGACACTGTTAATAAGCTTGGGCTGCAATAAAAAATAACAGAGACTGTGCACCTAAACAGGAATTTATTTCTCACAGTTCTGGGCTGGAAAGTCCAAGATTTAGGAACCACCAATTCCATAGTCTCTTGAGGACCTCGCCCTGGTTTGTAGACAGATACTGGACACCTTCTGGTTGTGTAATAACATGGCCAGAAGAGCAAAGATCTCCAGACTCTTTTTCTTATAACGGCATTATCCCCCCATGAGACCCACCTCTCATGATCTTATCTAAATTTAATCATATCCCAAAGGTCCTGCCTCCAAATATCAGACTGAGGTGAGGGTTTAACAACTATATTGTGTGGGAACACAAACATTTAGCCAAAGACAGACATATGAGACAGTAATGGTGGTTAAGAGCTCTGAATCCTAGTATAAGACAGTAGGGAAGTCCCTTAATCTTTCAGTTTTGTCATCTGACAAATGTGGGAAAGATTACACTGGGGAACAAAATTATTGTTGCATCCACAAAAACACTTGTTCTTACTTAAATTGAGTGTGGTGATCTCAAATCTGACATTAGTTTTTCTCTATAAGCTACAGTTTTTTTGCAATTCAAGATTTTAGGTTTTCATCTTATTGTAAACTTTTTTTTTTTATTTTTTATTTTTTAATTTTATTCATTTTTAGAGAGGAGACACAGAGTGAGAGAGAGAGAGAGAGAGAGAGAGAGAGAGAGAGAGAGAGAGAAAGGGGGGAGGAGCTGGAAGCATCAACTCCCATATGTGCCTTGACCAGACCAGTGCAGGGTTTTGAACTGGCGACCTCAGTGTTCCCAGGTTGACGCTTTATCCACTGCGCCGCCACAGGTCAGGCTGTAAACTTTTTAACATTTAGATTAACATAGTGAAATAGAATGTCTTCTTGGGCATCATCTTTGTGAAAATATAATATTTTATTATAATGCAGTAAATACACTAATACATTAAAAGATATGATTGCATCAGAATTTGTCTACAATTTCAAAATAGAACATATTAAAACATTTATTTTAATCATAAAATTTGTGCAAAACTTATTTAAATTCTATTCAGGCAAACATTTGTATTTGTAGCTTTTCTGTTTTTGCTCTTGTTGAAGACAATCTCATTTGATGCTCCAGCAGTGGTCTGCTCATCACTAACAGCTCCAAGATTTTCAGGAAACTTATCAAGGTGACTGTTCAGGAAGTGAATCTTAACGCTCAAGTTACATCCAATGTCGTGGAAAGCCAACAGGACCCTTTAAACCAGAAGTTCATAGTTTTCTGATTTTTGTTGCCAAGGAAGTTCTTTGTAACTGCCACAAAAGACTGCCATGCTGCTTACTCCTTCTTATTCATCTTCCTGGAAAATTCTTCATCACGTATGAGGGTTCGAATTTGAGGTCCAACAAATATGCCTGCTTTTATCTTCTCGAAAGACAAGGCAGGAAAAGCAGAAATAATATGTTGAAAGCATTCATTTTCTCTATTCAAAGCCTAAACAAACTGCTTCATTAATCCAAGTTTGATGTGAAGTGGGGGAAAATGATCCAGTCTTGATTAACTACAGGTTCATTCACAATATTTTGCATCCCTACTTCCAGAGCTTCATGTTTCGGCCACTCCTTCTGTGTCCAGTGTTTCTCCTGAGTTTGGCTGTCCCACAAATACAGAAAGCAAGGATACTTTGTGAAACCTCTCTGTTGTCCTAGCAGAAAATTGACCATTTTAAAATCCACACAAATGATCCAGTAATGCTCCTCATATTTCAGAAAATCGAGTACAATTTTTAAGTCATTATAATCTTCTGGCAGATGAGTTGAATAACCATTTGGAACCACTGCATAAGCATTACCGTTGTGTAAGAGAACACATTTTAGACTCTGTTTAGAGCTGTCAAGATATAGCACCATTCTGTTGGACTGTAAGTGGTAACACCTGGCTGGCTGAGAAGACTACTGATATCATGACAGTAAACAAAGTGTTTGTCTTTGGAAAAAAAGTCCACAAAAATTTGTTCACACTTCCTGAAATGGGATAATTTAACTCTCCAGCTGACCGGTGAAGTACGTTCTTTTCTTGAAGCCTGGAGGCTAATAACTCAGCTGCTTTCTTTGATAGGCCCAAATCTCTTACTAAGTCATTCAATTTGGGTTACCTAAACTGCTGAGGGGTTAATGACTGCTTGGCATCAGAAGAAGACCCTTCAGATTCTAATCTACAACCATTTCCTCATACATCTTATCACAATACCCTTGATCACCATGTTCACTTTCTTTGTCCTTAGAAGAAATAAAACCATTGAAAACTGAAACTGGGAGTGTCTCAGAGTGTGGGATAAATTATATTGCTGAAGGATTATTAGGATATGCAATCATATGCCTTTTTTTTTTTTTTTTGCCGATGCCCTTTGTATGAATCAGACAGAAATAAGTCACTTCTGTGGTCCTTAGGTTCACACCAAACCATGGGAATATCAAAAGACATTCCTTCATGTTTTCCTTTTGTCCAGTCATGAAGCATTTCCTCATAATTATGACACATACTATGAGGAGCCCAGTTCTTGTCTTGATCGCCAAGGAAACTTGAAAATAAGTAATATATGCACGTGTCACAGATGATGAAATATTACACCTCTGACATTGATGTGTGTAACAGCCACATATATAACAGAAGGTGTCAGGACTATTCTTACATTTATGCCTACTCGAAGAAGCCATGATTCAATCTTAAAACAAAATAAGAAGGTGTTTTTATCAGATAATATTTTTTTACATTTAAAAACAACTACAATTATGTAAAAGCGATGTTTGTAAAACATTAATTGCCTTGTGGTTATATTGAATCCAAGAGTAGTTGCCTTTTAACTTTAATTTAAAAACCAATGCATGCCATTAACTGTGACAAAAAGAAATTAAAATTGCATAAAAACTAGAGCATGCACCAAAAACAGATTTCAGATTCGGAATCAGCGATGCAGAAATATATAGAAAAAGTTCTAAAACCTCATGCAGCAGAAAATTAAAAATAAATGGTTCCCCAGTGTTATCAAGTGCCTGCCATTCAGCTCCATGCTTATGTAATATTATTCTCTGAGATTGTGAGTGAAATGTACAGTGAGATACATTTGTGATTGGAGGAAGAAGAAAAAGAAGACATAGGGGGTCCAGAACACAATAGGACCGAGCAGAGCTGGGTGGAGTTTTTTAGCAAAGAAAGAAACACAGGAGCAGAGAAACTCTATGGGGACCAGGGAAAGGAAAAAACTGGAATGTAAGAAAAGGGAGGTGCAATCCAGGAGGGCCTCATGGAGAGCCATCTCTTGCAAATTACACCCAGGGAAAAGCCCACCTGTTTTGTTTTGCTTCAGGTGCAATAAACACATATGAGATATAATAGCAGGTTTGAGAGGGGACACCAACAGCTATTCACAGCTTGGTGTTTAATTAAGAAAAAGAATTTGAATAAAATAGCATACTAAAACAGTGAGTATGTTTGGGACTGGGAAGAAGAAGACAGAGTTTTGGCTCTTAAATCACATTACTCAGTACATTTAAAACGTGAACATATGAAAACATGTGAGTGGACTGGAAGAGTTGTATTTACTCTCCTGTGACTCCCAGGATGACTGGGGTTCAGCAAAATGAGTGGAAAGGGCTCTGATTCATTATTATAGATTCAGGAATCTACTCTGGGGAACTTACCTGCTACACATAGATTTATTTCTTTCTTCCTATATTTTTATTTTCCTTCAGTTCAGCTGACCCTAAAAGAATATCATTGCTGTATACCAGTAATTCTGATTATAAGTGTTTACACAAAATGGGTACCATCTACAGCTAATTTGTCTATGGAAAAATACTATCTAAGCTTGCAATTAAAATGTGACTGGCCACATCTGTTAATGATTTTACTTAAATATTATGAGAAACAATTATGCTAGTAAACCCATACCTATATATATCTACGTATACACATTGGTAATAACCTACTGCTAAAGAAACAAGTCAATTTCTCGAACACAATTCTATGATGAGTAAGGAACGTCCATCAATGAAGCCAAAATAGACACCGCTCTGAAAGAACCGGGAAGGTAGCCACGGATAAAGAAAGGCAAAGAGGAAACTCTCAGCCAACTCTCTGAAGAATTTCAGTGCAAGACTCTCCAGTCCTTACTCCACATTTTGAGGCTTTTCTCTTGTGCAGTGCAATCAGTGCATTTCCTGAAGCTGTATGTGTTTGTGCACCAAATTTTAGAGTTTTAACTGTCTCAGCTAGTTTTCTTTCAACTGACTGAGCTTGGTAAGTCTCCAAAAAATCTTTAAAAAGAAAATATGACCTTTGCTATTTACAATCCTTAATTAAAACAAAAGCAGGCTCCAGAGTTTCCTGGTCACCTTTAGGTATCAAAAACTCTCACCAATCTGGGCCAATTTAAAATCTCATTTTCTTCTCCTGTGTTGACACATACCTCCTCCCCATTCTCCAGCACCAGCCATGATCTCGCCTGGGAGAGTGGCAGTGAGTAGAGGATCTGTTCTGCTATTTTATTTCTCTTTTCCTTTCTCTCTTCTAGTTCTAAATTTGGACTTTGCAGTAAGGTAGAGAAAAAGAGAGATGGCCCTCATGCTGGATGTGGTAAGTACTTGCAATTGTCTGCCCAGGGTCTCTGATTTTCCATCGAGGACCACTGTGGCTTCACTGTCAAGGCTGGTGGCATCACGTGGGTAACTTCTCTGGATAGCTTTGCTGGGCCTTCCCACCTGGAGACCTCACTTTGGCCTAGTCCTTTCCTACACAAGGAGTGGGTCTCACATAATTGCCTTCAATGTGTTTATCTGAACCTTGAGAAACTCACATCCTTGCTTTGCCAAACAGTTGGTGGGCAGGAATGTAGGCTGCTCCCTTGCTATCCTTTCTCTTCATCTTGCTCTTGCATCTTTTTCCTGCTCATGTAAGCTCAAGAAACATCAACATACACTTTTCAGAGCAGAAATCTAACCTGGGAACGAATCAACAGTCTCCTACTCTTGTGCACACTCAAATAACTGGCTCTCTTTGAGTTTCCCTTCTCACTGAACTTTGCAAGAAGAGGTGAGTGGGTGTGGACCCACTCTATTCCTCACTAGACTGATGTCCCATGACTTCCAAACACCCCTTTCCTTCAAACCCACTTGCAAATACACACAAAGGTCCAGGAAAGGAGATATTGCTTGCTGTGCCATGGACAGTTAGGCAATCCTTCAACAGGCCTTGAAGAGTTGTCTGACCTCCAGTTTCTTAAAATATGGTCTCTTTAGTTTTGCTTTGAGTTTTGGTAGCCAACTCCAAAGAATCAAAGGAAGATCCACTCAATATGTAGACGTGTAGACGCTTCCCCACCTAAAAACATTGGTTCCCTCCTGTTCATTCACTTTAGTGTTTTAGCTGTTGCCATTAGAGCAGAGCTCTTGGTTTCTCAGAGAAGCTCCATGTGCTGCCTCCCTCACTGCCCACAGCCATCAGGTCCTTTGTTAATGTAAGCACTAAAAAAAAATCTTGCCATTGCCCCATCACACTCATTAGTACAACAGTTTACTCAGACCTAACGTTAGATACTAAAACACTTGGCTGGACAAAGCAACAGATGGTACACAGACCTATTCACATTTGTAAGTGAATCAAAAAGTATGTTAGCAGTAATAAAATGACAAAATTTCATCAATATAACAAAATATGTTATTCCAAAATAAGCGAAATCAAATCATTTCTGAAATACCATTTGGAGCTTTTTATGATCTAGAGAAGAAAGCCATTTTTATTGCTTTTATATTTTTTTTATTATCTAAAATAGTATACTCAGATTGATCACTTACCTAATTTATGAGACTTGTGTCCAGATGACTTTTTCTTATTTTCAGTAACTAGGTTTGCCTCCAAATATCCTCAAAACTAACACTGGGGATGTTTTAAAAATATGCTTAGCAACAAATAGCTCTGAAGTTCCAGTGACCTACAACAAAGATTTATTTCTCACCGATGCAGCATATGGCCCACAGCCTTTCTTGGCTGCACTGGACTCCACACAGCGATGCTCAGCAGTGGTCCACACTGCTGTCTCACACCATCAGTGAGGGGACAGCCCCCAGCTGGAACCTGCTGGCTCATGGCAGAAAACAGAAGTACAAGAGGCCACCCAATCCATGATAGCACAGCCAAAGCATCAGCACAGACATGGACACACATTTCATTTGGTCACACCCTACTGGCCAAAGCAAATCGCACAGCCAAACTTAACATGAGATGAAGAAGTAGATGCTATCTATGGGAAGGCACTGGAAGTCACCTAGCACTGGAAGAATGTGAGTGTGTAATCTTTTCCAGAGAGGAAAGCATAGAGTTGGGAATAATAATGAAATCTAAAACATAGTATCAGCATAATGCAAAGATCATAAGTATGAACATAATGTAACGTTCTAAAAGAATTCTTTCAACGTGGTAATAAATGTATTATATAAATATTAGATGCTGTCACAGAGACAGTAACTACTCGGAGAGCAGATGGCATGCACTGAGGGACCTAAGGAAGACTGCCTCACAATCCCCTATACAGGTTTCATGAGATGACCCCACCCCCCAGTTCCTAAAAATATTTATGATACACACAAATAGAAGCAGAGATGAGAGTGAGGATGTCAGGAAGCAGAGATGAGAATAAGTCAGAAAGGAAAACTCCTTTACAGCAGACAAAAGGGTAAGGGAAGCAGCTGACTTTTGAGAGATCTACCCTGTCTATTGATTAACCAGAATTTCTAATTCCATCCCTATTGTGCTGTGTTCAGCACAGTACTGGTACTACATTCAGTACTTCCCAACATTGATGCCACTGTGGCTTTTGCCTCAGGACACTGAACTCTGTCCTGTTCTATGTTCCTATTCAGGACCTCTATAAGATGTATAAATTATAGTATAGGGATAAAATTAAGTCGGCTACATATCTTATGGGCCCTTCTCATATAGGTGTGTTGTAAAAATATATACAATCTCTAGAATATAAATTTCATTATTTTCCAAATTTATTATGTTTTAACAGTTTTATATTTAAAGTTGTTACAGAATGGTTCATTGACAACTGTATATTGCAAAATAACTATTGATAGTATATTGCATTTCTGCAGGTTTGGTCCATATAATGCTTTTTAGGTACAAAATTTAACAGAAGTTTAGTGCTATATATCTGAAAGACCAAATGAACTAGTCATAGGAATGAACTAGTCATAGGAACAATGATCTTGGCAAAGACTATAAAATCTATCAAGTTTGGGGAAATATTTAAATCAAACGCAACTACTGAGAAATTAAATAGAGTTGTAAGGACTAAAAGAATACATGCTTTTTACTTCTTTACACACTATTGGCATCTTACAATTAATAATTCTATACCAAGTATTGGATTTCAGCCTTTATGTGTCACAGGGCAAATAAATACACTCAGAGAAGTCACATACTAGACTGTTTCTGTGTTTAAAAATTGGTCTACTAAGCCATACACTTTGTCCCACATCAAGTGGTAATAATGCAAGAGACAGGGAGGGGGGTTTCTGCAGTGACCTGAAATCACTCATCTTTCTGCATAGCTCAGTTTTCTGCTGCTTCTGGTTGTTGTTACCCTCTCCACTCACAGTAAATAATCAAGGAGGTAAAAATGTAAGGTAGCCTGTAAGATGTGGGGTATTGTGCTTCTGAGAACTAAAATTAAGACCTACACCAAAGGGAGTTAGGAGGCAAGGAGGGCTGGGATTGCGTGATTACTCTGTTCCATCCTGCTGGCAGACCGATGAAATGGGAACTATCTGTACTTTTCCTGTGGTTTTAGCCATTTGCCACAGGACCAGACCCACTCTGCACATGAAGAGACAGAGAGAGGCTCTAATTTCTGAGAAAAATCTCCATTTCATGCTAGCTGAGGTTTGTGACTATCTTGGGTCCTTTTGAGTCTACCACAGTCCCCTTCATTCAGGCATATACCTTCATGACATCCTGTTACAAATATGCTAAGTCACCTGGTTTAAACTTTCATCTATTCTCACTTGATACCTCTCATACTTAACACTGTCAAAACCTTTAATCATCTAGATTTTATGCATTTACCCTCATTTTAATGTTGTCATTACTTGACATATACAAAATGATATCAACTTGAATAATTCCTGGATCTTGCAGACAGTAGAATAAATATGTCTCTGGCTTTTGGGGATTTACCTCACAGTTTGTAAACAGCCACATTGTTTGCATGTGAAAAACCCAATATTTCAACATCAAATCTTACTTGGTTCTTGTCAGTCCCTTGAGTATAACTTTTAAAAATTATTTTTATTTGACATACTGAATCTTCCACATGACAATATATTATGAAAAAGATGTTTGACCTTGACCTGATTGATGCTCAATGAGTTGGAGTATTGTCCCAAAGCATGGAGGTGGCAGGTTTGATCCCAGTCAGGGCACATACAAGAACAGCTTGATCAGCATGATGTTCCTCTCTCTCTCTCTCTCTCTCTCTCTCTCTCTCTCTCTCTCCCCCCACCTTCCTCTCTCACTAGAATCAATAAATAAAAATTTTAAAAAAAAGAAAAATATTTTTGTAATGCTCAAGGGAGAGTGTCCAGCTGTTTTCTACAGTCTTATAAATAGAGGCAATAGGTAAAAACTGTGACATGAGGGGTTTAGCACTTCTTACCATGAAGGTCATTGACATGAAACTGAGTGACCCTCCACCCAAAACTGTGTAGTCAACATTTTCTGCAGTTATTTAAAATTAAACGATATGTTTATTTCTCTTGCCAGTAAACGCGACTGTACCTCTCACATTATCTTCAAACCTCTGATTCCAATTCTGGAATGTATAAACACAGACTCTTCACAAAGTTGGGGGAAAAGCCACAGAGCTTGAAGCAGATCTCACCAGGAGAATGTGTCATCTTGCAGAGATGCAGGGTGTGAATGAGCTATATTCCACTAAGAAAATAATCACAATGGAACATCTTGAGTCTTCTTCACTTTTTTTAGTTTTTAGAACACAGTCACATATTCTCTTTACAAATTTTCTTCTCTGTTTTATTTTGAGCAAAGAATCAAACTGAGTTTTTCTTCTTTGAATTAGCTGCTCATGAGAGAACAAATATATTTCTAACACAGTAAGATTAAAGAGTATTCTCAATACAAATTATATAATTATGGCAGTTCCTATAACCCTAACCCTAAATATATATATTTTCTTTAATTATTTTAGCAAAAAGTTGATTTCTGTGAAGAATATCTTTTCTTTTTAGTCTATTGATAGCGACTGTGTGCTGATAAAGTTATATTTATGTACTAGAACAGGTCGATATTTTAAAAAAAACACGTAACTCAATATTTAAAGTATATAAAAATTCTTGAAAAAATTGATATGGGTTATAGAAATACTCTACAGATCAACTCCCTGTATCACTGAAGTCCAAGTAGACTGTAAAACAGTATACAACCTAAGTCTTCAAAATACTACAAGAATCTGATAGTTATACAATTCTACATAAAAGAGTTTGAAGTCTTACTTGTGGATGATTACTTTTGCAGCTTTTTAATTCACACTCAAACAACACTCATTTTCTTAGATTTTCTAAACAATGACATGATTCACTTATTATATGATATGTCTGACATTTGAAAATCTCAGCAAAGGGGTGGGCAGGTAAATGTTTTATTGACTAATATTATTTTTACACTAAAAAAACATCTTTAGCTCCTTAAGTTTATTCCTTAATGTTTTCCAGAAGTAAATAAGAGCTATTATTCCACTCAAATTTTCTACTTCCTTTGGGAAAGTAAAAAATGCTCTAGAAAATGTTAACTTTATAACAATGACAAAGAAGCAAGCTGTACTGAAAAAATAATGTAACTCATTCAATTAATTTTTTCAACCAAAATACGTAGGAGCAAAAAACATAAGACAAATAAAAGTAATGTATTTTTTAGATTCTCTCTAACATATGTTGGGCAGCAATGCAAAATTAGAAATGCAGAATGAGACTCATCTATGTAATTTTTTTACTGTTTTGCATTTAATTCTTTTTATATCCAATATTCCATTCTCATTATAATTTTCTTTCAGTTCCTTGCATATTATTTTTCAGGAAAGGAGAAGACTAGAGACCAGCTAAGATTAAAAGAATCAATCAGAGAGAGCTCAATATTTAAAGCAATTAGTCTTTTTTTTATTTCATTTTAGTGTTTTAAAGCATGCTAGTAAATAAAATTTAAGCATATTGGAGTTAGTTTCAAAGCAATAGAAATTGTCCCATGGCAGACAGAGTATTCAAATATGTGTCACTGCTCCATTATCTAGCAAAGTGTTCTTGACTCCTTTAAGTTCCATGCCTCCCATGTCCATGCCGTGAGCAGAATGCCAGGCAGTGACAGAAGCTGGCTAGGGAGGCTGCAAGACATGGATGAGTTTTTGATGGAATACTTACATGTTGTGCCAAATCTGTTCAAATGCATTAGCTCAATCTATGTTCTATATGGCTTTGTCGAGTTTGAGTTGTTGCTATATTTTACAGATAAAGAGAGAAAATCTCAGCTTTGTAAATTAACTAGCCTAATTTCCTTTTAAGTTATAGAGCTGGCACTTGAATCCAGAAATGCCAGAAAACAAAATCCATTCTGTTCCTCCAGGTGATCAGAGAGAGGTCCTGATAGTAAGAGCACTATAGAGATAGATGACTGCATGGGGACATTATTTTTTTTCTTTTTAAATTAGTTTTAATTGAGTTCCATTACATATTTTTATTTCTATTGAATTTATTGGGGTAACACTGGTTAATAAAATTATGTAGGTTTCAGGTGTACAATTCTATAATATAGCATCTGTATATTGCATTGTGTGTTCAGCACCCCAAGTCAAAATAAACTAACAAATAAAATGGAAACAGACTCATCAATACAAAGAAGAGACAGACAGCTGTCAGAGAAGAGGAGGGTGGGAAGCTGGGTGAAAAAGGTGAAAGGATTAATCAAAGGGGAAAAAAAAACTTTATAAACATAAAATACAGCATGCTGATTACCAGAGCTACTGGGGGGAGGGGGAGATAGAAAAGAAGAAAAGGGGGATTAAAGGTGATGGAAGGGATTGCACAAGATGGCAGCGGAGTAGGCAGATGCACAGACTCCCAGCTTACACCACCAAACTGGATTACAAATTAATTTAAGAACATCCAGCATGAAAAAACCAACTCTGGACTATAAGAACTGCTCTCAAAATCCAGGAAGCAAAGAAGAAGCCACATCGAGCCTGGTGGGGAGCTCCAAGGAGTGGTAAGCCTCCCCTGCTTATAGGAACAAAGGTGTGGGGGTGAAGCTGAGAGCCCAGAAGGCTCTCAGTTTAAGAAAAACAGTAGAAAATATCACTCACAGCCACTTGCCTGGGAACCTGGGAATGAGGTGTGTTGAAAGAGCTGGCTTGTTTTCCAAAAAGAAAGGGGGAGAGAGAGACAGCTGGTGAAAAACAGTGGAATGCACAGGGAGGATCTGAGCAGCAGGACTGAAGCAGCCATACCAGGAGGAGGTGCTGGAGGTGGCCATTGCAAGGAGAGGGATTGATCCTTCCACAGAATACAAGACTAAAGTGGTTCTGGGTCAACCTTCTAAAATATCTCCCCAGCTCCAATCAGCACAAAAAGACACAGCTGAAAACAAGAAGTGGGGAGGAGGGGCAGTAACTCAGGTATCCATGGAGATCTGAGATACACCTCCCCCTACTGAAGTGGAGTAAGCACGAGGCCCACAGAGAGAGTAACCCACAGACCAGGTCTTCAGAGTCTTAGGTTATACCCACTGCATTTCTGGATACAGTTTCAAATAAGCCCCCTGATGAGATCTGTAAACAAGACTACTACTGAGTTAAGAAAACTGAAAGGAAACAAACAACTCAAGAATATAAAGGAGCTCTATTACAAAAGCCAAATTCCACAGTGGATTACAAACAATAGCTGAAGCCAACCCAAGAAAACCTAGAAATAAAACAACTCAAAATTGGGGGTGGACAACAGCAAGCCTAGACTCGGCCAGCTCTACAAACAACACACCCAAACACACAGACATAATGAGAATACAGAAAAGTGCAATTCAAATGAAACCACAAGAGAATCCTCCAGAAAATGAACTGAGCAATATGGAAATAACCAAACTTTCAGATGCAGAGCTTAGAATAATGATTGTTAGGATGTTTAGAGATCTTAGAACAACAATGGATGGTCATTAAGAACACGTAAATAAAAAGATAGCAAGTATAAAAAAGGACATTAAAATATTAAAAAAGAATCAGTCAGAGATGACAAATAAAATAACAGAAATAAAGACCACAATGGAAGGAATTAAATGCAGGATGGATGAAACTGAAAATCGAATCAACGAGTCGGAAGACAGATGAACAAAGAAATGGAAGCAGAGCAGAAAAAAGAGAGAGACTCAAAAAGTCTGAGGAAACTCTAAGAGAGTTCTGTGACAACATGAAGAGAAATAACATCCGCATGATAGGGTTCCTGAAGATGAAGAGAAAGAACAAGGGATAGAAACTTTATTCAATCAAATCATAGCTGAAAACTTCCCTAAATTGATGTAAGAAAGAGCCTCACAAGTTCAAGAAGAACAGAGATTTTCATTAAAGAGAAACCCAAAGAAACCAACACCAAGATACATCATAATTAAAATACCAAACCTAAGTGATAAAGAGAAAATATTAAAAGCTGCTAGAGAAAAAAAGGCTATCACTTACAAAGGAGCCCCCATATGGATGACATTCAACTTCTCAACAGAAACACTTGAGGCCAGAAGGCAATGGCAAGATATATTCAAAGTAATGCAGAACAAGAACCTACAACCAAAACTACTCTATCCAGCAAGGCTAATTTTTAAAATTAAAGGAGAAATAAAGAGCTTCCCAGACAAAATAAAACTCAAGGAATTCATTACAACAAAACCAATGCTGCAGGAAATATTAAGGGGCCTGTTGTGAACAGATCAAAGTGGAAAAAGAATACAGCAAAAGAGGAATGCACCTTTAAAGAATAAAATGGCAGTAAACAACTACATATCAATAATAACCTTAAATGTAAATGGATTAAATGACCCAATCAAAAGACATAGGGTAGCTGCATGGATAAGAAAACAGGACCCTTACATATGCTGTCTATAAGAGACACACCTTAAAACAAAAGATGCACATAAACTGGAGGTAAAAGGATGGAAAAAATATTTCAAGCAAATGAAAATGAAAAAAAAAAAGCTGGAGTAGCAATACTTATATCAGACAAAATGGACTTTAAAGCCAAGGCTATATAGTAAGAGATAAAGAAGGTCACTACATAATGATAAAGGGAGCAATCCAACATGAAGATATAACCATCATAAATATCTACGCACCTAATATAGGAGCTCCTATATATATAAAGCATACTTTGATGAATTTAAAGGGCAAGATCAACAGCAATACTATAATAGTAGGAGATTTCAATACCCCACTTACATCACTAGATAGAACCTCAAGAAAGAAAATTAACAAAGAAACAGCAGACTTAAAGGACACACTAGCTCAACTGGATTTAATAGATATCTTCCGAACCTTTAATCCTAAAGCAGCAAAATATACATTCTTTTCAAGTGCTCATGGTACAATCTCTAGGATAGATCACATGTTAGGAAACAAAAGCAATCTCTACAATTTTAAGGAGATTGAAATCATATCATCCATTTTCTCTGATCACAATGGCATGATACTAGAAATCAATCTCAACTGAAAAACTGAAAAATACTCAAACACATAGAAACTGAATAGCATGTTATTAAATAACAAATGAGTTAACAATGAAATCAAAGAAGAAATAAATAAATTCCTAGAAACAAATGATAATGAATATACAACAACTCAAAATTTATGGGACACAGCTAAAGTAGTACTGAGAGGGAAGTTCATAGTACTACAGGCATTTCTAAAGAAGCTTGAAAAGCTCAAATAACCAATCTAACTCTTCATCTAAAAGAACTTGAAAAAGAACAGCAAGTAAGGCCCAAAAGTAGTAGAAGGAAGGAAATAATAAAGATCAGAGCCGAAAAAAATAACATAGAGGCTAAAGAAACAATACAGAGGATCAATGAAATCCAGAGCTGGTTCTTTGAAAGGGTAAACAAGATAAATGAACCTTTAACGAGACTCACCAAAAAAAGAAGAGATAAAATTCAAACAAATAAAATTAGAAATGAGAGTGGAGATATAACAACCAACACAACAGAAATACAAAATATTGCAAGAAAATACTATGAAGAACTGTATGCCAAAAAATTAAACAACCTAGGTGAAAAGAACAAATTTCTTGAATCATACAACCTTTCAAAAATCAACCTGGAAGAATCAGAAAACCTAAACAGACTGATTACAAGAAAACAGATTGAAACAGTTATCAAAAAGCTCCCCAAAATCAAAACCCCTGGGCCTGATGGGTTCACTAGGGAATTCTACCAAATATTCAAAGAAGAACTAACTCCTATCCTTCTCAAGCTATTTCAAAAAGTTCAAGAAGAAGGAATACTATTAAGTTCCTTTTATGAAGCGAGCATAATTCTGATTTCAAAACCAGGCAAAGACAACACAAAGAAAAAAAATTATAGGCCAATATCCCTGATGAATTTAGATGCTAATATCCTCAACAAAATATTAGCAAACCGGATCCAGCAATACAGGAAAAAAAATCATACATCATAATCAAGTGGGATTTATTCTGGGGAGGCAAAGCTGGTACAACATTCGTAAATCAATTAATGTGATTCACCACATAAACAAAAGTAAGGAGAAAAGCCACATGATAATTTCAATAGATGCAGAAAAAGCATTTGATAAAATTCAGCACCCATTTATGGTCAATACTCTTAGCAAAGTGGGAATATAGGGAACATATCTCAACATGATAAAGGCCATTTATGACAAACCCACAGCCAAAATCATAATCAATGGACAAAAATTAAGAGCAATTTCTCTAAAATCAGGAACAAGGCAGGGGTTTCCCCTTTCACCATTCTTATTCAACATAGTACTCGAAGTCCTAGCTATAGCAATCAGACAAGAAGAAGAAATAAAAGGCATCCAAATTGGAAAAGAAGTAAAATTATCATTATTTGCAGATGATATGATACTGTATATAGAGAACCCTAAAGGCTCAGTCAAAAACTACTGGACCTAATAAATGAAATCAGCAAAGTGGCAGGATATAAAATTAACATACAGAAATCACAGGCATTTCTATACATGAACAATGAAATGTCAGAAAGAGTAATTAAGGAAATAATCCCCTTCACTATTGCAACCAAAAAAATAAAGTACCTAGGAGTAAGTTTAACTAAGGAGGTTAAAGACTTGTACTCAGAAAATTATAAAACATCAATAAAAGAAATCAAAGAAGACACAAACAAGTGGAAGCATATACTGTGCTCATGATTAGAAAGAATAAACATCATTAAAATGTCGATATTACCCAAAGCAATTTATAAATTCAATGCAATACCAATTAAAATACCAATGACATACTTCAAAGATATAGAAAAATATTCCAATAATTTATATGAAACCAAAAAATAACACAAATAGCCTCAGCAATCTTGAAAAAAAAGAATAAAGTGGGAGGTATCACACTTCCTGATATCAAGTTATACTACAAGGCCATTGTACTCAAAACACTTTGGTACTGGCATAAGAATAGGCATATAGATCAATGGAACAGAACAGAGAACCCAGTAATAATCCCACACCTTTATGGACAATTGATATTTGACAAAGGAGGTAAGAGCATACAGTGGAGTAAAGACAGTCTCTTTAACAAATGGTGTTGGTAAAACTGGACATCTACCTGCAAAACATGAAACTAGACCACCAACTTACACCATGCACAAAAATAAACTCAAAATGGATAAAGGACTTAAATGTAAGCCATGAAACCATAAGCATTCTAGAAGAAAACATAGGCAATATACTCTCCGACATCTATCGAAGCAATATATTTGCTGATTTATCTCCACAGGCAAATAAAATAAAGGACAGGATAAACAAATGGGACTATATCAAACTAAAAATCTTTTGCAAAGCTAAAGACAATATAAACCAAATAAAAAGACAAACCACACAATGGGAGAACATATTTGACAACACATCTGATAAAGGGTTAATAACCAAAATTTATAATGAACTTGTAAAACTCAACACCAGGAAGACAAACAATCCAATCAAAAAGTGGGCACAAGAAATGAATAGAAACTTCTCCAAAGAGGACCTACTGATGGCCAATAGGCATATGAAAAAATGCTCTACATCACTAATCATTAGAGAAATGCAAATTCAAACCACAAAGAGATATCACCTCAAACCTGTCAGAATGGCGCTCATTAAGAAAACAACACATTATAGGTGCTGGCGAGGATGTGGAGAAAAGGGAACCCTCCTGCACTGCTGGTGAGAATGCAGACTGATGCAGCCACTGTGGAAAACAGTATGGAGATTCCTCAAAAAGTTAGAAATGGAACTGCACTTTGACCCAGGTATCCCACTTACAAGAATATATCCTAAGAACACCATAGCACTGTTCAAAAAGAAGAAATGCGCCCCCATGTTCGTGGCAGCATTGTTCACAATAACGAAGATCTGGAAACAGCCCAAGTGTCCATCAGAAGGCGAGTGGATTAAAAAGCTATGGTACATATATACAATGGAATACTATGGCACCATGAAAAAGAAGAAAATTTTACCTTTTGCAACAATATGAAGGAACCTGGAAACTATTATGTTGAGTGAAATAAGCCAGGCAGAAAAAGAAAAATATTATATGACCTCACTCATTTGAGGAATCCAAGGAACACTGAGAACTGAGGAAAGGAATTGAGACAGAGGAGGGACCAAAGGGACCAGAAAAAGAGGACAGACGGAAAGGGGATGATAGGCTGGGATAAAACTGAAGGGAAGGGGGGAGGGCACTGCAGGGAGGCGGATAAGGGAGATGTTGAGGGGAATATGGGGGAGGGGGGATGCAGTTGGAGTCACCCTAGAATCTATGTAAAAACAATTAATTAAATAAAAAAATATGCAGAAAAAAAGGTGATGGAAGGGAACACTATCTTTTGAAGAAAAGGGTGGGGGTTGATGGTTCACTTGCAATACAGTACAGTCACTTATAAATACTGTTTCTAAAATTTGTTGTATTTTAATAAGTTGAAAATATGTTCTTAAGATAAGTATTTATTGTAGAATTAAGCAGCCTGAAAGAAAAAATTTGCGTTTTAAATTGAAATGAGAAAATGCAGGTCTCTTATTGATTCACTCTTGGAATCTCATTAGCTATCAGATGGAACTTGATGACCGCCACAAATAAATAGCATTTCTCCTATTCTAGGCTGTTAAACTGCTCAGACCTACCAAATACAGATTAATCTGAAATGCGTTTATTTTTTCTGCTGGAGGTGGTCAGAAAAATCAGATTTAGATACAAGATTCTTTTTCTCTCTTTCCTCAGGCTGCTAAAGGATGCAGAGAATAAAGGTTATTTTAAAAGCTGGTATCAGAAGCTGGTATCAGAAGCTGTTGACTGCTCTCCAATTCTGTGCAAGAAAAGCCTTGAATGATGACTTTTCCAAAGAAATGAAACATCAAAATTCTGGGAGACATTGGGGAAAAAGTCAAGTCTGCTAGTGACCCTCACAGGCAGGTTTGTTGAGAAATCAATGTTCACATAGTAAAGTATTTGTTTCTAAATCTTTGAATTAAGTTTTAATTTTATAGCTTAGAGCAAATTACTTGAATTTATTTAAATGTAAGACAAATAAATTACTTAACCAAATTTTTATTTTACTACTCTAAAGTTTATGATAATGTTTATCATCAGGGCATGACTTTTTGATCTATGTAGCCATGTAGCACATAGAGAGTACCTAACAAGAAGAGTTAATCTAGTTAGACTAAAGACAGAAGATGTAGTAATTTCCTCAAAATGGCAGAACAACTCAAATTTGTAGAAATACGTGTGGGGACTTTTTAGGGTACCCTTGTCCAAGGTACAAAATCTAAGTCTAGATTTTTCTAACATTGCACTAATCAAGGTCACAGTTTTAAAGACTTTTGCCAAAACAAATATAATGAGTTAAATAAGAAATCAATAGTAGTATGGAATATAATACTTTTACAGTAAAATCCATGATAGTCAAAATATTATGCCTTTTTCATCACTGATTATAATAGTGAACTTGTCTATTACTTTTCTTGATCCAATGGAAGAATACTTGTTCTTTTTAATTATCTGTATCACTAGTTCCCTTCAGTGACATAGGCCACTAAGTCGTTCTCCTAACTTCAACATTCTAGATGCAGGGAGACAGTAGACATTCATTCATTGTATTAAGTACATCATTCAATAACAATTAAGTACAGGTACTTATACAGACCAGAAGTTAGAGAGATGACTAAGAAGTGAATCTTGTCCTCAAGGAAGCTCATAGTTTCTGTTTACCCACTGTTTAAAATCAACAACAGTTTTAAAAAAAATTATATGAAAATGGTAATGAGTAACATGTCTTAGAATTCTTTCCCAGCTTAAAATTGTGCTTGCTGGAAATCATTTAATTTGTTAGAAGTAACAGAAGCTACACAGCTTTATCTGCCTTGGATAAAATGGAAATTAAAAAACATTGGCATGAAATTTATTTTTAAATGGGGTTACATATAAACTTTGATTACACAGAAAACCCTAAGGCATGTAACAAGACAGGAAATGAAAAAAATGATTCATCAGTATTACTGCAGACTCATTATTTTCTAGAGATAGACAAAGGTTGAAACAAGTAAAATAAATTTGTTTAAAATTTACTAAATTTATATATAGGTTAAACAGGATTTATTATTTAACATCCCTCACATATTAAGATGCATGCTCTAGTTAAGTAATTCTGGTGCTTTTGGACCATTTGCATCATGTTGTAGAATGGCGTTGACATTATTCTCTCAAATAAAGGAAAGAAATTAAGACACTGGCTGACTTTGTGATAATACCTCTTCAAATGAAAATAGAAAGAAAAAAGAGATGGGCGAAACATTGATAATTTTTCACAAATTAAGTTACTCTTTGTTATTTATTTATTTATTGTTTTACAAAACTCTCATTAAACTTACCTATATGAAATAAAGAAATTTTAATTAAATGAAGAGAGCAGATATAATCCTCTATGATATTCTTAAGACAAACCCAGACATAGGTAAGACAAAAGAGGACAGAGAGAGTGCTTTAGTGGCATTGCCTCATTTCTCCACCTTGGTCTTCTGGATTCTAGGAGCAATAGATTCTAATATTTGCCAATGAGCCAGGAGGAAGAGCTAAGAAACTCTTGAGAATTTACTGAAAGTTATTTATGTGATCTCTTCATATTTAGAATTGGGCTTGAAAAGTTTTCAAAAGTGGGCTAAAGGAGTTTACTTAATTTTGAATTGTTACTACTATTTTGTTTTGAACTATTGTTTTCCCCTTCTTTTTTGTCAGGGGATCCACAATTGTAAAAGTGTAATTTGTGATCTCAGATCTTTCACAGGCACTATGTCTGCAATTATAAATTTTTGTTATTATTACTCGAAATATGTGAGAACTTTTTCTGAAATGCATTATTACTATTAAGTGTAAATCTTGACAGTTGCAAACTCTCGACTTTTTAGAAAATTAACAGAAATGAATCATGTTAACAATTAATTAAAGGCAAGACTGGAAGTTGGTGGGACACAGATCAAGTCTCATCATTTTTGTCATTCAATTTTTTGTGTGTGCGTTTTTCGTTACTGTTTGTTTTTGCAACCCATTGTGTTATGTTTGAACAAAGCAGTGTTTTGTTTTTGTTTTTGTTTTAATTGAATTTAAAGTTCTTTAGAAAGAATATGCACTCATTAATTTTCCATTTTCTCCAGTACTCCCTATTATTGTCATTTGCCTGCTGTCTTCTCAAATATGGCTATATCACCTACCTGATCGTAAAGCATCCAACTGTATAATTTCTGAATTAAAATTTATTTAATCAATACAAGAAAATTATAACTTAAAGAAAAATTCAAGTTCTTTACAGTTTCTAAAATTCATTTCTTCTTATGATTTTTTTAACAGGAGGCACTAAAGACAGAGATTGGCAGACTAGAAGAATTCTTTCAGTGTATAAATACCTGTTGCCTTCCTCTGAATCCTGCCCTCTGTATACAGGGGGTTGCCGGCAATGTAAGTCAACTTGCTCAATAGGTAAGTTAAGCATTTTTTTTTCTGTATTGTTTAGTGCATTATATGTTTTCAAAATGGCAAAAACAATTTATAGAATTATATTGCAATTATTTTAAGAAAAAAGCAATTCAAACTTGTTCTCCATTTGATGCACTGTGACCAACTGGGATGTCATTAGCTTCATCAGATGATTTGTTAATTTAGAAACACACTATACATCAGTTCAGTGAAAAAAATAATAAAAAAGATACTTTTCACTGAATTGATTTCTTGAGTTATTTAAAATTATTTATTTGGTGGCTCCATACAGGCTGAGTTTAATTTCATGCTTATTTAGATTATGTGCATACCCATGTCTAGTACACTAATACATTGTTAATTTCAACATCTCCATTTTGATTCAATTTAAAATTCATGGATGCTCATGTGTCAGTGTGCCATATAATATATTTTGTGATTTTACTTATCTTGGAAAGTCTTTCCTGGTGTTGCCACACTTACAAACCTTTTTCTTCCTAAGCTTTGGTCAGCCACTCTTCTCTGACTTAGTCATCCATTCTCCTCTGTTCTCCATTAACTTTATTATTTTCCTTGGAAAAAAGTCCAAATGTAGAAGGAACTAATAGAGAAAAAGATTGAAAGTGAAATTTAGAAATGAAGAAATTAAACTATCATGCATGCACAATAAATATTACTTAATTAACATTATAAGACAAGAAAACAGATCCAATAATTAGGAGAAACATAAGATCATCATTAGTATGAATATAAAAGTTTTGCTAAAAACTTAATACTATCACTTTTATAACTTTGCTGTTACAAAGACACCCTACAAACTCTGTTAATATGCAGTATAAACATAATTTGAAAAATAACAAAATAAGGCATCAATTCCATAATCTGGAATTTGTATGTTTATTTGTACTAAAATAGAAATCATCACTAATTTTTTAAAATTGTGTAACTTTTTAATCATTAGCAGTGAATCTGATTGAAGATATGTGTATTTCAAAGACATGGTATCTTAAAGTAGAAAAAGCAATATGGATCACTGAGTGTAGATGTTGGATTTGTTTATGCTTTCTTGGTTTGTTGTTGTTGTTTAAGGGGTAGACAATTTTTTCAATAAAAATTACATATGAGTTTTAGCTTGTGCATTTGGGAAAGTGAGGTGCTAGCTCTAACAGGTAGCTGCTGTGAATATCCAGGTGAGCTGGTCAGACCCAAGATCACCATTCCAGAAGTCACCACCCCTAGTGATATTATTGTCATTTTCCCTGGGACTGGGAAGTGCTCCAAGTAGAACCACTTCTTTGCTTCACTTGCTTTAACCAGCTGTATTTGGTACATGGCTGCTTCACCTGTGCATTCAACAATGAACAGGACAGATGTCACAGGTGATGCTCTCACTTATAGAACATTTTAGTCTGTCCTCTGGTCCTGTTGAACAATAGGGAGGTCTTAAAGGACATATGTCACACATGAAGGTACAGTAAATATGGTAAGTTTAACAATAAAAGCCTACATCAGGTTGGCCATCAGAAGACCCATACTGGAAGGAGCCTCTATGAGTATTGTAAAACCTTCAGACAGACCTGCCAGCCAAGGGTTCATCTGAAAATCCACCAAGAGGACAGCCATATGAATGCAGAGAGTGGCATCCCTGCTCCCCTCTCAGTAAATACCAGATATTGAGAGACACCTCACAAACATGATGAATGTGTAAAAGCCTCCACTCCGAGTCCCATCCTCACTGACTATCAGATAGCCCATACTAGGGAAAATCCCCCTGAATGCAATGCCTTCTCTCAGAGTAAGGCCCTTTTCCAATATCCAGCATGTCACAAGTGAGAAACCTGACAGCTGAAATGAGGGTGGGAAAGCTTTCTGTTCCGATGGAAGCTTTATCAATCATCAGAGAATCCACCTTGGGAAGAAGCTTATGAGTTTAATGAACATGGTGAGACCTTCAGTAAGGATAAATGTCTATTTGGCATCAGAACCTCCACACTGAGGAACAAGCACATAAAACATAGACAGTGTGGGAGGGCCTTCACTCAGAACTTCATTTTGTCAACTATGAGCAAATTCATAGTAGGGAACATCTTTTGAATGCAGTCTGGTAAGGCATTCAGTTTGAGTAAATGTCTTACTTTATATCACAGACATCACACAAACAAAAAGCCCTATAAATGTGGAGGATATGCCCTCAAGACTCACATCCTCTTATGTATTAGAGAATTCACACTGGTGAGATTCTATTAATGTAATGAGTACGGGAAGATCTTTGATCATAAAGCCAATCTTATGGTACATCAGAGAACCCATCGGGCAGAAAACTTAAAAAATCATTGACCATGAGAAAATTATTAGTGACAGTTCACAGCTTATCATATATTAGAGAGTTCACCCTGGAGAGAAGCTCTGAGTGTAGTGAGTGTGAGAAAGCTAACAGTCAGCATTTCTACTAGAAACCCCATCAGTGAACTATGCTGGGGAGAAGCATTCAGGCCTGGCTCAGTTCATTGCTGCAAGCATGGCTCAGTTCATTGCTGCAAGCATGGCTCTCCAAGATGGAAGGCAAAGATCATAAGTTAGAGTTAAGCTTTTTTTTGTAAGAAGACTTCTCACCTTTGTCTGTCCTTGAAAACACTAATTGCAATGGGCAATTTTCTCTTTTCTTTAGGGTTACTAAGGGATGGACCAGGGGAGAGAATGGAAATAGCTTAGTGCAATCTTTCACTAATCCTGGGAAAGTAAGGACCACACATTTCATTTACTAATATGTTTCTTTAAAAAAAATTTTTTTTTAAATCTATTTCATGACTGTGTAATTCTCAAGAACAGAGGTCATATCTTTCTTCTTTATTGAAGTTCTTCCATATCACTCTTTACATAAAATCATCCTCCAAGATCCTGCTTCATTGTTTCTTTTCTCTTGTTTATGACCCTCCCAATCCATTTATTTTTTTTACAGGGACAGAGAGAGAGTCAGAGTGAGGAATAGATAAGGACAGACAGACAGGAACGAAGAGAGATGAGAAGCATCAGTTTTTCATTGCGACACCTTAGTTGTTCATTGATTGCTTTCTCATATGTGCCTTGACCGCGGGCCTTCAGCTGACCGAGTAACCCCTTGCTTGAGCCAGTGACTTTGGGTCCAAGCTGGTGAGCTTTTTTTTTTCTTTTTCTCAAGCCAGATGGGCCTGCACTCAAGCTGGCAACCTAGGGGTCTCGAACCTCGGTCTACCACATTCTAGTCCAACACTCTATCCACTGTGCCACAGCCTAGTAGACCCAATACACTTTTAATTTCTACTCTAATTCAACTTCTCCTGTTTGCTTTTTTCTACCTCAAATATCTTTTGTTCTACCTACTTTGCCTACTTGCCAACCTATATCTCTCACAATCTTCAAATTTTGCTCATCACTAAAGAACTCTCTTCTTCAAATGCTTTTTTTTAAAGTAATCATTTCTTTTTTTAATTTATTGGGAAGACATGGTTTGTCAAACCATACAGGTTTCAAGTGTACAACACAATATAACACCATTTACACACCATGTCATGTACCCCTTGCTAGTTCAACTGTGATAAATTGCTTTGTAAATTATTTTCAACTTAATATATAAATATACATTCATACAAACTTTTTGTAAGCTCTTTGAGAGTGAATATGGTGTCTCTGTCTATTAGTATATAATGATTTGTGCATACCTGTTGAATATATAATATTTTTGCATGATTCGTAAAAATATACTGCACATGAAAACTGAAATATGAAACAATGAAAGCAAAATAGCTCTGAGTAATAGAACTAAGAAAAGGGACAAAGCATTGAACTCAGCCTTTCTTTGCCCTTTGTCTCTTCTCTAGATTTGGGATGCCTCAAAGAGACCCCCAAGAATTGAATAGGTAATATTTGAAATCCACTTATCCAGACTCATTTCTGGCCTAATACAGGATTATCCAATTCAATACCTTGACAGAAGGTCATATGTCCTCCGATTGACTAATTCTTGCAGCAAGAACGAATTACTTACCAAACAGCTTCAGCCGTTTACTATAAAATTCAAATTGATTCAGTAAGCCAAGGTTTCTGTTTGCTACAGGATTAGGTGAGATTTGTATTGATAAGTTAATAAATAGATCTTTTTCTCGCAGCTTCTACTGATGTCAAACTTCTCATAAATAATGATATTGAAACTGATCCTTCATCATCTATTGATGTCATATTTTAACTGAGTTGACAAATTAAGAGCACCGAGTATTTGTACTTTCTTTAGTATTGATTGTACTCTTCACTGTCAGCATGAACTCTCTAAAAGCCTAAAGATACACAGCCTTTTACCACTCATACAATTGTAAGAACATAAAAAGAAAACCAAACAAGCAATAATACAAGTATAATGGAAAGTAGTCAATATTGTAAAGCTGAAAATGGAAATGCAAAGTGTAACTGAAAGACATGAAAAGAGAAAATATATGTTGTCCTCTTATTTGTAAAGGTAAGGAAACAGTCATTAATAAAAAGGAGAGAAGAACACATTAATTTTTTGACCTACTAACTTAGTAACAGACACATTAAAAGCTATTTTACACCCATTAGCTCATGTATCAGTTGCAAAAGTGCGCGAGGTAAGGGTTGTTATCCTCACTTAACAGTGAAATACAAGCATTTTAGTAACTTGTCTAAGGTCTGACAGCTAATAAGTTCCAGGGTTCAAATTTGACTCATTCAGGGCTCTCTTAACTTTATATGCATGATTCTTCTGTTTGATACAGAGCAGAAATAACTAAAAAGGAATAAAGTTTTTGAAACAACAATTTTATTTTTTAGATATTAATCAATTAACATAAGCACAATACCTACATACTACTTAGTTTATTTAAATCCCCAACATATCACCATTGTTCAATGAGAAAAAAATGTAGTTGAAGATTTATGACCTGCCAAAGAAGCTGGCTTTATAGTTTCCAAGTGAAGGCTTTGATTTGGTAAGACCAAAGTTGTTTCTGTCTTTTCTATATATAAGTAAGTCTCTTTGTTTCAAAGTGTAAAAATTACTCATATGTGTTATATTTTCTCAAATAAAAAATTCTGCAAGGGGCCATGATTTCCAGGAAAGTATTCTTTTTGCTCACCATTTTTCTTTTCTCTTCTTATAGGCATGTTTATATTTCACATCTAATGCTTTGCTACTGAAGATCACTTTCATCAATGCTAATACAATGGGCAAAAATATCAGCATCATTTTTAAGGTACAGTAACTCCTAAAGCATCAAATTGATTACAGTGGTAAAAATACTGACTTATTACTCACACACACAGAAAAAATACTGTAGCTATTTTCCTCTGACAACAGCACAAAGATTCCAGTTGTTTTTTATTTTACATTTTTACAGAATCACAGTACATGCCAAATTATGATTGGCAATAAATCAAACATTACTGGCTTAAAGCCAGTGAACCTTCAGTGTAAAACTTAAGAAAATATGTTTCAATAACCATAATTAGGCAATCACTTTTGAATAACATAGATAATGAAATGTGTGGTCAACCCTGAGGGGGGGAGAGCTTTCTTTTGGCCTAAATACTAGAATCTAAATTAGCTGAATCTCAAATGATATAAATTAATTTAAAATAAAATTCTTATCTGCAAGTGCTTGCTTATTTTAGCAATTTGGGTTCTTTTCTTCTTATTAAATAAAACCTAAGTATGGGTCATATCAGGCTTTATCATGAATCCCTTGAGAAAACAGAGTAAAAGGTTATAGACAGGTAGGAAAAAGAGGTTACAAAAGAAACTATTTTTAAAAAAAGGTAAGGATTTGCCAATCATCCAGCTAGTTTAATCAATTATTTAGCCAAACCAGACAACAAAGTCTTAGAGTGATGTTTTTGGTAAAGTCTAACTGTTCTTGTGGATAATGATTAGAACACTCATACTTTTCCTTTGAAATATGTAATCTCAAACAATAATGGTCCGAAGACACTACATATTTGCTAAAAATAATTTTTTTTTTAAACTGGAATCTCATTTTGGCATAATTTTCTGTGTGTAATTTAGAAAACATTTTTGAAATAAAAATTTTTACTAGTTTAAAAGCATAGAAGTATTCTTTCTCTTTGGACACATTCCATGTCTTTTACCACGGCTAGAAAATCTCCCCTTTATCATTTTTTATTTTTATCAAAGATCACTTACTCTGAATACTTTTCAATTGCTTTCATAATAAGAAAAGTTAGTGATTCAAAATCTAGAATGTGTTCTATTTATTTATCCTTCGAGTCAGGAAGCTCTTGGTATTCTAACTGTATATCAGTGCATAAATTTATGGCATACCAAATAATGTTTCACTTAACTCTATCTTGGTTGAGTTGAAAATTTGGATAAACATTCATTGAACCTCCCTTCAATCGACTTTGAGTTTACAGCATTGTACATGGGTAATATATTAAAAGATTATTATTAGAAAACAACATTTCAAGCAGCTTCTAATTTGATGGCTGAAGCTTCTGTAATCACTTAAAGGAAAGTTCTCATTTCTTTGATCTTCTATCAGAAACACAAGTTACTATGAGTGCTAATAAAACAATTGAAATCGCCTTAAGTCATGGTGAAAATTTATTCCAGGAAAGAAATGACATATGCCATATGTGAAAGCTTTTAATGAAATTCAAAGAGAAACCCAGAGTCTATAATTTTGTTTTTAGCAGGCTGGAGATGATCTTCATCAGGATATGCTTTTTCTGCAGATCATTCAATTGATGGACAATATTTGGCTTCAGGAGGGCCTGGATATGCAAATGATCATTTATAGATGTCTATCCACAGGAAAAGGCCAAGGTCAGTGTAGATTAGACAGTGGGTTGACTTATATTATTTAACTCATACCCTCACTGATAAAATACCACCAAGCTTCCCACAGAGCTCAATGTAGACTATAGGTTTTAAAATCCAAAGAATGATACACATTCTTTTTTTAAAAAAAACCAATTATTTTCTAAAACAATAAGCCAAAACAATTTACATAAAGTATAATGTCTTTTTAGATTTAATTAGAATCTTAACAATCCAAATTTTAACTGTGATATTCTTTTGTGTATCTTTTAGAATTATTTAATTAATAGCTAACTCCTATTTTTTCCCCAAGATAATAATGGGAAAACCTGCTCTTTCAAAATAATACAATTGTTAATTATTAACACAAAATTTACAAAGTTGAAAATATTATAAATATTCTATATACATAATAAACCTGTATTTAATTTCTAAAAGACTTCTGAGTATAGTACATATAAATAATATTAACAGTCAACTGGGACCATATATGCAAATTTTGAACATACCTCAGTATTTCTTTTCCTTTATAAAAATTAAGACATTATTATGAAAATATAGCTATACTTATACAAATTACCAATGAAAATAATGTCAATAGTCCACCCAAATTATTACCAAAACATCAGAGGTAAAAGTTGTATTTAATTACAATCATTCTAAGCTGAAGAAATAATTATTAAGCTATCTTATAATCTTTTTTACATGTGGCCAGTGTCACTTAGAATTTTATTAAAGTAATTGGTATGAATTATAGCAGATAACCTCTGCATAAATAAAAGGATAAAAAAAGTCATAGAACTAGAAATGTCCCAGAATTATGTAATCATTTTTCTTTTCATTCAAAGCCAAGCTACATTTAAACTCATCACCACAAAAGAAAGCCTATCACTGCCTGCTCCTCCATTTCCTGACATCTCACCACTAGGCTCAGTATCCCAGCTAACTGGGATTTGAGATTACAAAGTAAGCATGGAAGCACCTCCTAGTTACTTAACTTGCCACTGTAACTTCACTGTGACTCTATTGTCATACAACCCAATTATTTTGATTCTTATAATAGAGCTCTTGCTTCCATGCCAGGTGTTCTACTCCTGAATCCCTTTCAAAGCTCTAGTTCCTAAAAGAGTCTTTCATCATTGATACTCTGAGATAATTATTCCTTGAGTTTGACTCTCTCTTTTCTCATGTGACCTAATTCTTTCATAGCCTAATATGTTGAAAATGTGAGAATAAAACTAGAACCAAGCTGAGCCTTATGATGTCACATGGATCACCTTTTCTTCAGAATTGAATACATCACTAACGTCAGTGGAATTTTTCAGTTCCATCTCCACATTGCTCAGTTTACAATCATAGAATGTAACAGAGGGTTATTCTTTTGAAGTTAATAAAATGATACAGCAAAAAGTGACTGTAGCCTGACCTGTGGTGGCGCAGTGGATAAAGCGTCGACCTGGGAACCCTGAGGTCTCCAGTTCAAAACCCTGCACTGGTCTGGTCAAGGCACATATGGGAGTTGATGCTTTCAGCTCCTCCCCCCTTTCTCTCTCTCTCTCTCTCTCTCTCTCTCTCTCTCTCTGTGTCTACTCTCTAAAGTGAATAAAATAAAAAATAAAAAAAAAAGTGACTGTAGACTTGCCCAAAGTTGCAGGTGTCATAAGTCAAACAAGTTACCCTTCTCACATCTACCAACAATCTTCTATAGTTGTAAATTTTTAGATGGCATTATATTAGCAAATTATTTCTTCAAGAAAAGCAGAGGCCCTGGCCATTTTGCTCAGTAGTAGAGTGTCGGCCTGACATGTGGATGTCCCAGGTTTGATTCCTGGTCAGGGCACACAGAAGCACCCATCTACTTCTCCACCCTTCTTCCCCCTTCTCTCTTTCTCTCTCTCTCTCTCCCACCCTCTCTCTTTCCCTTTCACAGCCATGGTTCAATTGGTTGGAGTGAGTTGGCCTCAGGCGCTGAGGATGCCTCTGTGGCATAAGCCTCAGGCATTAAAAAAAATGGTTTGGTTGCCTAGCAACGGAGCAGTGGCTTCATATGGGCAGAGCATCACCCCCCTAGTGTGCTTGCTGGGTGGATCCCGGTCAGGGTGCATGTGGGAGTCTGCCACTCTGCCTCCCGTCTTCTCACTAGAATAAAAATAAAATAAAAAAATAAAAGAAAGAAAAGTAGAGATGATTAAAGTAAACGTCATTTTACATTGCATTTTTAATGAGATTCTGAGGCTTAATGGCTATCTTACTCTTCTTGAGAAATGTCACAAGGTAAGGTAGGGAAAAGTAAAATGACCTAGACAGAGCTGTGGCCCTTAAGAAAACTATACACTAAGCCAGAAGTTTACATGACTTTATCAACATTATTGTAGATTATAATTCTCATTACTAATTTGTATATAATGTTCTAGGAGCTTTGAAAGAGACTATTAGGGCTAATAAAAATTCGCTATAATTTGTTTTACTTGCAACTCTCCTAATTTCATTGGCATAAGAATTACTTAAGGGAATTGGAGTAGCAGATATAACAAGTATCTACCTGGGTACTAAGTCAAGCCAGCCCTGAACTGGGGGTAGGGACAGGTGCGCGCAAGTGTTGGTGATTGAAAAAGCTGCTCTCTTTTTTCTTATGCACCCTGAGAGCAACTGCCTTTTATGGTGCCACCTTGAAAAGTTCTGTTCCTAAGAACCTTGCTACTTAAAGTATGACCCCATTGAGCACTGACAGTAACATCACCTGGAGAATTATTAAATATACAGAATTTCAGGCCCCACTCTCTTCTTACTGAACCAGAACCTACATTTTCACAAGATCCTCAAGTGATATATATGTACATTAAAATCTTAGAAATGCTGCATTAGAGGATTATAAGAATGGAACCATACATATTACTCAATTTGCACAGAATCATGTTCAAAGTATTTAAAAGGTGTATGATATGTACTAGCTTAATGTAATTTATGGTTTTAATTAATAGACAGAATTTAGCCATCATGATTGTCATCAATTAGTACAAGGTTTTCTGAGTAGTCAGTAATGTAAAATTTATGATAAATGACTTGGGATTTAACAAAGATTAACTTCCTGAAGACAAATGTGGTCTGAAAAGTAACTGATCTTTCTATAGCATAGTATGCAAAGGGCACAATAAACTAAGTCCTGATTTTGTACCTGGTCAGATATGAGGTTGCAGTGACACAATGGAGAATCAGAAAGAGATAATTTTCCTTTCAGAAGTGTTGCATGGAGGAATCAGAAAAATAAGGGGGGGAATTTTCAGGATTAAAAAAGAAGAATCATTTCTTTCTAGAATAAATATGTTATTATTAAATGTAAGGGTTTACATTTGTTCTCTCATTAATAAATGTGAAAAACCTACACAAGAGCCTAATACTGTTTGAAGTAGGAGGGAGAGCTCTCATGATATTAAGGAAGTGCCCAAGACCTAGGATTTATCACTAGGGTGTTGTTTCTCTCTTTCTTTCTCTCTCCCTCTCTCTTTTTAATATGTAAGTTTTATAGGCCATATTTGCAGCATTCAATTCCCACACCCAATCTTTAAGTTCCTTTCTGATCCAGCCATATGGTTGCCTGATGCATATAACTGGGCTATTGGATATAGAGAGATTAAGGTGGCAGCAAGCTGCTGCTGGCCAAATCCAGCACAGAGAAATGTTTCATTTATTATCATTGTGACCTATTTGTTTGCTGTTGCTTAATTTGAATGTTTTTAAGGTAGATCACGAAATAGTTATTTTAAAAACTCAACAATCTCTCTCTTTGTATAATTTGTGTCCCTTGTTCCTACAGGAATTTGAGTTTGCAACTCCTGCAATTGTAAAAATGGTAGAACTCATAAATTCTACACTTTAATTTCTTTCAATGATTTTATTTACAGAACTTTACATGACAGGGTTTTTTTGTGAACATTAGTACTGGGAGAGTTTTAATACTGTGTTTAAACTGCTGTTCTGAACAGAATAAAAATCAGTGGGTTTGAAAATATTTACATTTCAATAACCTTGTGAACACAGCAAAAGAGAAACCTTGATGGATCATGGCCAGTGGGGCAAAGGATCTGTTGAAATTCAATCAATACATGCTCTCTTTAAAAAAACATCGGCATAGTTTCTCTTTAATGTTGACTGGGAAGGAAGGGGCAGGTGACTCTCTACATGTTCATTGCAGACTTATTGGCTTCACTCCTAGAAAATGAACATTTAACAGTAATGCTTTTATTAACCCAACCTTGATTTTTATAATATATTTTAAATATTTGTATGGAGATTGTTTTGGGGTTGCTTACCAAACTTGTTTTACAAGTCTGTAATTCTTAAGCTGTAATTAAATGCACAACCACATATTAATTAACCCACTACTCTACTGACTCAGTGGGGTTTCTTTGAGACCTCTACATTGGCTCTCTACTCTATTCCTAGAAAAAAATATATGAAAGCTGTTTCTGACACATCAGCTCCAAACACAACAAGTAGCTGCACTACTCCCCAGGATTTTGGGAAAATTAGAGAGAAGGTCATCTAGAAAAGGCTCCCTCAGAAAAGATTTGGAGAGGAAGAGGGTAATCCAAGTAGTGCTGGCAACCCTTGTCATAAAGATGTGTTTCCTAAGTATCCTTCATCCTGTAAAGAAAGAATTACTTACATGATCTCTTTTTTATCAACCAGGATTGGTGCAGATGGTACCCAATGCTGTGACCCTAGCAAAGATCCATTGCCACTCTGGACTGATAGGACCGCTAAAGGAAAATACGATCAAAAAGTGGTTCAGTCAACACAACCACTTAAAAGCAGATTATGAAAAGGTGTCTCCTGTTGAAGCTAATTTTACATAATGTACCTAAATAAGAATATGCTCTGGTTCATTCAGTAATCTGGTTTATGAAAAAGTAAATCCTCAAGTTCTAATTCAAGCAGCAAGCTAGTAATAATGACTAAGTTTAAATAATAGATTATCTAGATAAAAAAATATCTGTGTGGGTGAAATTCTGGGCTGTCAATAAAGATTCTCTTTGCTCAGCTGGCCCCTTGTCTTACCTAAATTGATGCTCCTTGAGCTACTTCCTTCAAGTCACCTGTGCCTACTTGTATACAACCTCTAATTTCTAGAAATCACTCTCTTTCCTTTGCAATACATTTCTTCTGCTGAGCTCTACTGTTTCATGCCTTATTCTTTCAGTGTTTGGAAAATGCCTAATAGAATTTTAATTAATTTATATCTCAGTACTTTAGAAAACAGACTGTTTATTTGACTGCAAACATTTCTTCACATTTTACTTCATCCTGGCATCCGACTTGCAGTATACAGTGGTGCAAGTTTTGTACCAGGACTTTGGACTAAAAGAAGAAGTTCATTAGAGCCGGGACTTGTTACACTTACCAAGAAAGACATGAACTGGTACATCTGGGTCCCCCACAGGCAAAAGCACTTTTATAATAAATCACACAAATATACAATGTGGGCCAGCATTAGACTTACTCAGAATTATCCTGAGCACTGAAATGTCCTCATTCTAGGAAACCCCTCAGTTCTGGGCGAACTGGGATGATTGGTCAATTTATTAGCATGAGCCATGATAGAGAGACCCAGAAGTTCACCTATTCCAGACTTCTGTGAGATTGGACTGAAACAAAATATAGGCTTTGGGAGGCCAAGAAACAAAAAATTAGATGCTGTCTTAAAATTTAGCCATTCCCCAATTGTAATGAGTTTTGCACAAATTTCTGGTTATATTGTTTTAGGTATTTCCACACAACATTTGCTCTTCACAGCCACAAAGTATGAAAAACATACTTTATCTTTATTTTGTAAGTGAAGAAAATCTAGACAGACAAATTAAGTGACTTACCCAGAGACCTAGAATACCTGAAACTACAGTGTCCTGGCATGTAGTTCACTAACATAGATTCCTAGTCCAACAAGTCAGCCACACCATTTGAGGAGGCTGATAACCATGGCTCAACCAATCACTCATTGTTATACCAAAGGTACTCATGGTTGCATCACTGATGAAATTGATGCATACACAGGAGACCATTTTGAAAACAAAGAGTAATTTGGCAAGACATCTTTGTTCATTAAAGAAACATAAGCCCTAATTGACTCAGCAGCAATCTGTTTCCATGCACACAGCATTCATTAATATATACTGTACCAAAACACTTTTAGACATCAACTGGATGACCTATTTGCAAGAATAAACATAAAATATTAGAGATATCTCAACATAGCTTTCTCTGTGTTACAATTCAAGTATTTAAAAAGTTCATATTTTAGGGCCCTGTCTGGTTGGCTCAGCAGTAGAGTGTCAGCTAGGCGTGTTGAGGTCCCAGGTTTGATTCCCAGTCATGGCACACAGGAGAAGTAACCATCTGCTTCTCCACCACTTCCCCATCCCCTTCTCTCTCTCTCCCTCTCTTTCTCTCTCTCTGTCTCTCTTCCCTTCCTACAGCATGGCCCTGGGTGCTGAGGATGGTAAAAAAGTGGTGAAAACTGACAGATTCAGAACATATTCTGGAGAACATATTTTACAGAACGTGCTGATTGATTGGGCATTATCAGTGATTCGTGATCTGGGGGAGGAGACCCAGTGGATTACAAGAAAAAAGAAAATGTTCTAGGATGAATCCTGGAGTGCTGGTCTTACCAAATAATTATATCATTTACTGAAATGAAAAAGACTGTTGGGTGAATAGGTTTTAGTTTTATTGTATAAAGTTGGAGGCAATGAAACCAGAAGTGTAAATCTAAAGGTCCCTTGCTTTAAAAAGACACATCACATAGAAGTAGAAATGGGGTCAGATCATTCCAGAGACTAATTAGTCATTTTAGCTAAGAACAGCCTCTCAATAGAAGAAATTATAATGTCTCCTACAATATAAAGTGATGAACTTCCTCCAGATGGCCATAATCTGGTATTAAAATGCCAAAATAAACTATTTAATATGTATATTTGGGGAAAAAGCTGATTTTTTTTTGCTGGGCTGTTGCCCTTTTATATCACTTACATCACCATTCTAGAACATTTTACACAAAGTATCTCTGTGCTTCTGTTTAGGAAATGTCTGCAAACATAGGGCTCTTCTCACGAGTCAGCCCAGCAACACTCTCATTTGGATTCTTTGCACTGGTGTCCATTATCCATTCTTCTGAGTTCCATTTTCCAGAAATCTGGGAAGCCAGACTCCATTCTTAGACCAAATCTGTGGCCCCTGCAAACTTTCTAACTTTGAAAAAATAAAAATAACCACATTTCTGTAATGAATGTAAAGGATTCCATATCCTGTACATAAGCAAACAACCCTTCCTTATTGGTTTTAATTACAAGATTAGATAAAGAGGATTTATACCAGCAGATTCAATCACTGGAAGATTCATTAACACATTCATTAACGATTCTGGGAACACTTGGCTATCCCCTACAATGAAAATACTAATTTCACCTACTTTCAGAAACATATTTGTTTTTCTTCTAAAGTAATGTTAAGTTATCTTTATTTCTTTATTTCCTCTCACAAAAATTCACATTAAGGTAGTTAAATTATGCATACACAATTTTTCAAAGTTTTCTGTAGTTTTTCATTACTGAAAGGATAGTCCTGTAGTAAAATCTAAATTTCAACTCATTTTATTTTTTATAATAACTCTCTTACTGAGGAAAAAATAAGCAAGGTCTTTATTGGTGATGTTTATTGCACTCTGAGCTCATTGTTTCATACTTTTCATTCTTCAGATTCTACTTCCACAGTCTATATGATCTTTTGCTTTGATAATACTAGACTTCCATGAAGCCTTTCTTGCAGCTTTCTTTCTAGATAGTTTTAGAGGCTGTATGAGCAGTGGTTATGGTTAGGTACCTTAGCGATGGGCTTTTTTATTTTATTTCATACTAACATATGCTAATGATGTGACCTTGAACAAATCATTTCTGTGTGCCACAACTGAATCATTTATAAAACAGATTTGTTTTGAATATTAAATTAATTGATATTTGTGAATTACTTAGAAGAGTGCCTAGCACTGAGGACTCTACAAATGTTTACTGTAATTAATTATACTGTAAGTATTACAAATGAATTGGCAAGAAAAGAAAATGCACCTCTAGGTGACAATTTTTTCCTTTGTTTAGTATGATCTAAATATCTGATTTTTAGTGCTTTTTAAAGTATGTGATTTGAAAGTCAAAAATTGAATTATTAGTCCCTTAAGTTCTCTGACTTTGAGGCTCGCTGACTGACAAACAGTTTGCCTGTCAGGTCCATTTTTATTGTAACGTATTTCACCAAGTCTTCCTTGACTTAAGTTATAATTTTAGACATAAGCAGAGGTGTGCTAGACTAGCTTTAAATGCCTATTTTGTGTGTTACTTTTCAACTCCACATTCAATGACACCACATTGGTAGCATGAACTCAGTCATAGTGGAAATATATACATTGGCAAATATCACAAATCATAGCTTTTTTTCAAGTGAGCTAGCTATTAAATATTTACCACCATACAATAGGACATAAATCCACTTAAAACAGATGAAAAATTATTCTAGAACTCAATAAGATAAAATTAAAACTTTATTATTTTCCTATTAAAATATTTATATCAGGATGATCAAAATATTACCATATTTTTTGCTCCGTAAGATGCACTTTTTTCCCTCCAAAAGTGAAGAGGAAATGCCCATGTCTTATGGAGAAAAAGTATGGTATTTTATTAAATATTTTTACACACCATTTGGTTCAGAATATTTTCTTTCTTGTTTTACTCCTTAAAACCCTAGGTGTGTCTTATGGTCAGCTGCATCTTATGGAGCAAAATATATGGTATATACCTGTCTTCCTACAACATGGTTTATATCTTTTCCAATTTTATATCAATAAGTCACCAATAACCCAATGCAATTAATCTCAGAATTTTTATCCTAATATTAGTCATAAAAAATCCTTGTATCTATGATCATTTTGGTATTATTTTTAATAATTCATTACCACTGATTTAAAGATTTTTAATGTTTAATTTCTAGTTTTATTATTATAATATTATAGTCTAAATATTCTCAATTTAAAACCATCTTTGAAAAACAAAAGTCCCTTAGCAGATTAAAAGATTAGTTTTTGTTTTATTCCAATCATTCTGGTTAAGTGCAATATTCATAGAAATCCAAATGCTATATGGAATTTAATGATCTTCCCCATCCTTTAATTACTGCCTTAGCATTCTTTGAAATTAAAATTAATAGGTTTGAAATTCACATGATTGTTCATTAAGAAATATTGTGGCTCCTTTTACTCAAAGAAAGCCTCATTTAAATTTTCTAGAAATAAAACACACCTTCCAACCCCTCCTCAGCTGTGAGTGCCTTGGGTATCTTTGTATCTTAAGCACCTAGCTAGTACCTGACACTTAGCAGGGGCTCAATGTTGGCTGATTGATGCAAAAATGCCATACACTTTACTTCTCTTGATTTAAGGAAGTATAATTTCTCTGAAGATAAAAAGTATTAAAAACTTGACATATTCTGTTTTATAAATGGAATTTTACCATTGGATTTGTATCTAGTGGTCACTCAACATGTAGGAGTCTGGGGGATAAGACTCTAAATTTGAGACATACCACCTCATACCCATAAGAATGGCTATTATGAAGAAAAACAACAGGAAACAAGTGTCAGCAAGGATGTGAATAAATTGAAACCCTCATGCAATGTTAGTAGCTGTTCCTCACAAATATAAAAATAGAATTCTTGGCCTGACCTGTGGTGGTGCAGTGGATAAAGTGTCGACCTGGGAACACTGAGTTCGCCAGTTCAAAACCCTGCACTGGTCTGGTCAAGGCACATATGGAAGTTGATGCTTCCAGCTCCTCCCCCCTTTCTCTCTCTCTCTCTCTCTCTCTGTGTCTCCTCTCTAAAATGAATAAAATAAAAAAATAAATTAAAAAAAAATAGAATTCTATATTTTCAAGCTATTTTACTTCTGGGTATATACCCCAAAGAATTGAAAGCAGGGACTCAAACAGATAATTATACACCCATGCTTTTAGCATCATTATTCCCAATAACTAAAATGTAAAAGCAACCCAGTGCCCATCAGCAGATGAATGAGTAAGCAGAATGTGATATATATATATATATATATATATATATATATATATATATATATATATATGCACACACACACACACACACACACACACACACACACACAATAGGATATTATTCAGCCTCAAAACAAGAAAATTCTGGCACATGCTACAACATGGATAAACCATGAGGACACTGTGCTAAACAACAACAAAAAAAATCAGTCAGAAAAAGGCAAATACTGCATGCTTCCACTTATATAAGGTACTTAAAATAGTCAAAATCATAGAAACAGAGCCTGACCAGGCAGTGGCACAGTGGAGAGAGCATCGGCCTGGGACACAGAGGACCCAGGTTCAAAACCTTGAGATCACCAGCTTAAGTGAAGGTTCACCAGCTAGAGCGCAGGGTCACTGGCTTGAGCGTAGGATCATAGACATGACCCTATGGTCACTGGCTTGAGCCCAAAGGTTGCTGGCTTGAGCAAGGGGTCACTGGCTCAGCTGGATCTCCGCCGCTTAAGGTACATATGAGAAGCAATCAATGAACAACTAAAGTGATATAATGAAAAACTGATGCTTCTCATCTCTCTCCCTTCCTCTCTGTCTGTTCCTATCTGTTCCTCTCTCTGTCTCTGTCTCACTGTCTCTCTCTCTTGCTTAATAAAAGAAATCATAGAAACAGAAAGTGGAATGATAGTGGCCTGGAGTTAGAAGGAGTGAGGAATGGGATGTTACTGTTCGCTAAGTGTACAGTTTTAGTTTTATAAGATAAAATGAATTATGGAGATGGTTGGCAGTGGTAGCTGCACAACATTATCAATATTTTAATACCACGGAATTGTACACTTAAAAATGGTTAAGATGGTAAATTTTATGTTATGTACATTCTACCACATGAGATACTCAAGAAAAATATCTGTATATTGTAAGTATGACAAAAGGTTTTGCCAATCACAAAGTCAATTTTAGGCAAACCATGCCTTCAAATTTGCTTATGCTCAGGGTTATTTCTGCCTTACTGGTCCCCATACTAATTCTCCTATTTCTACAGTCTCCAAGTGTAAAAGATTGAAAACCACTGATATACTCTGATCCAATTTTACCTAAGCGTTATAGATTTGATAATCTTTATATCTAAACTAACTTCTATTCCAGCCAGATACTGAAATTCTATGCAAAGTATAACTATACGCTTTCCCTTGAACTCAAGCTCAAGGGGAAAAAAACATGGGAATTTGAAGAGCTGACCAGTCTCCTCCTGTCCTCGGAAAAACTTGATCTACTTTAAACTCAATCCAAAATATCAGACTTAGGAAAGCAGACTGATTCCTCTCTCACAAATCCTTGATAGAGTTGTCAGCATCCTCTGCCTCAATCACCACTACTGAAACATGCAGCCCTTCTCACACTGCCATGGATTATCATGAGGAGTGACAAGAGCAAGTGTTTCTTGTGTTCTGGGTGCTGCAGCATCCAATGCGGGGAAAACAGTTAAAATTACCATTGAAAGACTCATAAATACTCGATGTGCATTAGTTTAATTAATCCTTACAGGAACTCTTTAAAGCAGCTACTGTTATTTTCTCTGATTCACAAATCAAGAACTAAATCAGAGAGAAATCTTAGTTCTTATAACTTGCCCAGAGTCATAGACAATAGGTCATAGGATCTTTGAAAAGGTGTCATATAAGAGACGAATGTTCCCATTTATCAATAATCCCAATACACCCTGTTTTCTCTCTAGCATTGGCACAAATGCCTATTTAGTTAGTTTCACATGACATAATGATTCTGAATTTATGGACATTATATATATATGTGTGTGTGTGTGTGTGTGTGTGTGTATGTGTGTGTGTGTGTGTGTATATAAAGTTGAAATCTTTAACAACTACATTAAAATATGTTGTGATATTATTGTACTGTGAGAAGCATTAAAAATCTAAGACCAACTATGAAGTAGCAAGGCCATTTCTCATCCATGGGCAATATGCTCTTTTATGTATAAAAAGACAGGCAAAATAGGTGACTCTCTTTTAACTTTTTTCATATATATATATATATATATATATATATATATATATAAAATTATCTAATTAGAATAAGTAAGCTAATAGAAGTTAAATGTTCATGGCATGTGACTCTAATTTTCCTAGCCCACCAGTACTATTCTGGTGAACTTAATATGGCCAAAGACCACCCTGAACTGTTGGGATGAAGGCAAGTGGCATTATCTAGACTATATAATTCAAATTTTAGAGAGTTGTTATTGTGGATTATTGTGTTCTCAAATAACTTATGCACTCAATACTTTCAAATAAAACAGCATTTTTTTTTAAGATTTTATTTATTCATTTTATAGGAGAGAGAGAGAAAGCAAGGGGGGGAGCAGGAAGCATCAACTCCCATATATGCCTTGACCAGGCAAGTCCAGGGTTTTGAATCAGTGACCTCAGCATTGCAGATCAGTGCTTGATCCACTGCACCACCACAAGTCAGGCTCATTTTTAAAGTACATACGTATTTGTTTAAAGAACAATTCAATAAATAAAAGATTGTTCCATTTTAAGGGTTCAGCATCTCACCTATTTCAGAGTGCATCCATTATGATTAACATGCTTAGTCATTTTCCTCAATAATCCATTTTAGAACAGGGCAGTCGCCACTATGAGGGCTAGAGGTATTGAGAAGTTTTCCAGAGGAAGTAGAAGATGAGCAGGACATTGAAGAAAGGGTGAGACTTAAATAAAGGGGAAAGAAGAAGAAAATATAGCCCTAAGTCTAGGGAGTAAAATTGTGAAGGCAGAAATAAGCATGTGCCACAACCACATCTGCTTTCTCTGTGCTGCACCACAGCAGCAAACACAAGACACAACAGGGCAGATATTGTCTCCAGTTTCACACTGGCCCAGAAGTCCCACAGTACTGTTGTGGTCATATCACTATTTCCCTCGCCACAATGATTTGTACATTATTGCACAGAAAAAAAAATCAGATCTCTCCTACCCATTATTTCCTTTCCTGACTTGAGACAGATGACCACACTTCTTACTTTGCTGAGAAAATAGAAACAGAAGAGATCCTGCTTTTCTACTCAATGCAAAACTCACTAACTTACATCTGCACATAAATGCTTTCCTTCTTGTGTTAATAATTTGTTTTTCTTTTTAAAGCTAATTCCTCCATCTGTACTCTGAAGCTATTTCCCCCCTACCTTCTCACATACATTATATGATCAATAATTAATTTGCCTTTGCATATTTAGCACCTCCTTCCTAAATAATCCTTTTTAAAATGCTTCTTTCCAAAGTCTAAATAACTGCCTCAAACCTCCAGTTTGTGTGCATTTTACTCATTTTCACAAACTTTCTGAAGTTGTCTGAACTCTTGACCTCCTTCTCCTTACCTCCCATTCTATAACCACTGTAATCTGGCATTATTTGTCATTACTTGATAAACTCAACAATGACCTTTATAGTGTTAAACTGAAGAGTGTTCATTCCTCATTTTACTTGAATTGTTAGCAGATGTCAACAATGTTGACTATGTCTTCTTCCAAATACCCTCTTCACTTGCCTTTTAGGATGCATCATCACTCTCAAGTTTTTTCCCCTTCCTAATATCCAATACAGAATGGTCCCCTTCTACCAGTCCACTAAATGCTAAGATTCCCCAAGATCATCTTAGCCTCTGTCTCTCCCTAATCTATAGTCTGTATCAAACGGCATCAGCTACATCCAAGGCTTCTATCAATATCTTAACCCAGTCTGACCAGTGGTGGCACAGTAAATAGAGCATCCACCTGGGATGCTGAGGTCCCAGGTTCAAAATCCCAAGGCCACCAGCTTGAGCATGTGCTCACCAGCTTGATGTGGGGTTGCCATCTTGAGCGTAGGATCATAGACATGATCCTATGGCCACTGGCTTGAGCCCAAAGGTCACTGGCTTGAAGCTCAAGGTCACTGGCTTGAAGCCCAAGGTTTCTGGCTTGAGTTCAAGGTCACTGGCTTGAGCAAGAGGTAGCTGACTTGGCTGGAGCCCCCGGAGTCAAGGCACGTATAAGAAACCAATCTGTAAACAACTATGAGCTGATGCTTCTCATCTCTCTCTCTCTCTCTCTCAAAAAAAAAAAAAATCTTAATCCAGGTGTCTCACAAGAATTTTAGTTAAACACCTGACCAGGCAGTGGCGCAGTGGATAGAGCGTCAGACTGGGATGCGGAAGACCCAGGTTCGAGACCCTGAGCTTGTCAGCTTGAACACAGGCCCATCTGGCTTGAGCAAAAGCTCGTCAGCTTGGACCCAAGGTCACTGGCTCCAGCAAGGAGTTGCTTGGTCTGCTGAAGGCCCGCGGTCGAGGCACATGTGAGAAAGCAATCAATGAACAACTAAGGTGTTGTGATGCAACGAAAAACTGATTGATGCTTCTCACCTCTCTCCATTCTTGTCTGTCTGTCCCTATCTATCCCTCTCTCTGACTCTCTCTCTGTCCTTGTAAAAAAAAAAGAAAGAAAGAAAAACAAAGAGTTAAACATTGATTTTGGGGTAATTGTAGATTCATACACAGTTGTAAAAAAATAATACAATAATGCAAAGAGATCTTATGATCTAGCTTGTGGTGATGTAGTGGATAAAGCATCGACCTGGGATGCTAAGGTCTCTGATTCAAAACCATGGGCTTGCTCAGTCAAGGCACATACAACAAGCAATGAGCAACTACAATGAAGCAACTGTGAGTTGATACTTCTCACTCCCCATCCCTCCTTCTTTTTCCTCTCCCTGTAAAATAAATAATTTTTTTTTTTAAAAAAAGAATGATCTTATGTACCTTTTAACAATTTTTCTCCAATGGTAACATCTTATAAAATTATACTGTAATATTATAACCAGGATATTGATATTGATACAGCCCAGATAGAGAATGTTCTCATCAATCCCAGGATTCCTCATGTTGCCCTTTTAAAGGCACACCCACTTTTCTCTCATCCTTGCCCCTCCATCCATTTGTTCTCCATTTCTATAATTATGTCATTTCAAATATATTACGGTAATTATATTACAAATGAAAGCAGACAGTAATTAATATTTTGAGACGGGCTGTTTTTACATAGCTAATTCTCTGAACAGTCATCCAAGATGTTGTGTGTATCAATAGTTTGTTATTTTTATTGACAAATAATATTTCATGATATAAATATACTACAACTTGTTTATTGTCCACCCATTGAAGGATATCTGCGTTATTTCCAGATTCCAGCTATTACAAATAAAGTTGCTTCTGTGTGAATATGTTTTTATTTCTCTGAGACAAATGCCCAAAAGTTGAGTTTCTGGTGTGTATGATAGCTGCATGTTGTTATTGTTTAAGTGACTGCCAGGAAGGTTTCACTGTGACTGTACCATTTTACATTTCCACCTTTCATATATGACTGATCCAGTTTGTCCATATGCTTGCAAGCATTGGGTATTGTCATTAATTATTTATTTTAGCCATTCTGTGTAGGTGTGCAGTGAAATCTTATTGTGGTTTTAATTTGAATTTTCCTAAAGACTAATGATGTTGAACAAGATTTTCTTATTTACCATTTGCATATCCTCCTCTGTGAAATGTCTCTTCATGTCTTTTGTATTGTTGGAGTTGGCAATCTGTAAATGCTTAATGATAATTATCTTGGTATTCTAGTAACTTTATATAGAGGTTATATCTACAGTATGGTTAAAAGAAACTTTACACATAAGTAATAAAAAACAACAAATTATTGTCTTGAAATTTCTCTTATCAAATGAATTTTTTTGCCTCCTTAATAATTAGTGTTTGCAATAAAAATATTATTAAATTTCCTAAGTATATGTACATTTCTCACTATTGGAAATATATAAAAAACTCATAGCAATTTTCATTATTATAATTATTATTATTAAAGTGAGAGGCTGGGAGACAAACTCCTGCACTTGCCTAGATCCACCTGGCAAACCCCCTATAAAGTGATACTCTGCCCATCTGGTGCCGTTGCTCCTTTGTTTGTCAACTGAGCCATTTTAGCACCTTAGGTGAGGTCATGGTGCCATCCTCAGCACCCCTGGGCCAACTTGCTCAAATGAGTCATGGCTGCTGGAGAGAAGAGAGAGAAATAGAAGGGGAGGGATGAAGAAGCAGATGGGCTATTCTCCTGTGTGCCCTGACCAGGAATGGAACCCAGGAGTTCCACACTCTGGTCTGACACTCTACCACTGAGCCAACCAGCCAAATCCTCAGCAATTTTATTGAATAACAATTTTAATGAAAGACTGATTATGTTAATAGAAAGATTAACTTTGACAACAAAATGACATAAAACTAAGTTTGTTCATCTGGCCTTCCCACATAATTAATAAATTATCACAAGCTCTTCACAGTGTGAGCTATGTTTATTTACTGTTTCATTCATTGTATATAACAGAATATCATCAAAATATTGTTTGAGACATTAAGAATACAAAAGAAATAATAATAAAATAGTCCCTCTGCTCTTGAAAACCACATAGATAGATCATTTGTAAGGAAAAAAATCAAAGACTACTAGAAACTATGAAGAATAAAATACTGTAGGACTAAGAAAAAGGTAAGGCAAAGTAAGAGAGAAAGCAAGGGATAGGTTACTTACAACAGGTCTGAGATTAGAACCCATGCTATAGCTCATGTTTTGAACACCTCTGCTCCTCCCTAAAGCAAAGGGCTGTAAAATAAACTCATAGCATATAGATTGGATGAGTTAATGAAAGCCAAATATAGAAGAATTTTGAGCAAAATTTTTAAAATTTGGAGTTGATTCTTAAGATACATTTATCAATGTCTATGTGCTCAATAAATTTTGTTGAATAAATGAATATAAACTTAAGTGAGGGGATTGTTATACCATTGTCTTCTCCTAACATTCAATGGTAGTATGAATCACAAAATAAAATAAGGTGAAATAAAATAACCACAACCAAACAGAGGCAGGTCATTCATTGTCTTTAAAATACTTCACAAAGTTTAACCTAAAACTTTGTTTAAAAATCTCATCTCAAATACTTCGAGAGGACCTTAGACCAAATCAGCATCAAAACTCTGTTGTGTCATTGTTCTTATTCAATAAGTAAAAATCACGGAGAAGTGTTTCCAATCTCTCCTTTGCTAGTCTCTATTAGAAGAGTTAATGCTTCATCTCAGGTCTCTCTGCATCTCAAATAACATGAATATAAACCATGACAAAAAATAAGGGAAAAGGGGTCAACTCTCTGATCCTTTATTTTCCTGTTTTTTCAAACTTGAGACTATATGGGGCGCTATTACTTACATAACAACACGGTCAGCTTACATTTCCTCCTTTCTAATAAGCATTTTTATTGGGTCTATTTCCCCTCACTGAACCTATTATAATGAATTGGTAAAATAAAATATTGCCATACCTTTTCCCCTCACTGAGCGCATTATAGTGAATTGGTGAAATAAAATATAGCTATATCTTTTTCCCCTCACTGAGCGCATTATAGTGAATTGGTAATATCTGCTTCTTTTTACAGCTTGCCTTCTGAAAGGATTTGTCATTACACATCTCAGTTTTTACCTGAAACTTTTTTCCTAAAGGTAAAAATGAAAGAAAATATACCAGGAGATCAAATACATGATCTGTTTGATCATTTCAAAATTTAGCAGTAAATATGTTGTCTGTAAAATCACCTTTATTATTAAGTTGTCCTTAAACTAATTTTTAATGGATAGTATTCACATCACATATAACCTGGAATTAAATATCTGAGACAATGTAGGTTGACATTGAAAAATAATTTGTCCTTCCTTCTTTGTTACAGCCCAGCAATATTATTCAAAAGCTACAATAAGCAAGTTTCTCCAGCTGTCCTATGATGAAGGAGATCCATCTATTAGAACAGAGAGGGAATAACAATAATTTTAATGGAAATAAGTTGTGTAGCTCACTAATTTAACCTTACAAACCATTTCTCTTCTTGTTTAAGGTTGCTACTGTTTTGGGTTTATAAGGACCGAGCCCCTCTTATTTTTACTTCAGAAATAGAGGACTTTATTACAGAGGGTGGGAAAAACCCACAGCATTTCCAAGATTTTGTGGAACTTTGCTGTCGAGCTTATAATATTGTCAGGAGGTACAGCCAACTGCTCTTGAACCTGCTCAAAATGGTAAGTCCCATGAGGAAATAACAAAAATAATAAGCTTCATTTATGTATGTCTTTTGGTAGACTATTTTTGCTAATGGCTTGGAGTTCCCCAAAGAGCTATTCCAAACAGGAAGAAATGAACAAACTAAAAATACCATTGTATAGTTTATAAACACATTTCTTAAAAATTCATTACATTAGTTCATAGTGATTGTTGCAAATATTTCTATTCAAGATAATACTGATACAATCAGGGACTATCTCAGTATTTTTTGATTAAAGGTTGAGCACAGTAATTTAAAATATTGTGTCAGTTGTATTGTGCTTTAATTTTTTTCAAAAGTACTTTTTAAAAAATATCACATTTATACATTATATAAACCCAATGATACAGACCAGGCAAGGATTTTTCCTGTCTTTCCTCCCATTCTCTGCCTTTACATTTGCCTGTTACCCAGATTAGAAACTGAGGGTCAAAAATGTGAGATGACTTGCTAGCAACTCAACCAGAGAAAGCTATTTCTAGTAGGACACATTGGGTTTGCTGAGTCATGGTCCTATATGCTCTTTAAATTGAATGTTTGATTCTACTGTCCAATACAAAAAGATGATAATCAGCTACACAGGGTGAGAAGGATAGGGTCTGTTAAAAATATACAGTATTCTGGGAGAAGAATGTAATGTTTAATTTGGTCACATATATACACATTAGTAATTGCAACAAACTGTAGGAGAAAGATACAGTAGATCAGTATGGTGTTTGGAGTCAATATGATTATCAAAAACAACTGGTTTAAAGGGTTTAGTTGACAATAACTTTACCAGATGCTATTAAGGGCACAAACTTGGTAGCCAGAACTTCCGGGGTTTGAATCTTAGTTTTTGCATTTACTGACTACATTCCTCAGGTTATGCTCCTGAACTCCAGTAAGACTGTTCTCTAATCTCTTAAATGAAGCTAATAGCATATACCTGGTAGATGTAGGATTAATGAATGCATAACCTAATAGTGAATGCTTTGCATGAGCATTATGCTAAGACTTTTATGTGTATTAGTTGATTTACATTTCATAGTAACCCTAATAGATAATTAATACAAAGTACTTAAAACAGTACCTGCCATATAGTAGGGTTCAGCTCATTTATTATACTAGATCCTTATTAATCTATAACAGTACTGTCCAATAAAGTATCCCCTAGTCACTTGTGGTTATTAAAATTTAAATTAGTATTGAATAAAATTTTAAATTCAGCTCCTTAAGCTCATTAGCCACATTTTAAGTACTCAATAGCACGTCAGTGGACACATGTGGCTAGTGGTACTACACAGGAGAGCACAGTTATAAAACATTCCCATCATTATAGGAAAGTGCTATTAGATATTATTGAAAATGTTAACCTTGTTGCAATGAAGATTTGATTTGTATCATTGTTTTAACTTTTATTTTTAAGCGGAGTTGGGGGGGGGGTGCAACAGACAGAAACTGACAGGCTGGAAAAAGAGATGAGAAGCATCCATTCTTTGTTGCGTCACCTTAGTTATTTATTGATTGCTTTCTCATATGTGACTTGACACGGGGGCTCCAGCAGAGCAAGTGACCCCGTGTTCAAGCCAGTGATCTTTGGGCTTAAGCCAGCAACCATGGGGTCATGTCTACAATCCAACGCTCAAACCGGCGACTCAGTGCTCAAGCCAAATGAGCCCGCGCTCAAGCCAAATGAGCCCGCACTCAAGCCTGTGACCTTGGGGTTTTGAACCTGCGTCCTCCACATCCCAGGCTGATGTTCTATTCCTTGAACCACCACCTGGTCAGGCTAATCCTTGTTTTAACTTTAAAACAACATATGTACCTTACTCTTATTTTCTATGTCTTAAAAAAAATGGGAATTTCTAAAAATATTATAAACATGTGACCCCTCACAGATAAAGACATTTTTTTTTCACATGTAAGCTGCATATATAAGGTTCTGTCCATTTCCAGAATCTTCAAGTTGGCTTTCCAATTATAAACAGTGACTCATATTGGTAGGTTTGTATTTTATCTCTCAATTCTGTTAGGCTATATTGCAATTATGAGATGCCTTATGGTTCATAATCTGTTTTCGTATCACAGAGTAAACTCTACAAGGACAGAGTTTGTAACCCTGACAACATTTACATAAATATTCAGAGAATTCAATTCTAATATCTACTTGGGCTCTTGCAGGCTCTTAGTCATGAATCCATTAGCTTCTGAGTATTTACTATATGCCAGAAATTGTGGAGGATACATAATCATAATAGACCTAGTCAGTACTAAATTTTTTAATTTAATAAGATAAAGTTCATGTATACAAGTAATTGAGGTATCCAGAATTTCCAAATGTCTATAATGCTGAAAATAATAACATACAAGAGTAAGTACCATATTAACTACTACTTAAACCTGTCATAGACATTTGAAAAGTAAACCCAGAGCAGAAAAGCATAAATATAGTTTATGCTGTTTCTCAGGAGACACTAAATTTATGCTGAATGACATAAGTGAGCATGTTAATGTGCACGGATGGCTTTTGGCAAAAATAGATTCAGAAAGCTATTGGTGAGCTTTTTTCTCTTATTTAGTAAATAAACTTTTCTACCTACCTAAAAAGAAAGCTGCTGACACAAGTCATAATATATTAAATAATCATTAAATTATAGTTAATGTAATTTTATTTCACTTAAAAATGTAGATATATGGAATTTTAATCAAGTGTTTTAAAAATTTTTATAATATTAAATTCAGATGTTGAAGGTTTCCAGTAGATACTATATCCCCGCAAAATATCCCTATGTTTTAACTATTCAAGTCCTGACTTTTAGGCTAAGGAGGAAAATTTGGCAATGAAGAACACTAATTCAGATTAAGCATACAATCTTAGATTTAGACTGTCACAGAAACAGAAACAGAGGTGAAAGGCATTTTGGACCAATTAGACCAATATATATATACACACATATATATGTAAGAGCAGTGTGATATTCCCTCTGTTTCTGGTCATTTACCTCTTGATTTCCTGCTTTTTAAGTTTCACATGGCATTCTGTAGATAAGTAAAACATCAGTAAAGGTCCTGGCCGATTGGCTCAGTGAAAAAGCATCGGCCAGACATGTGGAAGTCCTGGGTTAGATTTCCCAGTCAGGGCACACAGGAGAAGCACCAATGTGTTTCCCCACCCCCAATCCCCCTCTTGCAGCCATGGCTCAATCAGAACGAGTTGAACTTGGGCCATGAGGAGGGCTCCATGGCCTCCACCTCAGGCTCTGAAAAGGGACTCCTATTGCAACTGAGCAAAGGCCCCAGATGGGAAGAGCATCGCCCCCTAGTGGGCTTGCTGGGTGGATCCCAGTTGGGGTGTATGTGGGAGTCTCTCTGCCTCCCCTCCTCTCACTAAATTAAAAAAAAAAACTGCATCAGTAAAGATTTCAGGGCCATACTTTCTGTACTATAGCTTCTTATAGTAAAAATCAAATTTAAATTTATGAAAGATTATTTTTTACCTATGTGGGTAATCTATGTTTCCCTCAATTCCTTTTTGAACTTACCCTTGCTGTGTAAGCTTCATTAAAAAAGAACTTAATCTACTGCATCATGACCCAATTATAACTTGAGAAATACTGGATATAAGTCATAAATTCTATATTCATGAATGGTCATCAGCCAGGATTATAAACCATAAGCATTTAGTAAGTCTACGACAGAGTTAATGGCTCACCCTCAATAGAGAGCAGCTTGTTTCCAGATATCCACAGCCCTTTTTATTTACTCCTGGGACAGGCAGGGAAAAAACAATATGTGAAATTTCCATCTTGCTTAAAAGCACAACATCTGCAAAAGACTCAAGAGTGTTGCTGGCTGAATTCACTAACACAAAAGCCTCTATTTCATCAGCTTTTCTCTCATTAAAAAAATCAATATCAGCTATTATGGAAGGTTTCCAAAGAACATAGGGACCATTTATCCAGTTTAATATGTGTTTCAGCCTCATTACTATATCAGATATTTCCCAGAAGAAACCATTTCCACTTCTTTGTGTGGTGGTGAAGACTGCTTCCTGAAGCACAACTATCACAATAGATGTGGATTTAGTAGGAGAACAGAAGTAGGACATTTTAAAATGTTCCTAGCCTTTAAAGAGGCACTTATTTGTTCATTACCAGGACTAGCCACCCTTTCCTTTTCCTATAGTTAAAATTAAAGTTATAACTGCTGTAATCTAAACTAGGAGGCACTTGAACTTCTACATCTGTGGGTGAGAGAACAGACATGGCTAAATGGACCCAAGTCTAAGGCAGTGCCTACTCTGATATGCAGATTCACAGCACTCAAAGCCTCCTTTCTACAGAATGTAGCACATCAGCAGGGGCAAAGTCAGCACTTGCTACCTTTAATCAGCCATGTGACAGGAGGAGAACTGGCTTCTGATTTGAACCTAGGTTCACTTTGTAATCCTGTGTGTGTGGGGTGTGTGTGTGTGTGTGTGTGTGTGTGTGTGTGTGTGTGTGTGTGTGTCAGAGAAAGGAGTCTACTTCTCAAGGAAATGTTTGACAGAGTCCTTAGCAAGCGGTTGTGCATTCAGGGTAGCCATAGAAACTAGAAAGCAATTCAGATCTAGGGAAGAAGCTTTTTCTTAGCAAATGGACAATCTCACTCAATGTGATAAAAGAGAAATTCTCTCAATATATATACAGATGTCTCTAGACCTCTGTGTACAGAACTGATAAGGTATAGCCTAATCTAGACTTTTGCTGTTTTTGAGAATATATCTCCCTATGGCTGATTTTAAGTTTAGTAGTCAAAGGTTGAGTTTGCTACTTAAAGGTTTTCAATGCCTAAAAAGGGCAAGTATTTTTATTTATTTATTTATTTATACATTCATTATTTCACAGATATTAAGTTTTAACTATCTATAAAGCAACATGCAATGCAATGTAGACAATTCAACATTAAATAAAAACTCAGTTTCTGCATTCTAAGGATTTAAATTCCAATCTGACATAAGTTTACATGAACAAAATATAGTAAAATCCAGGAAGCAATAGTACTGTTAAAGAGTTGTGACCAAGATATGATTGTTGTACAAAGAAAGCAATAATTAAATCTTATCAAGAGGACCAATAGTGCTTCAAAGAGGAAGAAACATTTGAACTGAGTGTTCAATAAGAATTTGAATAGACAAGGAGGAAAAGGAAAGAAATTCTGGCTGAGAAAAAAATGTAAGTACTGTACATGCGAAGGCTTAAAGAGCATGGACATAAAATGTCTTGGAATGGAGGGGGTCAAGTCTTTTTAAAAAATAAACAACTTACTTTATTAATTTTTTAAACACTGATTGATTTAAGAGAGAGCAGGGAGAGAGAAAGAAATATTGATCTGTTTCTATATATGTGGTCTTTGGTACAGATTGCAGACCTATACAAACAATAAGTTTAAGGTGAGAGACCACCATGAGATTGAAAGACATTTCTGACCAAAATCAGTATTTTGTTCTTTCTTGAGACCCTGGAAGTTTCTTTTTTTTTGATGAAGGGAGTGCTATCATCAAGTTTAGATTTTAGATAATTTAGAAGGAATGCAATTAGAGAGAGGTATTGGAGAACTAGGAAAAGGCTATTCAAGCTATCAAAACAAATGAAGATGAAGAGATGAACTCAGGCATTAATTGTAATGGAAAAGACAATGAAAACAAGAGACTGTTGAGGTGGTTTTTTATAGAATTCAGTGATTGATATGGGGAATTGAGAACCAGAGAGGATCAAAAAAATATGAATTTCTTGTTAATTGGACAGTGATGGAAACAAAAAGGGAGATATAAAACAGCAAAGAGGAGGAAGAGCTTACAGAAGAGAATTTGCTCAAATTTAGATATCATGAATTTGGTATACTAGATCATTCATGAAGGGAGGCAGTTGATAATTTTTCAGGACTATCTGATTCATTTTTATGGTTTCAGTTACTGTCTACATACTACTAACTCCCAAATCTATATTTACAGCTGTAAGATTTATCCCATCAATCACCCAGTATCCTCAATTCTACTTATATTTAAAATCCAATAACTTTTTTATTCCTAAAGAGTCTTCTAATCCAGCCTGTTATGTGGCCTCACTTAAATCTATTTTTCAAAAATAACAACAATGATCTCTCTAAAATACAATTCAATTATTGTATACTCATTTAAAAACAATAAAAGAGCTCCCCTATTTGCCTTTTCAACCTAATCTCTTGGTGCTCACCCACAGGATATTCTATGTTCCAGAAGCTTTCTTGAATTTCCTTCTGTGAACAAATGAAATATATCCTGCTCTCCCTTGTAAAAGCTGTTCCTTCAGCTGCATAAGGACAGGAGGAAAGAAATATAGTTTCCAATTCATTTTTTTCTCACTTGAAGTTAATCAGTCAATCACAACTTTACCCATCTGCCATAACCATATTCTCAGTTTATTCTTTATTTTTAAGATTAACAGCATTGTTCTTAAATTCCCACAACTATAAAAGTGCCTTTAATCCAGAACAGGAAATAATTTATCATCTTAGTAAGAGAGGTACTGGTGACATCATTTCTTTTCTTTTCTTTTCTTTTCTTTTCTTTTCTTTTCTTTTCTTTTCTTTTTCTTTTCTGCAAAATTCACATTTATTTCAGAAAGGTTTATTTTTCTTTCTCAAAGAATTTTTCCTGTAACTATAGAAAATATTATCCCTTCAGACTTCACTATAATATAAACAGGGTACTTTTCTAAAGGTTGGCAGAAAAATGCCTGACCCTTTGTATAATTATACCTTTAATTATTTCATTGTTTTAATAGTCTTTAATAAATACAATCACCACTTAACTAGAGTAAATTGTGTTTTGATAGTATGAGTCATAGAGTCATAGAAGAACATAAAATAAGAACCAGAGGGATGAGTTCTATACTGCAGGGGCTTATACACCATTTGACCTGAACTTTTCAATTACAGTCTTGAGGAAGTAAGTTTTCTTCTTTAAAATGGGCATTGTGGTTATTTTTTAACAATGTACAATGTAGAGAGCTCTTTTTTATTCAATAGCTTTTTTATTCTCCCAGAATATGTAGGGTATATTCTTTATATGTAGGGTATATACTTTAAAAAATGAGAAAATGAAGGTTTAATCAGGTTAAAAAAAAGTTTTTCAAGATCATTCAGATTTTAAATGGTGGGTCCAGAAATTGTGGCATTAGACATCTTATTATTTCTATTGTTCATGCTGAATATGCCTCTTTTACAAGAAGACAAGGTAGGTGTAAAGCCAGTAGCCACGGCCACCAACACAGCCGCCTAGCCCATGCAGGTTCGCATTAGATTCGGACAGTCGGTAATGAAACAATGGAGCCAAGAACTGATGGGCCATTATCTTTAATTCTAGTTTGCACCTGGCGGGCAAGTAAAAACACACACTGGGCTCCAAAACCCACATATTCAGTGCTCACAAAGCTACTGACTTATCCGAGTTTCCTAGAATCAAGGGTTTCTAGATCACCAGACTTATTCACCTCTGTTTCCCATGTCCTCTCTACACAAACTCTGCTCAAACTGGCTTCTCTTTCAGTACTCCACCATATTTGCTGCTTCTTCTCTCCTCCACGTGGCCTTAATCTGCTCTCCTCCCAGCTCTCTGCCTAGAACATAATCCCTCTTCTCTCGAACAATGTGATCTCTCTTCCTTTTAAAACCTTTCGGTGTGAAAGCCCTCTGCCAACACATATTAACATAATTACGCCCATCTCCAGAGGAAAAAGGGCAACCAATATCATCACCTGGGCAAGGGGCTTCCCCATGGGCAGTGCCATCTTTATCAAAGTGAGCATGATATATTTTATCTGCCCAACAATAGGAAAAAATAATACTATTGTGCCTACTTCAGAGGTTTATGATAAAGCTAAATTATTAATCTGCAACCATTACTACAATTTTATTGATTTTTATTTTTATTATTATTATTGTTGCTTCTACTACTAAATAAGGGAGGTTAAAATCAAGAATTTACAGCCTGACCTGTGGTGGCGCAGTGGATAAAGTGTCGACCTGGGAACACTGAGGTCGCCAGTTCAAAACCCTGCACTGGTCTGGTCAAGGCACATATGGGAGTTGACGCTTCCAGCTCCTCCTCCCTTTCTCTCTTTCTCTCTCTCTCTCTCTCACTCTGTGTCTCCTCTCTAAAATGAATAAAATAAAAATAAAATAAATTAAAAGTAAAATCAAGAATTTACATTCATTCATGTGTAGAAATTGAAAGGCATTGCTATGTTAATTTATTTACGTTTATTTGTGGGATTAACCAAGTAAGATTTTATTTACATTTATTCTGAGGGTTTTTTTTTGTTTGTTTGTTTGTGTGTTTGTTTTGCTAAGATGTTACATGCAGGATTGCCAGAGCTAAGTGGAGTCCAAGACCTGAAATATGTGTACAATAATCTTCGTCCACAAGACACAGACCTGGAAGCAACAAGTCATTTTACCAAGTAAGGTTAGCTATGAATGAATGAGTGTGCATTTATGAATTTGTGCACACATATTTTACACTTGAGATGATTTGGGGGTGAACAGTTATTAGAATGAAGCTATCATATCTAGAACCAGCTGCTGTCTCCTTTCCCAAATGGTAGAAAAGAACAACGTGAATATCTCACACAAGACTTTGTTAGAGTTTCTATAGCAAAGTATTGTGTGCTAACTGGATTCTTTATCTAACACATTGCTTAATAAGGGGTCACTGAAAAGAGCAAGGGCTGACATAAATAAGTAGGTTGTTCTATTTAAACTATGTCCAGAAAAAAAAAAATTGGAAAAAGAGATTTATGATGAAATATGGACTAACTACTTTCATCTCTAAGACAATACAGTAATGTGTAATTGCTTCAACAGAACAATTATAGTGCTACAATTTACAAAACAATTGATCTTTTCATTAAAAATGTAATAAAGCAAAAACCTCTATATTGGACAAAAATAGTGCTTCCGGGTTCTGGCCAAAACAAAACTGTAAACCTGCTTTATTTGTCAGCCAGAGTCCCATCCCTCCACTTCTCCCAATTTCACCTGCCCTACCAAGATCTGTAAAGAGCAAAATCTTAGATATGGGTGTTTGTCTAAGTTAACTCATCTCCCCTTTCCATTCAATAGGATTTGAACTATAATGAGAAGTAGATCTGCAGTGAATAACCTCCTGATAGTGAGCGAGTATATCACCTCCTGCATATCTTCTGCCAAGCTAATTTTCTCAATTTCAGATGTTACATAGTATGTTCTGTTAATTAAACTTCTTTCAAGAAATTTATGGTAAAGAACGTGTTCTCAACTGCAAACTTAAAAGGCACCTATCATCAAAATTGGGGCACATTTCTCTGTTCTATTATTATTTTTGATTTGCCATTTCCTACGTCTTACTTTTGAGGACCTTATAATTTAATTTTCTTTATGAAGGTTTATTCACCCCAACTCTATTATTACCAAATGAAATCATCTTTTGGATAAGATCACTTTTTCAATATACATTCACTCCTACTTTTTATATTTAACTTATGTTTACAAACTCATCAGAAGTGCTTCTGAAGAATCAAAAAATAATGGAATACAGGGGGAGTCGGATTTAACTTTCCATCTTGCTCATCCCTTGAGACTTTGGACAATTGCTACGTCATCCAAAAAACCTCCTCATATTATTCTAGTACTGACTAGTCTTTCCTTCTAGAATCCTACAGAACATGTATTTTTTATACTGTACTTAATTTATTACTGAATTACATACTGTATAGTTTATCACCTTAATTAATATACTTGTCACTTACATCAACTTTTCTCAAGTAAAGCAGGGGACATATTTCCACTTCCCTACTTGCAAAAATATCTGAATGTGAAACAAACACTTTTCTCTTTAAAATATATTTTAAAGTTTAATTTAACAGAAAACACAATTTAAACATCATTCAGTATATAAAAGCATATATAATGGTTAAAATTTAATTCAGAGCTTCTTGTGCATCTGGCCTTGTTCTAAGTGCTCTTCATATATTAACTTATTTAAGCATCATAACAAGTCTGTGATGTAATATCATTTTTATCTACATTTTTACTTTAGAAGATTAAGACCCCGAAGAAGTTAAAGAATTTGCCAAAGGTACAGCCTATGAGGGAGAGTCATGATACAAAGCCAAGGGGTCATACTTCAGAGTGTGGGTCTTAAACTCTGCTCTGTGCTCAAAACCTTTCCCATTCGCAAGCTCTAGGAGATGTGCTGCTTCATAATTCAGACTGTAATTTTCTAAAGGTTCTTTGGAGCCTACATTGGCTACAGTTTAACCAAAGTGGACCCCACACCTCTGCTCAGGCACTAATCCTGATTTCCTGAACATCCTAAGTATTTGTGGAAGACAGAAGTCCCTTCCTAGAATTACCTCTGTGCCACCACCAGGTGTCCCTGGAGTATTTGACTTGGTATCTGTATAATTGCTGCCCAAGGAACCCCAATGGGAGCATTTGACCAGTGACACCAAGGCAGTCACCTTCTTCTTTTTTCTGCTATGGCCCATTACCAGATGCCTTGACACTGTTTTTCCCCTTTTTTCCTCAGCAAACCTTCCAATGAGATTCACTCTCCCTTTAATTTACAAAAGGCTGTTTCAGTGGTATATTTTATCTTAAAGTCTCAATTGCATACCTTTATTTTTAGATATGATTTAATTTGTTTTGAGCATGTCTTTTCAACTTTTCTCTTAGTCCCCTGGGCATCACATGTGGAACAAGTGTTGAGAATTTTTCCCATCACACCAATAGCAAGTACTGTGAAGAACTTGCTGTTGAAGTTCAAGGAAGTTCAACTGGCTGTAACCCTGATTCTTTACCATTTAAAAAAAGTTTCTTAAGATCTCTTTATTATTTAGATATTTTCAATTTATTTTTAAAATTATATAATATTTCTTTGTTAATACTTCATGTAAAAATACTTAAACAATGGATAGAATGAATTTATAAAAGTTACTTGGTTAATTCAAATTAATGGAGCTTTAATTGACAAGATTCAATAAGTGTTAAAAAGTATGTGTACTTGTTTACTTTTCTGGGTAAATAATATTATCTTAAGATGCATTCTCTGACATCACATGGATTTCTAAACTGCAGAAAAAACCTGAAGTGTACACATCAGTTCACATAATTTCCCCCCCGCCAAAAAAAAGTTTTGAAATGGATACAGCATTGGTCTTGGTGCTTCAAGGAATGCCATTCACTCTAAATATTATGAGAGCTGCTATACATTTAAATTCCTTGTCTTCTTTGTTCCAATAGGCTCAAAGTGTTTTATTTAATGCATTTTTAAAGATTTATTTATTGATTTAGAGATAAAAACATCATTCTGTTTCTGTATGTCCCTGACCATGGATCAAACTCACAATCTTGACATATCAGGACAGTGCTCTAACCGATTGAGCTATCCAACCAGTGGAAATTGTCTTTGTCACTGTTTTTTTGGATATCACTACTAAGCTACAGATAAAAATAAGACAAGAAAATCCACCCTCCCTCCCCCACTACTGAACTGACAGATCTGGGCCTTGAATGAGGACTAAGCCATCTGAGAAACAGCATGTGTGGCTACCTGAAGTGCCTTAGTCCTGACTACAGTATTAGCATGAAGGGGCTGCCATTCTTAACCTTGTTTGAGACTTAAAAGAAATGGTTTCTCCTGCCTCTCTGAGGGAGCACTCTACTTCTGAGCAATACAAGATTCTACCTCACTCCTGGGTATTCACATTCTGGATTAAGAGTATTTATAAGAGTGTTGGAGGATACTGTATTCTGGATGACATTAAGAACTCTATCACAATTAATGCATTTAGAAATACACACACATGCACGCGCGCGCACACACACACACACACACACACACACTGTGTCAGTAAAGTCATGGTGCATCTTTGACCGGTCATATGGTCAAAAGTGCACCATGACTTTACGGATACACTGTATATTGTCTTGCTGGCCACAAACATTTTTCACATTGTTGCCAACTGTGCCTTCTGCTTCCCTTACTTTTTTCTACTCCCCTTTCAGCTGAGTGCTGTTGAACAGAACCAAGAAAGTCATGACTCAGTCCTTGTAAATTGATATTCTCATGTAATATCTCTGCTGGGTCCACTGCTACAAAACAAAGGCAACCATCCATTAAAATGCTGTCCAAACAAGTTGTTTCAGAATTTTCAATTACTCTCAGACCTCGGGTTAGCTGTCCTTAGAAACAGATAACTTATTTTACAGCTCAGTCTGGGATCATTGAGCATAAGCTTCCCTACCTACCTCCCTCCTACATACAGATCATGCTTTTCACTTAATCCATTTCCTCCGCTAAAAATGTGAGTGCAAATTTTGCATGTTTTCCCAGTATTCCACTGGGTCTGCTGCACAGCTTTTCTGGTTTAGTAAATATAAGAATTCTTGTCCTTCCATTGAACTTGAAAGTAATTTGAAGCAAAACAAAACTCCAAATCTCAAAAAGAAAAAATAGCTTGCATTAGTGAGGTGTTTTAGTATCAAGAACCACAGATTCTTCTATTCTTGGGTAAAGGGATATACATGGACTCAACTGCAACCTAACAAACCCCAGAAACCAATGGAGTCTGGCTAATTTCTAATGGAAAACAAGATCTTCTATTCTGCTTTTCTGTGCTTATCATAATATACTTCTTTTTTTATCCATTGTCCAGTATTCTCTAGTATGAATTCCCAAGAGAACAATCTCATTTTCTTAACTAGTTACCTTTGTCCCTATTGAACAGGGTCCTTCATAAAAAACTATCATAGATTCTCTTCTTTACTTATACTCCTATCATGGGTCATGCCTTCACAAAGAATGACCTGAGTTTCTTCTCTGAACTTTGAGGTTTAGAAAGAATAGTCTTAAGTATGAGGGGCCACTGGGCAGAGCAGGCATAGTGACAGCCCCAGCAGATAGAACTGTGAAGCCATTCAACATGTCGATGACCCAGAGATAGTATCCCAGGTCTCCATGTCACAGGCAAAGGAGCCAGAGCCCTGAACCACTTTAGGGTGCAGACAAAATGCCAGAAATTCTGAATATTTCTTCATTCCTCCTTACTTATTTCTCATGGTTACAGAATAAGATGAGACTCTTTATGTTCAAATGTCTCAAAACATAGTTTAATGCTTTTCTATTTGGTTTCTCTTCAACATTGGGAGAGAATGGAACAGGGATACAAATTTCTAGGTTCTTTTAACATTACATTTTCTGAATGCTTTTTTAGTACTTTGTAAATTAATATCTCATGTATTATCTATTTCCACAAATAAAGGTCAAAGATTTCTTTTGCCTTTGCTTAACCATTGATACCTATAGAAATGAGTGATCACAAGAAATAAAAAGCAGAACCTCAAGGAATTAACAAATATGGTGTTCAACTTTCCCTAAATTAGGAAAGCAGATTCAAAGGAAAATGCAAAGTGAAATTTATCTTTCATTGTAAAAGTTTCCCATTTTTAAAATTTAATTATAAGAACTAGTCTAAACTAAATTGACTTTATAAAGTATTTTTTAACTGTAGGTATAACAGCTTGCACAATACTGCCCTTCCTAAACTGCATGGCCTAGTCACGCTCATTACAATGTTTGAAAGTTTAGTCTCTGTTCTAAATTTTTGCAATAGGAGAATCTCTATTTTTAAATTACATATATTACAGTGGCCCGATTTGCCTAAATATCAAGTCATGATACATGTTAGATGGGAAAAGAAAGAAAGAGATTTTGAACTCTTTGGGAGAGTATCAATCTAAAGGTTAAAGACATTTGAAAAGTTTAATGTACCCACCAAGAGCAGCAGAAATCATTAGTTTAAAAAGAGGAATAGTCCAGATGGCACTGTTTCCCAACAGCTATTATCTCCCAACAGCTTTGTGCGTCAGTAAATCCTCACTAGTCTGCCTGACCTTGCTCATTGCATAAAATTGCTATATTCCAGGAATTTAACAAGTAACAAGGCATAATTTACTATTTTTAAATATATTATTCATATTTTAAATGGCTTACTTATAGCACCACTTATCATTATTGATTTTTCTATATTATTGCATGTTGAGATTTCTTTTCTTGCTTTGCATACAATTTTATATTAATATCATCAATAAAATAAGCTCACTTTGGGAGAGGAGAGAGTAACCTGGAATATTATATCATTGACACGTTATTTATACATAGTAAATCTAATCTATCAACCTTTCCTTAGTTGCTTTACTCTATTTGCTTTGTTTTGGCCAATTTTTGAAAGGAGTCTTCATGAGAAATTAAGAATTACTTATTCATAGTCAAGGTCATGGAGACTGAAACTCTTGTTTATATGCACAGTTAAGTACCTGTAATGACATTTATATAAGACTTGATGATCTGTAAATGAATTCTAAAGACTTGAAACTTCAACTGGTGAAACAGTAAATATTTTTATGCTTGTTTTTTTTAAAGCCAAGTTCTAACTATGAAGCAGTAAAAAAGAAAAAAGAGAAACTCTAAAGTCACCTCTTCTTACTCCTTATCTAATATATCTTCTGTAGGATTTCAAGAGAGTTTAACACATTTCAGTTTTCATAGACACAATTTGTACATTTATTTTTCTTTATATTGTTCTATATGTAGTTTGCTAACTTCTGGCTCTTAAATATTATATCTTTACTTAACTGGTAGTAATATTTATGAAATAATATTTGCATAGTATTATTCTATTTTCAATGCTTTTCATGTGTTATTTTATTTGATCCTATCAATAGTCCCAGGGTTTTGCGTGGTTTAGTCATCAATTTAGTTTTGTAGGTGAAACAACAGTCTTTTGAAGGCTTTATAACTTTCTTCTTTTTTTTTTTTTTTTTTTTTTTTACAGAGACAGAGAGAGAGTCAGAGAGAGGGATAGATAGGGACAGACACACAGGAATGGAGAGAGATGAGAAGCATCAATCATCAGTTTTTTGTTGTGACACCTTAGTTGTTCATTGATTGCTTTCTCATATGTGCCTTGTCTGTGGGCCTTCAGCAGACCAAGTAACCCCTTGCTCGAGCCAGCCACCTTGGGTCTAAGCTGACGAGCTTTTGCTCAAGCCAGATGAGCCCGTGCTCAAGCTGGTGACCTCGCGATCTCAAACCTGGGTCCTCCGCATCCCAGTCCAACGCTCTATCCACTGAGCCACTGCCTGGTCAAGTGGTTTAATGAATTTCTTAATATCTCAGGCAGAACTAATAAGTAGGTTCAAGCAGAACAACACTGATTTCTTGCATAATGGGTGCTCTTCCCTGGACTCTAGCTAACTAAGACAGAAAAAAAATCTTGCATATTTAACTCCTAATGTTCTGATAATCTCAGATAAATATAGTTGTATTTTAACCTTAGCATCTTCAAACTAGTTGAAACAAGAAAATAAAATATCTAAATGTTTATAGTTAAGTTCCTCAAATTAGAGCTCATGTCATCAAAATGCAAGGATTAACACAAGATATCACTTTTAGTATCTATTTTCTTTTAACTTTATTAACCTTTTGTATAATAAAAAATTTAAATTGTTGTGTTCACATGTGTGTACATACACATTACATACATTAAACACCCATAGCTCTCTTTTTTATGTCAATTTTAAATTTTTATAAACAAAATTGAATAGAGAAGAACATATTTTTAAATTGTGTACCGAAAACACATAAAAATTATCATTTATTGAATCTATTATGGAATGGTAATTTTTTGGTTGAAAAATATGGGTCTGAATACTTACTGGCTAGAATGTAGGGAAATAAAAAAACTGTCTTCTACCCACAAGGTTCTTTTGGCTGTTTGAATAACCTAATAAACATGAGATAGAGTGACAAGAGAAAATAACCACATTTAATTGCATACGTGAAAGGTTCAGAGACTCCACATACATGAGAGGTTCAGAGACAGAAAGAAAAACTGAGTTATATGTGGCTTTGGGAGCTAAGGATAAGATCATGCACCTTGTGGCTTTTGAAGGTAATTGTAAGAAGAGCACATATTCATTATTTGTTAGTGTGCTTACCATATAAATAGGTTAAAAAGTCATTTCTGTTTTTTTTTTTTTTCCAGGGATAGAGCGAGAGTCAGAAAGAGGGATAGATAGGGACAGACAGACACAAATGGAATGTGATGAGAAGCATCAATCATCAGTTTTTCATTGCCATTGCAACACCTTAGTTGTTCATTGATGGCTTTCTCACATGTGCCTTGACTGCGGGCCTTCAGCAGACTGAGCAACCCCTTGCTGGAGCCAGCAACCTTGAGTCCAAGCTGGCGAGGTTTTGCTCAAGCCAGATGGGCCCACACTCAAGCTGGCAACTTCGGAGTCTTGGATCTGGGTCTTCCGCATTCCAGTTTGACGTTCTATCCACTGCGCCATAGCCTGGTCAGGCTCATTTCTGGTTTTAACTCTTATCATGGAAAAGGCTCTTCATTTAAATTATTCTAGTTAAGGATGGAGGCAGAAGTTTCTCTTTAGCCCACAGAGTCTCAGTTGCCTCAACTCACAATTATCTGCATACCACTGGGGCACATCTTCAAGAGGCTCTTTCAGAACCCCTACAACAACACTGGGGAACAATATTTTTTTCATTTTCTTTTGCATGAGGTTTTAGAACTTTTCTATATATTTCTGCATCACTTATTTCAAATCTGAAATCTGAGTTTTTGATGCATGCTTTAGTTTTTATGCAATTTTAATTTCTTTTTGTTAGAGTTAATGGCATGCATTGGTTTTTAAATCGGAATTAAAGGTCAACAGCTCTTGGATTGAACATTACCATAAGGCAATTAATGTTTTACAAACATCACTTTTACATGATTGTAGTTGTTTTTAAATATAAAAAATTATTATCTGATAAAAACAGATAATAAAAACTCTCTTATTTTGTTTTAAGATTGAATCATGGCTTCTTCAAGTAGGCGTAAATGTGAGAATAGTACTGACACATTCTGTTATATATGTAGCTGTTATACACTTAAATATCAAAGATGCAATATTTCATCATTTTTGAAACGTGTATATATTGCCTATTTTCAAGTTCCCCTTGGCAATCAAGACAAGAATTGGGGTCCTCATACTGTGTATCATAACTGTGAGAAAATACTTTGTGGCTGGACAAAAGAAAAATGCAAAGGAATGTCTTTTGGTATTCCCATGGTTTGGTGTGAACCTAAGGACCACAGCAGTGACTGTTATTTCTAGCTGATTCATACAAAGAGCATTGGCAAGAAAAAATGGCCATGATTGCATATTCTAATATTCCTTCAGCAATTTGACCTATACCACACTCTGAGACACTCCCAGTTCCAGTTTTGAATGGTTTTATTTCTTCTAAGGATGAAAAAAGTAAACATGGTGATCAAGTGTATTTTGATAAGATGCATGAGGAAATGGTTGTAGAATTTGAAGAGTCTTCTTCTGTTGCCAAGCAGTCATTAACCTCTCAGCAATTTAGCCAACCCGAATTGAATGACTCAGTAAGAGATGGGGGCCTATCAAAGGAAGCAGCTTAGTTATTAGCCTCCAGGCTTCAAGAAAGAATGTACTTCACAGGTCAGCTAAAGTATCCCATTTCAGGAAGTGTGAACAAATTTTTGTGGACTTCTTTTCTGAAGACAAACACTTTGTTTACTGTCATGATATCAGTAGTCTTCTCAGCCAGCTAGGTGTTACCACTTACAGTCCAACTGAATGACAGCTATTCCTTGACAGCTCTAAACAGAGTCTGAAATGTGTTCTCCTATACAACAGTAATGTTTATGCAGCAGTTCCAAGTGGTTATTCAACTCATCTGCCAGAAGATTATAATGACATAAAAATTATCCTTGACTTACTGAAGTATGAGGAGCATAACTGGATCATTTGTGTGGATCTTAAAATTGTCAATTTCCTGCTGGGACAACAGAGGGGTTTCACAAAGTATCCTTGCTTTCTGTGTTTGTGGGACAGCCGAGATCAGGAGAAACACTGGACACAGAAGGAGTGGCCGAAACATGAAGCTCTGAAAGTAGGGATGCAAAATATTGTGAATGAACCTGTAGTTAATCAAGACAGGATCATTTTTTCCCCACTTCACTTCAAACTTGGCTTAATGAAGCAGTTTGTTCAGGCTTTGAATAGAGAGAGTGAATGCTTTCAACATATTATTTCTGCTTTACCTGCCTTGTCTTTCAAGAAGATAAAAGCAGGTGTATTCGAGGGACCTCAAATTAGAACCCTTATACGTGATAAAGAATTTGCCAGGAAGATGAATAAGGAGTTGAAAGCAGCATGGCAGTATTTTATGGCAGTTACAAAAAACTTGCTTGATAATAGAAAAGCAGAAAACTATGAAATTCTGGTTCAAGGTGTGCTGTTGGCTTTCTGCAACATTGGATAAAACATGAGCATTAAGATTCACTTCCTGAACAATCACCTTGATAAGTTTCCTGAAAATCTTGGAACTGTTATTGGTAAGCAGACTACTGCTGGAGCATCAAACAAGATTGTCCTCAACAAGTACACAAACGCAAGAGCTACAAATGCAAATTTTTGCCTGAATAGAATTTAAATAAGTTTTGTGAAAATTTTATGATTAAAATAAGTGTTCTAGTATGTTCTATTTTGAAATTGTAGACAAATTCTGATGCCATCATATCTTTTAGTGTATTAGTGTATTTATGCATTATATAAATTATTATATTTTCACTAAGATGATGCCCAAGAAGACATTCTACTTCATTATGTTAAACTAAATGTTAAATATTTTACAATAAGATGAAAACCTAAAATCTTGAATTGCAAAAAAACCCACTGTAGCTTACAGAGAAACACTAATGTCAGATTTGAGATCAGCACACTCAAATTAGGTAAGAAGAAGTGTTTTTGTAGATGCAACAAAAATTTTGTTTTCCAGTGACTAGTGACGAAATAGAAATTATCTGTGTAGCAAAATTTTAGGCTCAGAGTGAGAAAGTGATGGTCTGCTCTTTAGAGATTAAAAATTCAACATTAAACTTTATTTTTCTTCATTAATTAAATGAAATTGTGACAAAGTTATATTATTTTATTGTTCCCTCTGAATGAGTAACTCCAATACAAAAAAAAAATTAACATGTTTATTACACATGACAAAATTCCTGAAATTAAAATTAAGTTTGAGAGTCAAAGAAATTTGTTCACAGGAATGAATCGCTTTGGCTTATATATAATAAAATTGTATTCTCACTGGTAAAATAAGAATATTCTCATGTAAATTCCTTTACAGGAAAAGTTTTTTGAGCAATATTTTCCTGATACTACTAAAGAGACTGACCAGTAAAAGAAGTATCTCAACAAACTACAAAATGTCCTGAAAACTTCAGCAATAGAAATATACTCTTGATATTTTCATCAGAAGTTGCACCCAGTGGCCATTCTATAGCATTTCTTCTCCTCAGTGGTTATTCTGACTGGTTCACAAAGCAGTGAAAAACTTTTGCCTTTTTTTAGTCACATATTAATAGAAATGTGAGTTTAAAAAATGATAATGTTTCATCTGAGAAAATAGAAATCTGCCTAGATGCTAAACTTGATGTGGAAGATCAGAGGTCTAGGATTCAACTCCATTTTCTGAGACTGATAAACTCAATTATCACACACATAGAGAAGAAAACCTGTTAGTAGCAGTTGTTTCTAATGATAAGCAAGTTAAGATACTTATATCATATAAAAAGGTGCATATATTATAAACCAGATAATATATGCACCTTGGTGGGCAATAGTGATTGGCCAAATGGTGCTGTGATTGGCCCACCATGAAATCTGGAACACCCATTAGTGGGCATTAGGGACCAGATTGACCAGCACTGCATAAGTGGGCTGTTTTTATAAAAAGGTTGCCCATCTCTGCTCCAAAGCATAATCCCGCTGATGCTGCAATTGCACAAAATAAACCAGATAGTTGCCACTTGGATAAAACAGATCCTCACAGACACCTAAAACCTATTGCTTTCAGGCCACCAGTACCAAGTTGAGTCATATGTGATAGCACTATTTTATTTGACCTATTATTCTGCCATCGGAGAGATAGGAGATGGATTTAGGTGAAAATCTGTCCTAACACTATATGGGATTATCATAAATGTCTATCTTCCATTGACAGTCTACTTACTCCTTAGCTGTTGGGCAGTGTATAAATAAGGCATTAACATAGTTGAAATTTTGCGAGGGTGAGTATATCAGAACTTAAGACTTATGGTTCATAAGCCTATCTTCATAAGAAGCAGATACATGCTGCCACACAAGAGCTTTCCACATTAACACATAAAATATGTTCAGTAACTATTTGTTGAGTGAATGAATGAATGGTGGGGTTGCTATAATTCATGATTAATAGTGTACTTCTATTATTATTATATTCATGTCTTCACCTCTAAGAAAGAAATGTTGTATATATCCATGAGTACAAAGAACATCTTTAGAAATAATGAACACTGAGGAAATGAATAATCAGTCATTTGAATTTTCTTAGCAAATTCTGACCTAAATTGGTGTATAATAATAAAAAAAATAAATTTATTCAAAAAAGTATAAATAAGACAAGATAAACGGGCTTGAAGTTTTATAAAATTGAGGGGACAATTACTAAACATTGAATACATCATTAAGATTAATGGCAAAGAAAGCATTACATGTCAGATTAATGGCAAAGAAAGCATTACAACTTTGATAGAAGCCTACCTAGAAAAGCAGTACTTAATTACAGTTAACATCAATTTCTCTTAGAAAATTTTAGTAATTGAAGAATAGAAAGAAACTTAGACAGACATCATACTTTTAAAAGTGAAAAATTATAAGCATTCCCATTAAAGTTAGGGAAAAAATGTCTACCATATTAATACTAAAGCTATATTTAAGATTTGTTATTGTTAATTTTCATTTGATTAAGATGAGTACAATAACCCCAGAGAATTTAAAGAAAAAAATTGGAATAACAAGAGTTCAGTAAAGTAAATGGTTATGAGGTAAATATTCAAGACACAGTAGTGAAAAAAAAATTAAAGGAGAAACATTATATGGTAACCTTAATAGATGCATAAAATACAGTTAATAAAATTTAGATTCATTCATTTTGGAAAACCACTCTAGAAACAGAAAGAAATATCCTTAACCTGTACCTGAAAAGAAATCATTATACTTAACAGCCAAGCATTGAAAGTGTTTTGTTTTGTTTTTTTGTAATTAGGAACAAACTTTATTGTCACCACTTCTATTTAAGATTGAGTGGATATTTAGCAGTATTGAGGGTGTATAAAAACCATCTCTAACATTATTTGCAGATTATAGGACTGTGTCCACACAAATTTTAAAAGAATATACAGATATATAGTTAGAATTAATGAGTTAAAAATTTACTCATCTATTACACTGGGGAACAAAATTGTTGTTGCATCCACATACAAAAATACTTGTTCTTACCTAATTTGAGTGTGCTGATCTCAAATCTGACATTAGTTTTTCTCTGTAAGCTACAGTTTTTTGTAATTCAAGATTTTAGGTTTTCATTTTATTGTAAAATTTTCAACATTTAGTTTAACATAATGAAGTAGAAGTGGGCATTATCTTTGTGAAAATATAATAATTTATATAATGCAATAAATATACTAATACACTAAAAGATATGATGGCATCAGAATTTGTCTACAATTTTAAAATAGAACATACTAAAACACTTATTTTAATCATAAACTTTGTGCAAAACTTATTTAAATTCTATTTAGTTTTAAAACCTCAAGTAACAGAAAATGAAAAAAAAATTGTTCCCCAGTGATCAGATTTAAAAATTTTAAACTTTTAAAATTGAAGAAATTTTCTGGAAAATCAAGAGACAAACTTATGTATTGAAAGACATATTACCTAGAATTACCAAATGGAAACATATTCTTGAAAAACTATTGGACTTTAAAGAAAATTAAACTTTCTTTCAAAATTTAGGCCAAAGAGGAAGTCCTTTTTAAGGGAACACAGTTAAGTATGTCATCAATGTTGGATAGTAATGCTTTACTCCATAAAGAAATAAAATAATATTTTAATGGTGCTCAAAAAAGAAAATATGAGCCAAACATGTTGTACTTAGCTAAACTGACTTTCAAATGTAAACAACACAAACTATACTGCTCACAAAAATTAGGGAATATTTCCAAATGAAAATGAAGCTATAAATATCTCCTAATTTTTATGAACGGTATATTTATCACCACTTAAATACTTATTTCCTTGAGCATTCCTGAGGAATTTATGACAATTAACTTTAGACAGTGAAAATGACCAAGAGATGTGAATATCAGGACTGCTAGAGGTCTAAGATTTAATGATAGAAGAGAGACTGACTAGTATGCGTAGCATAAATACTACTGTATGATGTACATGAAGTGGAATGAAAAGCGCATATAAAAAATAGAATAAAAAAGAAAAGTAGAATAATCATACTGTTTGTTTTATAGTATTAACTGGGTTAAAAAGGACAACACTGCAAATTACATACTTGAGAAGAGGTATAAAGGAATAAAGGGTATTATGTAAAGATAATTGTTATACCATTAGAATGCAGTTGCAAATCTTCTTAAATATATAATAACAATAGTAATAATAATAATAATAAACTTTAAGAAGCAGAGACACAACAAAACAAACAAATAATGAAAAAATTTTATATGAAATGCTTGTATTTTAGATATAGTATGCAACCTTTTGTAAGATAGTTGAAAGTGAAACACAAATACATACAAAAATAAAAATTAAAAAATAAATTATTAAAAGTTAAACTGTAATTTTAAAAATGTTTAAATATAAGGAGAGGGAAGGAGTAACAGAAATACAGGACTAAGTGCTGAGTTTCTTGAAATACACCATTTTTTATAGATTTAACTTTTGGAATTATGTAAATGTTTTAAATTATTATAAACTGAAATTAAATTTTAAAATATCATCCCTAAAAATAGAAAATAAATCTCAAATAAGTAAACTACAATATTATAAATACAGTTTTATATTTTACTTCAAGAGTTTATTTTTTACTTGCTAACAACTGAAGATGTGAACTTGGAATTTTATAAAAATAAAATTTAATAGCTTGGCTTCAAATAAACATCTCTGGTTCTTGACTTCTTTCTCCATATCTAACACAAGGGAACAAATCTTAAGTGAATGAAGTCAATTCAAGGGATGTGACTTATTTTCTTTTTCAATTCTCTAGGAAAATAAAGGAAAGTCTGGAGTGTTTCCCTGTTAAATTCAATAACTTGATCCACACACTTGCACAAATGACAGCCATGAGCCCTGACAAACCCGCTTCACAGAATTCCTCCCAGCAATCCTGTGTGCTGAGTGCAACCAGGTCAATTCAAAGAGAAACACATTTAAGGTTCAGCAAGAAATCTAGTACTGTAAATTTCACATCTGTCATCTTGACTTAAATATCACTTGACTTCATCTCAGACTCCCCTTCACAATGCTGCACATCCTTTCTTAAACCATTATTTTTGTTTTTGCTACGCAAATGAAAAATCAGTTACTGTTTGAGCAGAAATGCCAATAAAGAGGATATTCTAAGGAGAAATGTTAACTACCAGAGCTATTAGAAGAATGTGAAGATAACCATCAAAAAAGAACACATCCTGCCTGTCATAGAATATAAATCAAGAGCTAATTAAAGTGTCAACAAGAAAAGCAGAAATTAGACAGTCTGTTCCAGCATAGATTATGATATTATTATATACTGTATTTATATGTAATTTTGCCATTACAAATCGCATCTCAATTTTTGTGATTTTTTGAACAAAAGTTTCTTGCCTTGTTGAGTTACATAATATTAGATTTTAGAAGGTATTACCAGTTGATATTGCTGTTTTCTAATTTTTGTCTGTCTCTTTTCTGCAGCTATATCTAATCCAGTTGACATATAGCAACAGCAAAACAAGCTTGACAGAAAAATCATTTGAACAGTTTTCAAAACTTCACAACCAACGTCAGAAGCAGTTTACATCACTGACTCTCCCAGAGTAAGCACTGTGCTCCATACTGTTTGTCTCTAGTACTTGCCTTGGGATGTAAGGGACAATTGTGGTTATGGGCTTTTCATTAGTGAGCAACACAGCATTCTGACACCACTGCCATTTAGCCTATCCTTGCGGAGAGTTTGTATTACTCTGAGTGAAAAACCTTATGTCTCATAAAATAAAACAAGGTTTTCAATTTTCTGTTTGCTTCCAGCTATTGATTTTGTAGACAGAAAAATTGGGACCCAATTAAATCTTTCATCAGTTATTAGAAAAATTGTTTAATTTGCCTCTTTTTAAATTTAATCATTTTTGATTTTTTATAAAAGAAATTAAAATGGAAAATTCAGAACTATATGAAATAGATAGAACTATAATAAGTATCTGCAATATAAAGTTCTGATACATTTGTTTGCTGTTCCTGAAAAAATAAAAATTTTAATATGGTAGAATTTTATGTAGTAAATTAATTATAATAATATTTTAATATAGAAAAATTTATTAAAATTTATTCACTTTTAGTGTCATTAATTATTGATTTTGATTTTCAATCTCTAAATTTAATTTGTTATTATTCTCATTTTGGTGCAATCTTAAAAACTATTGCTTTCATTTACTTCATTTCACTTATTGGAAAAATATTAAATGTAAACAAACTAAAAATATAATGAAAGTAACTTCTGTTCAAACAAACTTTATAAAAATTTATCAGTTAGAACTAGCCATACTTAAGTCATTGATTTCAGTATATAACAAAGGTGTATCTTGACTTTAAAAAGGTGAACTCCCAGAAATTGTGATACTGGCACTTAGGTAAACCAAATGTCATTTTACTTACCCTGGGATTTTTAAGTAAATGGTCCTCTAACAGTGTGAATGTTCACACCTGACCTGACATACTCTGTACATATGATTTTTTACTAGGCTTTCAGGGTTTAATCAGTTTTCAAAACATAAAGCTAAGCAAAGATATCGATCAATAAGGAAGATGTGAATAATGGTGATTGAGTCATTCACATTCTTGAAAAACTGTACTTGCAGATAACACAGAAAATTTGAAATACAGATGCTTTCAATGTCAGAAAGTCAACAAAATTAGGATAAGAGCACATTCAAGAGACTGAGAAGAAAGGAATGTCATTGTGGGAACTTTTAAAATAACATCAGCTTGCCTGACCTGTGGTGGCACAGTGGATAAAGCCATCAACCTGGAATGCTGAGATTGCTGGTTCAAAACCCCAGGCTTGCCTGGTCAAGGCACATACAGGAGCTGATGCTTCCTGCTCCTCCCCCCTTTTCTCTCTCTCTCTCTCTCTCTCTCTCTCTCTCTCATTTTCTCCTCTCTAAAATGAATAAATAAAGTCTTTTAAAAAAGTAACATCAGCTTTAAAAATTACCCCTTTTTGCCCCAAAAATCTGATAGAATAACTGAGAAGAGATTTTGGCAAAAAAAAAAAAAAAAAAAAAAGGTGAGATTGATTGCACATATTAAATTCAATACCAGTGGTTGCCATCATGACCCTACTAAGAAATTATTTAAAAGTACAAGTTAATTTGTGTTAAAGAGCTGTCCTTTTTGGTTTTATAAATTTCTCTGTTCTATACTTTTCTTTCTCTAATATGTTAGTATAATTTGCAAAACCTTAAAAGTGCTAGTAATCTGTCTCTATATGCTTCTTCTTGATTTTCAGCTTTAGTTGGGATTTTGCTCTGCTCAACAACTACTGCTAGGTAATGGTACCGAAACTGATTTTAAAAATATTCAAGCAATGTGTGGAGGGGAGGAACATTTAGTCCTCTGTGCCCTTAACGATATTTGCATGCTACCAGTCCCAAAGAAACTAAAGCTTAGACAAGAATTCTTCTGACATCTAAATTTATTAAGAGAAGCCCTACAAAGTTAAGTAAACCTGATCTGGAAAGTATGATAGGAAAGTTAAATCATGAAGAATAAAGTTCAAATCACTTCCAGAAAATAACAGTGGCCTTCACATTGGGCTATTTGTACCTCTGGGAACCTTGCAAGAGTACACAGGTTTGGAAATCTCCCTCCAAAGTAATGGTCTCCTTTAAAATTAACCTGCTTGAGAAGGGCTGATATTCTTTCCCTCTTCTACTTTCACCAATCATCCAAAATCTTATTTTGGTACACTGTCTAGGGGAGTTAAAAATTTTGTTTTTCTGAAGATCAAATAAATGGCAAATCAAAACACTGGTGTTGGTGGCGAGAAAATGCATTACTTTAATAACCAGATATCAAATCTATTTGCAATTCTGGTGTAGTCTGAACAAAATTAAGGGAAGAAATTATGTCACCATCAGATAAAAGAGTATAAAAAATTATTTTTTATTTTACTTTTAAAAATATTTCACTGTAATAAGAACACTTAAAATGAGATCCACACTCTTAAGAAATTTTGACCATGGGAACAATGTTGTATACAACAGATCTCTAGCTTACTTATCTTGCTTAACTGACATTTTATGCCTACCGATGAAGTAGCTTCTCATTTTCCCCAGTGCCAAGCCCCTGGAAACTGACACTCCATTTTTTGATTTTATGAATTTATATAAGTGGATTCATGTAGTATTTTCTTCCCTGTGGCTTGCTTATTTCACTTAGCATAATATCCTCAGAGTCCATTGATATTGTAACATATTGCAGAATTTCCTACTTTTTAAAGATTGAATAATATTTCATTGCATGTATATACATGCAATGTATATACACATTTTCTTTATCCATTAATGTATCAATAGACATTTCAGTTGTTTCCACAATTTAGCCATTATTAAAAGTACTACAATAAACATAAAAAGGCTAAAATCTCTTTGAGATCCTGATTTAATTGTTATAATCAACATATAACTCTACAGCACTTCAAATAATAGAATGGCATTACTATAGCTGAATTGATCAGTTCTCATGTGCTTCTTTATACACAAGATTTTTTTAGTATGTTCATCTATAAAAACATCAACAAAGGAATACAATTGATGTTGAACTTCATTTTATTCCAGCAATAAGGAAAATTTGTCCACAGATACACAAGTTATTTAAAATCAGCCCAACACATGTATTTACCAAATGCATTTCTATGTTTTGATTTTTTGTTTATGGTACTAGTGTTCATAACTAAATTAGGACGTTTTAATGTTTTAAGGTTTAGGACTGCAAGTGATATAATTATATAAGTGATATAAATAGTTATTTAATTTGTTAATGGTATTTAAATACACAAACATGTTGTTTTGGATTTCCCTCACATTTCCAACAAGAAGCAGTGGGTAGGATGGTCGGCAGTTGTCATGTACTTCTGTGTGTTTGCTGAAGTTTCACTATCCTCCATTCTCCTTGCCCCGGGAAAAGTCCTTATTTAAGCAGCAGAATTAGAAAGGAGGCAGGGAGGACTACAATCAGAGGAAACTACTAGATAGTTTCCAAAATGATATATTTAATCCACATAAGGTGTTGGCAAATGTTAACCATTAACAGGCCATCCTATTCAATAAATGGTCTTAACTCATCATATCTAACTGATGGAGATGAAGCCTCAGGTAGTAGGGAGGAAATTTTGCAAATCACACTCCAGGGAAGAGGGATATTTTGTTTCAAAAGACTCAGACCAGATGGAAGTATATGTCACTTGGAAAAAAGTTTAATTTAGTTAGTTTAGTAATGTCTCTAGTGAACTCAGAAGAAACAGTGCAATCTGACCTTTTTGAAAAATTATAAATCATTAACTTCAGATAACATTTATTAAGCCCCCACATTTATTTAAGGGACAAGATGTGTGGTCTTCCATAATTACAGTACAAAGGAACATACATATTAATTTAGTGTGCTAAATTAAATTAAATTAAATTAGTATTAATATTAGTGACAGTTAAAATAGGACAAGTAACCACAACCATGTTAATGAAACTTTCAGAATTAATCATGTGTTCTATGGTTGTTGTTGTTTTTAAATGTTTTCATTGGCTCTTCCAGCTGAGGCAGTTATTGCTTCACAGGCAATCATAAAATGAGGAGACTAACTTTCAAACTAATGAATATACACTTTTTTCATTTAAAACAGGTTTCTTCACTGGTGGCACTTACCTTTTACTAGTTCAGATTACAAGAGATTCAGAGACCTAAATCATTAAATGGACCAGATACTAACTGGATCATACGAGGTTGCAAACATTTTAATGCACGTTTATCCTTCTGCATAAAATACCAATTATTACTGGAAATATTTTATTATACTTTATGAGTTATCCTACAGTCATTCAACAAACATGCATGTCTAATATATGGAAAATCTCTGGACCAGAAATTGTGTAACAGCAAGAAAGGTATAGCAGCTTGGCTTCAACAAACTTAAAGTCACATGTGATAAGTGGACTATTGTGCTGCTCAGTGCCTTAACATGTTTGAAAATAAAAATTACTTCTGGCAGGATGAGAAGGTTTCAGGAAGAGGAGAACATCTGAGCTGTGTCTTTAACAGCAAGTAGTACTGAAAAGAGCTGTCCTAGGGAAGTGTTTTGAGTGGAATCAGACAACATAGGAAAGGTCATGAGTGAGGAACCAGAAGTAATTATATTAGAGTCTGTTGTTGCTATGACAAATTACCACAAACTTGGTAGCATAAATCAACACATAATTATTTTTTTTTAATTCTTAAGAATTGAAGGTCCAAGATGGGTTTATGAGACAAAAGTAAAGTTGTAAGAAGACTGGTTCTTTCCACAGACCCTAAAAAAAAACATTCATTTCCCTGGCGTTTCAGCTTCTAGAGACTGTCTCATTCCTTGACTGTGCCCTTTGCAGCGATGGCATGTTCTGACCTCTACTTCTGTCATCACATCTGCTTTAACTCTAACTCTGACTCTCTTTGTGATAATCCAGGATAATCTCACTCTTTCAAGATTGTTAGTTTAATTTTAACTACAAAGTGCTTTTTGCCATGTAAGGTAGCCTATTAACAGGTTCTGCGGATTAGGATGTGGACATCTTTGGGGGCCGTTATTCTATCACAGGGATATAGAGAAGAGTTCAGAAACACATTCAGCTGGATCTCAGCATTCTTGTGAGGAATCTGTGAAAAGAAGGTTAAAACCAACAAGGAGGACAAAGCCAGGTTGTCAAGAGCTAAAGCTAAGTCTTAGAGGGTAGTGAATAACTAACAGTAAGAAAAATAACCAGGTCTCTCACCACTTTGGGTGATTCTGGACCTCATTATTGGACTTAGATCATGTTCTTTTAATTTTTTAGCATTTTAAATTGTAAAATACAACATGTATCTGGAAACATCTATGAAAGAAAGTTGGCAAGTTCAAGAACTATAACAATGGGAATACCCATGTGACAGTGTAGTAGTTTCAGAACAGGTGTAAAAATGGTTCACCACTTTCCCATCAATGAAAGGAGTTTATCACCTTCATTTTGAACCCAGAAGGGCCTTTGTAATTTCCTCATAAAATAGATTTTGGTGGAATGATGCTGCATAGCTCCTAAGTTTTTTGTTTTTGTTTTTGTTTGTTTGTTTGTTTGTTTGCTCCTGAGTAAGTTTTAAAAAGGTTATACAGCTCTGTCAATTTCTCTTGTGATATTCACTATGGGAGCCTTCATTGGCCTTATGGGAAACTGAGCTACCCTGTGTCTGCCACATAGAGAAACAAGAAAGATCAAATAGAAAGGTGTCCAAGAAACACAGCTGTTCTGGGGCCCACCTGAGGTCCCAGCCTGCAGCAAACATCAGTATCAAAGGCTTTTGAGTGAATAACTCCAGCCCCAACAGCCGACTGACTACCACATTGGAAACGCCAAACAGAAACAACCTAGGTGAGCCTAGTCAAACCCAAGAACTGAGAAGCAGTGATAAAATGACTGTTGCTTAAACCTTTTCATTGTTGTATAGTAACCTATTATATGAATAATGGCAATTCACTCATACATTCCTGTCACATACACATTTGGAATGTTTGCAAATTGGAGTTACTACAAATAATGCTGCTACAAACATTCTTTTACATGCTCATCTCCTAATGCACACATGTTAATCACATACCTAGGACTACAATTTCTTGATTCTAGAATAGGCTTATTTTCAACATTTATAGGTTAGGACCAGTTTACTTTCCCACTTGCAATGAATAAGTGTTCCAATTTTTCACAACCTTGTCTACATATGGTATTGTCAGTATTTTTAATTTAGGCCATTCTGGTGAGTGTGCCTCTCATTTTGTTTTTACTTTGTAATTTCCTAACAGCTAATGAAATTAAATGCCCTTTTATATTCTATTTCTTTTTCTTGCTCTTCTGTACTCTCTAGGGTGTCCAATATATATTAAATTGAAGAGGTGATAGTGGACATGCTTCTGTTATTCCACCATATAATATTTAGAAGTATCGGTTATTTTGGAAGTAAGCATGTAGGGTTTTTTAGGTACACTTTATTATTTTAATAAAATTTCCTTCTATGCCTAGGTTGCCAACAGTTTTTACAACAAAGAAATTTGAGTTTATCAAATGTTTTTTTCTGAATGTATTGGGCTGATCAGTGATCACCCAATAAGCAAGAGGTTTCTTTCTTTATTCTGTTAATGTGATAAATTACATTAATAGATAAACTAATTTTAAACAAAATTTCATTCCTAAGAATACATTCCACATGGTTGTAACATATTATCTTTTTATGTATTACTGTACATGATTTGACATTTTTAAATTTAGCACTTGATTTCAAATTTGGTATGACAGAGATGACTTGAAGTTTTTCTGCATTATAATGTCCTTACCAGGAATCAGAGTCAAAAATATGCTGACCTCATAATACTATTAGTTGCAAAGAAATCTTGCTTTCTTCCCTACTCTGTGGAAGAGTTTGTATAATTGGTTTTCTATCTTTAATTTGTGAAGCCATGTAGGTCTGGTGATTTATTTATTTAAGAGTTATAGGACAATATATATTTTTATTTTGAAGGGGATGTTTAAAATTCTCTATGAATTTTTGCTACTTTATCAGCATAAAGTCATTCACAGTATTTTCTTGTACCTGTTTTTTTGTTTGTTTTTTTTTAGTCAGAGGGACGAGACAGAGACAGACTCCTGCATGCATCCCAACCGGGATCCACCCAGCAAGCCCACCAGGGGGCGATGCTCTGCCCATCTGGGGCCATAGCTCCCTTGAAACCAGAGCTGTTTTTTAGCGCCTGAGGTGGAGGCCATGAAGCCATCCTCAGCTCCTGGGGCCAATTCACTCCAATCGAGCTATGGCTGCAGGAAGACAGGGAAGAAAGAGAGAGAGAGAAAGAAGGGGAGGGGAGGAGAAGCAGGTGGGTGCTTCTCCTGTGTGCTCTGACTGGAAATCAAACCTGGGATATCGCACACTGGGCAGACACTACTGCTGAGCCAACCAGCTAGGGCCTCTCATAATCTTTTTAACATTATGTAGGATCTGAAAAATTGCCCAATCTTTCAATTTTCACATATGACATTTCAGTCTTATCGTAGGATTATGAATTGTACTAAACTTTTTAAAGTATGAAATGTGAGAGTTATTACTGACCCTCTCAATTATATTATTTTTCTATTTTATCTTTATTATTTTCTTTCTCCTGCTTCCTTTGGTTATAGTTTGCTTTTCTATTTATAATATCCTCAAATCATTACTTAACTTGGTCTCCAATACAGTAGACACACAAATATCCTATTATAGCATTAATTTTTAGTAAATATGGATTCAAGAACATTGTGCTCCAATGTTATTTCTAGGTTGGTAGGTTCTCAGTTGGAGATGCTGTTTTGTATCAAAGGACAAGTACCTGAGCACTTAAAGAGGTATATTTAACTCTATTCTGTGTGAGGCAGAGAAGGCATCCCAGACAGTATTGGATTTATGTTGTTATTAAAGGGCAAATAGAAGTTAGTAAGTAGAAACTGGAGAAAGTTGTATTAGACAAAGGCAACTGTAAGGACAAAGCATCCATTATGGTTACATGTGTTCCTCTTGTTCCGTAGCTTGAAAAACTCAGTGGTGTGTTCATTCCATTTATATCCATGTATAGCACAGTTACAAACTCATCAATACTAAGTAAATATTGTAAATAAAAGTAACAGGATCACTATCTTATATTAACCTATGGGATTTATGTATGTTTTAAGCCTAAGGGATTGAAAGTTTGCATATGAAAAGTATTTAGTAATGTTCTCATTCAGTCTTATATCTTACCACTTTTTCTTTTAAAGAAATGAGCTCATGTTTTTAAAACACACATTTTATTTATTTATATGTTTTATACATGGATTACTACACTAATAAGTGATGTTTTAAAATTTGCAGAAAATTTGAAAAAAACTTAAATAATGTTACAAAATAAATATTAATGTAATTTTGGTACTTTTCCTCATTCCAGTGTCTAGTCCCCTACATAAACCCCAAGACAGAGACTTCTGACTGGATAAAATCGGTCTTGAGAATCCTGCTGGATGCTAGCCAGCAGCTACTAGTTGCCTGCCTAAGAGCATTGGCTAGCTATGCTCATAAAGGATGATCAGGGCAACTTAATTTATTTTATTGAGTTTCAAGTCCTTTTTGCATATTCAAGAATACAAAATGTTGATATCTTAACGTCTTTTACTAATTCTGAAGTTCTCTGAAGGTCGTGTCCATTAACTTATGCTATAGTCAGGGCCACGTGAGCATGGCAGTTGTCAGTAAGGGAGAGCTGAGGGGATGATGGATGGGACTGCCACTGATGCATGCTACAAGCTTGCCAGACTGATCATACTAAGGCTATTTTCAAGACTATACCCTTTCAGGAAAATCAACAAAATATCTAGTAACCATTAGAGTGTCAGGCTTTGGCCTATTGAGGCAGAGGCAAATAAGTGCAAAGTGTGAGAGACTTCTGACTTTTGGTCCTAGTATAAATAGGATGAATATGGAGACCTGTCTGGGTGTAGCAGCAGGCCATCAATGGGAACTCCTCTACGTGTCAGCCCACAGGAGGGGAGCACATAGAAGTGTTAGCAGACTACTCTTATGAGAGGGAAAGTGAAGGAGGCTGGTGTAAACATCCAGGGAAGACTTGCAAAGGGGAAGTTTAGCACAATGAGGCTGTACAGGACAGGTGAACAAACCTACCAAACATGTTGTTTAGTTTTCATCACATTTCACATCTGCCAATGTGCTAAATTAAAGCACAACTGTACATGCCCCAAGAAGAGATTTTTTTGTTTTATGTTGCTTTAACTCTATTGGTCAATAGTTAGGAAAAGGAAGGCTGAAGAAATTGTAGGCATGACATTGTCATTATCTTCGATGAATTAAGGTCTAGGATTTGAGTGGAAAAAAATAGAGGAAAAGAAATAAGAAAAGGCAATTTACATCATCAGACATGAGATAATACTAGGAAATTACAGGTCCTAGAAATGCTCCAAATGGGAGTGTTTAGTCATCTTCCCATGCTGGACCTCCGGAGAGGGAGTCCCATTGGTCCCGTAACTGTTTCATAAGAAAGAAATCTGATATTATATAATACCCCACTAATTAATTTAATTGACATTTGCACGATGAGTATTTAGAGTACAAAAAAGAAAAACTGTCTAAGATTTAAAACCTACATCTCAATTATCAGCTGTCCTTTCTATACTATAAAATAAAGTAGTGCTGTATTAACAAAATTCAAATCAATGAATTAAATATGTGCACAGGTATATTTGCTGCTGCTTTAAAAAAATGCTATCTCAGTCATTCAGCAAATGTTTACTGATTGATCACATTGCATATTCTTCAACCAGGGATGCCAAGATGTCTAGTGAACAGTTGTTTCAGGATAACTTACGGATATTTTAAAAAGTATGCTCTGAGGCCTCATCCTTAGAGAGGCTTGTCTATAGGGAGAGAGTGATAGCTAGGTATCTGTGTTGCTTTTAAGAACTCAAGTGATTCGGATACCCAGCCAAGTTTAGAAAATTCTGTTCTAACAAGTAGAAAGCTGCATTAGGCATGGATGCTACCTTTATTAAATAAGGGTCTTTGTCACTATTTTATCTGTGTTAATATGTGCCAGTAGCTTCATGAAGACTTTAATGACTTCCCATGGTGGGGTTTTCTTTTCCTTATTCCTAAGAGACTGGTCTTGATACAATTCTCATTGAACAATTATATGGGGATAGAATAATAATAATTTGATTGGAATGTCATTAGATGCTGATTAATATCAATAAGCAGAATGACCTGAATAATAACCCATGTTCTCTGATGCATATCGTGGTCAGTTTTCAACAATCTTCAAATGAATTTTTCACAATAAAAGCTTTCTTCCTGACCAGTCGGTGGAACAGTGGATAGAGCGTCGGACTGGGATGCGGAAGACCCAGGTTCGAGACCCCGAGCTCGCCAGCTTGAGCGCGGGTCTATCTGGCTTGAGCTAAAGCTCGCCAGCTTGGACCCAAGGTTGCTGGCTCCATCAAGGGGTGGCTCGGTCTGCTGAAGGCCCTTGGTCAAGGCAGATGTGAGAGAGTAATCAATGAACAACTAAGGTGTTGCAACGGCAACAAAAAACTAATGATAGATGCTTCTCACCTCTCTCCGTTCCTGTCCGTCTGTTCTTATCTATCCCTCTCTCTGACTCTGTCTCTGTTCCTGTAAAAAAAAAAAGAAAAAAGCTTTCTGTTTCTACATGTTGGTGGACTCTTCCCTAATTCAATTTGTTATATTCAAGAAATGTTCTAAAGACATGAAAGCAGCCTGTAAATATCTTAATACCATCTCTATCTCTCTTACACACACACAATCTATCAATAAAAGAAAATTGACATAAATGAAGATCTCAATTATACATTATCTCAATATTTAATGAGATTGCAAGCATTAGTTTAGACGTAGACATCCTAGTCCCGCACCTACTTGGATTGTTTGTTTAGTCTTACTTTATTTTCTCAAACTGATATTAATTTTTTTTTTATTTCTTTCTACAAACAAATTATAGTTGTGATAACAAGAATTACTTTTGCTTCTTTAAATTCTGTTCTGTTTTGGTGGAACTGTGCTGTGAACTGAATAAGATCTGTATAGAGAGCAATATAAACATATAATAGAAGCCATAGTAAAAGATTGCAGTACATAAACAAATTTGTGTATTTGAGCTTAGCTGAGATATACAACCATCAGTTGTTTTTTAAAAATTTTAAACCATATTCATTGTGATTTTTAGCTCTTCTCATATAGTTGCAAATTTTTAGAAGTCCCCTGAAATAAGAATGATATCACTTAGGGTTTAAGCAATGTTATGCTTATAAGGCAGAAATCAAATGTCAAAATAAGCACAAATGGGTAAATTGTGTCTTAATAGTGAACATATGTTTCTTGTTCCCTGCTTGCTACACCCCGATGTTAATTACTACATTTGTCACTACATTGCTCTTTTCTTATTTGGAACTGGTTAAGATTATGTTGCAGGCAGGATAAATGTGATATGTGTACCATCAGTAAAACCAAGAGGATTTCTCTAGTCTAGCAAAATGCTGATGACATTTTAGAACTGGAATTATAAAATATTCCTTAGAAGTTCACTATTCTTCATAGTGTCGCTCTTCCATGTAACTGAAATACAAATATAATGGGTTGAACTACATTAAAGGCTGGACACCCCGACAAGCTACTTTATGAAAAACGCAAGAAAATACAATTACTGTTCAACTTTGATTTAAAACTCTTACGAGAATTCATTTTTAAACTCACATTTTTATATACTTCATGGTGTTTGAGAGATAGATTTAGCTTATTGTTTTAACTCACTAAAACTAAATCTTGCAGCCAATTCTAGATGTTAGCTGGCCAGTTAATTAATGGAAATTCTTAATATATCATTTTAAAGAAAAGAAATAGTCGATCTCAGTGTTTTATTACATTACTTCTGATCTTTGCAAGTACTTTAACTCTCTTTAGTCTTTGAGAACAGAAATGTGTGCATATGAAATAGTGAAAACACAGGTTTTCAACAACTGAATTAATCAACTTTCTCAAAAAAATCAATCATTTTAAATTACAAATGGACATCAAAATTACAGCTAAACTACAGAACAATCATAATTCAGAACAGCATAAAAATCTAGCTGGCTTGACCAAGCAGTGGTGCAGTGGATAGAGTGTCCACTGCACCACTGCTTGGTCAAGCGAGCTAGATTTTTATGCTGGGATGCAGAGGACCCAGGTTCAAAACCCCGAGGTAGCCGACTTGAGTGCAGGCTCATCCAGCTTGAGCACAGGCTCACCAGCTTAAGCAAGGGGTCACTGGTTTCAGCATGGGTCACAGGCTTGAGCATGGGTTCATAGACATGACCCCATGGTTGTTAGCTTGAGCCCAAACAAAGGTCACTGGCTTGAAGCCCAAGGTTGCTGGCTTGAACCCAAGGTCTCTGACTTGAGCAAAGGGTCACTCACTATGCTGTAATGCCCTGTCAAGGCACATATAAGAAAGCAATCACTGAACAACTAAGGAGCTGCAACAAAGAATTGATGCTTCGCATCTCTCTCCTTTCGGTCTGTCTGTCCCTATCTGTCCCTTTCTCTGACTCTCTATCTGTCTCTGTCTAAAAACATAAAATAAAATCTAGCTGAATGGAAGTCTTACAACTAGATATTTAAAGTAGAAGCCATATCAACACTGGTAGAAGAGGGGAGATACAGAACAGGCTGTTCCCACAACCACGTGTGGTGAATAAAAATCAGGAGGGTCATCATGGCTGTGGATATGGCCCCTGAGGAACGAGGTGTCTCAGCCCCACATCAAATTCTCCAGCCCAGCATTCCGGTGCTAGGAGGAAAAATATCCATAACTTTTGGCTATAAAAACCAGTGGGTATTGTGGCTGAGTGAGAGAGAGGGCTGCTGGAGTCCCAGGCAGTTCCTCTTAAAGGGACTACATGCGGACTTACTCAGACTCACTTCCTCTGAGCTCCAGCACTGGGTCAGATGCTTAATAGAAATTAGGTACATATGGGGAGGAACAGAATTGTCTAGTATCAAAGCGAGAGCTGGGGATGGGGGGGGGGGGGACAGCAGCTTTCTGCCAGACAAAAGTGCTTGCAGAGGTCTTGTTCCTTTTCTGAGACCCCAGCTCAACAGAGACTCAGATAAGCTAGTACCATATCTGAGTCTCCATCAACCTGGTTCACACTATTTGCCCCACCCTGGTGATTCCCTGAGAACTGCCCTACCCAACTCATGGGCCCATCTAAGCTGTTTTTAGTAACTTCTCCATACAACTGGCTTCTCTTGCCTCATGCTTCAACTTTCCTAAAAATCTCTCAAACAAGCAGCATCTGGCCTCATTTTACCTTGTACCTCTTGTTAAGTGGTCCCAGGCCTGGCACTAATGGCAGCAGGCCTTGCTTCACAGCTGGTCCTCTCTTGGGCACCTCTAAGCCCTACACAAGATTACTCTGTAGCTTGTGCTGGGTGGCCCCAGAAAGCACATAGATGGTGACTGACCTTGCACCACTTGAGAGGACCCAGAGACAGTGCACCCATTGGACAGCTGCAGACATGCCAGATTACAGCCTTATCACCTTTGTGAGTGACACATTCAAGGTGCAGGCTCAGGGAGCACCAAAGCCCCACTGCAGTAAGTCCTGCCCCATAAGGTTCACTCCTGCAGAGCAACTCCTCTGCTATAGTCACAGCTCGTCCTCACAGCCAGTCAGTCTGGGGGTCCATTCGTCTCAGTAACACAAACAGCAATCAAGGCTTTAACTACAATGGGGCAGTGCACACAGCACACACAGAAGACACCAGGAATGCCCAGTTCAGTCAACTGGGGAGACTGTGCCACTTGGTCTTACAGTATATCTACTACACAAGCATGCTCTACCCAGTTCAGGAGACATAGTAGCTCTACTTAATACATAGAAACAGAAATAGGGAAGCAGTCAAATATGGAGAAAAAGGAAAAGGTCCCAAATGAAAGAACAAGAGAAACTCCAGGTAAAGCATTAATGAAATGTAAACAAGCAAACTATCAGATAGAGGTCAAAACAATGGTTATAACTTTGAGAACTTCAACAGCATAAAATAAGACATAGAAGCCATTAAAAAAAGAATCAGTCGAGAAGGCAAGGAGGGGTATCGAGGGGAACAAAGGGGTGGGGAGAGATATATTCAGTGGGACACTTGAATCTATGTAAACACAATAAATTAAAATCAATAAAAATTAAAAAAGGAGAGTCTCCTGACTTGGGAAGATGGCGATGGAGTAGGCAGACGTACCAACTTCCAACTCCCAGAACCAAAGTGGATTATAACTCAATTTTAAGAACCATCATCTGGATAAACCAACTTTGAAATAAACTAAGTGGACTCTTCAACCAAGAAACACTGCAGAAGTCACATTGAGACTGGTAGGAATAGCGAAAACGCGAAGAGGGCTACCCAGCTCCCCGGAGCATATGGCAGCCCGGAGAGACCCACGTAGTGGGAGGAGAGTTTGGCGGAGATGGAGGGACCTGGGTCCCAGGAACAAGCCCCAGCCTGCAGTCCCAGAGCCTAGAAGAGGTGTTTGGACAGTATTGAGCTGTGAAATAAGTGAGGATACTGTTTTTGAGAGAGAGACAGTTTTCTCAGACCCAAGATTCTTTTTAAAGGGACAGCACAGAAAACCTCTCTCACAACCACACACCTGGGGCTCCAGGGAACGGGGACAGAGGAGAGGACCAGAGCAGTGGGAAGAGAGTGTGGACTGAAGGCACAGGGACAAACACTTTGAGGAACAGCCACCCTAACCCCTGGGCTAAGTCACTTCCCTGATCAAAAATGAATATTTCCCCTGGAACTAGGAATACAAGCAAAGGGAGACAGGACACTTGCCAAACAAGCTCTCCCGTGGCAATTAGAGCAGAGCTGATTAGAGGGAGGGAGCTCCCAGGCCTACAGTATGGAGACTTAGGGAACTTCCTACTCTGCTGAGGGTTGCTGAAGGGATGTGGTGGCAGTACGCTGAAACTCGGTTCTGTCGTCATGGATGGAGGCCCAACTGATGTGAGCTCAGTCTAGCCCAGCAGGGGCGGAGGGGACGCATGAAAGCGGTCCAGCAGCTGTGGGCCCGCCTGTAATCCCACCTGTGGGGAAAAAGCAGAAGGCAAGGAACGGGCAGAGATCTGCTCTGTGACCCTGCGCAAGCCGGCCCTGAACGCAGGTATGGGGCTAGGACCAGGGATGGGTGGGGGTTCGCGACTGAGCTCAAGCTACCAGCCCTACCAGGCCAGAGAAACCACGGATTGCCATCCTACGTGTGCGAGTTGGCTCTGAATGCGGGGTGGGGTAGAGTCCAGGATGAGCGGAAGCTCGCTGCTGAGCTCACGGCAGCAAACACGCCTGGCCCAATAAACCGAGATTTATGACCCTGCGCAGGAGGGCCCTGGACTGAGGGTAGAGCTAAAGCTCCAGACGGGCAAAGGCTAACAGCTGAGAGCACGTCAAAAGCACTGCCCAAACCGTGAAACTGTGGTGAGAAGGCTCAGACTGCGGGTGCTGGGCGGAAGCCCGGAAATATGCTGGGACCGCAGCTGAGCAAAGGTGCTCACTTCTACCCTGGGTGCTGACGCTTGTGGCTTGAGTGACAGCCCCTCCCGCAGAGGAGAGGCAGAAATCACAGTAAAAGCGGCAGTGGGCCGGCGCTGGCAACACCCATACCCAACCGCCCTAGGCAGCAGCAGAGGGGGTGGCGGGCATGCAGACAGACCACACCTAGAGAACACAAAGGCAACACATACTGAACTCCAGTGGCCACAACTTGCTTATACACAGACAAAATGGGCAGGCAGAGGAATGCAAACCAAATGAATCAAGAGAAATCCCCAGAGAAGGACCTGAATGAACCAGATATAACCAAATTACCAGAAGCAGAATTTAGAATAATGATAGTTAGGATGTTCAAAGAAATTAGAGCAACAGTCGATAGTCATTATGAACACCTAAATAAAGAGATAACAAGTATAAAAAACGAAATTGAAATAATAAAGAAGACCCAGACAGAAATGACAAATACAGTATCAGAACTGAAGACCACAATGGAAGGAATTAAAAGCAGGATGAATCACGCTGAGGATTGAATCAGCGAGTTAGAGGACAAAATAAACAAAGGCACAGAAGCAGAGAAGAAAAAGGAAAAGAGATTCAAAAAAAGTGAGGAAACTCTAAGGGAGCTCTGCGACAACATGAAGAGAAACAACATTCGCATCAGAGGGGTGCCAGAAGAAGAGGAGAGAGGACAGGAAATGGAAACTGTGTTCAATCAAATCATAGCAGAAAACTTTTCTAAAATAAGGCTGGGAAACACTCCACACGTTCAAGAAGCACACAGAACTTCATGAAAGAAAAACCCAAAAAGATCTACACCAAGACACATCATAGTTAAAATACCAAAGCTAATGGATAAAGAAAAAATTTTAAAAGCTGCTAGAGAAAAAAAGGCTATCACCTACAAAGGAGCCCCCATAAAGATGACATCGGACTTCTCAACAGAAACACTTGAGGCCAGAAGGGAATGGCAAGATATAATCAAAGTAATGCACAACAAGAACCCACAACCAAGACTACTTTATCCAGCAAGGCTAATGTTTAAAATTGAAGGAGAAATAAAGAGCTTCCCAAAAAAAGAAAGCCTGAAGGAATTCATAAAAACCAAACCAATTCTGCAAGAGATACTAAGGGGCCTGTTGTGAACACTTCAAAGGGAGGAAAGAATATAGCAAAAGAAGAATACAGCTTTAAGAATAAAATGGCAATAAACCACTACATATCAATAATAACCTTAAATGTAAATGGATTAAATGATCCAATCAAAAGACATAGGGTAGCTGCAAGGATAAAGAAACAGGACCCATACATATGCTGTCTACAAGAGACACACCTTAAAACAAAAGATGCACATAGACTGAAGGTAAAAGCATGGAAAAAAATATTTCATGCAAATGGAAATGAAAAAAAGCAGGGGTAGCAATACTTATATCTGACAAAATGGACTTTAAAACAAAGGCTGTAGTAAGAGAAAAAGAAGGACACTACATAATGATAAAGGGAACAATTCAACAGGAAGATATGACTATTAAAAATATCTATGCACCAAATATAGGAGCCCCGACATACATAAAGCAGACTTTGATGGATATAAAGGGCGAGATTAACAGAAATACTATCGTAGTAGGGGATTTCAATACCCCTCTAACAACACTGGATAGATCCTCAAGAAAGAAAATTAATAAAGACACAACAGACTTAAAGGAGACACTAGATCAACTTGATTTAATAGATATCTTCAGAACTTTTCACCCTAAAGCAGTAGAATATACATTCTTCTCAAGCGCTCATGGTACGTTTTCTAGGATAGACCACATGTTAGGACACAAAAATGGTCTCAATAAATTTAAGAAGATTGAAATCATATCAAGCATTTTCTCTGATCACAATGCCATGAAAATAGAAATTAACCACAAAAGAAAAACTGAAAAATACTCAAACACTTGGAAACTAAATAGCATGATATTCAATAATGAATGGATTAACATTGAGATCAGAGAAGAAATAAAAAAGTTTCTAGAAACAAATGATAATGAGCATACGTCAACTCAAAACATTGATAAAAGAAATCAAGGAAAATAAAACAAGTGGAAGCATATACCGTGCTCATGGCTAGGAAGAATAAACATCATTAAAATGTCTATATTACCCAAAGCAATTTATAAATTCAATGCTATACCAATTAAAATACCAATGACATACTTCAAAGATATAGAAAACATATTCCAAAAATTTATATGGAACCAAAAAAGAACACGAATAGCCTCAGCAATCATAAAAGAAAAAATAAAGCAGGAGGCATCACTCTTCCGGATATCAAGGTTTACTACAAGGCCATTATACTCAAGACTGCCTGGTACTGCCAGGCAGTACTACAAGGTTTACTACAAGGCCATTATACTCAAGACTGCTTGGTACTGCCAGTGCATAAGAACAGGCACAGTGATCAATGGAACAGAACAGAAAACCCAGAAATAAACCCACAGCTTTATGGACAACTGATATTTGACAAAGGAGGAAAGAATATACAATGGAGTAAAGACAGCCTCTTTAACAAATGGGGCTGGGAAAATTGGACATCTACCTGCAAAAAAATGAAACTAGACCATCAACTTACACCATGCACAAAAACAAATTCAAAGTGGTTAAAAGACTTAAACATAAGCCGTGAAACTATAAGCATCTTAGAAGAAAACATAGGCAGCAAGCTCTCCGACATCTGTAGCAGCAATTTATTTGCTGATTTATCTCCACAGGCAAATGAAATAAAAGGCAAGATAAACTAATGGGACTACATCAAACTAAAAAGCTTTTGCACAGCTAAAGACAATAAGAACAGAATAAAAAGACAAACTACACAATGGGAGAACATATTCGACAGCACGTCTTATAAGGGGTTAATAACTAAAATTTATAAAGAAATAAAACTCAACACCAGGAAGACAAACAATCCAATCAAAAAATGGGCAAAAGAAATGAATAGAAATTTCTCCAAAGAAGACATACAGATGGCCAAAAGACATATGAAAAAATGCTCAACATCACTAATCATTAGAGAAATGCAAATTAAAACCACAATGAGATATCACCTCACACCAGTCAGAATGGCACTCATCAGCAAAACAACACAGAATAAGTGCTGGCGAGGATGTGGAGAAAAGGGAACCTTTCTGCACTGCTGGTGGGAATGCAGACTGGTGCAGACCCTGTGGAAAACAGTTTGGAGATTCCTCAAAAAATTAAAAGTCGAACTGCCTTTTGATCCGGCTATCCCCCTTTTAGGAATATAACCTAAGAACACCATAGCACTGTTCAAAAAGAAGAAATGTGCCCCCATGTTCGTGGCAGCATTGTTCACAATAGCGAAGATCTGGAAACAGCCCAAGTGTCCGTCAGAAGACGAGTAGATTAAAAAGCTTTGGTATATATATACTATAAAACAATATTCAGCCATAAGAAATGATGACATCGGATCATTTACAACAAAATGGATGTACCTTGATAACATTATACGGAGTGAAATAAGTGAATCAGAAAAAAAAAAATCTGAGAACAGCATGATTTCGTACATAGGTGGGACATTAAAGTGAGACTATGAGACATGGACAAGAGTGTGGTGGTTACGGGTTGGGGGGAGGGAAGGTAGGGTGGAATAGGGAGAAGGGGAGGGGTACAGGGAAAACCAGATAGAAGGTGAAAGAGGACAATTTGACAATGGGTAATGGGTATGCAGCACAATTGAATGATAAGATAATCTGGAGATGTTTTCATTGTACATATGTACCCTGATTTATTTGTGTCACCCCATTAGAGTTAATTAAAAAAAAGTCTATATTACCCAAAGTAATTTATAAATTCAATGCAATACCAATTAAAATACCAATGACATACTTCAAAGATATAGAACACATAGTCCAAAAATTTATATGGAACCAAAAAAGGACACGAATAGCCTCAGCAATCTTAAAAAGAATAAAGCAGGAGGTATCACTCTTCCAGATATCAAGTTTTATTACAAGGCCATTATACTCAAGACAGCCTGGTACTGGCATAAGAACAGGCACATTAGATCAATGGAACATAACAGAGGACCTAGAAATAAACCCACAGCTTTCTGGACAACTGATATTTGATAAAGGAGGAAAGAACATACAATGGAGTAAAGACAGCCTCTTTAACAAATGGTGTTGGGAAAGTTGGACATCTACTTGCAAAAAAATGAAACTAGAACATCAACTTACAGCATTCACAAAAACAAACTCAAAATGGATAAAAGACTTAAATGTAAGCCATGAAACCATAAGCATCTTAGAAGAAAACATAGGCAGCAAGCTCTCCACCATCTGTAGCAGCAATATTTTTGCCGATTTATCTCCACGGACAAATGAAATAGAAGGAGAGATAAACAAATGGGACTATATCAAACTAAAAAGTTTTTGCACAGCTAAAGACAATAAGAACAGAATAAAAAGAAAAACCACACAATGGAAGAACATATTCGACAGCACATCTGATAAGGGGTTAATAACTAAAATTTATAAAGAACTTATAAAACTCAACACCAGGAAGACAAACAATCCAATCAAAAAATGGGCAAAAGAAATGAATAGAAATTTCTCCAAAGAGGACATACAGATGGCCAATAGGCATATGAAAAAATGCTCAACATCACTAATTATTAGAGAAATGCAAATTAGAACCACAATGAGATATCACCTCACACCAGTCAGAATGGCACTCATCAGCAAAACAACACAGAATAAGTGCTGGCGAGGATGTGGAGAAAAGGGAACCTTTCTGCACTGCTGGTGGGAATGCAGACTGGTGCAGCCACTGTGGAAAACAGTTTGGAGATTCCTCAAAAAAATAAAAGTCGGACTGCCTTCTGACCCAGCTATCCCACTTATAGGAATATACCCTAAGAACACCATAGCACTGTTCGAAAAGAAGAAATGCGCCCCCATGTTCGTGGCAGCATTGTTCACAATAACGAAGATCTGGAAACAGCCCAAGTTTCCGTCAGAAGACGAGTGGATTAAAAAGCTTTGGTACATATATAGTATAAAATACTACTCAGCTATAAGATATGATGACATTGGATCATTTATAACAAAATGGATGAACCTTGATAACATTATACAGAGTGAAATAAGTAAATCAGAAAAAAAGAAAAACTGAGAACAGCATGATTTCATACATAGTTGGGACATAAAAGTAAGACTATGAGACATGGACAAGAGAGTGGTGGTTATGGGGTGGTTGGTGGGAGGGTTGGGTGGGATAGGAAGGAGGGGAGGGGCACAGGGAAAACCAAATAGAAGGTGACAGAGGTCAATTTGACTTTGTGTGATGGGTATGCAACACAATTGAATGATAAGACAACCTGGAGATGTTTTCATTGTACATCTGTACCCTGATTTATTGGTGTTACCCCATAAAAATTAACAATAATAAAATAAAATAAAATAAACTGTAACGGCTTGGTATCATAAGCCAATGAAAGAGAGCATTTCACTAAAAATGGAGTATCTATATAAGGAATAAGCCAAGAAAATACCCCCTGTATTTAGAAAAAAGAGAAAGTTTGTTAGAAACTATAGTAAAAGCATTTTCAGAGGATAGTTAGTGACATAAACTTGAATATGATAGCTTATAAAGCGGGTTATAGTCGAAAAATGGAACCGTGAGTGCTGACAATTTTTCCCATAAGTTTATCTGTGTGAAGCAGAAAAATAATACAAGATTTAAAAACTGTATTACTGACAAGATATAATTTATCTATGAGTATATTTTGTTTGATTTGACTCACCTGTTTGTTGGTTGTTAAAGTGGAGAGCTTATCCTACTCTGTTCTGATGAGAAAGAATAGAAGTTGAACATTAAGTATAGATTGAGATATTCTTACAAGGTTGTTAAGGGGGAAGGAGTAGAATCCAGGTCTTAAATGGAGTCAGCACTGGATAATATCTTAGTTTGCTAAGGCTGTCAAAACAAAGTAGCACAAATTGGATGCCTTAAACAACAGAAGTGTATGGTCTCATAGTTCCAGAAGCTGGAAGTCTGAAATTAAGGGGTCTCCAATGTTGGTTCCTTCTGAAGACTGCGAGGAAAGAATCTGCTCCAGTCCCCAATTGTGGGATTGTAGATGACCATCTTCTCCCTGCCTCTCTTCCATCTCTTCATATCATTTTCCCTCTATGAGTGCCTGTGTTCAAATTTCCCATTTTTAGGTAGACATTGGTCATATTGGCTTAGGGACCCAACCTCCACCAGTATAAATTGATCCTAACTTAATTACATCTGCTGTTACTCTATTCCCAAGAATGATCTCATTTTGAAGTACTGTGGACTAGAACTTCAATATATAAATTTTGAGGGAACACAGTTCAACTTATAACAGGTAGAAAGTGAAGTACTTCTTTCATTATAAGAGGACAGAACTAGAAAAAATGGCGTTGTGAGTCTACAGATTCAGAGGCAGGAAATTTAGAAGTTGCCATCTGCCTTGTATATTCTCTAAAGCGAAAATAAAGTTGTCAGCAGAGTAGGAGTCAGATTTGAAAGTTTGTGTTTCCTGGGGAAGTATGAAAGGGCTATCACACAGAATGAGATAGAAGGCTGGCCAGGGTGAATGTCAGGCAGCTTTGACATCAGCCTACAATAACCAGTGGAAATAATCAAAAATTTGGTGGCATCCTTCAGATAATAATGTAGGCTCCCTTGGGGAGGGGAGGTCTGTTTTGGTTATATAATTGCTTAAACAAAATGAGTGCCAGTGTAACCAAAAAGAAGCTATTGTCAGGTTCCCCAGTTTAGCCCATTAATTTGGAGCCCAGATTAAGTCTCTGTTAGTGATCATTTCAGTTTAATGGAGAAACACTCATAACTAGAAATTCTATTAAATCATTTCATATAATCTGTTTTCTCCATTAGATTGTGTTCTGAAGAGTGGGGGTCACATTATGCACCTTTCTGTTGTGAAATATCATCTAACTTCCCTTGATGTTATTGATGCCCTGGTGGTATGGTCAGTAATCAGTGAGCATTCCCAGAATTGAACCTTGAGGGGTAATGGTTATTCACTAAGTGAACATCTGTGTTGAACAGAAATTAAAATTTTTCTCTGAGGGCCTGTCCAAAGGTATACATTTTATAGAAAATTAATGTGTGAGGTTCATGCATAATTGCAAAATTCAAGAATATAACCATTATAATAAGGTCCAAACAAAGAGCACATCTGAGCTTCAAAAAGAAATGTAAATAATCAGACATCCAAACTTACAAAAGATTAATTTAATTTAGGATAAAATTATAGCATTTACTTAATAAACTTACTAAAACATTTTTCTCTTTGTGGATTCTCTAACAGGTTTACATTAACACATAATAGTATATTTTGGGTCAATGTTGTCATATACCAGTATAAAGGAGCAGTAAATAAATATAAGATATTAAGAATAATTATTATGTCTTATTTTTTCAGAGTGATTGTGTTCTAAATTTTTTAAACTCTGACCCTATGCAATAAACACTTGAAGAATCATCACCTTTGTTCCTTAGCAAGTAATTTTATCATTATGACTGTGCACAATTTTTGAGTTTCAATATACTTATGTAAAAATGTCAAAACTATAATTTTTTTCAATTTGAAAATTAAAATTTCTGTTTAAGAGTAAAGCTTTAAAAGCCTTTTCTAACCATTTCCAATGCTTTTTAACCCTTTATAATATATTCTTTAATTTATATTAAATCCAGATGTGTTTGTCCAATTATAATAACTGCATGATATTATACTATTAACTCATTTCAACTAATTGTGGATTGAGATGAAATTGCATTTCAGAGACAGAGTTCCTGTTTTCCTGTGTAGATAATTCTTGTAATTTACTCATCTTAGGAAGCAACAAAAAATAGGCAATAATAATGATCATGAATTATCTAGTGGTTTCACCCTTATCTTTTAAAGCTCAATAATTACTCTACTACCCTCATGAAGTTTTCTTTTATTACCAGGATCCCAAACTAGCCCAGCACAATTATTCACCTTATACTGCCAAGTGTGTGTAAGTTTTAATTAACTTTTTTATCATTTCTTTTAGATTGGCAGTCTTTTTGAATATCCTATCAATTGTAAGTATTTATAATATAATTTCATTGCCAGTGGCTATCCAATACTAATACTGGTTTTTATGTTACAGAAGACTTGCAAACCTATAATTTAAAATCTTCCATTTTTATTTTACCAGTCCATCTTCTAATTTTCTATCTTTAAGTCAGGCCTCTGTTTATCACCTCTGCCTGTATCTGACATTTCAGTTACTTACCACTTAGGTATATAGTTCTGTATAACCAGATCAGGTTGTACAGTGTAACTCAGAGGTCCCCGAACTATGTCCGCGGGCCAAATTGCAGCCACTTGAGGCCAGTTATCCAGCCCTCATGGCATTCCTGAAGGGGCACCTCTTTCAGTGGTGGTCAGTGTATGGAGTACTGTATGTGGCAGCCCTGCAACAGTCTGAGGGAAGTGAACTGGCCCCCTGTGTAAAAAGTTTGGGGACCCCTGGAACTGTATATTAAATGGTATATTTATACTAATGTCTGTCTTGCTTGAAGGTTCCTACTTCCCCACTAACTATTACTCTGGCGCTCAAAAATCTTAAATTAATATATGAATATATGAGAATTGTGGTTCTCTCATTTCTCCCACATTTTACTCATTTGACATCACTAAGATACTTCTCTTATATAGCCAAACCATGACACATATTAAGTAAAGAAATTTCTTACATTTTCTAGCACATATCTAAAAAAGCATGATGTCTACAATATATAATACTTCTTATTTTTATTGTCATAATTCACAAATAGCTAACAGATATCTTATTTTAAAAAATACTATTGCTGGGGAGTTTTTTTCACAATCAATATTTATAAACTTAAAAAATATTTAAAACCAAAAGATTGAAAATTTCTAGAGATGGCAGATTTTTTTTTTGATAGAGACAGAGAGGGACAGATAGGAACAGACAGACAGGAAGGGAGAGAGATGAGAAGCAACAATCCTTCTTCATTGAGACATCTTACTTGTTCATTGACTGCTTTCTCATATGTGCCTTGACCAGGGGGCTACAACAGAGCAAGTGACCCCTTGCTCAATCCAACGACCTTTGGACTAAAGCCAGCAACAATGCACTCAAGCTGGATAAGCCTGCACCCAAGCCAGTATCCTCTGGGTTTCGAACGTGGGTCCTCTGCTTATCAGTTTAATGCTCTATCCACTGTGCCACCCCTGGTCAGGTTAGTGATGTCAGACTTTAAAAGGTGCTAGTTTTACCTCTATTCTGTCATTAAAGTCCTTAAAGAAAATTGTTACTCTGTTTCAAAAAGTTAAATTGTGGGTCACTATCAAGTTTGTAATGTTGCTGATAATATTACCTTTCTGTAACATGTTGTAAAATATATATGAACACACAAAAAATTAGGATTATTATTGTAAAAACTAAATGGCTTTTTGGTAATTCCTTTTTTCTGGTTTACTTATTTCTATCTACATCACACAATAGTCACGATTTGCTTTGACAGTTATGATCAACACAATATTTAAATTTCAATATTTTTAGATGCAGGTTGCATATAAAATACAGCCTATTATCTTAAAACAGCAGAACCACCTAAGCAAAATATGCAAATTATTATACCCAACAAGGATTAGCAGAAAGTTGTTCTTTATGTTTTCAAAATTATTTTATTTCATATTACTGAATTCTTAATACATTTGTCATGGGATATCAGCTGCTTCTAAACAAGAAGCACAATATTTTATAAACACATTCTTGTCAGTTAGTTGAAACTCTGAGCTTATGTTGTTAAATGATTAAAGGATAAAATTTTTCAAGTGTATTGTATATTAGTTTATATTGGATTACCTTCAGCAAAATTTTCAGACTTTAATATTTTACTACCCTGACTAAAAAATGGAGAGAATGGATTCTGGCTACCCAAGTATCTAGGTACATAATTTATAAATTTCATATTAGTAATCATTTGTAATCCTGGGTCTGGGAGGTATTAATATTCCTTAGCACTTACTCACTAACTGAACATACCTTAGTAAAACAGAAAGGAATTTATTTTTCTCAAGTGCCCATCCACTCATCTTTCTGTTCTACTTAACACTTTTCTTTGGCTTCCCATTGTTCTTAGGCAGTGCCAACTTATTGGCGTGTGACATAGGGCACAATGCTCCTATATTCGGTGTGTAGATATTTATAATGGTTATATCTTCCTGTTGGATTGCTCTCTTTATCATTATGTAGTGTCCTTCTTAATCTCTTACTATAGCCTTTATTTTAAAGTCCATTTTGCTAGAGATAAGTATTGCTACCCTGGCTTTTCTTTTATTTCCATTTGCATAAAATATTTTTTTCCATCCTTTTGCCTTCAGTCTATGTGCATCTTTTGTTTTAAGATGTGTCTCCTGTAGACAACATATGTATGGGTATGTTTTCTTATTACACAGATAGCCTATGTCTTTTGATTGGATCATTTAATCCATTTACATTTAAAGTTATTATTGATATGTAGTTGTTTATTGCCATTTTATTCTTTAAAACTGTATTCCTCTTTTGCTATATTCTTTTCCTCCTTTGATCTGTTCACAACAGGCCCCTTAGCATCTCTTGCAGCATTGGTTTGGTTTTAATGAATTCTTTGAGGGTTTTTTTAGTCTGGGAAGCTCTTTATTTCTCCTTCAATTTTAAACATTAGCCTTGCTGGATAAAGTAGTCTTGGTTGTACGTTCTTGTTCTGCATTACTTTGAATATTTCTTGCCATTCCCTTCTAGCCTCGAGTGTTTCTGTTGAAAAGTTGGATGTCATCCTTATGGGGGCTCCTTTGTAGGTGGTAGCCCTTTTTTCTCTAGCAGCTTTTAATATTTTCTCTTTATCACTTAGCTTTGGTATTTTAATTATGATGTGTCTTGGTGTAGATTTCTTTGGGTTTCTCTTTAATGGAGTCTTCTTGAATGTGTGAGACATTTTTCAGCCTTAATTTGGGGAAGTTTTCAGCAATGATTTGATTGAACAAAGTTTCTATCCCTTGTTCTTTTTCTTCTTCTTCAGAAACCCCTATGATGCAGATGTTATTTCTCTTCATGTTGTCACAGAGCTCCCTTAGAGTTTTCTCAGACTTTTGAGTCTCTTTCCTTTTTTCTGCTCTGCTAAAAGAGTGTTTCTCATTGTGCCTTTTATATTACACTCTCTTCCTGCTGCTCTGGTCTTCTTCTCTCTCCCCATCTCCCAGAACCCCGGGTGAATAGTTGTGAGAGAGGTTTTCTGCAGTGTCCCTTTAAGAAATATCCTGGGTATGTGAAAACTGTCTCTTTCTCACATACAGTATCCTAACTTGTTTCACAGCTAAATACTGTTCATACGCCTCTTCTAGGCTCTGGGGCTTCAGGTTGGGTGTTTGTTCCTGGGACCCAGATCCCTCTACTCTTCGCTAAACTCTCTTCCCACCACGCGAATCTCTCCAGGCTGCCATTTGCTCCAGAGAGCTGGGCGGCCCTATCAGCGTTTTCACTTTTCCTACTTGTCTCAATGTGGCTTCTTTAGTGTTCCTTGGTTGAAGAGTCCTCAAAGTTGGTTTTTCCAGATGATGGTTCTTAAAATTAAGTTATAATCCACTTTGGTTCTGGGAGTTAGAAGTTGGTACATCTGCCTACTCCATCACCATCTTGCCGCCTCTAGGCATTTGATAAATTTCAATAAACTTCCTAGATAAAACACTATAGTGAAAATAAATGCATAATTCTTTAACATGATACAAATGTAGCTATCTTGGCTATCCAAATCCTACATCATACATGACAGAGAAACAGTATAAAAGCATTTCCACTAAAGTGTAAAATAAGGCATATGCCCATGATCTTCATGGTTATACTATTTTGTGCTGAAAGCACTAGCCAACAAGGGGTTCATTCCAACACTTCCTTCAGATCTTTGTTCAAATTTGCCTTTTCAATAAAAAGTACCTTTATCATCCCATCTAAAATTGCAGCCGCCTTATTCTGGTAACATCCAATGGTTTTATCCTGTTCTGTATTTTATTTATTATTATTTATCACATTCAACATATTATAAATTTTATTTATTGTTTACTGCTTTTTATCTAATTAAATTTATTGACATGACATTGATAAAAAATATTATATAGGCTTCAGGAATACAAATCAACTCTCCTTTCTTCACCATTTATCCCCTCTTCACTCTCTTCTACCTCCCCTCACCCCCTTTTTCCTCTTGTAATGTTCTCTGTGTCTGAGGGTTATTTTTCTTAGCTTTATTCCTTCACCTTTTTTCACCCAGCCCTGAGTCCTCTTCCTCTCCAACAGCTGTCAGTCTGTCTCTGTCTCTATGATCTGTTTCCATTCTGTTTGTTAGCTTACTTTGTTCATTAGATTTTGTATATAAGTGAAATCATATGGTACTTGTCTTTCTCCTCGGTACTGTGGAAATGTCAAAAGAAACTTTGTTTAATCTGTTCGAAGGACCTAGAACAGTGCCTTTTTCATTAAGAGTCAATAAATATTTGTGAAATTACTAATGGAATAAAAATATAAAGCATAAACTGGCCCTGGCCTGGTGGCTTAGTGGATAAAGCATTGTCCTAGTGTACTGAGGTTGTACGTTCAATCCATGGTCAAGTCACGTAGAATAAATCAATGAGTACACAACTAAATGGAACTACTAAGTGAAACGAGTTGACACTTTTCTCCCTTTCTTCCTCTCTCTTTCTCTCTCTCTCTCTCTCAAATCAATGTAAAATTAAAAAGAAAATTAAAACAAACTATGAACAGAAGACAAAATTAACACTGCCAATAATATGATTGCATGCTTAGAAAAATAAGAATCAACTAAAAAATCTATCACAAATTATGTGTGTGTGTGTGTGTGTGTGTGTGTGTGTGTATATATATATATTCAGAATATAAAGATCCCAATTTCAAGAGAAAAAAAAGCAAAACTAGAAATAAATTTAACAAGAAATTTACAAAACCAAATGAAAATAACTTTTAAAACACCACTGAGAGATCTGAAAAATGCCTTGACCAAATGAGAAGACATAGCATGCTCTTGGATCAGAAGTTTAACATCATAAAGATGTTAGATATTACCTTTAATTATTAAATACAGTTTTTAAAAATTAAGTTTTATTTTTAACTAGATAAGCTAATTCTGCAGTTCATAAACAAAGAAAAGCCAGGAAAACTTAACAAGAGCAAAGAGGTGAGATAACCCTACCAGATATTAAAAACACATTACAAAGGCTCTATAATTAAAACACTGTGGTGCCAGTGTATCAATACATGAATAAATAGAATATAATAGAATGTATATAAATAGAGACAAATATATTCAGGAATTTAATATTTGGCAAAATCAATAAACATTTTTGTATAGTGTAATTCCCATATATGCCAGGATAAATGCCAAATGAATGACAGATTTTTAATGCAAATAATGAAACTATGTATGTGACAAAGAAAACATGGGAAGAATCCTTTGTAATCTTGAGATCAGATGTTATAACTGTGACTACAAATCCAGAAGCCATAAAAATTACACAGTATATAAAACACTATAGCAAAATCCAAAAAGAAAAATACAAAATTGGCAAACTATTAGCAATTTATTATAGACAAGGTTGGTTATCTAACATATAATCATCTCCTAAAAGTTGGTAAGAAAAAGACCAAACAAAAAACTATGAAAAGATAATACATACAAAAAAAGAAAATTCAAGTGACTAGTGATCAAGTGAAAGACCCTCAACCCCACTCATAAAAAAATGCAAATTACAATTACTTTGATGCCATTTTTAATTCTTCAGATTGGCAAAAAATAAAAAAAAATTTATTAACAAGCTTGTATACAAATCAGCAGGCCTTTTCATACATTGCTGGTGGTAATACAAATTGGTATACCACCTGTGGAAGGCAATCCACACATTTATCAAAATTACAAATGCTAATACCCTTGACCAGCATTTCTCCTGTTGGAAAATCATCCTATGACACTTTTACACAGGTACAAAATGACAGATATACAAGGCTATTCTTTCCAGCCTAGTTTCTAACAGCTGGAAACAACCCCCCTGCCCATCAGTGGGGGAACGGGTTAAATAAATTATTTAATTTTCACATAATAAAATAATATAAAATTATATTTTATTAAAAAATAAATATTTATGTTATTGATATGAAAACGGTTCCAAAATCTTTGTGTAGAATAGTAAATGTTCCTTTTGTAGGGGAAAAAAGGGAGAAAAATAAAAACACTTATTCATATTTGCTTACATGGAGAAACTGGAAGAATATGTGTCCTTGTGAAGGGGTATATGAGAAAGTAATAAAATAATGGCATGGGAACTAGATGAATAGGTGTTAGGAATGGGAAGAAGATATTTACTGTGTATTTTTAAAATACATTTTCATTTTTTATCATATGAATATAGTATCATCTGAAAAAAGATAAACTTGGAAATACTGTTTATAGCATTAATGCACACATTATACATAGTAAGCATTGTATTAGCCTCTGTAGAGTCATGTATTCAAGCATTTCAACACAATCTTCCTTAGAGTCATTACTATTTTAACAATTCTTGGGTTGGTATAAATGGTTGGTTCAAGTATCATTGGATCCTCCAGACTAACTGAAAGCAAAAAGTCAAAATAATCTAGCATTCTCTTTTCCATAGGAAGTTATTCTCAAAATTCTCCCTCTCTGAATTTTTCATTTAAACTCTTTCCCATAGGTTACTGACCTTTGTTTTCCTCTTTATAGCATAACATTTAAAAACATAGGCTTTAGAGAATGATTTAATCCTGCACCATTATTGTCTGCATGACCTTTGACCTTATGCCTCAGTTTCATCATGTGTAAAGGAGGTAACACAAATTTTAAAGATTTGCTGTGAGGATTTAGTGAGTTCATGTACATAAAGTTATAGCTTGATGTTTGGTACACAGTAAGAGTTCTCGAAATACCAAGTACCTCTACTATTACTACATCATTTACTAAGATTCTTAGTGGCCTGAATTTTTACTGGGTTCTAAACTCTGGCATGTTTTGATGGATACTCTGACTGCAAATTTTGCATGAGTGATTTAGGATGTAATATCTCTTCAGTCTGTCCAAGTAAGAGTTTACTTAAATTGATTATCATTTAGATAATCATATATTTATGCTAATTTCCTACTTTTAAATTAACATTACTCTCTGCTTAACCACATTGATTTTCTATTTAATAATCTTTCCACTATTTATTCAAAAATAATTTTGATAGTACATAAAAAGTTCTTAGCACATTAGCATACTCACACCAGAAGTTCAACACTTTATATTTTTATTACAAAATTTAATTTACCTAAAAATTCAAATTCACTACTACACTCAGAATTATCTCATAGTTTAAATCACAATGTCTCTCATTCATTATAATCTAGATATTTTAAGAGCGATAGTTTTTTATTTATGTAATTACCCATTTAGCTATAAGAAATATTCAATGTCAATTTGAACTTCTTCAATATCAACAATTTACATTAATAAAATTAATTAATATTACATCCTTTTAATGTCTAGACTGTTCTAATAAAGATGTAAGAGACTTTGAGAGAGAAAACATACAGCTCAGGTTTAATTTTCAAATGTTACAGAAGATTAGAAAGCTAAGACTGACTATCGGAAAACTCACTGTGGACCACAGTGAGCCTACAATGAGCTCATAATAGAAACATTACCAAATTTCTTGTTATTAATAAATTTCTTCTCTCTAAATTTCCACAAAACCCAAGATTACCAAGGGGAGTATTAGAAAAATGATAAATTATGCTTAATCCTTGGGCTATAAACTGGACATTTTTAATTTAAAAACTAAAGCCCTCATATTAATAATGGAAAGATATGAATTAAAAAAAAATTGAGGTTACTTTGGTTATTAAATAAATGTGTATTTTGACATTATGGAGCAAGTACTGATTTATGTATCTCTTAGAGATGTAAGAAAGAAAAAAAAGTAAGCCCTCATGGAGAGTATAATCCACAAAGCAAATTGAGACACGTAAGATAATTATGGTATAAATACTAAGTGATAGGTTCACCGAAGGGACTTCAGCAGTAGGTGATCACAGACACCATTTTTCATTTTAAATAGGCCTTGTAGAAAGGTGCAAGTTCAACAGCCAAACATAGTGGAAGGCGTCATTTCAAACAAAACAGGAATAATATGAGCAATGATTAGGAGAAAATAGCAGAATAATTTTATAGAAGTCAACACACAGGTTACAGTATGGAATAATAACAGTGGGGAGAAAATAAGATTCAAAAAGAAGCTACAATACAAGGCTGAGAAATTTAGACTTTTTTCATAAACAATGGAAATCTATGAACATTACTGTGATCAACAGAGTAATTTTATAAAAGTTTAGAAAGATTATACTAATAAATAGGGTACATATAAATTTGGGTTCTGGAGGAGGAGAAGAGAATGTTCTAGTAGTTCAGGCAAAAGATTCATATGTGTCTATGTGCTATGCTTCTAGGTGCTATGGAAGAGATGAGAACAAGTATATGAAGAAAGAATATTAGTAATTGCAAACATTTATTGAGAGATTATATTGGGAAAACTTTTGAATTTTTTCAGTTAATCATCTCAACTACCCTGAAGTAGGTAACTATTATCTTCACTTTATAGAAGTTAATTAATTTACTGAGACTGACAGTCTAAGTATAGTGCTGGGACCTGAATCTTAGGCTCACTGACTTCTAATAGCAACTCTTGCCATGTCTATGCTCTCTAATCTTTTAAACTCATTGTACTGAATGAACGTTGAAGAGAAAATTGGAGCCAAAAATAACACTGAAGTTTCAAGATTAAATAATTAGAAAAATAATGGTTTAAATCAAAACAGAACATGGAATATAAGGAGAAAGAGTCAGTTTAAGAAAATTAGATTAAAATTTTGGCCTTTTTTTTTTTTATTTTTCAAATTTCATCTTTAACCAGCCCAGTTTCCTGGAAAGTATTATGCTTTCTTTCCACATAACCTGAAGAATGTCTCTTTTGTATATTACCCATTGGTCCTGTTTTAGTCTTTAAATGTTTAATTTATCTTGTGATAAGCCACTCCCAATTTAACTCACTAAAATTCTATTGTTCTGCCAGGTGTGAAGTTTCTGGACAAGGTGCCTAAGTTAGTCATATCATATGAAGATGCAAAGCTGACTAGTGAAACACATGAGGAATATTGTAAGTTTGTTATATCTAGTGAGAATCATGTAAACCTACATTTAAAAATCACTTGCCTCCATTAAGCAATTAACGTTAACGTCGGAGAGAGCAATGGCACCTGCCACAAAGTTAAGTGAGGAGCACTGAATCAATTACAGTAGTCTTCATCAGTATAACTGTGATTCTAGGAGACCGTAAAATATTTCACAGGAAAGTCCTAGAATAAAAGTCAGATCTTATTCAAAGTAAAATGTCAAGAAAAAGCTAGTAGAAACGCTTTGAGAAAGCAGAACTAGCTAGAGTACTAAGAGCTAAAAGAAAAACAGGTCAGTCCCCTGAATTGACATCTACTCCATCATGCTGAGCCCACGAACTGACTCATCTCCTTCACTAGTGCCAGTACCCAGTCTGTGAAGCCAAGATGTTCAGGTGTCCCTCCAAACTACCCTGGTCCCTTGAGTTTTTACCACCATGACATTTATCATTTTCTGATGTATTTGCTCACAGATATTTATTTTTCCTCCAAAGGTAATAAATTGTTTGAGGACAGGTCTCTCCATCTTTGCATTCCTAGAACGTAAAACAAGAACAATAGGTAACCTACGAAGAAAACAAAAGGCTGTTTTCTCTTTTATACACCATTATCTCTAAGTCTGGTTCAAGTTAGAGGCAAGTGCAGCAATTGGACCACGTCATTAAGTAAGAAAAGGAGCTTTCTGGGACACAGGGTAAGTTATTAATTATCTGAGTCTGAGTGCAGAAACAAGGAAACGTAACTTTAAGCTTCATCAGATTCTCTGGTCTTCATTAGTTTAGTCAAAGCTGGTTCTCCACATGGTGAAACTCCCCAGGAGACTCCACTCATGTGGAGAAAGTCAATAACAGTATTTTTGGCTTTCTGCTTTATGAACATAAATCTCTCAGGATGCACTTGGAAGGATTTAAAGGAGCAAACTCTTCTCAACATGACATGTATCTGAAACATACTAGAACTTAATAAATATTTCTTCAGTGAATAAAAGGTTGGTATAATTTGCAAGGGTTACATTTGTTACAAACTTAGTATTAGCCAGATATCCAAGGATGCCTGTTTGTAAATCTGTGGTGTTTGCAATCAGCAATTTTTGTAATAGCTGGGCAAATATTATTAAATATGTTTTTTGTAGAACTTTTACTCATTAAAATAAGTACTTTTAATTACTTTGATAAAACAATCATCTTAAATGAGAAGAGCTTTGTTTTAAGAAATTCTTAGGCTGGGAAATGAAGATGCACTTAAGTATCTATATAAATACATTAATATATGATAAAATAATAGATCATTAAGAAATAGTGTTGAGCAAGTTAACAGAACTCATATATGTATATGATTATTAATTAAAAATAGTCCTCCTGAAAAAGAAATTTTTATTCCATTAAAGTTGTCGTAGCTCAAAACATTTTAAACATGCCTTTTGACTTTGCTTTTAGGTCTGGCATGTAAGCCACAGCAAACTTGGTGATGTCACTGAATAATTATGCCTAATATTTGATCAAAAACAGTATTAACCAATTTGGTTATCTATTTTATGCACCAGATGAATTCCCAAATTACTTTTGACAGTTTTCAAAAATTCATTTTATACTCAGATGAAGCTGCACTACCAATAAAGATATTCAGAATGAATGTGGTGCAGCATGTGGGGAGGGGAGTATGGAGCAAGAGTTTAAGATTTAGTTCAAGTTGTAAGTAAACAGCAAATGATCAGATGATTCCCATAAGAAGCAAAGAAACTACTTGGGGCCACTAGAACTTGCATATTGCCAATGCCCTCTGAAAGAAATTAACAATGAAGCAGTACTTCCTGCAGTCTGAATTCTGTCTGCCTGCTTGCTCCCCTCTTCTCACCAGTCTCCTAACATTGAACTGATATTCATTCATAGACCTCTTCTTTTTTCTGTCTTCAACCCTGTGACTTTTAATACCACTTACATGTCTTTCTCTTATGAATTTATAACTCCAGCTTGAATCTCTCCCTAATAACCAACTCAACAACTTAACATATAGAAATTCAATAGGTGACACAAACTCAACATATACCACATAAAACTTATGATCTCTGCCCTCCAAAACCTGCTTCTTTTTGCCATCTTTCTTATCTCAGTAAATATCACCTTCATTGAACTAGTTGATCAGGTTAAAATCCTTAGAGTCATTTTTATTTCTTTCACAAACTATATTCAATTTATCAGCAAATCATGTTTGTTCTACATTCAAAACAAATCTGGAATCCCACCAGTTTTCATGTCCATTGCTACCACCATTGGTTAATGTCACCATCATCTCTCAACCCAATTACTGCTATAACCACCTTTTAACAGGCCTCCTTGTGTCTGCCCTTATTTCTTTATAATTTCTTCCTAACCTAGTGGCCAGAATATTCCTTTCAGAATAAATCAGATCCTGCCATTTTTCTCCTCATATCTTTTTGAAGAAGGATCTCATGTAACGTACAATGAAAGCCAATGTACTTATTAATAATGATCTGTAAGGCACTACAAATCTGGCCCCTTGACCTCTATAATCTCAACCTCTTACTATAGACTCCTTCAATCACTCCACTTCAACATCAGTGACTTTCTTGCTACAAGCACGTTTCTTTCCCAGGACCATTGTACCTTTTACTTAATTCATCTAGAATGCTCTTCCTCAGGCTCATGACTCAAACTCTCCATAGTTTCATCTCATATGCCCTAAATAACCATGTTTTACTGTCACCTCTTCAGTGAGGTCCTCACTCATTCCCCAGGCAAAGCTGCAAAACCACCCCTCTTTGTTGACACTTCTCATCCTCCCTTCTTACTTTATTTTCTCCATTGCTCTGTATCAGGGGCTGTAACCTCAGGGGCTAGAACAGAGCAATGTAAGGAATACATACTCAGCGCTTGGTTAAAAGAAAGAACATTAGTTACTTCTGATTTGAACAATAAGAACCAAGATCTTTCTCATCTTCCAAAAATTATCACAACAAAGTTCTCATGCCTTGTATTTTTTCACAGCTTATTCCTCATATAGAAACAATGATAGCATTATATGATTAAATCACAGAAAAAAATCTATCTATAAATTCTCAACAGTTTCTTTGCTTATTTCAAGTTTTAGCTAATTGTTATTTATTTTTTGAGCCTTTAGTATTTTCACATGCCAAAGTAATCAGACGAGGGAGTTGTGTTTGATTTTATTTTAATATTAAAGTGAATTATTGTGCCTGCAGTTTTATTACATTTAATATTATTTGATGAAAAGAATTATCTTATAGTAAATCTTTGAAGCTTTGCTCTAAAAGTTGCTTCCCTCCTTGTTCCACAAGCTAAAATAAAATCACCAAAATATTTTTTCTTTCAAAGCAGCAAAATATGATTTATTCTAGTGTACAGAGACTGACAAAGTAATGCAATTATTTAGAAGCTTGGTCAAGATTTTTTATTTCAGTTTATGTAACAAAACTATAAAAATCATTTAGATTTGATATATTTTTTTAAATTTCTAGTATTTTCCTGTGTAGCCCACTTTAAAATGCTCTCTTCCATTCATTCACACATACACCGTCTCTCTGTGCACTACAATGTCGACAGTGTCTCCCCAGGTTTTATGTACTCCTCCAGTCTATGTGATTTCTAGACTGTTTTCTTTTATCTGTTCCAGACTATGGGCATTCCAGAAGGCTCTAAAAGTAATCAATAAGAATACAAAACTATCTTCTAATATTGAAAATGCTCACACTTTTAATGCCAGAGGAAAAGAAACACCTCAAATTGGGTGCTGTTTAATCCTTTCATAAGACACATTATGGGAGAAAATAGTTATTCATAAAATTAACAGGAGAGAAGTAAAGTCAAATACAAGAACAAGCACCTCAAGCTTGACACATATATACATGTTAAATTTTATTACATTTTATTTTTTACTCGGAAAATTTCTTAAAATTTCAATGTGTATGTGTAGTTTAGGGGTTGGTTTTTGTTTTTAAAATATAGGTTTTTGTTTTAAAAACAATTTCCAGTGATTTTGATCTGTAAGTGTGGGTTGGGACATCTGCGTGTACATTCTATAGGCATCTTTTGGTCTCAGAAACTCCTCTACTCTTTTCTTTCTAGATTATTTTCCTCTCTCCTGTTCCCAAATATGAGCATTACAGAAAGCTCTCTCAGCCAAGTGACCCATGGACTATAATTTAAGAAACATTTAGTGAATGACTGTTTACCCCATTAATGGTACTCACCAAACAATATGAGTTCTATACTTAGCATCAACTGAATTGTGGTGCTTGTTGGAGTAGAACAGAGATAAATTTAGATTTCTGAAGATAAAAGGGGTGAAAATAAAGCATAAATTATAACAATATATAAATTTTGACATATTAAAATAATGTTGTGTTGTCTTTTAAAACTAACTTAGCTAAATTCTCTGACTATCCCAGTTCTTTTCAACTTGTTTTATAAAAAAAATCTAGCTTCATTTTTCTATCCTAAATGCACTTCAATCTAAATAAATATAAATTTATTGATGAAAGGTTATTTTTAAGAGCAATAATTATCCTATCAATTGTGTTTGGCATATATTTCATGAATAAAAAAAGAAATTATTCTTCCAGAGTTGGCCCATTATGACATTGATCTTTCATTTCAAGAAACAAGATGCAAAGTGGTAGTGAAGCATATCCCCAGCCCAGATATGGATATTTTATTGTGTTTTTTCTTACCAAGGAAACATTGCCTCCCTCAAAGATTACCAATTATTTTTAATGTAACAAATTATAAACTCTTTTATAAACCTATGATTATTGATATGATCACGCTAACTGATCTTTTTCCATGAGCCAACATCTTTAACTAGTCCTTTGTTGTACATAGTGACTTAATGAATGTTGGATTCATCTTTAGCCCTTAAATGTGAAGACTTTTCCAGTATTCAGGGCATTAATTCTTCAAATAAATTCTCTATATATTTTATTTAGTCTTAAAACTTCAAAGATGATATGAATTAATCCTAAATATATATCTCAACTTCTCATAATTAACATATTTCCACTCCCCAATGACCATTTACACTCTGATATTTTGCTATTCTTTCAAACTCAACAATTCTAAATCATAGTTCTCTACTCTCCACTAAAGCCAGCTCTCACCCTGAATTACTGATATCAAGAACTTGTTGCACCATCCTCAAGAACACCTGATAAAAACTTTTTCTAAAATTATTTTCTATATTAGATCTTAGCCAAAAGGCCATTATTTTCTATATTTTGACTCATTCTGTCATTACTTCTTTTATTCTCCTACTACTTTTATTACTGCCAAAATTTTATTCTATTTTCTATTAATTCATCTATAAATTATTTGATTGACTGCTATAATATTCCTTTTCTTATTTTCTACTTCCTTTATTTCATCCTGCACAAGGCATCCTAAACCTTAATTTCCATCATATCAATAATAAATTTTAAGAGTATAAATTTCAAATTTCTTAGCTTAATATTTAAGGTACTATAAAATCTAGGTATAACCTGCCTTTTATATTCTCTTCCCCAACATAAAACTTGTATTGTATTTTAGATGGTTCACTCATTGTTGACCAAGTACATGTCATTCTAGCTGAGTGTGTCATTCCTCCATCTACTGTCTTTTTATCTTCTACATCCAACTCAATTTTTAGGTTCAGCTTAAACCTCTCATCTTTTCTGAAGCTCCTGGGTCATTTTTGCTCCTAGTGATCCTTCCCTTCTTTGACCCCTGTTATTACACAAAATGTATATCTATTTGATATTCACTGCCTTATTTCAACTTCTGGAATTTTTATCATCTTGGTTTATCCTTTAGTTTTAATTTTTATCAGGTGGAGTATTCTATGAATTTTAATTAGGTTACATTGGTTAATTATGTTGTTCAAATCTTTTATACCTTTACTGATTTACTGTATACTAGTTCTATGGATTACTAAAAGAGGAGGATTAAGATCTACAATTACAACTGTGGATTGGCTTGAACATATAAGAATATTATGTCCTTTTGATTATTTAACCCTTTTATCATTATAAAATGTATTTCTTTATTCGTGGTAGTATCTTTCCTCTTAAATATACTTTATCAGATATTTATATAAATAATCTAGTTTTTCTTTGATGAAGGGTAGCATATTATACCTCTTTCATTCTTTTACTTTTAACCCTTTTCTCTTTATACTTAAGTAAATTTTTTATATATATAAACAAGATAGAGAATAGATAGATAAATAGATGATACATACCATAGATAGATGATAGATAATTAGATAGATGATAGATAGATAGATAGATAGATAGATAGATAGATAGATGAATAGATAGATGATAGATAGATATGGCACATGAATATACTAAACTTATAAGCATATATAACTTTTTAAAAGCTTTTTCACGTGCTACAGTTAAGCCAAGTTTTTAATATTCTGGACTTGTAGAGTCAGTTTTCCAGACTCAAAAGACTTGGCATTGTGTATTAGTTTTTTCCTAAGGTTTTCTTCAATGTATTTTATTGTTTCAGGCCTGTCTATTATTTTTAACCTTGTTAGATACAGTTCAGGTCAGCTCCTCATAACCCAGTTCTGATGGTCCAGCATATTAACCATCACCCTCAGGTAATTGACACGTGTACATCATCTATCTATTACTTAATTTAAATCATGCTAACATTGGTTAGAAGTAAAAGATCAAGACAAATATTTGAGATATACAAACTCATATTTTACCTCTGAATTAGTAGTTTGTGCAACTTGCAACCCTTCTTCTTCCGCTAATATCAAAGATAACATCATAGATTTAAGCTTTCAGTAAGTATATCATCTGGGTTTTTTTTGCAATTCCTCAGTAAAGTCATTACAAAACATCATCTGTCTTCCTTATTTGTACAATTTTCTCAGTACTTCAGGATAGAAGATGAATTGGTAGATGTGAAATCATTTAAAGCAATTCAGTGCATCTGTGAAAAAGAACATGTTTAATTACCAGCTAACTCATAAGCAACTCTTCAGATTGCCTATTTAATAGATTGTGAAAAATAAATGAGGTTTAAAGCCTTACATTTTACATGCTATTAAGACTAAAGACTAGAAAAGCTTGCCAAACTTCATAAGATACTCAGTAACAAAATCTGTAGCTCTAATTAGAATTCTGAATTTTTAGCAACAACTCAGTTTGTATAGATTGAGTCAGAAAACAAATTCTATCTATTGTACTGACTTCTAACTACATCAAGTTGACTTTATATATATATGTCGAGATTATCATGAAAATGAGTTTGTTAGTTCTTTGAAGGCAGAAACTATTTCAAACACTTTTCTTTGTCCTCTCACAAACCATCAAAAATACTAGTCACATGGTAGTTTGATTTTTAAATTAACTTTTAAAAAATTATTAGAAGTCACCTACTGAGGACAGGTGTTCTATTAAAGACTTAAATTGGTGTGAAATGAAGCAGAAGACCATCCTAATTTAATTCATGAGGACCTGAAATCATCCTACTCTATATTAACCAGCACATATAGAAAGACTGGGTTTCTTTAACTAAAACCCTCAACAAACCATATATCACAGCACTTGCACTATACATTCATACTTTTATTGTACACTGACATTTTATTTTTTAAAAAAACTTCAGGATGGCTAGTCTGAGTTTCAAAATTGCAATTTGGCAGGCACATGAAGAGGATAATGCTTTTCTATTGTGTTGTTTTGTTTCTGGCATAGACCTCAGGTTTTTATAGTCCTATCATATTTTAATCATCATCAGTTTATTTCTACCAAAACTTATATTATACTATGATTGGAAACATTTAAGTTAAAAAAAATAACTTGATGGAGAATTCTTATAAATTATTCATCGAAAAGATAATAATCTACTAAATACAATTAAGTTTTGAATTAATCTGTAGAACTTTCCTAAGTGTCTGATATATTTAAACCACTATTGTTATCACATTTCTAATATAACTAGGTCTAGAAGGCTCTTAATCTAAATCTGACAGTTTCCTTTAGCATTCTTTGTAGAGTTAATATAATGCAGTGGTTAAGAGCATAGAGGTCTTATAGGAAAAGTATTTCAATAAAATAATAAAATAGAATAATACTGGCTCAAAGATTTTTTAAAGAGAATGCTTTAAATTAAATATATACTCATCATGCAGTAGTTATTATTATTACTATGAATAAAAAGGTATCTTCCTCATATTCATATAAAAATACTGAAGGATTGCTGGCAAACTCTACAATATGAGATAGTTTTATTTGCTTTCAAAACAGTTTATATTGAGCTTTCTTTTTACACCAACATGCTACTGCTTACTTTTATTTTTCTCTGTTTTGATCAATTAACCATGTTTTCAACATACTTTCATTCACTGACCATAAGAACAACAAAATTAGTACCAAAAACCATTAGAAATGTTGTGTGCAAACTGAGGCAAAAAAAATAAAGATAGAAAATTGGGAATTTTAATTATTCATACACCTAAAGAAATACCATTTACAAGTGAACATTGTGAACAAAGATGAACTAATATACATACATAAATTTTAAGCTTTATAAACTAAAATAATAACCAAGCTAAGAATCCTTTATGTTTCACTCTTCAATAAAGAAAGAAGTCTCTACACCAGAGAATGCTAAGAATGTCCTCAGGCCTTTATTTCCGATCTTTTTAAAGAGTAACTTCTTTTTAAATCTAAAAAACAATCATTCCCACATCTGTATGAGACATATTTATTTCATCCTTAGGAAAAAGTTGGTGCTAATACAGGTCCGGCCCCCTGCCTTCACCCAGAGATCCCCATAAAGCACTTCTCCAGTTAATTTCAATGTACTGTTTCTTCCATGTGCTCCAAAAGAAGAGGGGGCGTGGAGGAAGAAACTTACATAAGGTTGAGAGAGTATATGAGAATTTAGCATAGAAATATGACTTTCGAGCACACTCCTCAATTTATTAGGCTCCCCCAAAATTATCAGGTCATCACTTGTTTCTCAAAGGAGATTTTAATATCCTGTTGGACTTATTATTAAGATTTTTAAGAAGTTAAGTGGAAGAAATCCAGAGAACAGACAAGTCAATTACAGGAGACTGGACCTCAGGAAAGGAGGACAGTCATTAGAGATCACATCCCCAGGTGAAAAGGAGGATGTTGTCAAGGGTTTTGTTCTGAGAATGAGTGTGGATAATGTGTTGCAAACTCAGTCTAACTTCAGTTGAAAGCCAGAAAGAGGTAAAAAAGGAGAGTAAGCATCTAATTGTTTACTGTGATCTGAGAGACAAAATGAAGTCAAAGTATTAGAAGCAGAGCATTGAGTATTGTACATAATAAGCAGCCTTTACAACAAATATTCCTAATAAGCCACGAAACTCAACCATGTGCATGAGAAGATTAGCTCTAGGAGAGAGATGCCTTCAAACTACTCATTGTTCAAGTTAAACACCTAGGAAAGACTTTGAAAACAGAACCCAAGATACATCTACTTTACTCTGCAGTGAGCTTTCTACTGCTTAGAATTATAAATACAAATGTTGGAATGATAAGAACACTTTAAGACTTCTAGTTTTTATATTGCATTGTAGTGCTTCAACAAATAGCTATGGAGTACTTTCAAAGAAATAGACACTGTGAACACATACCTCAGTCATTCAGTCACTTGTTAACAATTTATTTAGTGTCCACCATATGTCCAATACTCTGTTAGGGACAGGATTTCAATGGGGAAGAAAGAGATGTCATAAAATTATGGTATGGCTATGAAAGGAAAGGAATAAAGTAAAGGATAGCTCGAGTTTAAGTGAAGATTTTAAATTTTTAATTGGAGATTTAGAAACACATTAAACACTGAAAAAGAAGAAACCAAGGGTGGGGTTAGGATAGAATGGTAGAGAGTAACCAATGGATCAAAGCTCAAAGGAAATGTTCAGGAGGCAGGCTTAAAAAAAAAATTTCTAATCTCACTAAGAAGATAACACATACAGAATTATTTTTAAACACAAAACATGATAAATATTTTAACAAAAAAATCTAGAAAATATAGATGTAAAGTTAGTATGAGCAACAAACTTAAGTTTACAGGACTTCACACTATCTTGTGAGCACAGTAAAAAATATTAGCCAGAGTTCTGGAAAGAAGTAGTGTGTTGCTTGACTTCCGTCCACCATGAATAAGAAAGTTCTCTGAATGACACAGGAAACTTCTTATTGTTTATACTGAGGGTCAAACTAAGAAGTCTGTATCTCTAAACCTTATGACTCTTGAGGTCAAGGTATTAAGTCTTTGTGAAAGTCTAAAAGCAATAAGAGTAAAAAAATCTTAGGATAAGACATTTAAACAAGTAGGGGTTATTTAATTATTCAAAATGTCTTTTTTTTTTACTTATTGATTTGAGAGAAACAGAGTAAGAGATCAATTTGTTTCGCTTATTTATGCATTCATTGGTTGATTCTTATATGTGGCCTGACCAGGGATCAAAACTGCAACCTTGGAGCATTGGAACAACATTCTAACCAACTAAGCTACCCAGCCAGGGCTATTTTATCATTTTAAAGTAAAATTTAATTCACACAAATATAACAACAAAGGGTGAGATAAGAAGTATTGATGAAGAGTTAGTGATTCCTTTAATAAGTTAGCTGAAATCTTTAAGGAGCAGAATATGGTGCCAGTAAAAAGAAAAAATAATAGCATTAATATGACAACTGCTTTGGGAAAAGACTCTCTTTAAAAACTTGAGAAATAAATGCCTGCATTTAAATCTGCTGAAGAATGCCTAAGTCCACCAGTCAGATCTAATGCACCTCTGCCTTTTTTATTATTTATTTTAAAGGAGAGAGAGAGAGAGAAGGAGGGTGGGGAGGAGCAGAAAGCATCAATTCCCATATGTGTCTTGACTGGGCAAGCCTGGGTTTCAAAATGGTGACCTCAGTGTTCCAGGTCATGCTTGATTCACAGCACCACCACAGGTCAGGCCACCGTTGCCTTTTAAATAGAAACCTGTGCCTGACCAGGCGGTGGCACAGTGGATAGAGTGCCGGACTGGGACACGGAAGAGCCAGGTTCGAGACCCCGAGCTCACCAGCTTGAGCACGGGCCCATCTGGCTTGAGCAAAGGCTTGCCAGCTTGGACCCAAGATCGCTGGCTCCAGTAAGGGGTGGCTCAGTTTGCTGAAGGCCTGAGGTCAAGGCACATGTGAGAAAGCAATCAATGAACAACTAAGGTGTCACAACAGCAATGAAAAGCTAATGATTGATGCTTCTCATTTCTCTCTGTTCCTGTCTGTCCTTATCTATATTTTTCTCTGACTCTCTCTCTGTCCCTGTAATAAATAAATAAATAAATAAATAAATAAATAAATAAATAAATAAATAAATAAACATAAATTGAAACCTGTGCTGTTCTATTATTCTAAAAACTCCAGGAAATTCAGGAACCTTGTCAAGGACACTAACTTGAAAATAGAAGCCCAAATCTTGAGTTGCTAAATGCTTGAGAAAGGTTAGTACACAAAAGGTTTTTCCCTTTCTGTAATTAGGAGTTTATTCTTCAGGCAGTAGGGAATCCTTGACTGTTTTGAGAAGAAAAGTGACACGATCCAACCAGCTTCATAAGAAGAATAATACAAAAGTAATGAGCCAAATGAATGAAGGAAAGAGGTGGCAGACCAGCACATTAAAAGACTGGCGCATAAAATCTACTTATAATAAGTTAGGGATAAATGTCTTTGGTGGCGGATGAACTGGAGCAAAAAGGGAAGATATTGATCTTTGTACATGCTTGAAATTAAAAATCAAGGACAAGGGAGGCCCTAGGGGAGAGAAATTGTATCATTTTAACAAGTTGGAAAAATATGCTTTGGAATAATGAGGAAGGATAGAAAATAGATTTTGGTTAGAGTTTATATAAGGGTACCAAAAACACATGTAGGTGGAAACATTCACAGGTCATTATGCTAGAATCCTAAGAATGAATGAGAGATTTATTGAAGGAGTCATTTACTTCAATGGTTCTCAATTGGTGTCAGTTTTGCCCCTCAGATGACAGTCAGCAATTTCTAGAGACATTTTTGGTTGTCACAACTAGGAGGATGGTGCTACTAGATTCTGTTAAAACATTCTGAAACACTTATCAACTACATGCCAGTAGCAGGAAAGCACCTTACAACAGAGAATTAAAAAATTATCTAGTCCCAAATGTCAGTAGTATCAAAGTTGAATAACCTGTTCATAAATGTCATAGTACATTAAGCATATCTTGTTTAATCAGTACATATTATACATTCATGTTTAATTTATAGAAAATAAAAATAGTATCGAACATTTATTGAGTCATTCTATTTCAGGTACTGTCCTCACATTACACAGTTTATTTAATTTAAAGTTTAAACAATATGAGATAGGTATCAACCTTTATCCTCATTAAACAGGTTAGGAAATTGACCCACTGAATAGTTAAGATACCCAATAGAAACCATATAGCTGGAAAATTGGGGGTTCTGGATTGCAATTAGTAAGTCTATTTCCAGAACCATGATTTCAGTTATTAAGGTGGAGCTTACAGTGATCATATATATGGTAAAAATCAAGCCTCATAGCCGATAAAAGAAATACATAGAGCCAAACACTTTACTCCATTCTTCTCACACACAAAAAACAACCCACTCTTTCAAATATTAATAGCAACCTCTTCTGTGTTGCTGAGAATCTCATTATGTCATTGATACATTTCAGAGTTCCTCCTCCAAGGGGAAGGTTTCAAGTAGGGAGAAATACGTTGAGCCCCATCGAAAGCACCAGTTTGACAATCTTAGCATTTTGACATATGAGTGTGTCCGGATGTATTTTATATAATTTGTGAATAATATAAAGAGCCCAACTTTTCCAATGATATAATTTTACCATGTAAATTAGAATGGAATAAAAGCTATCTCTGTCATAACATGTATCATATTTTCTTACTTTCTCATATGCTTTTTTGAGTACCAAAGAAAGATGGAGAATTAAAGTTAATGAGTTTGGGGATGGCACTGGATGTTCACATGTGAATATCTGTGATTCTGTTCATTAAAATGTATTAGTAAAAATTACCAATTTATTAGAATATAGTCAAAATAAGCACTTAATTCCTCAAGGTTGATGTTTAAATTATCCTCTTTAAATTATACAAATATTTTATTAAACCAGACATTCAGAGCTTTAGTACGATTGACTCTCTGTTTGGTTAAGGTCACAAAGATAGAAGCCATTTCTTTGACATATGGTAGTTTCCAAATATTTTAAACAGTGGACTCATTCTTTAAATGCTATATTAAGAAATAAAAATGCCCACAATAGGAAAAGATGGAAAACAAAAGAAGTTTTAAAGCAGTATAAGGGGGGTGGGGAGGTAGGTTGGGGCAATGGTTAAGAATAATGGGTAAGGAGTGATCCCATGGGCAAAGAAATCCACCCATTTGGCATCATTGTTCAGGCTGAACTTAGACAACTTAGGGATCCATAGAGAAAAATTTTTAAAAAATTATCCGGCATATATTAGGTAAATTTAGACAATAAAAATTTTATGACCATCCGGTAAGTACATTAAAGTTGTAATAAATGTTTTAATTAAATTCTGCTTTAAAATGTAGTATTATATAATGTACACATACATGTCATCAAATGCTACATCTTATTTTATGTGTTCAACTTAATTTTTTTATTTTGAAGTGGTATCCAGTATCCAGAGGCACTTAATTATTGCTTCTGCTTGTACCTGATCTTCATCTTTTAAACATTTCAGTCAAAAATGCAAATTTAGTTTTTACTGCAGAAGAATAAATTATATTTAGTGAATTTTTAAATATAGTTCTCTGATACAACAGTTAATTTAAGATAGACAATTTTTCTCTTTTAAACTACACTTTGGAATTCTTTCTGAAGAATGATGTATTTCTTTCAGGTTGTTTTCTTATTTTCTGATAAACAGTGACAATAATAAGTCTTGATCCTGCTTTTGGTCTAGATATTTAGTAACTGTGTATTTGTTCTTTTTGATAGCAACATATATTAATATTTATGACCATTTTCTTTTGCAGCATCTCCCAGATGGCTCCGAGCCCAGTGCACATTGAATTTTATCTTTTACATATCCCAGTGAAGTTCGTAGGAGGAAAACAAAATCTGTTCCAAAATATACCGACCCCATTTACAATAAACTTGTAAGTATGACTTATCTCTTGTTATTTTGTATTTTTCTTACCATTTTTTAGCCTAACAAACCAATATGAAAATTTTCAGAAATTGGCAGCATTATTCCATAAACGGCAGACATTTCCCAAAAATAGCCACTGTGTATGAATCATTGTTCTAGATGCAATGGGAACTGGAAAATACAGATACTACTTTCAAAGTGTTAAGGAACAATTTTCATACTGTGGTTAATCTCCAGTAAGAGCTTAAAACCATATAGCATTTGTTTCACATACTATTACCCTTGATGTCATTTTTTTTCTCTAATTTTACTTTCCTTTACCTGGTTTTCCTTACCTAATAATTTTATTATAGTCTAACCTGTATATAACAACACATTTCATAAAATCACATTTGAAAAATATTTTAAAAAGTACAAAAGACAAATTGAATTATAGTTAATTTATGCTAGAAATAGCCATTTCATCTGTATTATACGATTTGACCATCCAAACGCCTACATTTTTCTAAGGCAAATACTACACTTATTCTCTTAATTCCACCGTTTTTCCATCTCTCTGTACCTTGCTCAGTTGATTATTTGTTCTTTTTTAGGCTGTCTCATCCACTGAATCCTTGACTCAGAAATCGTAAAACACAGACACACCACACTCCTCAGCTTAATGTTTCTAACGCACATTCAATTTTCTGTTTCCTCTCTGTCATTTCCAAATTTTTACAGAATTAACTCACATTTCCTGCACTCACTTCATAATTTCCTTTCCACCCTTTATTCCTTTACAATGTGAATTCTGACTTTAATTGACACAGCTTTACTCAAGTGGCATTTAGAGACACATTGCTGAATCCAATGAGACCTCGGGCTCTCCTCCACTGAAGTTACACAGCAACACTGTTGTATACGCCCTCTTTCTTGGCACTTCCCTTTTGCTTGTTGAGTTCAACCTTTTCTGAATTTCCTTCTTTCTTCTCTCACCACTCCCTTATTTTTCTTCATCTACATTCTTCCTTTTAAAATTGTGGTGCTTGTTGGAGTTCCATCATTTGTCTACCATTATCTGTTCTTGATATTTATTCTTTCCTCACAAATTTTCATTTATCACCTGTATTTAGGTTGCATCTGAACCTTTTCTTCAAGCCCTGGCTTCTGTCCTAACCTTCTGATCTGCACTTCTGCCTGACCACTGAAGAGCTCCATTTCAGTGTCTCCTAGTCACTCTTAACCTGGTTTTCCATCTCTGTTCGCCACCTCAAATGATAATTTCTAATGACATTTTCCTGTCTCTCGCTCACATGTCCAACTAATCACCAAGTTTTTTTTAGATCTACTTTTGCAGCTTCCTGCCTCTTAAATCCATCACTTTCTCTCTATCCCATTACCTCTCCTTGTTTGAGGTTCTTGTGACTTTGGCTTCAATCTGACTTCTCTCTTGGGGTGTTCTTAATTAAATCTTTCATATTTCTACCTAAAATATCTTTCAAAAAATAGTTATATTTATCAATATGTTTAAATTTTTTTCAAGGTCCCTTCATTGCCTATTGCCTAACATAAAAAATTTTAAATATAATATTTACAGCCCTTAAAACCTGACTCAGTAATTTTCCTAAGTTATCTCTTGGAGCAATATCACCTTATAAGCTATTTTAGAAATATTTTTTAGATAATTATGTAGATTCATGTGCAGTTAGAAGAAGTAAATACCCTTTAACCACTCTCTCCCAAATGGTAACATCTTTCATGACTTTGCCATTGTGTCACAACCAGGAAACTGATGTTATGGAACCCAATGACCTTAGTCAGATTTCACCAGTTTCACATAAGCTCTTGTGGATGAGAGGACATGTGTGTGTTTAGTTGTATGAATTTTTACCACATGTATAGATTTGTGTGACCTCCAACACAGTCAAGATACAGAACAGTTCCATCACAAAAATTCCTAATGCTACCCTATTATATTATACCCTACTATAGCCATTAACACTCCCATCCTTCCAACAGAATCTTGTGAACCATTGGCAACTACAAATTGTTCTCCAGCTCTATATTTTGTTATTTATAATATTATATAACAAATTCATTCAGTTTGGAACATGTTTTTTTATAATTTATGAAATAGTTTATGGGTTTATTGAAGACTTTAAAGAGGTTAATAGAGATGAAGTCATTAATTTTATCCACTTTTTAATTTTAATTTTATTTAGACAATTTTAATGGAGTGACAATGATCAATTAGAGTACATAGATTCAGAGAAAACATCTCCAGATCATTTTGACATTTGATTACGTTGTATACTCATCACCCAAAGTCAAATTGTCATCTGTCCCCTTTTATTTGGTTTTCTTTATGCCCCTCCCATTCCCCCACCCAGCCCCTCCACCTTTCCACTCCTCCCAGTAATCACTGCACTACTTTTTCTTTTTTTTATTACTTTTAATGGGGTGACATTGATAAATCAGTGCATATATGTTCAGAGAAAATATATCCAGGTTATTTTGAAATTTGATTAAATTGCATACACATCACCCAAAGTCAAATTGTTGTACTTCACCTTCTATCTGGTTTTATTTGTGTCCCTCCCCTCGTCCTACCCCTTATTTCACCTCCCCCTTCCCCGGGTAGCCAGTACACTCTTGTCCATGACTTTGAGTCTCATTTTTTAATTTTTTTACAGAGACAGAGAGAGAGTGAAGAGAGGGATAGGTAGAGACAGACAGACAAAAACAGGGAGAAATAAGAAGCATCAGTCAATAGTTTTTCATAGCCGTTGTGACACCATGGTTGTTCATTGATTGCTTTCTCACATGTGCATTGACTGCGGGCCTTCAGCAGACCGAGCACCCCTGGCTAGAACCAGGAACCTTGGTTCCAAGCTGGCGAGCTTTGGCTGAAGCCAGATGGACCCACGCTCAAGCTGGCGACCTTGGGGTCTCGACCTGGGTCTTCTGCATCCCAGTTTGATGCTCTATCCACTGTGCCACCGCCTGGTAAGGCTGAGTCTTATTTTTATGTCCCATCTATGTATGGACTCATATAGTCCTTAGTTTTTTCTGATTTACTTACTTCACTCAGTATAATGTTATCAAGGTCCATCCATGTTGTTACAAATGATACATTGTCATTATTTCTTATGGCTGAGTAGTATTCCATAGTATATATGTACCAAATCTTTTTAATCCACTCGTTCTCTGACAGACGATTGGGATGCTTTCATATCTTTGCTATTGTGAACAATGCAGCCACAAACATAAGGGTGCATTTCTTCTCTTCGAACAGTGCTATGTTGTTCTTAGGGTATATTCCTATAAGTGGGATAGCGGAGTCAAAAGGCAGTTCATTTTTAATTTTTTAAGAAATCTCCATACTATTTTCCACAATGATTGCACCACTCTGCATTACCACCAACAGAGCAGGAGGGTTCCTTTTCTCTACATCCTCGCCAGCACTTATTCTGTGATGTTTTGCTGACGAGTGTCATTCAGACTTGTGTGAGGTGATATCTCAATGTGGTTTTAATTTGCATTTCTCTAATGATTAGTGATGTTGAGCATATTTTCATATGCCTATTGGCCATCTGTATGTCCTCTTTGGAGAAGTGTTTATTCATTTCTTTTGCCCATTTTTTGATTGGATTGCTTGTCCTTCTGGTGTTGAGTTTTATAAGTTCTGTATAAATTTTGGTTATTAACCCCATTGTGTGATTTGTCTTTTTATTCTGTTCTTATTGTCTTTAGCTGTGCAAAAACTTTTTAGTTTTATATAGTCCCATTTGTTTATCCTGCCTTTTATTTCATTTGCCCGATAAATCAGCAAACATATTGCTGCAACAGTAGTCGGAGAGCTTGCTGCCTATGTTTTCTTCTAAAATGCTTATGGTTTCACGGCTTACATTTAAGTCTTTACCCATTTTGAGTTTGTTTTTGTGAATGGTGTAAGTTGATGGTCTAGTTTCATTTTTTTGCAGGTAGATGTTCCATTTTCCCAACACCATTTGTTAAAGAGGCTCTCTCTACTCCATTGTGTGCTCTTTCCTCCTTTGTCAAATATCAGTTGTACATAAAGATGTGGGTTTATTTCTGGGTTCTCTGTTCTGTTCCATTGATCTATGTGCCTGTTTTTATGCCAGTACCAGACTGTCTTGAGTACAATGGCCTTGTAGCATACCTTGATATCTGGAAGAGTGATACCTCCTGCTTTATGTTTTCTTTTTAAGATTGCTGAGGATATTCGTGTTCTTTTTTGGTTCCATATAAATTTTTGGGATATATATTATATATCTTTGAAGTATGTCATTGGTATTTTAATAGGTATTGCACTGAATTTATAAATTGCTTTGGGTCATATAGACATTTTAATGATGTTTATTCTTTCTAACCATGAGTACAGTATTTGCTTCCACTTGTTGGTATCTTCCTTGATTTCTTTTATCAATGTTTTATAATTTTCCGAGTACAAATCCTTAACCTCCTTGGTTAAATTTACTCCTAGGTACTTTATTTTTTTGGCTGCAATAGTGAAGGGGATTGTTTCCTTAATTTCTTTTGCTGACAGTTCATTGTTGGTATATAAAAATGCCTCTGATTTCTGAGTATTAATTTTATATCCTGCCACCTTGCTGAATTCATTTATCAGGGCCAGTAGTTTTTTGACTGAGACTTTAGGGTTTTCTATATACAATATCATATCATCTGCAAATAATGACAGTTTTACTTCTTTTCCAATTAGGATGCCTTTTATTTCTTCTTCTTGTCTGATTGCTGTAGGTAAGACTTCCAGAACTATGTTGAATAAGAGTGGTGAATGGGGGCACTCCTGCCTGGTTCCTGATCTTAAGGGGATTGCTTTTAATTTTTGCCCATTAGTATGATGTTGGCTCTGTGTTTTTCATAGATGGCCTTTACCATGTTAAGGTATGATCCCTGTATTTCCACTTGACTGAGAGTTTTGAGCACGAATAGGTGCTGGATTTTAAAAATGCTTTTTCTGCATCTATTGAAATTATCATGTAATTTTTGTCTATGTGATGAATCATGTGGATTGATTTGCGATTATTGAACCAGACTTGCCTTCCCAGAATAAATCCCACTTGATCATGGTGTATCATTTTTTTAATATATTGCTGGATTCGATTGGCTAATATTTTGTTAAGAATTTTAGCATCTAAATTTATCAGAGACTTAGGCCAATAATTTTCTTTCTTTGTATTGTCTTTGCCTGGTTTCGGGATCAGAATTATGCTCGACTCGTAAAAAGAATTTGAAAGTCTTCCGTCCACTTGAATTTTTTGAAATAGCTTGGGAAGGATAGGAGTTAGTTCTTCCTTGAATTTTTGGTAGAATTCACTTGTGAAACCATCAGGCCAAGGTCTATTTTTTGTTGGGAGTTTTTTGATAACTGTTTTGGTCTCATTTTTTGTAATTGGTCTGTCCAGATGCTCTGATTTTCTTGATTGATTTTTGGAAGATTATACAATTCAAGAAATTTGTCCATTTGACCTTGGTTGTCTAATTTTTTGGCATTGAGTTCTTTATAATATTTTCTTACAATACTTTGTATTTCTATTGTGTCAGGTGTTATTTTTCCTCTCTCATTTCTAATTTTATTTATTTGAGTCCTCTCTCTTTTTTTCTTGGTGAGTCTATTTAAAGGTTCATCGATCTTGCTTACCTTTTCAAAGAACCAGCTCCTGGTTTTATTGATCCTCTGTATTGCTTCCTTAGCCTCTATGTCATTTATTTCCACTCTGATCTTTATTATTTCTTTTCTTTTACTAGTCCTGGGCTTTATTTGCTGTTGTTTTTCTAGTTCGTTTAGATGCAGGCTCACGTTGCTTATTTGAGGTTTTTCTAGCTTTAATGGTATGCCTGTAGTGCAGTGAACTTCCCTCTCAGTACTGCTTTTGCTGTGTCCCATAAATTTTGAGTTGATGTATGCTCATTATCATCATTTCTAGAAACATTTTATTTCTTCTTTGATCTCATTGTTAATCCATTCGTTATTTAATAACATGCTATTTAGTTTCCAAGTGTTTGAGTATTTTACAGTTTTTCTTTTGTGGTTAATTTTTAGTTTTATGCTATTGTGATCAGAGAAAATGCTTTACATATTTTCAATCTTCTTAAATTTGTTGAGACCACTTTTGTGTCCTAACATGTGGTCTATCCTAGGGTTTGTACAATGAGTACTTGAAAAGAATGTATATTCTACAGCTTTAGGGTGAAAAGTTCTGAAGGTATCTATTAAATCAAGTTGATCTAGTATATTTTTTAAGTCTGCTGTTTCTCTGTCAATTTTCTTTATTGAGGATCTATCCAGTGATGGTATTGGGGTATTGAAATCTTCTACTGTTATACTGTTGCTGTTAATCTCGCCCTTTTTATCCATCAAAGACTGCTTTATTTATGTCGGGGCTCCTATATTTGGTGAGGAGATATTTATAATGGTTATATCTTCCTGTTGAATTGTTCCCTTTATCATTTTGTAGACTCCTCTTTATCTCTACTACAGCCTTTGTTTTAAAGTCTATTTTGTCAGATATAAGTATTGCTACCCTAGCTTTTTTTTTTTCATTTTCATTTGTATGAAATATTTTTTCCATCCTTTTACCTTCAGTCTATGTGCATCTTTTGTTTTAAGGTGTGTCTCCTGTAGACAGCATATGTATGGGTCCTCTTTCTTTATTTATGCAGCTACCCTATGTCTTTTGATTGTATCATTTAATCCATTTACATTTAAGGTTATTATTGATATGTAGTTGTTTATTGCCGTTTTAATCTTTAAACCTATATTCTTCTTTTGTTATACTCTTATCCCTCTTTGAACTGTTCACAATATTCCCCTTAGCATCTCTTGCAAAATTGATTTGGTTTTAATGAATTCCTTGAGGTATTTTTTGTCTGGAAAACTATTTCTCCTTCAATTTTAAACATTAGCCTTGCTGGATAGAGTAGTCTTGGTTGTAGGTTCTTGTTCTGCATTACTTTGAATATATCTTGCCATTTCTTTCTGTCCTCAAGTGTTTCTTTTGCGTAGTCAGATGTCATCCTTATGGGGGCTCCTTTGTAGGTGATAGCCTTCTATTCTCTAGCAGCTTTTAAACTTTTCTCCTTATCCCTTAGCTTTGGTATTTTAACTATGATGTGTCTTGGTGCAGATTTCTTTAGGTTTCTGTTTAATGGAGTTCTCTGTGCTTCTGGAATATGTGAAACATTTTCCAGTCTTAATTTAGGGAAGTTTTTAGCTATCATTTGATTGAACAAAGTTTCTATCTCTTGTTCTTTCTCTTCTTCTTCAGAAACCCCTTGATGCGGATGTTATTTCTCTTCATGTTGTCACAGAGCTCTCTTAGATTTTTCTCAGATTTTTTGAGTCTTTATTCTTTTTTTTTTGCTCTGCTTTTGTGTCTTTGTTTATTTTGTTCTAACTCGTTTATTCAATCCTCAGATTCATTCATCCTGCTTTTAATTCCTTCCATTGTGGTCTTCAGTTCTGATGCTGTATTTGTCATTTCTGTCTGATTCTTTTTTATTATTTCAATTTTCTTCTTTATACTTGTTATCTCTTTATTTAGGTGTTCGTAATGACTATCCATTGTTGGCAGTGGGTCTTAACCTATTTTGAGGTACCAAACCCACCAGTTTCATATGCACATTCACCTAATCCTTCTTTAGTGATAAATAAAATATGATTTTTTTTCCAAATTCAAGATATAGATATATGTTTTTTTACTCGTGCACAAAATGAGCCGTGCATGAACATCACCTTGCTCAAAGAACAAAACCAATACAGTGCATGAACTCACAACAAATTATGGTATTACTTTATTCTGGCTTCTGTGGCAGAGGTTTCTCCGAACCCCTGAGACTGACTCATCGAACCCTGAGGGTTCAATAGAATCCACGTTAAGAACCACTGCTCTAAGCTCTTTGAACATCCTAACTATCATTATTTTAAACTCTGCATCAGGTAGTTTGATTATATCTGTTTCATTCAGGTCCTTCTCTGGGGATTTCTATTGATTCATTTGGGTTGCATTCCTCTACCTGCCCATTTTGTCTGTGTGTAAGAAGGGTTCAGCTACTGGAGTCCTATGGGTGTTGCCTCTATGTTCCCTAGGTGTGGTCTGTTTGCAGGCCCACCACCCCCTTTGCTGCTGCCTAGGGTGGTTGTGTTGGGTGTTGCTTGCGCCGGCTGCTGTGGCTGTTGCTGTGGTTTCCACCTAACCTCCATGGGAGGGGCTTTGTGCTCATGCCAGGCTCTATAAGCCTCAGCCGGTCTCGGCCTTTGCCCCTCTCAAATGGGTGAGATTGCGCAACACACTCGGGCCACAAGCCTTGGCACCAAGGGAAAGGGTGAGCCCTTCTGCTAAGCTGCAGGTCTCTGTCCGCCAGTTCCTCCAGTTGGGAGGGGCTTCTGGTGCTCACTCAGCTGTGAGGCAGGCTTCTGCCCCGCCCCCACCAACCTCAGCTTCTTGGCCATGCTGCTGGTGTGCGCTCAACTGCAAGCCCAAGCTTCTGCCTCACCTCTGCGAGCAAAGCTGGTTCATGCAGGCCTTCAAGCCTCAGAGGCCAAACGAGGCTGCGCGCCCGCTCACCCCTGCCCAGCGGCGGATCTCTGCCCATTCCAGGCTTCCGCTTTTTTCCCCGCAGGTGGGGTCATAGGCGGCCCGCAGCCACTGAACCACTTTCACATGTCTCTTTCACCTCCACTGGGATAAACCAAGCTCACACTAGCCGGCTTGGCCTCTGCCTCCTCCGAAGAAACCATGCTTCTGTGTCCCGCCTTCCCACAAGCCCTCAGCAGTGTAGGTGGGGGCACTGCAGCTCAGATCCTAACACTCTATACTGTAGTCTTGAAAGCTCCTTCCTTCTCAGCAACAGGGGAGCCTGTTTGGCTGGTGTCCTGTTTTCCTTTGCTGGTTCCAGGGAAATATTGTTTCAGATTTGTGGAGTTACTTAGCCCAGGGTTTAGGGTGGCTGTTCCTCAAAGCTTTTCTCCCTGTGCCTTCCAGACCGCACTCTTTCCCACTGCTCTGGTTCTCTCCTTTCTCCATGTCTCCTGGAGTCCCGGGTGAGTGGTTGTGAGAGAGGTTTTCTGTGCCGTCCCTTTAAGAAGAATCCTGGGTCTGAGACAACTCTCTCTTTCTCACAAACAGTATCCTAACCTGTTTTTCAGCTAAATACTGTCCGTACGCCTCTTCTAAGCTCTGAGGCTGCAGGATGGGGCTTTGTTTTTGAAAGCCAGGTCCCTACCCTTCTGCTAGCCTCTCTCCCTGCCACACAAGTCTCTCCAGGCTGCCTTTCGCTCCAGGGACCTGGGCAGCCCTTTCCACATTTCCACTTTTCCTACCAGTCTCAATGTTGCTTCTTCAGTGTTCTCCGGTTGAAGAGTCCTCTCAGTCCAGTTCAACGTTTGTTTATCCAGATGATGTTTCTTAAAATCAAGTAATAATCCACTTTTGTTCTGGGAGGTGGAAGTTGGTACGTCCACCTACTTTATCGCCATCTTGCCCTCCCAACCACTGCACTCTTATCCATGTCCATAAGTCTCAATTTTGTGTCCCGTCTATTTATGGAATAATATAGTTCTTAGTTTTTTCTTACTTACTTATTTCATACAGTATAATGTTACCAAGGTCCATCCATGTGTCTTAAATGATTCTATGTCATTATTTCTTATGGCTGAGTAGTATTCCATAGTATATATGTACAATATCTTCTTTATCCAGGCATATATTGAAGGGCTTTTTGGTTGTTTCCATGTCTTGGCTACTTTGAACATTGCTGTCATAAACATGGGCTGCATATGTCTTTACGTACCAATGTTTTTGAGTTTTGGGGTGTATACCCAGTAGAGGAATTGCTGGGTCATATGGTAGCTCTATTTTTAATTTTTTGAGGAACCACCATACTTTGTTCTATAATGGTTGTACTACTTTACACTCTCACGAACAGTGAATGAAGGTTCCTTTTTCTCCGGTTTCTCCAACACTTGTTATTACCTGTCTTATTGATAATAGCTAATATAACAGGTGTGGTATCTCATTGTAATTTTGATTTGCATTTCTCTAATAGTTAGTGAAGATGAGCATATTTTCATATATCTATTGGCCATTTCTATTTCTTTCTGGGAGAAGTGTTTGTTCATGTCCTTTTCTCACTTTTTTATTGGATTGTTTGCTTGTTTGTTTTTGAGTTTTGTGAGTTCTTTCTATATTTTGGATATTAGGCCCTTATCTGTGCTGTTGTTTGAAAATATTATCTTCTATTTAGTTGGCTATCTGTTTGTTCTGCTGTCAGTTTCTCTTGCTGTGCAGAAGCTTCATAGTCTGATGTGGTCCCATTCATTCATCTTTGCCTTCATGTTTCTTGCCTTTGAAGTCAAATTCATAAAATGTTCTTTATAACTAAGGTCCATAAGTTTAGTACCTATGTTTTCTTTTATGTAATTTATTGTTTCAGGTCTTATATTTAGGTATTTGATCCATTTTGAATTAATTTTGGTATAAGGGGAAAAACCGTACTCGAGTTTTATTCTTTCCCATGTGGTTCTCCAGTTTCCCCAGCACCATTTATTGAAGAGACTCTTTTCTCCATTGTGTGTTTTGGGCTCCTTTATCAAAGATGATATGACCACATATATGTGGTTTTATTTCTGGGCTCTCTATTCTGTTCCATGGGTCTGAGTGTATATTTTTCTGCCAATAGCATGCTGTTTTTATTATTGTGACTCTATAATATAATTTGAAGTCAGGTATTGGAATGCCCCCAGTTTTGTTCTTTTTCCTTAAGATTACTTTGGTTATTTGGGGGTTCTATATAAACATGATATTTTTTTGTTTGATCTTTTTAAATTTTTTTTACTTTTATTTATTTATTTTAGAGAGGAGACACAGAGAGAGAGAGAGAGAGAGAGAGAGAGAGAGAGAGAGAGAGAAAGGGGGGAGAAGCTAGAAGCATCAACTCCCATATGTGCCTTGACCAGACCAGTGCAGGGTTTTGAACTGGCGACCTCAGTGTTCCCAGGTTGACGCTTTATCCACTGCGCCACCACAGGTCAGGCTGTTTGATTGTTTTAAAAAATGACATTGAAATTTTAATGGGAATGCATTAAATTTGTATATTGCTTTAAAGAATATGGTCATTTTAACTATATTTATTCTTCCTACCCAAAAATAAAGAATATTTTTCCATTTCATTGTATCTTATTTTAATTTCCCTTAACAATGCTTTGTAGTTTTTGTTATATAGGTCCTTTACATTCTTTGATATGTGTATTCCTAGGTGTTTTTGTTGTTGTTGTTGTACAAACCATAAAAGAGATTATTTCTTAGTTCATTTTCTGAAGTTTCATTGTTGACATATAGAAAGGCAATTGACTTCTGTATATTAATTTTGTATCCTGCAACCTTACTGTATAGTGTATTGTTTTTAATAGTCTTTCTGTGGAGTTTTAGGGTTTTCAGTGTACAGAATCATATCATCTGCAAAAAGTGAAACCTTTACTTCTTTTTTCCCAATATGAATGGCTTTTATTTCTTTCTCTTGTCTGATTGCTCTGGCTAGAACTTCCAGCATTATGTTGAGTAGGAATGGAGAGAGTGGGAAACCTTGTCTTGATCCTGATTTTAGAGAAAAAGTTTTCAGTTTTTTGCCATTTAATATGATGTTAGCTGAGGCTTGTCATTAATGGCCTTTATTATGCTGAGGTATTTTTCTTCTATACCCATTTTGTTGAGTGTTTTAAACATAAAATTGTGTTGTATTTTATTAAATGTATTTTCTGCATCTATTGATAATATCATATGGTTTTTGTTCTTTGTTTTGTTGATACGGTGTATTACGTTAATTGTTTTAGGTATGCTCAACCATCCTTGTGATTCTGGGATGAATCCCACTTGATCATGATGAATTATTTTTTTTATTTGTTGTTGTATTCAATTTGCTAGTGTTTTGTTTAGGATTTAAGCATCTATATTCATTAGAGATAATGGTCTGTAGTTTTTTTTGTGTTTGTTTATTTATTTATTTTATTTAGTGTGTGTGTGTGTGTGTGTGTGTGTGTGTGTGTGTGTGTGTGTGGTGGCCTTGCCAGTTTTTGGTATGAGGGTTATATTGGCCTCATAAAATGTGTTTGGAAGTATTTCTTCTTCTTCAATTTTTTGAAAGACTTTGAGTAGAATAGAAACCAAATCTTTGAGTGTTCGATATAATTTACTACTTTAGCTGTTTAGCCCTGTACTTTTATTTTTGGGGAGGTTTTTGATAGTTGTTTCTATCATAAGCAGGAAATTCCTCCCTGCTTATGGGTCTGTTTAAGCTTTCTACTTCTTCATAATTCAGTCTAGGAAGATTGTATTGTTCTAGGAATTTATCCATTTCTTCTAGATTGTTAAATTTGGTGGTATATAGTTTTTCAAAGTATTCCATAATAATTCTTTGTATATCTATGATGTCTATGATGACTTCTCTTCTTTCATTTTGGATTTTGTTTATCTGAGTCCTTTCTCTTTTTTCCTTGGTGAATCTTTCCAAGGGATTGTCAATTTTGTTGATTTTTTCAAAGAACCAGCTCTTTGTTTTATTATTTCTATAGTTTTTCTGTTTTCTATTTGATTTATTTCTGCTCTGATTTTTATTATTTCCTTTCTTCTGCTGGTTTTGGGTTGCCTTTGTTCTTCTTTTTCTAGCTCCTTAAAATGTGGAGTTTAGTGGTTTACTTGGACTCTCTCTTGTTTGTTCATATAGACCTGTACTGATATAAACTTCCCTCTTATTATTGCTTTTGCTGCATATCTTGTTTGTCATTTTTGTTTGTCTGTATATATCATTTGATCTCTGCTTTTATTTCTTCTTTGACCCAGTCATTTTTTAGAAGTATGTTGTATAATTGCCACATTTTTGTGGGTTTGTTTACTTGTTTTCTGCAGTTGCTTTAGTTTCAATGCTTTGTGGTCAGAAAATATGCTTGGTATAATTTCAATCTTTCTGAATTTGTTGCTGTTAGTTTTGTGACCCAACATATGGTGAATTCTTGAGAATGTTCTATGCACACTGCAGGAAAATGTATACTCTGGCATTTTTGGATGAAATGTCCTATAGATGTCTATCATATATAATTGTCCTAGTGTTTTGTTTAAAACCAATATTTCTTTATTGATTTTCTGTTTGGATGAACGATGTATTGCCATCAGTGGTATATTGAGGTCTCCAAGTATGACTGTATTTTTGTCAGCTTTTATTTTTAGATCAGTTAGTAGATGTCTTATATCTCTTGGTTCTCCTTGGTTTGGTGCATATATATTAAGAAGTATTATCACTTCTTGATTCAATGTCCCCTTTATCATTTTGAAATAAGCATCTTTATTTATGATTACCTATGCTGTCTTGTAGTCAGCATTGTTAGATATGAGTATGGCTATGCCTGCTTTTCTTTGGATGTTATTTGCTTGGAGAATCATTTTCTAACTTTTCACTTTGAATTTGTTTTTTCCTTGTGCTTAGATGTGTTTCCTGAAGGGAGCATACAGTTGGATTTTCTTTCTTTTTGTTTTCTTTTTTTTTTGTTTGTTTCTTTTTACAGGGACAGAGAGAGAGTCAGAGAGAGGGATAGACAGGGACAGACAGACAGGAACGGAGAGAGGTGAGAAGCATCAATCATTAGTTTTTCTTTGCTGTTGCGACACCTTAGTGGTTCATTGAATGCCCTCTCACATGTGCCCTGACCGCGGCCCTCAGCAGACCAAGCAACCCCTTGATGGAGCCAGTAACCTTGGGTTCAAGCTGGTGAGCTTTTATTCAAGCCAGATGGACCCGCGCTCAAGCTGGTGAGCTCGGGTTCTTGATCCTGGGTCATCTACATCCTATTCCAATGCTCTATTCACTGTGCTACCGCCTGGTCAGGCAGATTTTCTTTTTTGATCCACTCTGCTACTCTGTGTCTGTTCATTGGTGAGTTCAATCAATTTACATTTAGTGTAATTATTGACACTTGAGAGTTTTTTATTGCCATTTTATATATTGCTTTTTGATAGCTCTGTATCCTGTTTTGTTCTTCTCTTTTGGTGTTCTTTTATTTGTCTTTGTTTGGTTGTATTCCATACTTCTTTCCACTGTTTCTACTTTTTTTAAGCCATGTCTTTCTGTAGTGGCTTTTTTCAGGGGTGATTACCATTAAGTAATAAAAGGCGTATATATCATATTCATTGTAGCACATTATCACATGAGTGTTCCATCACTCTATCCTCCTTTGCTACTGTTAATCTTTGTACTCTCCCCTTTTCTGTTTTTGTTGTCACAGATTAATTTTGTTTTTATTGTGATCTTGTTGGAGCTTTTAATTGTATTTTGTTGTGTTTTCTTCTTTGTATGTGGTTGAATAATCCCCTTTAATATCTCCTGATGTGGAGGTTTTCTGGTGATAACTCCCCTCATCTTTTCTATATCTGTAAATGTTTTTATTTCACCTTCATATTTGAAGGATAGCTTTGATGGATATAGTATTCTTGACTGGAAGTTTCTCTTTCAGCACTTTAAATATTGAAGTCCACTCTCTTCTGGTTTCTAGACTTTCTGCTGAGAAATCAGATGATAGCCTAATGAGCCTTCCTTTATATGTTGTATTCTCCTTTCCCTGGCTGCTTTGAGGATTTTTTCTTTGTCATTGGTTTGTGATAATTTCATTATGATGTGCCATGGGGTAGGTCTGTTTGGGTTAAAATAACTTGGTGTTCAGTTTGCTTCTTGGATTTAAGGCTCTAAATCTCTACACAGGCTTGGGAAGTTCTCATCGATTATTTGCTTGAATATGTTCTCCATTCCATTTTCTTTCTCTTCTCCTTCTGATATACCCATTATTCTTATGTTGCTCTTTCTGATGGAGTCAGACAATTCCTATAGGGCTATCTCATATTTTTAAATTCGTGAGTCTCTCTTCTCTTCTCTCTGTAGTATCTCTAGTTGCCTGTCTTCTATGTCACTAATTCTCTCCTCTATCTGGCCTTTTCCATTAGCTAAGCTTGTTACCTCATTTTTCAGTACATGAATTGAGATTTTCATCTCTGTTTGGTTTCTTTTAATAGTTTCAATTTTCTTGGTCTAGTATTTTTTTTCATTAAATTGTTTTTTGAGCTAAATTGCCTTTCCATGCTTTCTTGTATTTCTCTGAGTATTTTTAGAGCTTCAATTTTTAGTTCTCTGTCATTTAACTCCAAGTCTTCCAAGCCAGTGATATTTTTTCTAGAGAATTTTCATCATCTATCTGAGCTACATTTCTGTCTTTTATATCCATGATATTTGAGTTCTTTTTCCTTAATGGCATTTGAGAATGGTATTGTTAATAACACTAATAAGAGATAATTAAAAAATAAAATAAAAATTGAAAAGATACAGTGAAAAAATAAAAATTCTATAATGATAGAAAAAAACTATAAAAAACAAGGAGCAGGAACTGAGGAAAGATGACAAAAGAGATAAAATGAAGTAAAAAACAAGCAAAATGACACAAAGGAAAATATGAATCCAAAATATAATAATTTGTTAAGTGATGATTGAATAAGAGAAAAAAAATATGTAAAGATTTTTGAAATGAAACCCTCATAAAAAACAAGAATGAAAAACATCACAACTATGGATAATAAAGTTCAAAGAAAAAGGAAAGAATAAAAAGGAAAAAAAAATTACCAAAAGGGAAAAGGAAAAAGTTATAAAAATGTAATTTTTTCTTGGTTTTTAGAGGTAACTTCTTCCTCTATTTTAGCCAGTGGTGCTATACTCTGTTTTTTTTCCCTATGGGGCTCTTGGGCAAAAGTTTGCTGTTGTATCACTTCGAGGCTCTGACAATGGGAAACTCAGTTTTCCAGGTGCCTTTCTCACCCCACGTCTCTCCCACCTGAGCTTGCAGCCTGGGGACTTAGCTGTGAGGTTCGCCCCAGCCACTGCTTGCAGAACAAGAGGTTCTAAGAGCAGTCAGGTCCTTTCTCCAGTATGGCTCAAAGCACAGTTCTGAGTAAATCTGTGCCAACTAGAGCCACCAACAAGAGCAGGCAGGGCTGGGAGCTGATTGCCAATCTAGTGCCTTGCAAGGGCTGGTGAACAGGTCTAGCACGTCTCAATGTGCCACGGACTGGGAACTGATTGCAGATCAAAATCCTTTCTAAGGGCCCCTGGGCATGTATAGTACCTCTCAGTGCTCTGTGGGTCTAATCTTCACAGGCTACTCCCTTGTACTCTGTTTGGTAACCTATAGCAAGCCACATTTGTACCCAGCCCCCACAACTGCAGCAGTGTACATGGAGGCTTGCACCCACCCACTTAGATGGACAGCACCTGTGATCTCAGCCAGAGCCAGGAATGCGGGCCCATGGAGGTGCCCTACCCAAACAGTCTCAGGTCCAGGAATCCCAGAGTTTGCACATGTCCCATGCTGGCAGTGGAGCTGGGACTGCACAAAGATGCTGGCAAGCCCAGGCATATATTTATCACTGATAATCTCAGGCTAAGCCCTCCAGCCCAAGAGCATATGTGCCCATGGCAGTGGTGCCAGGTGGAGCCACTTGCACATTGCCTAGGATTGCGGAGCCAGCAGCACACAAAGCTCTGGAGCCGGCGCAGGCTCATGTGGGCACCCTGTACCAGAAACCTCTGTCAGAGTCTGCCGCCTATGCTTGCCTCGTGACCACCATCTTAGGCAGAGCTAAAATGTTCTTCCTTCTGCTTGATCATCCATCCTAACCCAGCTTCCTCTCTTTGCCTCTGACCTGCTTCAGACAAAAGCATTCCTTTCTCAGATCAGTGAGGAAAGTGAAAAACCCTGTTCTCTGTCTTATTTCCACCAGAGTGGATTATATATTCAGCCACGTTTCTGCCCAATTAGACCTTTGTCTGGTGTGTGTATATTTAGGTGCTCCTGAGATTTTTTCTCTGTCTCTAGTTGTTGAATTTGTTGAAATTTCAAGGGGAGATATTGGGAGCACTCCTCACAGCGTCCTTTCTCTGACATCCTCCAGTCTGGAACATTTTGAGATTGGCATTTTTTCTTTTTACTTACTTTAATTCCCTAGAGGTGCATCCAAGTAGCTACTAATATCAATAATTTATTTATTTTCACTTCTGAATAGTGATCATGGAGTTTTTAACTGTTTACATATTAAAGGACATATAGGTTCTTTCAGGCTTGAGATTATTGCAAACAATGCTGTGAATATTAATATATATGTTTTTGCATGAGTATGTGTTGTAATTGCTCTAGGATAAATGTCCAAGAGTATAATTACTGGGGTCTATAATAATGACATGTTTAGTTTAATAGGAAACTACTATACTCTTTTTCTATACCACTTTAGACTCCCACCAGCAGTGTATGAGTGATCCACTACACATTGCATCTTTGCCAGCATCTGATGTTATCCCTATTTTTTATTTTAGATTTTTAATTTTTTTTATTTTTCTCTATCTATAAAAATTAGAGATTTTTATTTTAGATTGTTAGGTACAGAGTGGTATATCATTGTGGTTTTAATTTTCATTTGCATAATGGCAAATGATGTTGAATTTCTTTTTATGTGCTTAATTTACCATCTGCATATACTCTTTGGGGAACAGTCTTTGTTCATTATTAATTAGATAGTTTGCACTTTACTGTTAAGTTTTGAGAGTTCTTTATATATTCTAGATACTAGTTCATCAGATATTTCTTGGGAAGGTAATCTTTTGTTACTGCAAATCTTTTGTACCTTTACCAATAATTGTGTGCTTGTGCTCTTTTATTGTCCCATATTTAGCCATATTCTTAAGTCACATCAGACAACTTGCCATTTACTGAATGGTCCCTAAGATTTCAGTGACAAAGCTCATGCAGTGTCCACTTTGTCTGTCCTTCACTGCTGACTTAAAGACTTATTTTAAATGTGGACTCTTTGAACCCCTCTTTCCTCTTGGACTCTTATCCTGCACTTATCATTTATCATCATTTACTTAGTCCTTAGTCATATAAATCGTTTTTTATAAACATCTTGAGAACAAGAAAAATGTCTTATATTTCTTAGTATATTTTAAACTCAGTTCTTCTTAAAAGATTTGTGAAATTAACTATTTAAGGTAGTCTTATAAGTGACATATTGTGTATGTATAGAAAACACAAAACTATTACCATATATACATATATAAAGTATATATACACATATAGAAAGAGAGAGGCTGAGACTTCTCCAATTTAATAATGAAAGATATTTTGACATTCTGTTTTGTCATGACATCAACAGTTAGGGATATATACCTCCCAATAATATCACTAGTTTCTATACATTTTTGAGTACAAGACCTTCTTCAATATCAAGATACTTCTCAAACTCAGTGATGTACTTTATAATCTAAGGAAGCATATCATGACAAAAAGCCACTAACAATTCAGTAGAGTTTAAAAATCTTGTGTTTTAAGTTTTTCAAGCTTTACATATTATCAAAAACAAAAGTAAATATAGATGCATAGAAATTATATGCTATTATGTCTATAAATTTTCTGATGACTTGTAATAATTCTGGGCTTTCATACATTGATGGTCCATTGATTAGAAGTCACTGTAATAATTTCTCCATCAGTTTATACTCATAACATAAAACATTATTTGTACTTTGAACACATGTAAAATTGTTTCAAAAATCATAGTTTTTACATAGCTAACTCCAATTTATCCACAGTCCAAGTTTTCAGAAATGTGAATTAAGGTGTGGGTAAGTAACTATTTTAGTAGTGTTGCTCATCACATAAACAAGTTTGGCAAGGAAGCTGATTGAATTTAGAAAGCCCCGAGGAAAAACAAAGGTTATAATACTTTAATTTCTCTCCCAATAGGCTGTGTCTCTATTAATATAACAACAATATTTATATTAAGAAATGTAAAAAAGTACTGTTGGCCAGTTTTAATTCTGGTTTTACTTTCTCTTGACCTCAGCTATGATGTAAGCCCTCATTTCTGTACCAAATCTCTCAATTATTTCTGTGCATCCTCAGTAACACTTTATATGTGTTTTCAAGAAAGCCCAGTATATTATTGCATGGATCTACTTTGTTTTTAATTTCTCCACTGCTTTGCTTCCTGAGTACTACTACATTGGCCACTAACCACAGCTGGTATTTCTCAAACTTCCAAAGTCATACATTATTCTGGGATGTGGGAGAGAATGACCTTGCTCTCCTTTTCATATAATCTTTTAGAGAAGTATGAAGGGGTTATTATATTGCATCACCAATGTCTTACAAAGTTCTTCATGAAAATATTTCTCTCCATTTTCATTCATAGATGTCTGCCTCCTTATGACCCGGTCCTGAGATAGTACATTGACAAGTCCCTTTAGTATCCACCTTTCAGATACCAAAGCTTTCATAAAAAACCACGCTTGTCCAGTTGAAACTTCCCAGAGTGAGTCTTAACAGGTTTTGCCAGCAGTCTCCCTGAAAATCCCTGTCATATACAAAACCCAGTGTAGACATGACTGGGTTCAAGGTCAGGCAGGGATGGTAGTAAGAATGCTTGAAATTGCACTGCAGTTTTTATGAAGCAGAGCTGGGATTCTGCCTCCAAAGCCTTTGTTCTTTCCACTCTATCTTTGGACTCTAGTTAAAAGCCATCTTTTTTTAGTGATTCAATAAAAATAGAGATTTTTGTCTTACAACAAAGTTATTTTAGTATAATCAAAGCATTTTTAAAATTTTTTATTTAGGGAATTAAATTTAAGTGGTGACATTGATAAATAAGAATACAGGGGTTTCAGGTAAACATTTCTACAACTCTGATAAGAGATTAATATCTAAAATATATAACAAAACTCATAATGTATTTTTACATTGTGTTTCTTTCTTAGATATTATGCTATTATAAACCATAAAGGGGAAATTAGAAAGAACAGACATTGTGTGTTTTAAATACCTTAAAATATCTTCCAGAATGTATATAAATATCCAGCATAATGCTAGGTATATGGTACACTGAGTAAGCAATAGCTATTGTGACCTGTATGGTTTGCTCATTTGCTACTCAGAGTATGATGAAATTTCTACTTGTATATACAGACTTTGAGACCCCAAGGTCAAACATTTTGACCAGAGCTACATAATTAGATTTCAGTTTCCAAATTGTGTGATTACACAGCCTATACTGACCCCACTATACTATGCTTTATTATCCCTTTTACTCTCCACCTACAGAGCTCTGTTCTCAATGGTGTTCAACTCTCTCTTTCATCATCCTGCCTTCTCACTCTTCTTCCCACCAGGAATAGAAATACTTTAGGTTTGTTCTCCCATTGCAATAATTAAAAATACATTTTAGAATAATTTAGGAGAGACCCTTGTGTCAATTATGACATACTGAATGCTCGTATACAAGTCAATAGATGTTAATTGCCTTAAACAATGTTTTTCTACTTGATATAACAATTTCAAACCCACAAATTCAGTATTTGAGAGAAGGTGGTGGAGACTTGTCACAAGCCTATGGATAAGAAAGTACCATAAAGAGAAATCAATGCCTGACTAGGCAGTGGTGCAGTGGATAGAGTGTCTGACTGGACACAGAGAACCCAGGTTTAAAATCCCGAAGTCTCTGGCTTAAGCATAGGCTCATCCAGCTTGAGCACAGATCTCCAGCTTGAGCGAGGGGTCACCGGCTTAAGAGTGGAATCATAGACATGACCTCATGGTCGCTGGCTTGAAACCCAAGGTCACTGGCATGAGTAAGGGGTTATTCACTCTGCTGTAGCCCCCCAGTCAAGGCACATATGAGAAAGCAATCAATGAACAACTAAAGAGCTGCAACGAAGAATTGATGTTTCTCACATCTCTCCTTCTCTGTCTGTCTGTCCCTCTCTTTGTCTTTGTCGCTCTGTCTTTATCACATGCACACACACACACACACACACACACACAAAAAAAAAAAAAAAAAAACACCAAGAGAGAAATCAAAAGAGCTGTGCAAATTTGGTCTGTTTATATGAGGGCAGAATACATATTGAATCATTTTGTAAAAATATCTGAAAGAAGATAATCATTTGTGTACTTCTCTAGCATTACCCACTAATTACTCATTACACAGTAGAAAGAAAAGAATGGTTATTTTTATATAACAACATTAAGGGTGCAGTTAAAAAATTTACAGATATATATCATCTATGTCATGCAATGATTGCATGCTTATAAAACTTTAGTCTTTTTCTTTAAAACTATGCATAATGAAGCAGTGGGGAAAGTCCATAAAGCAATATAAACTTTGGAGTTCAAATGTTTATATTTTATCCAGGAAGGCAATTAATTTCCCAGGTCACTTTTTGAGAATTTCAGCTTGCAGAATACCTGAGAGACTCAAATCTGTCTTGAAATGTTTCCTCCAGTCAACTAGTGCAAAATTCCACTAGTGTGGTTTTGTTTTTTCCATTGCATTTGATGGGTCTTTTTAAGGTATAATTAATTAGTCTTTAATATGTACCTGGCTTTGGGTAAAGCTTGTATTTGTCCTCTCATTTAGTCTTCCCCACAATGTTAACAAGTAAATGTTATTATTACCATTGTGAAAATGAGAAAACATAAATGACAAGAGATTCATGTATATATAAATAATGGATATGTTTCTTTTAAAGTTATATCTTTAGGGCCAATATATGTCTTTTCCAAAGACCTAAGGCTTAAGAGTTTTTCCATCTTTTGACTTCACACACAGTCACACTTTGAAGGCCCCTTCATCTACTTCTCTATAACATAGGAGGTGAGTTGATCTGCTGAAAGTGTTGTGGAAGAAAAATGGACATTTAAGGCAGTTCAAAACAGCCACTATAGAAAAAAGGAAAAGGAGTTTACTCTGAAGTCTTGGAAAATGTAGGAAGCCAGAGGGGAGAGTGGTTCAGAGAGTCCATGTTGAACGTCTATTTTGGTTAAAAAGATGCATTACTGGCCTGGCCAGATAGCTCAGTTGGTTAGAGCATCATCCCTATATGCCAAGGTTGTCGGTTTGATCCCTGATCAGGGCACATGCAGGAACAGATCAGTGTTTTTGACTCTGTCTCCCTTCTTTCCTCTCTAAAATCAATCAACAAATTTTAAAAAAGAGAGAAAGTAAAAAAAAAGATGCAACACAGTGGTAGGGTTTTGATATTGCTAAGACAGCCCTCCAAATCCTTTATTATATTCCAAGGGAGCCCAGCGGGTGAAATAAAAGTATTTGAATATACAGTCCTAGGAAACTAAAAAGACAATCTCCTGTCTCAAATGTAAGATTCTAAAAGAGAAGGCAGCCAAGTGCCATCATATAAAGCAGGGTAGAATGGGCTGACATATTATATTGGATTTCACATCCTTGATTGGATTATTACTTGACAAGTGAACAGTTGTTCAGAGCAGCTAACAGATTTTGAATTGACTTTCATCAATAACTTCAAGATTTCATAAGTAGTAGCCAAATTCCAGTATGACAGACCAGAAACCACATTAAGGAGGCCTTCCCGTTGAATCAGAGGACTTTCCCCTAAGTTGTTTCTCCTGCTTCTTTTGTGCATATATAGAGAATATTTCTTTCTATCTTGTAGCTTGTTTATAGCTTGTTTGAAGTGGTATATAAAACTGCTTTTCTAAATGTATTCTATGGAGTTTCCCTAGGAACTATGTTGGATTTGCACACAGCTTTCCCCTCCTTTTTTGATGGATAACTAATTTCTTGATAGCACCACACTTTCAGTTTCTTTACCATTGCAGTCACCCAGTGATAAAAACTGGGACTTAAGTCCTTGATATAAGTGAAAAAGAGTGAGAAACGAAACTGTATATACAACGTAATTAGAACCCAGATTCATAAGAAGTGATTATTTGTGGTAAACAAAAAAGAATATCAGAATGTTACCTGTAATTATCTCCCAATGGTGGAAATATAGATATTTCCTTTCTTTTTTTGTTTCATCAATATTATATTTAATGAGCATTTATTTTCATAATTAAAAATGAAGCAATTTTAAAGAAAATAAGGTAACTACAGAGTGACTTCTTCACATGTAGAAAGAAATATTACTGTACTGTATTAAAATAATGCAGAAACCATGGAAATTGGTTTGCTTTCCTCATTAGCCTTCAACCAAGAAAGATAAGGTTCAAGTTCCCATGCTGCACAGTAAATTCATGGAGTTAAAAAGTGAAGGGTATTTAATTTTTTTCCTGAAGAATAATTTACAGTCTTATTAAATTTGTGATGGACAATTATTAATAAAATCAGACTATATTCTAAGCTTCTTATAAAGCTATTTTTTCACTAAACTTTATTACATTAACAGAACCTTTAGCTTTTCAGAATTAAATTAGAAATAAAAGATTCTAACAACATCAACCTATCCATTACAACATACAAGGGATTAGTAGCTAAATATTTTTATTAAAAGCAACATTTTTAAAAGAGGAAGTTAGTCATATCTGATTTATATTTTTATTATTTCTCTCCCTTTTCAGGTGGTGTATGATAAAGTCACAGAGCTCTAAGGACATGTCTTAATGCTAATTGTGAAGAGCAAAACCACATTTGTGGGAGCAATTAACTTTATAGTGTCCCACTCAATGAAGAAAAATGGTACCCACTAGGAAACAGTATAATTTTACCAATGCTATGAACATATGCATTATTCATAACCATAATTGCTTGTATTTTTTGCACTTCTGGGTCCATCAATGGCAAGATATTTTTTTGTGGTCAAAGAAAGTGTATTGTACTAAAGACACAAGATAAAGAAACCAGAATCAGTCTTAATAGTTAGTTATTCTTTACCTGCACTTGATTCTCTCCTTAGATTCCTTTCTCCTTAAATAGAAGGCTGATTGATTGAATCAAATTTAGTATGTAAGATAATAAAAGGACACTTAAATCATATGTTCATACTTTGTTTTAATTGTGTACTTATAGTTAAAGGCAACACTCTTCATTTATTTTCTAAGAAACACAAGCAAATAAATAAATCTAACCAATTAATTTAAGGCAATTATAGATGCAACAGATTTAAAACTTTTGAATTAAATACATATACCTACATAACCATGTGTGTAATCATGGTGGTTGAAGCCAGGCAGGTTCCCATTGGATTCAGGAAGATGATAGAGAAACTGTGGAACTGGAAAGTGTCGGACCATTTCTGTTTATTGGAGGCTCACAAAAACAGGCAAGCAAATAAAAAACAAAAGGGAAAAAGCTAATAAGCATATTAAAATATGCTACTTACAGAAGGGCAAGGGTGCAATTAAAACCATACCTCGAGGTGGTGGGAGAGTGATCTGGGAGAATTACCGCCAAGGGAAGCACCCATAGCCTCACATAGACTAAGCACACGTGCCTCTGCCACGTGCTCACGCACTGACCAGGCAAAGTGCTTGTAGCCAGTAAACCCACGAGCAAGCCTAACTTAGCTGCCCTATATTCCACACCTTTACGGGTGCTCACTTCACAATCTATAAGACAGGTTTCTTTCACAATGGACCCTGTGCAAGGAGTGAGGTACATTACAAAAACCAAAACAGTACACAGTCTACAGCAACAGAATTACAAACGCAGCTGTGGGTGAAATGATAGAGTGGTCAGTGGCACCAAGAGAGGCAAATCCTTCCCTTCTGGCATAATACAGGCTGACCTCTGCAGACAACACAGGTACCAGAGAACACCCTGGGTGAGCATGCCAAACCTTACTGGTCTGCACACCAGGCTCTGCTGGTTCTATGCGCAGCAAAATGGGAGAACTTAGTATGGGCCATAAGAAATTACAAGGTGCCCTTCATAATGCTCTCCCCCTGAGCACTCAAGGGATAATACACTTATACCTTAGGCGGCCAGGTGCTGGTTGCCCAGGGAGTTAACTGGAGGTCCACCTCTAGCCCCCTACCCCATAGTGCCAACAAGGCCACCCATCATAGGTGGGGGGTCTGTACAGTTCAGGGCCATGTCCACTGAAGCTACTGACCTTAAAGGAGGGCTGTTGGCGCAGGCAAAAGCATGTTGCCCTGCTATCCCAAGGCTGGCTTGAGCAAAGTGTCCTTGGTGCAGATCTGCAACTGGATGGGAGCAGCTGTCTGGTGCAGAAGGGCCTCCACAGGAGCTGTCCCACCCCCCACCCGCAGCCACCCCCATCGAGGTATCTCATTCAAAATCCGGAAAACTATCCACAAGCAGCATGTCTATCCAGTAAGAGAGCCAGTGCCCCCCTCCTGTCTCAATCCCTGCTTTAAGATTCCATTATACCACTCAATGACACCAGCAGCCTGTGGGTGCAGAAGACATGGTACCTTCAGTCCACCCCTAGTTCTTGAGCCCATTGTCTCACCACAGAACCCATGAAATGGGTACCTTTGTCATTTTCAAGGACCAGGAGCTGCTTATATACAGCACTCAGGCGATTGAGCCTGTATCACTGCTCTTTGGTGTGGGTTACCTGCAGGGTAAGCTGCAAGCAGACCAGATGACAGTATCTACACATGTGACTGCATACTGGTCCCTTTCTAACTTGGTAAGGGTCCAGAAATGTCTATCTGCCACACTGTCAGTGAAACACAACCTCTCTGGATTTGTCCAGGTGATGCCAATTGTCTCCGAGGGTGCTCCTTGGAACACACTGCACATTGCTCACAGGCTGCAAGGAAGTACCTCTGCACAGGACACAAGCAAGTTTCACGCCTTAACCGTAGCCCACATATAGTAATTTTTTGTCCCACATGGAACAGATGCCAGTGGAGCCACTGTGCCACATAACCTGCAGGTGCAGTCTCTAACCATCACACACTCACCAAGGTGTTTGCCTCATCATTCTCAGGTGTGCTAGAGGGCCATGCCCTGTGACATGGTATACTGTCATCAATTTCTTGTGTCCTATTTTCCATAAGTCCTGCCACATGGCTTGTCCTCATAGCAGATGGTGCATTGCCATCCAATGGTTAACATGCCAAGTAGCAATCCAAAGGGTCAGTCCACGATAGACAGCCCAGCTGTCAGTGCAGATCACCAGAGGTGAAGGTTCATTATGGGCAACTAACCATGCGGTTCTTAATTCTGCCTATTGGTTGCTTTGGTCTGTACATGTATCTGTCCAAATAGTCTCAGTGGCCAGATGGAAGGCTATAGCCATTCACCTGTCAGGTTGGCCCCTGCTAGAACCATCAGTGTACCAGGCATCCTCAAGAATGGACATTCACTCCTCCTGGTAGGGACTGACTTCAGGTTCTGCCTCCTGAGCCCCAGCTGCACCTGACTCTAAGGTCACATAGGTCACTGGACACAAGACTTCCTCAGTTCCGCTCTCAATGGGCTGGTGCTAAGAGCACAGTGTTGTTGAAGTTAGGCACTCTACTTGTCCAGGTTGGACATTTGGACAATACCACTATAAAGTTTGGTTACCCAATCTGTCACCCATCCTGCAATAAGGTATGTGGTCTTGACTGTAACTGGAGCTGTGGTCATAATACTCTCAGTGGCCAGGAGAACAGTACACACAGCTGCCAACTGCTTCTTCACTAATGAGTAATGGACTTCAGCACCTTTCCACAATGGGGACCAAGACCCAATAGGTTGCCGTAGGTGCTCTGTCCATTGATATAAGCCCCATCCAAACCCCTCTGAGGTTACATGAACATCAAGCTCACAGGGCCTGGCAGGATCAAATACATTCAAGACCTTTGCCACCTTGACAGCTATCTTAGCTGCTGCAAATGCACCTTGTGCCGGCTGAGTCCAATCCCAGCAAGCCCCCTTCTGAATAAGGTGATATAAGGGACACAGTAACTGAGCTAGATGGGGTACGAATGCTCAGCAATACCCCAACAAACCTAAAAATTCCTGTAACTGCTTTACCGTACTGGGCACAAGGTATGCTTGGATCTTATCTGTAACTGCATCAGGGATAACCTTTGTCTTACCCAACCAGAAAACCCCAGGAACTTAACAGATAACCCAGGTCCTTGTAATTTGCCCTCATTGACTGCCAAGCCACACGCTTTCATGTGGGATAGCAGGGTAGAGACTGCTTGCTCCAATTCTGAAAAGAGCCACTAGTTAGCATACTGTCATCAATATAATGATACAAACAAACTGCCTCTGGTTGTTTCCATTTTGCCAGATCAGCAGCCACCAGCCCATGGCACAAGGTGGGGATATTAAAAATAGCCCTGTGGTAATACTGTAATGGTCCATTGTCTCCCTTCCAAACTGAAGGCAAACTGGTCTTGACTCTCTGCAACTATATCAATAGAGAAAAAAGCATTGGCCAAGTCTGCCCACAAAGTGGTATGTCCCCAACTCATGGCTTACCAGATCCATCAGGTTAGCTATTGAGGAAACAGCAGTGTGCAAAGGGGGAACCACTTTATGAAGTTCCCTGTAATCCACTGTCATTCCCCAGGTTCCATCTGGTTTGCATGCAGGCCACACTGGGGAACTGTAAGGGCTGTGTGCCAGCTGGATGATCCACACCTTTTCTAGTTCGAGGACTATCCCAGTGATTTCTTCGATTTCTTCATAACCACCTGGCAGGCGGTGCTGCTTCGTGCTAGTTACATGCTGGGAATGAGTAATTGCAAAGGGGAATGTGCTGCGTGTCCCCACAACACTGCCTTCACGACCCAAACTCACAGGTGGAACTCCCCAGCTGTAGTTTCCAACCACAGTCCTTGTAAGACATCTACCCCCAAAATATATGCAGGAACAGGGGATACATATACCTTATATGACTTAGGAGGCAGTCTTCCTATCCCCAATGGAATAGTTATTGGCTTCACTAGAATAGTTTGGCCCCCTTACCTGTCACTGGCCACTGGGGTCCCAGCAAAGCATTCTGAGTTCCCATAAAAAAGGGAACATTCTGCACCTGTATCCACCAAGGCCAATATCCATTGTACATTAGAAGGGGACCAGTGAATACCCAGGTTCATGTATGGCCTCTGGTCCCTGCCCATTCCTGTCAGTAGGTTCCCTCAGCCTCCTCCCTGTTTAAGCTGGAACAGCGGGTCTTGGGAGTCCTCCTCTCCTTCAGCAGTCTCCATCATATAATCTTGTAACCGTGCTGCCCGCGCACCAACCATTTTATTGGTAGCTGATGGGGCCATTCATCTCAGTGAAATTGCTTTTGTCAAGGCCCCTACAGACATCCAGGTAGCTAAATCCGAAGATCAATTTTTAGCCCTAATCTGACCTCACTGTACAGCAATATTTGATACAATCATTAACTGTATCTTCCTCAATACATGCTTTTCAACTGGCTTCAAGGACACCACACCCTCCGTGTGTTCCCTTTAGAATATTGGTCCTTCCTCAGTCTCTGCAGAAGCATCCTCTGCTCCACAGCTTCCAATGTTGGAGTGTCCCAGGGCTCACACCTTGATCCTCTTCCCCTTCAACTTTCACTCCCTAATGATCTCAAGGATTCTCATGACCTAAAGTACCATTTGTATGCTGATGATTTCCACCTTTAAAACTCCTTCCAAATTTTTGAGATCCAGAATTTCTTCTAAATTTAAGAGTTCTGTTGCCTACTCAATAGCTCCCTGGAATCTAATATCTCAAACTGAGAATGGCCAAAACCAAACTCCTGATCTTTTCCTATTTCAGGAGCAAAACCTTAGTCAACTTTGACTTTCTCTGCCCTGTTTAGTATAATTCAGTTCATCATGAGTTCTTGTTGGCTCTACCTTCAAAATATATTCCAAATGCAACCATCTATCATTCTACATGTTAACTGTCTGTATCACTTCTGCCTGGGATTATCACTATTGCCTTCTTCTGCACAGTTTCCTGTTTCTATGTTCACTTTGCACCCCTCATGTTCTGTTCTCAACACAGTGACTGAAATGATCATGTCCTTCTTCTGCTCAAAACTCTACAGGAGCTTCTAATCTCAAAGTAAAATCCCAAATCTTTAAAATAACCTAAATTGTTCTATGTAATCTGGCTTCCCATCTGCTATCTCTCTGATTTTAACTCCCATTATCATATCCTCTGTGTTGATAATACTCAAGCAGCACTGGCCTCTTTTCTGTTCCCTGCATGTTCTAGGCATGCTTCATCCCTGGAATCTTTATAAGACAACCATTCTTTTAAAAAATGTGCTTTTCTCCCATATGTCCACTTGCCAAACTATTTTGCCTCTTTCAAGTTTTGATTCACTATTTCCATCAGTGCCAGACCTACCCTGACCAGTTTGCATAATACTGTAACCAGCCCTGTCCCCTGATATACACCAGATCCTCCCCACTCAGTTCTCCCTTTTTTCAATGCACTTAATAAGTTTGAACATTCTATAAATTTACTTATTGATTTGTTCTGTCTCTTTTCACTAGACCATATATTATGATTTTTTTCACTGACAGTACAGATTCATATCTCGTGCAGAAGATCCCAGGCTTGGTGCCCTCTTCAAAGAGCTTCCAGCCTCTTCCAGTTGTGTCTCTTGGCCACACCCAGGGCCTTCATTTTATAGCACATTCTGGGTACCCAGGACCCCAGAAATCTCTGCCTGAATGACCTTTGTAGGCTCTTTCTAAGGGTTCATTCATCTGAAATCAGACATTCCCACCAGTGTGAGCGATGCTTAGGCCTTTGAGCTGGCCATAAGGATGTGATTGTAGCTTGAATGTGCCAGCTGGAGTGTCTACAAATGTGCATGAGGTCACCACAGTGCAGGAGGAGGGAGCCTGGGGCAGCACAAGAAAGCAGAGCATACAGAGGGCTCCAGGAGCCAGCCCTTCCTAGGCTACCAGTAATCTCCAAGAAGTCTAAGAATTCTCAATTTGAACCTGTTCTTCCAAGTATTTGTGAAGGTGTATTTGTCACAATTAGAAAAAACATATTGTATTTAACAACTTGTTAGCTTTATTAGTAACTTTTAAAATTAAGCAGATACTATGTGGGTGTTATAGATTAAATCATGTCCCCTCAAAAATCATATGTTAAAGTCTTAACTCCAAGCAATCTCAGCATATAAAGTTATTTGTAAACAAGGTCATTATAGTTAAGATGAAGTCAACTGGAGTAGGGTGAGCCCCCTCCCCCATTTCTTTATAACTAGTATCTTTTTAAAAGGGGGAAATTTGAATACCGACCTGCAGGCAGGGACAAAATAACTATGTGAGCATAAAGGTAGAGATTGGGGTGACACATCCACAAGCCAAGAAACACTGAAGATTAGCATCAAATTGCCAAAACTAGGAGAGAGCCATGGAACAAAATGTTCCCCCACAGCCTTCAGAAGGAAACACTCTTGGCTACCTTTTGATCTAGAACTTCTAGTCTCGATAATCGTGAGACAAAAACTTGCCATTATTTAAGTCACTCAGTTTGTGGTACTTAGTTCTGGCAGCCTTAGCTAACTAATACATTGGGTCTTCATTTGTTTTCTTGTTCCAACCCCACAAATATCTACTAGTCGATGCTCAGTAAGTATTTGTGAATTAATGCCTAAACAAATGATTCAATGACATAGCAGAGAACAAGAATATCAAGGTTCCTAATATTCATGCTCATTCATTTAATATTTTGAAGTTCACTTAGCCTCTTAAACCTTTATTTTATTTATGCCCTACAAGAAGTCTATTGAAGTAATAAAGGGAGGAATTACTGTGGATTTAGAGAGTAATAACTTTTTATTTTTATTAATTTTAATTTATTGTGTTAAAATGGATTCAAGTGTCCCACTCAATATAACTCCTTCACCCCACCCCCTTGTTGCCCATTTCATTCATTTGCCCTCCTCCCCTTAATTCCCTTCCCCCTTCCCCCTTCCCCCTTCCCCCTTCCATTTGTGATTTGTTGTCCTGTTATCTGTATCTATATGTTATGTATATATAATTTCACTAATCCCTTCACCTTCTCTGATCCCATCCCCTCATCCCCATTCCCTCTGACAGCTGTCCCTCTGCTCCCTGTGACCCCACCTCTGCCTGTATTCCATTCCTCAGTTCAGTTTGTTCATTAGATTCCACAGTAATAACTTTTAAATGTCTCATAGCAACAAAACCTTTCTCTACACACACACACACACACACACACACACACACACACACACACACACACGGAGAGAGAGAGAAGTATTTTTAAGTGAACATAAAGGGCTTGAAGCATTAGACAATTGGACACCTCCACATATCCCCGCCATCCATTTTTATCTTCAAAATCCCTGAGAAACTTCCATGGAAAAGTAAGACATCTCAAAAAACACAGCCTAAAGGAAACTGAGGATCACACATACAATATAGCTACCCATATGATACAAAGTCCACTTGCAAACAAATATGTTTCAAGGTTCAGACTTGATTCCCAAAGGAAATAGATTATTGAGGACTTAGGACTGTTTACATATTATCTGGGCCAGAAGTGAAGACTTGATAGCATATGGGAGAAATTCCACCGCTTAAAGGAATCACCCAACAACCCTCATATTGTAACACAACTGTCACAAATTAAAATATATTTTATTTCTTAGCACAGGATCCTCTATGCATTCGATATATTTTAGTTAAACTGATTAAACCTAACCAAAGCTTCATTTTCAGAAAGAATGTTATAGGGTCAATTTAACAAACAGAAATTTCAGTGAGCCAAGACACACGCCATAGACTTTAGGCTTCAGTAAGTATGGCCATGTGGATTTATTAACCTTGGTAATTTGTAATGGTCTATATTGCACCTATAATCATTTTTTTCATTAAAATGATGTGCATTAAACCTTAGGCATTTGTGAGTACTGGTTGCATGAGATTTAATCTTTAAAACAAAACAGGCTATAAGGAAAAAACAAAACTTTTAAATTTTCTTAAATAAAATAGTTTTTTGAGAATTGAGTGATAAAAAAACATTGGCTGCTTTCTTTAATAAATTTCTCAACCACTAGGTCAAAAATTGTAGTGGTTGAATTTAAAATCTGCTAAAATATCTAGTGAAGTGGTAACTTAAAATTTTTAACTCCAGCCTGACCAGGCAGTGGCACAGTGGATAGAGTGTCATACGGGGACACAGAGGACCCAGGTTTAAAAACCCGAGGATGCCAGCTTGAGTGCGGGCTCATGAGCTTGTGCTCAGGGTCATTGGCTTGAGTGTGGGATCATAGACATGACCCCATGGTCACTGGCTTGAGCCTAAAGGTCACTGGCTTGAATCCCAAGGTTACTGGCTTGAGCAGGGGGTCACTCAGTCTGCCCTAGCCCCCAGCTCAAGGCACATATGAGAAAGCAATCATTGAACAACTAAGGTGCCGCAACGAAGAACTGATGCTTCTCATCTCTCTCCCTTCCTGTCTGTCTGTCTTTATTTGTCCCTCTCTCTCTCTGTCTCTGCCAGAAAAAATAAAAAAATCTTAGCTCCAGAGGTGTTTGAACAAAGAATATTTTTGAAAGGAAACCTTGCTTACCTATTGAAAATCAGATAGAATGCCATCTACACGTGCAGCATCAAAATTCCTCAGGTGAGACAGAGACTGAAAGCAGTACTAACATCCCTCCATCAATTCCAACCAAAGCATAAGCACTGCTGCCCTGTTGACCCTGCCCCTCCCCAAAGAGACTGTGCCTGCTGCACAATCATCTTCTGACACATGGACAATAGGACCAACATCCAGGGGAAGTTCACCAACCAAGGTGTAACTTGCTTCCTTCTGCAAGGGGCTGCTCACCTCCAGCCAACTCACCACCAGCCCACAAGAAAACATTTATTACTTTCTGCATAGAAGTACACAAACCTCCTGCCACACTTATTGTCCAGGGACATGCCTGCTGACACGTGACAGGGCCTGTCCCGCTCTCTGATGCATGTCTGCCCACTGACACAAACCGAGCTAAATCAGCCATAAATTCTGATTGAGCTATTTAGACTTCCAATGATATATGTGAGCAGAAACAATATATATATATCAGTTGATATGTGAGAAAAAAATAAGAGAAGCTCCAGGTGAGTTTTCAAGGTAATTTTTCCCATTGAAAAATCAAATGCAAAACAAAAAAAATGATGATGATGATAATAGTGATAATAGTCAATACATATACAAGATTCGTATTTCAGGCATTGTTTCAAATTATTTGTGTACATGTTTAAAATTTAATCCTTGTTATAGTGATTACTCTTTTGATTCCCTTGATGTGAAAACTAAAAAAAAAAAAAAAAAAGATGAGAATTTTGCCCTAGGTCCCACACGTACTAGGTAGTAGAGATTATGAGCCTGGGACATCAAGTGCCAGAATCCATTCTCTTAATTTTCTTTCAATTATATTTATGGACATCTTTTTTGCTTATGCAAATGACCTTGCAGAGGGCCTCCTTCTCACTGCACCTTCACATGGCAAAGAGAAGACAGTCTCTTCCTCTTCCTATAAAAGTACTAATTCCATCCTGGGAGCTCCATCTTCATGACCCCATCTAAACTAAATTAGCTCCCTAAGACCCATCTCCTAATACAATCCCCTTAGGGGTTAGGGCTTTCACATAAGAATTTGAGAGGCACACAAACATTCAGTCCATAACAGATATCCAAAACTAAAATAGAAATATGCTACCTGAAACAAGATTAATATAAAAACAAAGTTTGTAGAAAATAAAATTTTCAAAAGTTCTATCTCTGATCGCAAATTTTCCCACATTCACAGAAACCACACACATATCACTATCAGAATGGATGGTGGAAAAAATCAAATTGTTATTTAGACATCCCAGTTGTCTGTGTTACAGAGAATTGGGAGTGAACTTAAATATTATCTAAGTCAGAAGTCTCACTTATGAAAAGGATTAACTAAGTAATAAGAAGTGAAGGGCCCACTCAAGACATCTTCAATATATATTATTTTGAACACATTACTTAGCCTCTTAAATCTTTAGTATCTTCCTCTGCAAATTCTTCTGAGATTGCTATGATGGTTAAACTAATTAGTGTGTACAAAGTACTCAGCACTATGTTTGGAATATAGTTTGTGAATAACACATGCCTTTATTACTAATATAATATGTTTGTCATTATTGTCATCAGTGGTAGAAAGAGGTCTCCTGATGCCCAATTAAGTGTTCTTTTCACATTTATCACTCTATCTTAAGAATATTTTTCTAAGCAATAAGCAGAATCACCAATATTTATAGTTTCAAAGAATCTTTCAAATGAGCTTCTTAACTTGATCACATCAGTTAGGATGCTTTCATTTGGGAAAAATCACTTAAGAAAAACAGACATTTATAGTCATATTTATTATGAGAAATTAAATAATGTGTATGAAAATATTTTATAAACTGCTAAATGTTATACAAATAAGATACTATATATTTTATTGGATCAAATTCATAAGAATGGGAAGGCTTGAGAAGAAATGGATGCATGTCAGATAAGTAGAATGTAATCATGTCATCTGTATACAATAAGAGATGGTGTGTGAGTGAGTCAGTATAATGGAGAAAGTTTGAAACAGATAAGAGTGTAAGGAAAGCTAGCACTCCAGAGTTATACCACTCAGAGTGTAGGAACTTAAAATTCAGCTCCTCGGTGACACTAGCCACATCCCAAGGACACACTAGTCACATCACATGTGGTGAATAATTTCTTTTTTTTTTTTTACAGAGACAGAGAGAGAGTCAGAGAGAGGGATAGATAGGGACAGACAGACAGAAAAGGAGAGAGATGAGAAGCATCAATCACCAGTTTTCATTTTGACACCTTAGTTGTTCATTAATTGTTTTCTCATATGTGCCTTGACTGTGGGTCTTCAACCCACTGAGTAACCTCTTAATCGAGGCAGCGACCTTGGACTCAAGCTGGTGAGCTTTTGCTCAAACCAGATGAACCCGAGCTCAACCAGGTGACCTCGGGGTCTCGAAACTGACCTTTCCACATCCCAGTCTGACACTCTATCCACTGTGCCACCGCCTGGTCAGGCATGTGGTGAATAATTACATGTAGCTAGTGGCTACCCTATTCCACAGAGAAGATATAGAATAATTCCATCATTGAATATAATTCTATGGTATACACAGTGCTAAGAAAAGATGAAGGAAAGAGAATAAATTCTTTTCAAAAAATAAAAGAATTGAGATTATTTTATTTAATAACTGAACATGATTTATAGCTATATAGTTTTTGATACTTCTCAGGTTGCAGAATTAACATATATTGCTTCAGAAAAGTGTTTTGCTAATGTTTTTTAATGAGAAAACACAATTGTCTCCTCACTCCAATTTAATTCTCAGTAACTCTGTTATTTACTGTCTCTTCTGCAACAAGTTGGTCTTTACTCTCCAGGTTCTATTTTCATTGTTCATCCAGCCAAACATTTTACTGAATTAGGATTTTGATTGTTTCTTTACTTTTACTTGTATATTATGTGCTAGCTACCTCATTCTTACTAGGTCATTTAATGTGTTATCCTTCATTACGTAAATTTTAATATTGAGTTTGGAAGTAAAGTTAAAAGCAATACCCTTAAGATCTGGAACCAATCAGGGGTGTCCCCTTTCACCACTCTTATTCAACATAGTTCTGGAAGTCCTAGCTACAGCAATCAGACAAGAAGAAGAAATAAAAGGCATCCTAATTGGAAAAGAAGTAAAACTGTCATTATTTGCAGATGATATGATATTGTATATAGAAAACCCTAAAGTCTCAGTCAAAAAACAACTGGCCCTGATAAATGAATTCAGCAAAGTGGCAGGATATAAAATTAATACTCAGAAATCAGAGGCATTTTTATATACCAACAATGAACTGTCAGCAAAAGAAATTAAGGAAACAATCCCCTTCACTATTGCTACCAAATAAATAAAGATCCTAGGAGTAAATTTAACCATGGAGGTTAAGGACTTGTACTCGCAAAATTATAAAATATTGATAAAAGAAATCAAGGAAGATACAAACAAGTAGAAGCATATATCATGCTCATGGGTAGTCAGAATAAACATCATTAAAATGTTTATATTACCCAAAACAATTTACAAATTCATTTCAATACCAATTAAAATTCTAATGACATACTACAAAGATATAGAACACACATTCCAAAAATTTATATGGAACCAAAAAAGAACACAAATAGCCTCAGCAATCTTAAAAAGAAAACATAAAGCAGGAGGTATCACTCTTTCAGATATCAAGGTTTGCTACAAGGCCATTGTACTCAAGATAGTCTGGTACTGGCATAAGAACGGGCACATAGATCAATGGAACAGAACAGAGAACCCAGAAATAAACCCACAGCTTTATGGACAACTGATATTTGACAAAGGAGGAAAGAACGTACAATGGAGTAAAGACAGCCTCTTTAACAAATGGTGTTGGGAAAATAGGACATCTACCTGCAAAAAAATGAAACTAGACAATCAACTTACACCATTCACAAAAACAAATCAAAATGAATAAAAGACTTAAATGTAAGCCGTGAAACCATAAGCATCTTAGAAGAAAACATAGGCAGCAAGATCTCTGACATCTGTAGCAGGAATATATTTGCCGATTTATCTCCACGGCCAAATGAAATAAAAGGCAAAATAAACAGATGGACTATATTAAACTAAAAAGTTTTTGCACAGCTTAAAACAATAAGAACCGAATAAAAAGACAAACCACACAACGGGAGAACATATTCGACAGCACGTCTGATAAGGGATTAATAACCAAAATTTATAAAGAACTTATAAAACTCAACACCAGAAGACAAACAATCCAATCAAAAAATGGGCAAATGAAATAAATAGAAATTTTTCCAGAGAGGACATAAGATGGCCAATAGGCATATGAAAAAACGCTCAACATCAGTAATCATTAGAGAAATGCAAATTAAAACCACATTGAGATATCACCTCTCACCTGTCAGAATGGCGCTCATCTGCAAAACAACACAGAACAAGTGCTGGCGAGGATGTAAAGAAAGGGAACCCTCCTGCACTGCTGGTGGGAATGCAGACTGGTGCAGCCACTGTGGAAAACAGTATGGAGATTCCTCAAAAAATTAAAAGTCGAACTACCTTTTGACCCAGCTATCCCACTTATAGGAATATACCCTAAGAACACCATAGCACTGTTTGAAAAGAAGAAATGTGCCCCCATTCTTCTTTCGTGGCATCATTGTTCACTATAGCAAAGATCTGGAAACAGCCCAAGTGTCCATCAGAGGAGAAGTGGATTATAAAGCTTTGGTACATATATACTATGAAATACTACTCAGCCACAAGAAATCATGACATCGGATCATTTACAACAAAATGCATGAACCTTGATAACATTATATGGAGTGAAATAAGAAAAACAGAAAATAACTGAGAACAGCATGATTTCATTCATTGGTGTGACATAAAAGTGAGACTATGAGACATGGACAAGGGTGTGGTGGTTACTGGATGGGGGAAGGAAGGTGAGGGTGGGAGAAGGGGGAGGGGTGGGGCACAAAGAAAACAAGATAGAAGATGACAGAGGACAACTTAACTTTGGGTGATGGCTATGCAACATAATTGAATGATAAGATAACCTGGAGATGTTTTCTTTGAACATATGTATCCTGATTTATTAATGTCACTGCATTAAAGAAGGTAATTACAGTTAAAAAAAACTGTGTGAAGAAAGGGCAGACCACACCTCTGTGTCTCAGAGGTCACACCTCTGGACTTCTGGGGCTATACCTTACTGAGGTCTGTGAAAAAAGTCTGGAGAGACTGACACCTGGGGACAAGGGGCAGAGCCACACTCATCACCCTTTCTAATCCCTGAATTGCTGCATGTGCTATACTCTAGCAGAGGTTATTTCAGTGGGTGAGCCCAACAAGCAGCCTGCAGACAGAGGCTGCAGAAGGCTGCATTGGGAAACGTGGTCATTTGAGTGGATCTTTTCCCAGGCCCAGTGAGGGTAATAGCCAGCATAAAAGTGCAACTTGTTATTTCTATGTACACCTGGACCCAGCAGAGGCAGCCACAAACTCTACATTGCTTGTAGCTCCAAGAAGGTGGCTGAGGGCCAGTCATGAGCAGTGTCTCCCACTGGTTTGCACCGGGTTGCTACTAGGGAGGCTTACAGCTGGCACATCCAGGGGCCAGCTATGGAAAGCATCAGTTCAGGACCTAAAAACCCTTGCGAGAGTGGTATCCTAAGTAAAAGCTCCTCACACCTGGCCCAGCTGAAATGAGTTCCACTCTCTGTGATTAGCACTGGCACAGTGGCTCATGTGCATTGGATAGAGTAGGGCTTCACAGTTAGCACCCTGGGCACTGGATATTCTGTCCTGCTGGGCTAGATTCCACAGTGGGAAGGGAGAGAGACTTGTAGTATGAACATTAAAAGTGTGGGTCCCTGTGATTCTATTGTTGGATCCGGTGGAGGGGCTTAGCCACTTTCAGGAGAGGCACAGTCAACCCCAGGAGAGGACCCTCTCAATCTTCCTCCCTGAGACTATTGTCTCACCAGGTGAAAGAACTTCTGCAGAGGGAATTATTGGCCACACTCAGTCTGAACCTTCTGCTCACCTTGTTGGAGAGAAATAAAATTTGAGTATCCAGCATTGGCAGAGGAATCAAGCTCTGTAATAGGAGCAACATTCCCTATAATGAGCTCCTGTCCAAGAAACCCCTGAAGAAGGGGGTCCCACAAATGATGTATTCACAACCTAAGCTGCCCTACCCACCAATCATGTAACCTGTAGAGGGGTGGGTAGGGTAAGGCCAGTCTGAGCTCACACTAGAGTCTTACTACAGAAGACTCTGTGGAAAGACCAGGCAGCTTCAAAAGGAGGAGTTGAAAAGTGAAGACAAATCTTACAGAGCTTGGGGTTTTTATGGAGCTGCTGTCATCTCTAAGTAAAATGAAGCTGATCCTTATACATAGGTTAGCCCCTCCCACAGTACCCAGGCAAAGAAAAAAACAGCAAAAAGTGCAGTAGCTGCAGACTGGTAGCCCAGAGCACGTTACAAACAACAAGCGACACCAACCCAAGAAGAACTAGAACGAACACTACCGGTAGTGAGGGGAAGACAGCACCAAACCTAAACTAAACTACCTTCACAAGCAGCACACCCAAAGGTGGAGTCTACAAGGCACCAGACACTGGAGAATAAATTCATCCAATAAGAGAGACATTGCACACTGTGCAATACACATGATCAAGGTTGACCTTTAGACCCAGCCAGCCCAAAGAAATAACCATACCCATGGAAGGACCAACTGCATCTAATACTCATATACTACAAGAGGGAAAATAGTACCCTCAAGAAGAATTTTTAGAACAAGGAAAAGAAGTGGCCTGGCGGTCAGTACCACTGAACCTATCTTCTTCATAAAGACAAAAATTTCAAAGTCAAACAACACTACCTAATACACAAACAAGATGGGAAGACAGAGAAATGCAATCTAATTGAATCAACAACTAATCCCTAGAAAAAGAACTAAATGAGATGGAAGTAACCAAACTATAAGATGCAGATTTTAAAACAATGATTTTTAGGATGCTCAAAGATCTTAGAGCAACAATGGATGGACATAATAAGAACCTAAAAAAAGAGATAGCAAGCATCAAAAAGAACATTTAAACTATAAAAAAGAACCAGTCAGAAATGACAAATACAATATCAGAAGTGAAGAATAAACTAGAAGGAATTAATAGCAGGCTGGATGAAGGAGAAGACTGAATCATCAATTTAGAGTTCAAGATAAACAAAAGCACAGAAGCAGAGCAGCCAAAAAAAAGGAGGCTCAAAAAGTCTGAGGAAACTCTGAGAGCTCTGTGACAACATGCAGAGACAACATCCGCATTATAGGGCTTCCTGAAGAAGAGAACAAACAAGGGATAGAGAACCTGATTTAAGAAATCATAGCTGAGCCTGACCTGTGGTAGCGCAGTGGATAAAGCGTCGACCTGGGAACACTGAGGTCGCCAGTTCAAAACCCTGCACTGGTCTGGTCAAGGCACATATGGGAGTTGAGCTTCCAGCTCCTCCCCCCTTTCTCTCTCTTTCTCTCTCTCTCTCTCACTCTGTGTCTCCTCTCTAAAATGAATAAAATAAAAAAAATTTAAAAAAAAAAAAGAAATCATAGCTGAAAACTTCCCTAAACTGATGAAGAAAAAAATCACACAAGTTCAAGAAGCACGGAGAATCCCATTAAAGAGAAACACAAAGAGGCCTACACCAAGACACATCATAATTAAAGTCCCAAAGTTAAGAGACAAAGAAAGAATACTAAAAGTTGCAAGAGAAAAGCAGTTAATTACCTACAGAGGAGCCCTCATATGAATGACATCTGCCTTTCAACAGAAACAGAAGGAATTGGTGAGAAATATTAAAAATGATGCAAAGGAAGAACCTACAACTAAGACTTCTTTATCCAGCATGGCTATCGTATAAAATTGAAGGAGAAATAAAATGTTTCCCAGACCAAAATAAAAAACTCAAAGAATTCATTACAACCAAACCAGTACATCAAGAAATATTAAGGAGCCTGCTGTAATAAAAAGCAAAGGACCAAAAAAAATCTAGAAAAAGAGGATTGTATATTTAAAGAATAAAATTGAAATAAACAACTACATATCAATAATAACCTTAAATGTATATGGATTAAATGCTCCAATCAAAATACACTGGATAGCTGCATGGATAAGAATACAAGACCCTTACATATGCTGTCTACAAAAGACCCACCTCAGAGCAAAAGATACGCATAGACTGAAAGTGAAGGATGGAAAAAAGTATTTGACACAAATAATAATAAAAAAAAGCTGGGGTAGCAATACTTATATCTGACAAAATAACCTTTAAAACAAAGGCTAAATTAAGGGATAAAGAAGGTCACTACATAATAATAAGGGGAGCAATCCAACAGGAAGATATCACCATTATAAATATCTATGCCCCTAATATAGAAGTACCAATATATATATATAAAGCATATTTTTTATGAATTTAAAGAGCGAGATCAACAGCAATACTATAATAGTAGGAGATTTTAGTACCCAACTAACATCAATGAACAGATCCTCCAGACAGAAAATTAACAAAGAAACAGGAGCCATAAACAGCACACTAGATCAATTGGATTTAATAGATTTCTTCAGAACCTTTCACCCCAAAACAGCAAAATATACATTCTTTTCAAGTGCTCATGGTACATTTTCTAGGACAGACCACATGTGAGGTCAGAAAATTAGTGTCAGTATATTTAAGAAGATTGAAACCATATCAAGCATCTTCTCTGATGGCAATGGCATAAAACTAGAAATCAACTACAATAAAAAAATTGAAATACATTCAAACAATTGGAGGTTAAATAGCATATTATTAAATAATGAACAGGTTAAAAATGAGAACAAGGAAGAAATAAAAAATTTCATTAAAACAAATGAAAATGAACATACAACAACTCAAAATTTATGGGACACAGCAAAAGCAATTCTGAGAGGGAAGTTTATAGCATTACTGGCATACCTTAAGAAGCAAGAAAAAGCTCAAATAAACAACTTAACCCTGCATCTAAAAACTAGAAAAAGAACAAAGCCCAGAGAAAGTATAAGAAAGAAAATAATAAAGATCAAAGCAGAAATAAATAACATAGAGGCTAAAAAAATATACAGTGGCCTGACCTGTGGTGGTGCAGTGGATAAAGCGTCGATATGGGAACATTGAGGTCGCCAGTTCAAAACCCTGCACTGGTCTGGTCAAAGCACATATGGGAGTTAATGCTTCCAGCTCCTCCCCCCTTTCTCTCTCTCTCTCTCTCTCTCTCTCTCTCTCTCTCTCTCTGTGTGTGTGTGTGTGTGTGTGTCTCCTCTCTAAAATGAATAAATAAAAAGAAAAAAGAAAAAATATACAGAAGATCAATGAAACCAAGAGCTGGTTCTTTGAAAAGGTTAACAAGACTGATGAACCTTTAACCAGACTAATCAAGAAAAAAAAGAGAGAAGACTCAAATAAATAAAATTAGAAATGAAAGTGGAGATGTAACAACTTACACAGCAGAAATAAAAAGGATTGTAAGAAAATACTATGAAGATCAGTATGCAAAAAAATTGGACAACCTAGGTGAAATGGATAAATTTCTATAACATATTATCTTTCAAAACTCAATCTGGAAGAATCAGAAAACCTAAACAGACCAATCACAACAAATCAAATTGAAACAGTTATCAAAAAACTTACAGCAAACAAAAGTCCTGGACCAGATGGCTTCACAGGCAAGTTTTACCAAATATTTAAAGAAGAACTAACACCTATCCTTTACAAGCTATTTCAAAAAATTTAAGAAAAGGGAAGGCTTTCAAGCTACTTTTATGAGGCAAGCATAATCCTCACTCCAAATCCAGGTAAGACACCAACAAAGATAGGAAACTATAGGCCAATTTCCCTGATGAACTTAGATGCTAAAATTCTCAACAAAATATTGGCGAACCAGGTCCAGCAATACATAAAAAAAATCATACATCATGATCAAGTGGGATTTATTCTGGGGAGGCAAGGCTGGTACAATATTCGCAAATCAATAAATGTGAACCATGACATAAACAAAAGTAAAGAAAAAAATCACATGATAATATCAATAGATGCAGAAAAAGCATTTGAAAAAATCCAGCACCCATTTATAATCGAACTCTCAGCAAAGTGAGAATACAGGGAACATACCTCAACATGATAAAGGCCATCTATGACAAACCTACTGCCAACATCATACTCAATGGACAAAAAATTGAAAGCAATTCCCTAAAGATCAGGAACAAGGCAGGGGTGCCCCCTTCACCACTCTTATTCAACATAGTTCTGGAAGTCCTAGCTACAGCAATCAGACAGGAAGAAAAAAAAGGCATACAAATTGGAAAAGAAGAAGTAAAACTATCATTATTTTCTGATTACATGATACCATACATAGAAAACCCTAAAGTCTCAGTCAAAAAATACTAGACCTGATAAAATGAATTTAGCAAGGTGGCAGGATATGAAATTTATTTTCTGAAATCAGTGGCATTATTATACACCAACAATAAACTGTCTGAAAAAAATTAAGGGAATAATCCCCTTTACTATTGCAACAAAAAATAATAATAATAAAATACCTAGGAGTAAATTTAACCAAACTGGTAAAAGACTTGTACTCACAAAATTAGAAAACATTAATAAAAGAAATCAAAGAAGACACAAACAAGTGGAAGCATATATCATGTTCATGGATGGGAAGAATAAACATCATTAAAATGTTCATATTATCCAAAGCAATCTATAAATTTAATGCAATTTTTATTTAAATACCAATGGCATACTTCAAAGATACAGAACAAATATTGCAAAAATTTATATGGAACCAAAAAAGAACCCAAATAGCCTCGGCAATCTTAAAAATCAGGAAGTGAGAGGTATCACACTTCCTGATATCAAGTTATACTACAAGGCATTGTACTCAAAATAGTTTGATACTGGCATAAGAAAAGGCATACAGATCAATGGAACAAGACAGAGGACCCAGAAATAAGCCCATGCCTTTATGGTCAATAGATATTTGACAAAGGAGGTAAGAGCATAAAATGGAGTAAAGACAGTCTCTTTAACAAATGGTGTTGGGAAAACTGATAGGTATATACAGAAAAATGAAACTAGACTATCAACTTACACCATTCACAAAAATAAATTCAAAATGGATAAGAGAATTAAATGTAAGTCATGAAACCATAAACATCTTGAAAGAAAACATAGGCAGTAAACTCTCCAGTATCTCTCGTAGCAATATTTTTGCTGATTTTTCTCCAAAGGCAAGTGAAATAAGTAACAAAATAAACAAATGAGATTATATCAAACTAAAAAGCTTTTGCACAGCAAAAGACACAATGAACAAAATAAAAAGACAACCCACACAATAGAACATATTCACCAATATTTCTAATAAGGGGTTAATAACCAAAATTTATAAAGAACTTCTAAAACTCAACACCAGGATTGTAAACAATCCAATTTAAAAATGGGCAAAAGAACTGAATATACACTTTTCCAAAGAGAACATACAGATGGCCAATAAGCATATGAAAAAATGTACAATGTCACTAATCATCAGAGAAATGCAAATTAAAACCACAATGGATACCATTTCACACCTGTCAGAATGGTGCTCATTAACAAAGTAACACACAATAAGTACTAGCTATGTGTGGAGAAAAGGGAACCATCCTGCACTGCTGGTGAGAATGTGGACTTGTGCAGCCAATGTGGAGAACTGTATGAGGTTTCCTCAAAAAATTAAAAATGGGATTGCCTTTTGACCCAGCTATTCCACTTTTAGAAATATATCCTAAGAATACCAAACCACTGGTTCAAAAGAAGATATGCATCCCCATGTTTATTGCAGCATTGTTTACAATAGCCGAGATCTGGAAACAGCCCAAGTGCTTGTCAGTGGATGAGTGGATTAAAAAGCAGTGATACATATACATAATGAAATACTATGCAGCCATGAAGAAGAAGGAAATCTTACCTTTTGCGATAGCACAGATGGACCTGGAGATTGTTATGCTATAAATTAAATAAGCCAGAGAAAGAAAAGTATTGTATGATCTCACTTATATGTGGAACCTAATGAACAAGGTGAACTGAGGAATTGAATAGAGGCAGAGGCAGGGTCACAGGGACCAGAGGGACAGCTGTCAGAGGGAAGGCGGATGAGGGGATGGAATCATAGAAGGTAAAGGGATATATATATATATCAATCACAGAGATATAGATCACAGGACAGCAAATCCTAGAGGGAAGGGGAGAGGGAGTTATAGGTAGGAAGGAAGGGGTATAAAAAGGGGCTCAGGGGTGTGGGATAAGGGTGTTATATTCAGTGGAACACTTGAATCCATGTAGACTCAATAAATTAAAATTAATAAAATTTTTTAAAAAGTTACGTATCAAAAGAATGCAAAATAAATAAACCCTGCTTCACTAATAATATTTGACTAATAATGAATACAGAAAGAGAACCACAGATATTTACAGACATCACAGATTATTAGACGGGATATAAAATAATCTGTTTCTGTTCAAAAGTGTTTTTCTTATGTAGAGTGGAATATTCAAAGATGAAAGATTTGGTCTTCAAAGTTAGTGAGCTGAGTTTTATTGATACCTGAAGAAAAAGTGAGAAAGAAAATATATCCTTTTTTCTCATTTAGAATCTTGTTATAAATAATAAAAAGTTTAACCTGTTACAGAATTAATAAACTCTCCTACAAAACTCATTTGATCAAAATCTTTACATCTCATATAATTTCATATCTTCAAAAGACTTTAGGGGGTTGGGGAAAATTAAACCCTTGGGTCAATGGGGTGAACATCCTACTTGCCATTAGGCTGAAAAACAAATAACATAAATAAATATAAATAAAATTTTTCCATAATTTGGCAAGATGGAAGCACTTCTCTGAGAACTGGCTATGCTTTTCTACTAGGAAGAGTGTGCCTTGATTTTAGACGTGGAAAGCCCATGAGAGAGGCTCTGGATAATTATGCACTGAGTAACACTGGGACATTTCTTACTATTTACGGTCTGCATATTTGAATTCTCAGTGGCATTTTTACTTTGAAGATTTAATTCCAAAGTAAACTATAGTAATAATTAAACATGATGGATAGATGATTTTTGTATTTTTCTGGCATTAGTGTACATCTCAAATAGTCTATTTTAAATTTGTTATAAATTCATATTTAAAATCAGCAAATACCTATGAGGGCGCCATAATTTGCCAAAAATTGTGCTGAGTGCTTTCACCTTACTACCATGCAACAATGTGATAAAATTAGTGGTAATAAGCCTGGTCTTTTGAAGAACAGTTAATAAGGATCCATATTCTTCTACATACGACATGTAGTAAAGCAAAGTCCTGCTGATGGTGATAAATTCAGCATATGAAACAATACAGGAGCCTTATCTGTGCTTAATAACCAACCTTCAAAGTAACTTCAGTATACATTCTGGATTATTGGAAGCTAACTCATTCAGAGATCCAATCATGTAAATATACATAGTAGAACTCTTGTATTGATATGGATTCTGAATACAGATAAAACTGCATAATTACAAGGTACCAAATCCAGTGCACAGCATTGAAAAACTTGAAAGAAGGTGAAGGGATTAGCCAAAAACATGTACACATAAAACATTGACATAGACAACAGGGTGGTAATAGACAGAGGGAAAGGGGAACTGGGGGCAGCTGTAGATGGGCAAAGGGGGCAGGGGAACGGAGACTGAAAGAGACTTTGCTTGGAGCAGAAGGTATACAATGCAGTGTGCAGATGGTGTTAGATGGAGTGATACACTTGAAATCAGTATGGTTTTGCAAACCAGTGTCATCCCAATAAATTCAACTTAAAAAATAAGTAAAATAGTGTTGTTCCCCCACTGAAATGTGTCCTTTCTCCATGAGAACAAAGTGGGGTTTTTTTTGCTGTATAGCCAAAAGAATAGTATGTGTGCAAAATGAACTGTTGAATGAAAGTCTACACTAATCTCCTGTTACTAAAGTTACAAGTTGTTTCCTTTTATTATTATAAACTACTTTAATGGGGGCAAGAAAGAAATAGCCTACAAATGTAGGGGCTAATTGTTCTTTAGGCTACAAAAGGACACAGAACACATGGAAATCGAATTCCTTCCCAGCACAATATGTAGTAGTGGACATCTAGAAGTTAAGGCACTCTTAGCTTTCATATTTCTTCTATACTGCCAAATATTTGCCAAAATATGCAATTAGATGTAGTTTTAAAAGTTGTAAATTCTACTAATTAAAAATGATACAAGCCAGTTGGAAGAGCAGCCTGAGCAGCAGAGGCAGAGGCAGGAGAAAGGGCTGACAAGAACGCCACGCTGAGTCAGGAGCCTCTGAAATGTCTATTTGCTTTTCCTTACTGCTCTATGTTGCATATTTATAAGTGAATGTGCTCACTATTTCAATTTCTGTAAATGACTATTTTGTTCTGTGTTTAGAAAGGAAATAAAATATATGGACATTTTTTTTGTCATTTTATTTTGATGTATAGTTAACAATATGTCACGTGCTGTAAATTGCTATCTGACATACCAAACATAAATAAACAGTGAAGCAGGATCAAGACTTTCACCAGTTTTGGAAAACAGAGGAACATGACGGTAGCCTGCAAAAAGAATCAAATCTAATTAGAGCAATAAAAAGAAATTACCTGGCAATGGCTCCAATAACCCTACTGATAAATAATGTATCTTTACTAAGCATACCAGAAAAACTCTGACTGTATATTTATATTCTTCTTGTATATTAATTCTCCAGAAAAGTAAAACATTTTAGGTTGCTATTTTGGCTTCCCTCTGAGTAACACTAAGGACACAGCTCACGCTTCTCCTCTTTCAAAGTACAGTGTCTCCAAAATTAGCCATCACACTTCTGCTTCAGACTCTGTTTTCTAGGTACATCTCAGATGCTGTTAGAAAAGTTATCATAGTGAGATGAGGTAATTGGGAGGACAATATAAATCAACCCGCAAGGTGACTGCAACATACAGGCAGCCTTGAAAAAGTCAAGAAAGGATCATCTTGGGTTCCCAGTCTCTTCTCAGGTGAGAAGAATGAGTCACTGCTTCTCCCTTCGATTTGATTCCCATCCTTCATTATTTATGGTAGTTGTAACTATTCCTAACTGAAACAAATAGCTATGATCTATGTAAAGGAACACTCATATATGCTTAATTCGTCCAATTCGTCTTCCCAGAGATCCTGCACCCCAATTCCACATTCCTTATGAGAACATATTTCTGTAATTCCACCAAGAGAAAACGTGTGTGAGTATATAAAATTTCCTTTACATCTGGCTATCATGAATAAGCTATTTGTTATATCAAAGTCAGTCTTTGGTAAACTCAAGTTATAATTTACTGTCAGCACAATCATCTTACTTTTAGGAATATTACCTTTGTTCATGCATAACACAGGTAAAGTATATTGCCCGAGAAATTCATTTCCTGCTATTACATTTTGATTTTCTACAACAAAACGTATCAATGCCAGTTCGGGCACCTGAATAACAAATGTGAATGTTTCATTCCATCTTGGATTAAAAGCTGAAACAATAAGAAATAGACAGAATCAAAGAATCGTAGACAGAGTTTCTGGAGAAAAATTCATAACATCTGTCTTCTAAAATATTTATTTTCAACACTTTAATAAAATAGCGTGTGTTTCAAAGCACTTCAATTTTTAACTCACCCACTGAGACAATCCAATAACAATAATTATTGGGAATTTACTATTGCTGGGCAGTATTCTAAGAACTTTAATTAGATAATCTCATTTGACCCTCATAACAACTGCATCAAAGTTCTTACTATATACATTCATAGATGAAAAAACCTGAGGCAGAAAGATGCTATATAACTTCCTAAGGGTTTCTTATGCATAGCCATGAATGGCAGGTAAGAATCCATGTAAATGGAGTCTGATTTCAGAGCAGAACAGTTTAATCATTATGTAATATAACTGCTGTTGAGACATAAAAAAGTAACATCATTTTTCTATACCAGGTCTTATTATAGGGAGAGCTCCATGGATAGTTGTTGGACTAAAGGCTAGATAATAAGCGCTCTAAGCCATCTCTTGATCTTTCATTTGACTAAGTTCTCATTTTTAACATCTAAAATTTAATGAGTAATTTAGGACTCTAACAAAGTAGATCATCCCAAACACCAATCTCTTGTCAAACAAGAAATCTAACTTGTTTCAATGTGTCCTAAATCATCCAATATTTAAGCATAATTTAATGAAATCAATAAATTCAAAAATATAATGCTCTTAATAAAGAGTCAGAGGTTTGGAGAGAAATAACACATTTTTTTTTTCATGGACAAAGGCAATGTTACATCAATGATGGCAATCGCTTTTGCTCTTTGAGTTACATCTTTAGAAGCACTGAAAAAGTATACTTTATGTTTTCAATGGTGCTTCTGTAGTCACAAGTGCACATTTACTAAACAGTAATCTATGGTGCAGTTTATGCCCATAAAAAATATTGAACTGGTTGACTCATGCTGAGATAATGATTGTATTACCTTGTCCTAAGAAAAAAAATAATACTATAAAGGAGCAGGTTTAAGAGTTTGTTTTATATAGACACTGAAAAATGCACAAAATTCTTATACTAATTTATTCTACTTCTTCCAACCCTACTTCACTATAAGCATACCCTTTCTTTCTCTCACACATACTCTCACAACATTTTTACTATATGAGCAAGTCCTTTTAGTTGTCAAAAAAGTAAAATGGAATACTAAATTTGATAGTTATGAATATAGTTTTCCCTAGCATGACTCAAAATAATTATTTTCACACCTTAACCAAACATAATATTTTTCTTCCCAGACTCTCAAGCCTTCTGTTACATTGTCATTGCCTTAGTACCTAAGCTGTCTAAGAATCCCTCTTGTCCAGCAACCTAAACTTTGACTTCTGTTAGTCTCCCTTACATACATCCTCCATTCGTTTTCTGATGTCACCCTTCTTCTTTATGTACTTCTACATCCTCTAACAGTGCAATCATATCTTGACTCTATTTTGTATTTCTCACCTCCTGCTCATAAACTTCTTCCTATCTAATTTGCAGAAATAATCTTACCAAAGCTCAACTCTGTTGGTGTTGTATCCCTTTTTAAAAAATTTAATCATTCATTTTCTCTAGAAATGAAAGTTCTTAACACCTTTTCATGGCTTGCACGATTTTCCAAGACCATCCCCAATAAAAATTTCTTCTTTTATCTCACACTAATCTTTCTTAAGTAACCTGTATTCCACTTATCATGAACTTCATTACTTTTCCTCAACATGTTGAACTTTGTCTTCACCGTGTTTTAATACTCATTATTATTCCCTTTGCTTTCCATATTCTTATCCTCAAGCTCTGTAAAAAAATTTTACTCATTCTCTAAGAATTATCTCCAAATTTGTCCCTTTTACTACAAGTATTTGTATTTTCTTTAAAGCTCTAATAACTCTTTACCATAATAGCTTTACTTGTATCTCAATTTCACACTGAACTGTAAACTATTTATAACAGAGTTAGTTGGGACATATATAACAGTACACTTAATAAAGCAAGGTTTTAAGTTTCTTGACATTAGCACCAGAAGTTTAACATAATAGGCTCAGTAATATCTGAAGAACTAAACTGAACTTCTGCTGGAATATCCTCATAAAGTCCAAAGAATATCATAGTATTGTAAGAGGTGCAATGAATAGATAAATATTTAGTATATTTTGCCATGAAGAGTCAAGTAATAGGATAGAAAGAACAAAAGACAGGTTACTAAAAGTTCCTGCTATTAGCAGTCACCATTAGCAGAAACTGTCATTGTAATGTGCCTTCAACTGTAAAGGATACCAATTAAGGCAGTAAGTCATCATTAATATCTTTTCCCATTGATAACATAGGACAAGGTAGCAGAAGTTCCCAAATCATTTTTTCCATGCTTTTTTTCACTAGAGATCATGCTACAGTAGGTTTATATGGCATCCTCAGTCTAAATCAGAACCACAGAACTTTTTTCTTTTTCTTTTTAGCAAAAGAGAGAGACAGAGACAGACAGGAAGAGAGAGAGGTGAGAAGCATCAATTCATATTTGCACACTTTAGTTGTTCGCTGATTGCTTCTCATACATGCTTTGACTGGGAGACTCCAGCAGAACCAGTGGCCTCTTGTTCAAGCCAGACACCTAAAACTTCAACACAATAAATTTTTGATTCAAGCCAATGACCATGGGGTCATGTCTATAATCCCACGCTCAAGCCAGATGAGCCCAATGCTCAAGCCGGCGACCTCAGGGTTTTGAACCTGGGTCTTTAGCGCCCCAGGTTGACACTGTATCCAATGCAACATCACCTGGTGAGGTCAGAGTTACAGAATTTTATCTAAAATAATTCAAGCAGTGAAGTAAAAATACATAACATGCTGTATTAGAATAATCATATTTTATTTATTTTACACAGAAACTAGATACAAAATAGATTTCAGCCATCAAAATATTTCTCATAGCCCTGGCTGGTTGGCTCAGTGGTAGAGCATCAGCCCAGTGTGTGGATGTCCCAGGTTTGATTCCTGGTCAGAACACACGGGAGAAGTAACCATCTGCTTCTCCATCTTTCCCCATCCCCCTTCTCTTTCTCTCTCTCTTTCTTTCTTCTCCTCCCTCAGCCATGAATCTATTGGTTCAATGAAGTTGACACCCCAGGCACTGAGAATTGCTCCTTGACACCTCTGCTTATGGCACTAAAAATAGCTCAGTCGCCAAAAACAGAGAAGGGCCCCTGATGGGCAGAGCATAGCCCACTAAGGGGCTAGCCAGGTGAATCCCAGTCAGGTGCATGAGGGAGTCTGTCTCTCTGCCTCCTCTACTCTCACTTAATTTTAAAAAAAGTCTCTCTTAATTCAGTTATGTTGGGTTAGAAGTGGAAAAAGTAGTAATTTTTTAGGTCAGTTAAACTTTTGTATCTGTAATCTGAAAATATATCTAAATAACACATTAAATTATTATTGAATTATTTTTGCTTCATATAACACTTTCATCATCTTGAACATAATGTAAAACTTTTGCCTTAGGAGTAATAAACATGTATCAAAATTCTATCAATATATAATTTTTAAGTTTTCCAACAAAATATCTAATAGAAATTCAATAAAATATATGAGGAGCTCACCATTTTTTTGAATTACACAAGTCTGCTGTTTACTTTCATCATTTGGAACACCAAAAATTTCTATACTCACTAATGCGTTAGCTTTGTTAGATGATGAATTGCTACTGAGAGGCAACTGCATACCACTGATAAGCTGTGGAAAAATATTTAAACACAAGAGTTTAACAGATCTCAAACTGCATCAACACTTAATTTCAAAATAAAAATGTATTCTAAAAACTTGACAGATTCTAAATCAGTTTTCATAAAATAATGTGAAAGTATAAAATAAAGCAAAATTTAAAAGTTAACATTTTATACTCAGGATAGATGGATATCTGGAACATGTCTAAATTATTCCATTGATTTTTTGTTTTGTTTTGTTCTTTTCTTTCAGAGAGAGAGAGGGGGACAGACAGGGACAGACAGACAGCAAGGGAGAAAGATGGGCATCAATTCTTCGTTGCGGCACCTTAGTTATTCAGTGATTGCTTTCTCATATGTGCCTTGACCGGGGTGCTCAAGGTGAGCCAGTGACCCCTTGCTCAAGCCAGCAACCTTGAGCTCAAGTCAGTGACCTTGGGCTTCAAACCAGTGAACTCTGGGCTCAAGCCAACAATCATGGGGTCATGTTTATGATCCCACACTCTAGCTGGGGACCTCAGAGTTTCAAACCTGGGTCCTCAGCATCTCAGGTTGACACTCTATTCACTGCACCACCACTTGGTCAAGTTACTGATTTGTGATTACAATAGAATCCACATTGTCCAGGGTTTATGTTTAAATATGTGTTATTTATTTATTTTTTATTTTTCTGAAGCAATAAGCAGGGAGGCAGAGAGACAGACTCCAGACTCCCACATGCACCTGACCAGGATCCACCAAGCAAGCCCACTAGGAGGTGATGCTTTGCCCATCTAGGGCATTGCTCCATTACAATGGGAGCCATTCTAGCACCTGAGGCAGAGGCAGGGAGCCATCCTCAGCAGACAGGCCAAGTTTGCTTCAGTGGAGCCTTGGCTGTGGGAGGGGAAGAGAAAGATAGAGAGAGAAAGGAGAAGGGGAAGGGTGGAGAAGCAGACGGGCATTCCCCTGTGTGCCCTGGCTGGGAATCGAATCTGGGACTTCCACACACCAGGTCGATGCTCTACCACTGAGCAAACCAGCCAGGTCTGTTTTTATTTTTAAAGTATTTGTTATCATTGTTAAAAAGCAGTGCCTAAAAGCATTGTTATGATCATCTTCTACTGTAATTCAAGCTGAGTTACTCTAGTAACATGAACTATTTCCATATTCATATTATATATATACAGCAAAAATTAGAAGCAATATAAATACAACTTCAATTTACTACATAGCATTTTATAATAGTATAATTTATATGTTTAGATAATTTATCACAAAGTTTACATTATCTGTTGTTGTCTATATTATCATAAATAATCTGTATCTGAAAAATCCATTATTTCATGTGTATAGTAGGGACTGGGTATTAGAAAAAATGCTTAACAAAGTAACTAGTTATTGTTTTACTTAGCCTCTTATTAGTCAAGCTAATGTGGGAGCCAACATTTATTTTACTTTAAAGAACAAAGCTTGAACAAAAATCACTATTTGAAGTATACTTAATTTCTAAAATGTACTAATGTAAAAATGAGGCATAATTTTAATTTTTGAATTTTATAATAAAGACAAACAAATAATTAAGCTTGAAAAGAAAAAGAAAGAAGTAATTTTTTCTTTTTTACAGCTATAAATTATGGCATTAGCTTAAAAATCAGAGTGACCACAAATATTTAACAGCCAGTATGGAATGGGCATTAATTAATCAGCATAATTAAACATTAAGTAAACAACTAGTATACCAATACCAGAACCTACTAGTTTCATATAAGCTCTGCAGATAATAGACCCTTACCAATACAGAAAAGGTTCTCTATTGGTATATACCACATTTTATCTAGTTAGAAAATTGTCTAACTAAATAAATAATAACTGAATATAAAAAGTAAAAAGGAATTTAGAATATTGTTCCAAGAATTTATGTATCTGATTCACAAATCCCTTCAAGAGACAACTACAAAGGGCAGATGTCAAATAAAAAACCATCAGTGGTCAACCAGAGTAGCTCTGCTTTTATTTTTTGGGCGTATTTATGAGATCCGGAACTACTTTTTTTTTAAAAAAAAAGAAGGCTTCATAGTTTATATAAGCTTAAAATTAACTTGCCTAGTTCAAAACTCTTAGTTTGCCAATGACAAAATATAAACCAAATATGTTGAATGACATCATCAAGGGCATAAAAAAGCTTAAAAAAAATCTCTTGATTCCCATGTCATGCCCTCCACAATTTCTGCAAGTCATAATGTAATCAGTCACGTTGCTCCCTAGGATGATCAAAGCAAGAAGGAAGACCCACTAAGTTAGGGCATAATTCTGGAAAGATTATTAACCCTGTCTGTATCACACACCATGTCACTTACATCCTTACATGACACCCCTTATAATACAAACAGATGACATTTGTAAACATCTGTGCATACTAGCTATCTTCCATCTCTGCTTTCTCAATAAAAAGAGTGTGTATGTTCTTTTTATTATTCTCAACATGAAAAAGAAACAGTCTATTCAGTTAACCTACTTGTATTGAACATATACTTTGTGTCAGGCACTGTGGATAAGAATTTGACAAAAGACAATCATTATCCTTAAAAGACCTTCAGTCAAGAGAGGGAGAATGACAAGTACTACAGGTAAATTAACAAGTATAATATAGTGTAATAAGTACCTAATATATGCATGCATAGGGTGTTATGGAAAACCAGAGGAAAACTGAAAAATGAAAATGAAGCACAAGTAAGTGTAGGAATAAACTTCCATAAAAGAAGTGACTCGAGTGTTAAAAAATGAGTCAGAACACAATTGTCAGGTGAAAGATGAAAGAATAGTCCAGTGAAAGAAGAGAGCAATACATGGAGATATCATCATGGACAAAAGAAGCTTCTTTATCGTTACAGAATGAGGTGAGAGGCTGGAAGTGGTGAGAGATGGGCCAGAGAAGTAAGCTAAGGCCTGACTAAAAAAGCAATCAAGAGACACATATAATGTTAAGTAGGCACAAAAAGGTTAGCATTGTAGCAAAACCTGTCTGGTCAACTTGTGAAAAATGGAAGACTAAGGCAGGTTATCTTAAAACCCCTTGGGAAGCAAAAAGAAAAAATGTGATGACAGGTAACAAATTCCTAAAATAGGATAGCAGCAAATGGCTTCAGACCAAGAAAATAAATAAGGAAGATATTTAAGAATAAGTTGCATAGACTTTAGTGATGGAGTGGACATGTAAAGTGAAAAAGATGTGAAAGAGAAGAATGTCTCCCAATTTTTAACCTGAGTTAACTGAATCAATAAATTCGACTTAACTCATGACATTTAAATAAAATAAAAGTATATTTGACTAGAAGGAAGTTCAGGCCTTAATACTTTAACTTTGACAGAACAGTGATTAGGTAGGGATGCTAAGTAGGCTATTAAAAAATATACTTTTATATTCCCAAAGTGGGGTTAGAATAAATATTTGAGCATTATTGGTGGTTGAAACCAAGACAAGCAGAATATTTAGTTTGAGATGAGGATTAAGAAAAAGGCTTAGGCAATGTAAAAATATTTTAGTGGAGGTAGAGGAAGAGGAACCTGCAAATGAAAATGAGAAAGAATTGCTTAGGACATATGGGAAAAAGGATACAAAAAGCCCCAGACACCCAGCAAGATTTGTGTGCAGTAAGGAATTTTAAAGATTGGCTGATTCATCCCTTCTTTTTACTAAAACAAGGAGAACAATAGATTAATTGCTTTTTTTTAAGTGAGAGTAGGGGAGATAGAGAGACAGACTCCCACACGTGCCCCAACCAGGATCCATCTGGCAACTCACGTCTGGGGCCGATGCTTTGCCCATCTGGGGCCATGTTAACAATTGAGCTATTTTTAGTGCCTGAGGTGGAGGCATGATGGAGCCATCCTCAGCACCTGGGGCTAACGTGCTCGAATTAATCAAGCCATGGCTGCAGAAGAAGAAGAGAGAGAGAGAAAAAAGGAAAGGGAGAGAAGCAGATGGTTGCCTATCCTGTGTGCCCTGACTGGGAATCAAACTCAGGACTTCCACATGCTGGATTGACAGTCTACCACAAAGTCAACCAGCCAGGGCAAGACTCATTGCTTAAAACAATCAGAACAATGCAACTTTTTGCATTTCTCATTTATGCAAAAAAGGCAACAGCAAGACTTCGCAGATATGGAAGGATGCTGAAATAGCACCCACCTATATTACCTAAAATTATTAACAGAAATTTAAAAGGTATTTAAAGAATTCATTGAAACTAGAAATAGTAATATATACTACTTAGTTTAAATAATAACCAAAACAAGAAAAAGAAAAAGTTATTAATTGTAAGACTAGTGGCTACCACCATCGTGGCCATTCACATGCAGGTTCCCATTAGATTTGGTCAGATGGTAAAGAAACTGCAGAGCCAAAAACTGGTGGGCCATTCCTTTATTCTAGCCTCACACCCGGCAGGCGAGTAAACACAAACACACAGGGCTCCAAAACCCATTCACACATTCTCCAGTTCCACAACCAGGAGAATCTTCTTCAAGTTTTCCTAGAATCAAAGGCCCCCACCAGCCTCAGTACCCTCTAGTTCCCCATATCCTTCTCCTGCACAAACTGCAAAAACATGGCTTCCTCCTTCCTCCTTCTAAAAAACTACCTGGGACCACAAAGACCCCACTTCTATCACACATTAGCATAACAATGGCCCTCCCCAAGCAGGAAGGTAATTAGCAGTTTCACTTGGGCAGCGTCATTCATGTGAGCAGCACCATTTTTAACAAAGTGAGCATAAATATCACATTTTACAAACATATTTACATAACATTAATCTTTATAATTTTTTAATTAAAATTAAAAAGGAATACGAAACTTATAATAACATTGTAAAGAAAGTTTAATGGACATTCTAGTAAGTTTAATTCCACATTCTAGTAAGAGTATCATTTAATCTATTTGGGGATGTACCCAGTGCTGTAGGCAATTTCTACTTATCCATTAGATACTCCTATTTTACAGTCAGAAAACCCCTAACCACCAGAAGAATAGTCAGCTGAATAGTTCATTGGCACTACTTCCTGCAGTGGCCAGAATCATTTTCATCCCATTCATTTTTGCTTTATTGTCTTCCTGCATTAATCTCTAGAAAACAGCTCTTAAACTCTCTCTCATTCTCAGCTGGGACAAAATGGCTTGGGCCTAAATTGGATGAAAGCAGTCCCCTAACTCTTGTAACTTTATGTCAGTAGAGGAAGCAGCTAATATGGAACAGGTGTGAAGAAGTGCTATCTGGAGGTTCTTGTGTTTCCTCCCAACCCTTATCCCTCACCCTCACCCCACCCCCCAGCTCCCCACCCATTCCACCTCCGACATCCAGGTAACAGTAGCTGGAGAGCTTTCTCCTCAGCCAGCAGTGCTGCAGTCATAACATGAAACACAATAAATTTGACTAGGGACAGCAATATAAGTATCACAATCCCAGAATAGAATCTGAGATGGTGCATATGGTTCTAGGAGCAACTAGTTAAAATGAGAGAAGGACCAAAGATACCACATGAATCCAATTTTTTGCAAACAACAGGTACAAATATAATCTAAAATAGAATTGTTCATAATTAAGAGGAGAAAGAAAGTTCAGGATATTTAAGATTTGGTGACATTAAAAGAAAAAAAGGAAACAAACACAGCACTTATAGAAGAATAAAAAAGCTTTGGAAAAGACTATGGAAAACCATGCATTTTAGACAATTATTTTTGCTCTCTATGAAATTACACAGGGTGTAGTAAAACAAAAGATCAAAGATGGAATAAGAAGATAGTAGTCAGGGGAAGGATAGAAATAAAAAGCAAACAATATGAGGTAAAACAATATGGGGGAAAACTAATAATGCAGGTGAGATATTCGCATCAACATTAGAAGCAGTAAAAAATAAAAAAAATTCAGAGAATAATCAAATGCAGAGGAAACAAGAAAGTGATCAATTTGACACAAATTAGTAACATGAAAAAAAAAGACATTCAAGGAAAGCGTATGAATATGTTTAGTCTCTAAGTAATCAGAAATATTCAGAGACATCACGGGGAAAAAGTCTTGAAGTATAAAGGTCTAATTCTGAGGCTAATAAAAAGCAAGTAGCTCTTAGAATTTCCTGGTCAAATTTCTTAAAGTTATAGAAGAGAAAAAAAAAAGGCAGCATATCTACAAGGTAATGAGTGGGCTTAACTCAGACTTCTCTATCACAATATTAAATGTCTATAGACAATAAAATAACATAAATAAACTTTAAAGAGGAAAAGGTTTTAGCCTCAATATTTCTAGTCACAGGCTGATCAGGCAAAATATCAATTGAAATATATATATATATATTTTTTAAACAGAAGGATGCTAGCTAAAATACCAGCCACCCTACAGTGTGTCCGTAAAGTCATGGTGCACTTTTGGCCAGTCATATGGTCAAAAGTGCACCATGCTTTACGGACACACTGTATAATGCCTAAAAGAGATTAACAAAAACTTAAAAAGCATTGCAGGAAATCAATGAAACTCAAAATATTAATGTATACTCTCTAACATATAATAACCAAGAATGAAAAGTTATTAATCTTACCCTTATTGTAAGTGTAAGTGGATTGCTGCCTTCTGGTACTTCATATGGATGAAACTCTGACTTATTGCCTCTTAGGAACTGTGGCTTCAAAATATATCCAGAACCACCATTATCCAAAAATTTCCCATTTTGAATGTCCATAGGCAGACCAGGGGTCTGAAAATTTAAGGCCACTGTAAGTAAAAGTATTGTGACATTGTCAGGAAATGGAGGGAACAGCTAAAGAAACATATTAATAGATTTATTGAAACCACAGGTTATATATCTTCAAACATTTTAAGAGCCAATCTCATTAGTTAAATAATATTTCCTCCTGCCATGTCTATATTATAAAGGTGAGTTTTAAAGTTTAATCTATAAATTATTTTACAGTTTCAAGTCAAAAAATCAAAACAGCATACAATGCTGGTTATAGAATAACATTGTACATGTTAGATAGCATCCAGTATATATGAGAATAAAGAAAATCAGTACATTAGATGCAGGAAGGGAAGACATCAACTATATCATAAACATCAGGTCCAAAGAGATGTCACTTGAGAAAAAAATGGAAAAAAGCAGAGCAATAATATTGCTAAAATATAGAAATACTTTCATATAAGCTGGTAAATAGCTACTACAATGCAATACCACTCTCCACCGTCCAACACCCCCCACCACTATCCTGACCCTGCTCTCCCCCTCTCTGCAGAACCACACAGGCTTTGGCACAATCCAGTAGCAGAATGGTAAACACCTGGCAATTTCTGACTGGCTAGTGCCAGTGCTATACAAGCTGATCAGTTTGGCACAAGGAGAGTTTGGTAAGGACAAATACAGCCATGTAATCTCATTCACTTTTCAACTCTGAATGCAGAAATTGGTATAAAGTACAAAAGGCAGAGGTTACTTCATTTGTAAAGGCCTTCAACAAGCAAACGACTTGACCTTCACTCCCGTCTTAAATCCATTTTGGGTTCCTTTCTCCCTTTTTACACTTCCCATGCTAACTTTTCATAAATGTACTCCATGCCCCCAACTTTCACCTAGATTTACCCCTCTAACACGTTTAGGAATTACTTCAACTCTTGAAACCAATGAGTCATCACTATTGCTGACTGCAAAACACTCAGAGCCAAAAAAAAATCTTCATAAGAAGCTCTTTTCAAGAATCATTCATTAATTTATAAAATTTACTTTATCTTATCTTTACAAAAAACTCAATATCTTATATATAACATACCCATTTGACAACCTACATTCCAAAATTCTTGAGGATTAAAATTAGAAGAGTCTGCTCTTGTTGCTTTGGGATATATTCTGGTAATAAACTTCTTGGTGTGAAGAATAAACTCACGGGCTAAAAATAAATTATTAACACACTGAAAATTTTCAAATAAATTATATAAACTTCTTTGTCTATATATATTATATAATTATACAGTCGTTTCAACAATTTATATATATACTGTCTTGGCAAAAATATTTGAAATTCATATAAATCAAAATAAATTCATGCTTTTGTGTCTGTGTTATTCATTGTTTTAGAGAAGATAATTTATTAAAAAATTTTATGCACACTAATCATTCACTTACGAAAAGTGATTAGATAATATATTTGGGGTTTTTACATCTAAATTAATTTTACTTTGACACAAAAATATAAAAAACTTCAAAATAAATACATCCATTTTTTAAAAATAAAAGTAGTATGATTTCACATTTTGCCTTTTCTTTGGTTTTCACACTAGGACAGAATTATATATGTCATATAAAGCTATATGATGCCATAGACATTAACCAACCAAATATTTAATGGGTTCTCTGGGTTGAAATTAAAGTTATACAATTCAACTGCCAACCCTAACAACCACATCTGCCCCCTAAAACAGTCAGTCTTTGTTTGCATCCTTCCATTGAAAGAGAACTGGCTATATCCCTATACTTCTGATTACCCATTTCAAATGCTTTTCTTACTGAGATAAGGTTTATACTTGTAGTGTACACACATGGAGTCTATTTGAGGAAAATATATATATATATATATATATATATATATATATAGAGAGAGAGAGAGAGAGAGAGAGAGAGAGAGTTTCTATATATTCGTTATGTTTCTACTTTTATTTTGACACTTTATTTTTTATTTTTTAATTTAAATAATTTTATAATTTTCAATTACTTGACATAGAATATTACATTAGTTTCAAGTGTATACCCCAGTGATTAGACTTTGTATAACTTACTAAGTGATCATCCCAATAAATATCATACACATCTGACACCATACATAGGTATTAGAATTTTATTGGCTATATTCTTGGTATTGTACTTTATATCCTCATGACTAAAGTATAACAAACAATTTGTACTTGTTAATCCCTTCACCTTTATATATTCTATTGAAATCACTTGAGATGCAAAACTAATTTATACCCTTTACCATTGGACACCCCTTCAAATTTCTGCACACAAATTTTGTTTCTCCAAGGTTTTTTATTCTTTCACTAGGCAGATCCTGTTCTCACAACCATTCCTGCTAATATGGTAACCCATCATGGGATAAATAATTAAATATTTGATAGTCAAACTAGAACAGAATCTTGCTACCCTCATTCTGAATACTACCCTTTTAAAGTATTATCGAGGAAAACATTAGTTACTGACGTTAACATTAATTACTGTTAACTTCATCAGTTCTCATTTTTAGAAGTTATACATTCCTTGAGACAAAGTGTATTTTGAAGCTACTCATGTATAAATACTCCGTGTGTATACTAGTCTCATGATCCCTTGTCCAGTCTTAAACTAGGTGTTTATCTTTAGGTAAAACATGTACTTTTCCGGGTTTTAATTTTTTCGACCTACAAAGTGATAAACATGAATAATCACTAGAAACTTTTAATATAAAAGTAATGTTTTGTTACTTCTGAGATTAACATTTAGAAATTAAAACAACCTATGATATTACAAATGCATTTAATGTTTACTTTAGGTAAGTAAGAAAATGAAATTTAAAAAATAAGAAATTAAACCATATATAATCTCTTCACTCAATAACCACCAATAACTTCTTGGTATAACTCTTTCCACTCTTTTGTAATATGTACATATTTATTTTTAATTAAATCATATTGTTTATTTCATTTTATAAACTTCTTTTTTTACTTACTAGAATAAGATGAAAATTATTTTACTTCAATAATACAGTAGTCCCTCGTCTATCATGGGGGTTTGGTTCCAGAACCCCCCAGGTTAGGCAAAAATTCACAAAGTAGAAGCCTAATATTTATTTTATTATTTATATATTTTAAAGGCTTTATAAACCCTCCTCACACTCTTATAAACCTTTCCCACGTTGTTATTAACCTTTCCCACACTTATTTTGCTTATTTTACCACAAAAATAATTAAAATAATAAATATATAAAAACACTTATATATCACAAAATTCTGTGATGTAGCAAAAAATCCACAATACAAAATTAGATATATACAATTTAAAAATCTGCAATACAGTGAGACTGCGAAAAGTGAATCGCGATATGGCAAGGGATGACTGTATTCTCTTACATTATTTTTAATGACTAAAACATTTGTATATATAAGAATTTCTGTTTCTTATTTTTCCTTACTATAAACTTAATGTTTATTATGTTTTTAATAATGATAAATATCTTTGCAGCACACCTTTGCCCACATCACTAATTATTTACTATTGACTTTGGATTCAAGAAAAATACTCTATACACTTTCCAAAGAGATGGTGATCCTACACTTTATAACTCTACTCATAATTAACAGTCCCTTGTCAGAATTTAAGCAAGTGTTTAATATAATAAGAGGGAGAGAATTATTAGTACTTATCCTGCATCCAAAGATCCCATCGCCATGAACAATAGAACCCATTCAATAGTTTGAAAGGACGGAGACTAGTAGTAAAGTAGGTCATTCAAATTTATACTCTGTTGACTTCACAGTAAAATGTATTTTATATCACAACCCAAGTATTGTTTTATTTATAAATAAATTTTATTCTGACTGCATACAAAACTATTTATTCCATTCCATTCCATCCCATTATTTTAACTGTGGTCCATACCTGCTGAACTGATTTTGGGTCACAATCTGAAGTTTAAAGACAAAAATAAACAGGCTCTAAAATATCCAGGGTTTCTATGAAAGGTGGTTTAAGGAGATGAGCTAAAGTATACCTCCAGACCCTTGGGTACTGGTGGACAGCCAAATGAGGTTAACCAACAAATAAATTAGAATCCTTTCTAAACAGCCAACAGCTTCTCTCAAGTCAATTGTAAGTGCTGATTTTCATGCCATTGGGGTTTTTACACAAGATGGTAGAATAAGGTGACCAGACGTCCCACTTTTGGCAGGACAGTCCTGATTTTTAACAATTTGTCCTGCATCCTGCAACGTTATAAAAAGTCCCGATTTTTGGAAAGAATGTATGAAAAGCTAGGGAACAGCAGGAGAACAGGAAGGGAATATACGGTTTTGGGCAGGGAAACCCCGCCTCTACCTGGAAGCGCTCGCACTGCTGCAAGAGCTGGCTGCCCCCAGCAGCCCAAAACAAAGAACTTCTGGCAGGACGTACCTGCTGGGGCGGAGGCTGTCAAGTCCCCTAACTACCCATAGGCCCGCATCCTGGACGCCGGGCGTGCAGCCCCAGACTCCGTGAGGTGCAAGCCACTCAGTCTCCAACGGATGGTGGGGTTGGACATGGGGAGCATGCCGGCAGCGCTGCCCTGCCTGCTCCTGCCCACTCGTGTAGCTCCCACATCGGTTTTGGGACTGTGTAACCCAATCCCTCTGACTCATTCAAAATTTCCCATATAGTAATATTTCCGAAAATGATCTTTTTAATGAAGCATCATTATTAAAAAAATATATTGAGAAGGAAAAGGTTAAATCTTGGCCATCAGCAAAAATCACAATAGAGCACAAATGGTTAGAAATATTTTATCATTTTGAAACTAACCATGTTCCATACAATAATGCACTAAAAATTGTGGAATATGCACTGTCTTTACCAGGAACTCATGCTGTGACTGAACGGGTTTTTTCTATGGTAAATAAAGTGTGGACATCAGAAAAATCACAATTAAGTGTTGAGACTTTGAAAGCCATTTTATGTGTAAAATATAATTTAACAATTTCTTGTGAAAAATTTCATGACCTTTTAAACAATGACAGCAATCTACTAAAAAAAATTTACTCAAATGAGAAATATGCCAAAGAATAAAATAATACTATACATAATTTTTAATGTATTATATTTATAAATTGTACTTATTTTGAAATTTAAAAATATATATTACAATACTATTATTGCATTCTTTGAAAAAATTTTTTGCTCCATATAGACCAAATTTTTAATTAAGAACCCCCGCCCCCGGTCAATGGTGTCCCACTTTACCAGTTTTCAAATCTGGTCACCTTATGGTAGACTGCAATTTCTTGGAATGATTTGAAGAGTAACCTGACTATTGAGTTAATGACCCCTCCCTTTTTAAGGTGAGGATATTCCCTGCCATGTAAGTCAAAGAAGAGGGTAGGGTCTGCCCCTAAACTCTTTCCCAGGCTTTGTTGCATCTTTATCGACCAAACAAATTTAGAATCCAAAGATATGTAAAAGAAGAAGCAGAGACAGATGTCCTCTGCAGGTATGCTATGGTAGTGCACTCTCTGCAGAGACACCCCGTACTCTGGCCTGGGTGCGATCTCCTCCCTCTCCTTCTCCTCAGACACACAACCTCCAAGTCTATTGAACTCTAGCTCTTAGATGCCTGCTGAGACCAGAGTTCACCCTGGCTCCAATATCATTGCCATAAACCTTCATCTTTTCCCCACAGGCATTCTCACCCTTAAGCTGCTCTCAGAGGTATCATTCAGAAACACATTAGGGATCATGCAACTCCTGAGATTTCAGTCTTCTCCTGCTCATTTTTGATTCCAAGACAAAGTTCAGGTTACTTTTAAATCGGCTCTTCCTTCTTCTGCAGCTTTGTCACTCTCTGTTCTCCCATATAAACTACTCATCACAGCCCTGCCCAAAAGTGTCCACACTACACACTCTCAATCAAAATTTCGTGATTTAAAGAAGGTGATTATTGATTGAGCTTTGTGAAATAAAACTTAATATAACCCGAGACATATAACCTTTTATAATTATGTTATATATGTTGAAATTTTATAAGAATGTATTTTTATACATATTATTGACCCATCTTTGCACCTTAGCAGTGAATATAATTTATTTAAACACTTCATGTGTTTGAATAATAAGAATGTACCTTTCAGCTTGGAAAGTCTTCGAGCTGTTTTCTCCCCAATAGAATTAGTTTCATTAAATTGTTGATACTGTTTTGAATGGTCAAAGTTTCTGAACTTCTCAGCTTTAGTATAAATGACAAGATCAGATAAGGCCACAGCCACTTTTACCTTTGTGGTATAAAAGTAAAATGCAGTTATTTCATATTTTTGCACTAATAGTTTGAAATTTTTCTTCTCCAACAAAGAAAATATGCACTCAAATCAATGCTTTTTGTCTTTCCATAAGATTATCTCCTCAAAAACTATTTGGATGGGGTCAATGTGATTATTTTTTTAACAGTAGTATTGAATGTTAATATGAAGCAGCCCACACTTAAAATCCCAAATTAATATAACAAGTATTGAGGATGACATTTATCATTATTTTCTTTTTTCCCAAAGACCTCAGTTCGTTCTCATGAATTGTACAAACTTAGAAATTTTCATTATGAGTAAGTCATATTTCAAAGATGCTCTAACATTTTGGAGCAACTTCTATTGTGTGGTGTACATTGGCCTTTTTACAGCCCTGAGTCTATATCCTCTACACTTCTATTAGCACCTTCCCAAGTTTTGTTTTTGGAAAACATTTCTTGCTCAAGCTCAATCTATGTGCTTACATATCAATAATATGAATGGGGTCTGACTAAGCAATGCTTTGCCTTCCCTTAGCAACAGTAATTAGTTCAGGGATGTGCATATAACTGGGTCATAGCTATTGTACAAGAAGGATTCGCTTGGTCAGCTGAAAGGTAAGTTTTCCACTGGATTTTAACCTGAGAGCATACGCAGCTTTGCCACATCTTGCACCAATATAGAGAAAGTGAGGCTGAAGTTGGAGAAAGAAAGTCCTGTAGGCTTTGCTTGAGATGCTATACCAAGTCATTCCTGAGAGTAGAATCTCTTTCCCTAAACATTTTATTTATGTAGTCCACTTAATTAATTGGGACAAAAATTAATTAACTTTACTAAAACCAAAGAAATTAGTTTTGTGCCACTTGCAACCTAATATACCTTATGTCATGCTCATTTGTATACTTATAATGCTGTATGCTATAAACAGTAATTTTCTTGTCTCGACAACATAAACTCCTTGAGGGCAGAGACATTAAGTTGTTCATTTATTTTATACACTGCACAATTCATAGTACATAAGAACACATAACAACCTGACCAGGCAGTAGCACAGTGGATAAATCATCTGACTGGGATGCAGAGAACACAGGTTCAAAATCCCGAGGTCACCAGCTTGAGCACGAGCTCACTAGCTTGACCAGCTTGAGTCAGGGGTCACTGGCTTCAGTGTGGGATCATAGACATGACCTCATGGCCACTGACTTGACCTCAAAGGTCACTGGTTTGAGCAAGGGGTCACTTGCTCTCTGATACCTCCCCCCGGGCCAGTCAAGGCACATATGAGAAAGCAATCAACGAACAACTAAGAAGACTAAGGAGTCGCAACAAAGAACTAATGTTTCTCTTTCTGTCTCTGTCATACACACACACACACACACACACACACACACACACACACACACACACACATATTTGCCACTACAGAGAAAAATGTAAAAACAAACAGGAAGAGATAACTTTTAAAAATTCTTTCCCACTGCTAACTTTTTCCAAAATAATTTAAATGATAGACTAAAGGTTCTACAAAAAACGATTTTTGGCTTCAAGAAAAATTTTAATTCTCCACCAATAAGGTAATTTTTCAATTGCTTGGAAATTTTTCTAAAATCATGACCTCACCTTTTTTTTCTTGAAACGTGGTAATTTAAGTGTACTCCTTGACTCAGTTTTCTTTTCTGGAATGGATTTTAAATCATGCACTGATACTGATTCTTTGACGTTGTCCTCTTCCTCTTCTTGATCTATCTCTTCATATTCTTCAAGTTCCTCTACCTGACCATGCTTATCAGAACCTCTCCTTGCATGGGTTTCTGTTAAGGTTCCTATTTTCTTGTTTTTAACTAATATTTTGAATTTTAATGCCTACAGAACAAATACAATTACACATTTACCAGTAAGTTTGCATTTGCAACAGTCATTGAAAAGTCTTTCATCGTATTTTCAACTAGCTCACAGTAGTAAGGTACATAAGAGCATCATCTTTTTCTTTTGTCTCTACAAATACCCTAATAGACACCAGTGATATTATGGTATTGACCAAAATTCACCAAAAATTAGGCTATTATGATTAAGATTTGCTGTAGCTTTTTTCTTTTATATTATACAAAGTGTTATTATTTGATAAACTTTAAATACATGATGCATATATGTGTGTATATGTTAAAATATATATGTGTTGTAAATTAGGCTATTATGATTAAGATTTGCTGTAGCTTTTTTCTTTTATATTATACAAAGTGTTATTATTTGATAAACTTTAAATACATGATGCATATATGTGTGTATATGTTAAAATATATATGTGTTATATATATTTTGTATATGTTAAAATACTTGCAATGTTGCAACTTCTGGTAGTAAATACTTCAGGTCATTACTCTTTTATCTAACAATAAAAAGTATTTTAAAGAGATTGGTGTATAAATATATCTATTGTAGTATCTGGCACCCACTATAAACTAAATTTAAATTAAAAATGTGTAAATGTTCTTCACATTTTAATTGTATCACAAACAAACACCATCAACTTAGAATTTCCCATCCATCAAAACTAGGAACATAGCAAAATTCAAAATCAGGGCCACTCATTCTAAATCCAAAGACTTCTGGTTCCCATCTTTCGCTTCATTATTTCTGCCCTTTTTAAATATTCATTAAATAACAAATATACTTATTAAGAGTCTGCTATGTTGTATAGAATGCTGCAGAAATCTAGACTATGAAGTTCCTCATGGATCTTTGATTATCCCTTCCCTTTGTCATCATCAGGTACACACTCAAATTATTCCATCCTCTTGGGTCTTCTTTTTCACTGTGGCCTTTAAATTACTTTTTAATGCAGTTTACCAAAGTGTACTCTGCAACTGTGTGTATTAAAAGAATCACCTAGGGAGTTTGTTAAAGGAATGGATTCCTAGGATCTACTTCAAAATTACAGAATGAGACTCCTTAGTTGTGGGACTGGAATGATGCCTCTTTAACAAGCATCCAGGCATTCTTTTGTACACTGAAGACAACACAGTTTGAGAAAATGATTTTATCTCTAAGTCAGTGGTTCTTAACCTGGGTTTTATTGAACCCTAGGGGTTCGATGAGTTGGTCTCAGGGATTCAGAGAAGCCTCTGCCGCGGAAGACAGAATAAAGTAATACCGTAATTTGTTGTGAGTCCATGCACTTTGTTGGTTTTGTTCTTTGAGCAAGGTGAAGTTCATTCACGGCTCATTTTTTGCACCAGTAAAAAAACATATACCTATGTCTTGAATTTGTAAAAAAAAAATCGTATTTTATTTATCACTAAAGAAGGGTTTGGTGAATGCCCATATGAAACTGGTGGGTTCGGTACCTCAAAAAAGGTTAAGAACCACTGCTCTAAGTCCTCATCTACTCATTAGAAAGTATTAAGTATGGAAGCAAAAACTTTAATGAAAACTATATATTCAAATGCTAAAAAGAAATGTATAAATAATAAGAATATGGATTCTGTCCCTAGAAAGCTAAAAATTATTATAATTTAATTAATGAAAATCTAATTCTTAGATTAAATCTTTCCTGATGTCTCTAGCACTTTGAAAAATTATTTAATTTTTATTTTCTATCACAATTGAACAGATTTAGTCTGTGATCATTCCTGTGAGGTGAAAGTTTCTCCATATGTGCAATTTATTTTGTCCATCCCAGTTTTATCGGGAGCCCTCTACACTTCCTTTCATTATTGTCAAAACATCTCAACCTGTAAATTCTTCACTCATTTAAATTAAACAAGAAAAAATATAAAGGGGAATATTCAAATACTGCTCCAAACCAAAATAATTACATGTAAAAACTAAATAATTTGTTGTTAGACAATACTATCATGAAAAAAAAGGTTTATCTATCACTAGATAAAAATTGGGTCTAGCAGAGGAAACTAAGAAAAAAGAGCCGGAGAAGAATGAGGGAAGCCTCAGGAATGTGGTGTGACAGAAGTGAGAGTTTTAAGGAAGGAAAGACACTCCCACAGTATTGATTGTTGTCAAGGGAACAAGTCAAATAAGTACTGAAATAGTTCTATTAGAATTTATCAGTAGGAAAGTCTTTGATTACCACAGTGAGATATTTATTAAAGAGACAGCACAGGAGAAAAGCTGATTAGGTAGGTCATGAATGAGGAGATGCGGAAATGAAAATATGGGTTGAGACAAGGAATGATAAAATAAAGAGATGGCTGGAGCAAACTGACATTCTGATAATAAGGGAGGGGTAGTTTTTGTAGACCGAATAATTAAGTGTGCTTAACTGAAGATGGAAAGAGGCCCATAGACACCTTTAAATTGACAAAAGCATATTTAAATGGGGGAAACCTGCTACTCAGGATCTAAGGTATTGATTAGGCTTGGACCCTATTTTATAAATCTTTGTTTCTTTCTTAGCCTTTTGCTTATAAAACATACCAAATTCCTGTGCCTTAATATTAATTGACTTGAAATTTTGAAATCAAAGCATTATGACACAAAGTAAAAAAAGATGGTGTACATATATCTCTCTATATATTATTATACTGGGGAACAAAATTGTTGCTGCATCCACAAAAACACTTGTTCTCACCTAATTTGAGTGTGCTGATCTCAAATCTGACATTTGATCTTCTCTGTAAGCTACAGTGTTTTTGAAATTCAAGATTATAGATTTTGATCTTATTGTGAAATTTTCAACATTTACTTTAACATAATGAAGTAGAATGTCTTCTTGGGCATCATCTTTGTGAAAATATAATAATTTATATAATGCAGTAAATACACTAAAAATATGATTGCATCAAAATTTGTCACCAATTTCAAAATAGAACATATTAAAACACTTATTTTCATCATAAAATTTATGCAAAACATATTTAAATTCTATTCAGGCAAAAATTTCTGTTTGTAGTTCTTGCATTTGTGTAATCTCATTTGATGCTCCAGCAGTAGTCTGCCATCATATTTCTGTCCCATCGCCTCTGATAACACTCTTCCATCATTTTCAGATCTTGATGAAAGTGTTCTCCCTGCTCATCACTAACAGCTTCAAAATTTTCAGGAAACTTACCAAGGTGACTATTCAGGAAGCGAATCTTAACGCTCATGTTACATCCAATGTTGGGAAAAATCAACAGCATCTTTGAACCAGAAGTTTCTAGTTTTCTGCTTTTTTGTTGCCAAGGAAGTTCTTTGTAACTGCCACAAAAGACTGCCATGCTGCTTTCTCCTCCTTATTCATCATCCTGGAAAATTCTTCGTCATATATGAGGGTTCAAATTTGAGGTCCGTTAAATACACCTGCTTTTATCTTCTCGAAAGACAAGGCAGGAAAAACAAAAATAATATGTTGAAAGCATTCACTTTCTCTATTCAAAGCCTGAACAAACTGCTTAATTAACCCAAGTTTGATGTGAAGTTGGGAAAATGATCCTGTCTCGATTAACTACAGGTTCATTCACAATATTTTGTATCACTATTTCCTGAGCTTCAGGTTTCAGCCACTCTTTCTGTGTACAGTGTTTCTCCTGAGCTTGGCTGTCCCACAAACACAGAAAATAAGAATACTTCATGAAACTTCTCTGTTGTCCTAGCAGAAAATTGACCATTTTAAGATCTCTACAAATGATCCAGTTATGCTCCTCATACTTCAGTAAGTTGAGGACAATTTTTATGCCATTATAATCTTCTGGCAGATGAGTTGAATAACCAATTGGAACCGCTACATAGACATCACCGTTGTGTAGGAGAACACATTTCAGACTCCGTTTAGAGCTGTCAAGAAATAGCTGTCATTCTTTTGGAGTATAAGTGGTAACACCTAGCTGGCTAAGAAGATTACTGATATCGTGACAGTAAACAAAGTGTTTGTCTTCAGAAAAAGGTCCACAAAAATTTTTTCACACTTCCTGAAATGGGATACTTTAGCTGACCGGTAAAGTACATTCTTTTCTTGAAGCCTGGAGGCTAATAACTCAGCTACTTTCTTTGATAGGCCCAAATCTCTTACTAAGTCATTCAGTTCAGGTTGGCTAAAACTGCTAAGAGGTTAATGACTGTTTGGCATCAGAAGAAGACCCTTCAGATTCTACAACTGTTTCCTCATGCATCTTATCAAAATACACTTTATCACCATGTTCACTTTCTTTGTCCTTAGAAGAAATAAAACCATTGAAAACTGGAACCGGGAGTGTCTCAGAGTATGGGATAAGTCATATTGCTGAAGAAATATTAGAATTTGCGATCATATGCTGTTTTTTCTTGCCAATGCCCTTTGTATTGATCAGCCAAAAATAACAGTCACTGCTGTGGTTCTTAGGTTCACGTCATACCATGGGAATACCAAAAGGCATTCCTTTACATTTTCCTTTTGTCCAATCGTGAAGCATTTCCTCTCAATTATGACACAGTATGAGGAGCCCAATTCTTGTTTGATTGCCAGAGATAACTTGAAAATAGACAATATATGCACGTGTCGAAAATGATGACATATTGCGCCTTTGACGTTGAAGTGTGTAACAGCCACATATATAATAGGTGTCAGGACTATTCTTACATTATGCCTACTGGAAGAAGCCATGATTCAATCTTAAAACAAAATAAGAGGTTTTTTTATTAGATAATAATTTTTTACATTTAAAAACAACTACAATTATGTCAAAGTAATGTTTGTAAAACATTAATTGCTTTGTGGTTATGTTTAATCCATGGGTCGTTGCCCTTTAACTTCAATTTAAAAACCAATGCATGCCAATAACTGTAACAAAAAATTAAAATTGCATAAAAACTAGAGCATTGACCAAAAAATGAATTTCAGATTTGGAATCAGCAATTCAGAAATAAATAGAAAAAGTTCCATAACCTCATGCAACAGAAAATTTTAAAAATAAATTGTTCCCCAGTGTTATCTTTTTTAAAATATAGTCATTTAAATGTTCATAGAAACTTTTTTCAAGCAATACATTCCAAAGATACACCTCTATAAATAACCAAATCTAAGCATTTTCATTGATCTCTAGCCCAGTTTCACAAGCCAGTATAATAATGACATGCTTTTTCTTTTGTTCTTATCCTGATCTTCTCAGACAAAATGTTACCTCTGGTGAAGGTAGTTTGTCTGGAAAATCATCAAGCGTATCAGAAAGCAAGGCATCTCCCAAAATAGACTGTAGGTTGTTGGCCATCACTTCTTGTTGGGAAGGGGAGCAGTGATTTTCTAAAGAGAGCACCACTGGGTATTCAGATGTCTAAAAATTAACCATCACTACAGTTATTTCTCAGAACTCCTCAATAACTTTAATGCAATTAGCAGAAGCACTTAATCTGTTTTAATACTTATTTCTAAAGTTCAGTACCTTTGCAAAATGATTATTATTTCAACTGAAAGTACTTTCAAGATTGACAAAACAAGGAACATTAAATCTATATAAAAAGGAAAATTATTGCTATTTGCATCACAAGTTTCAGAAACAATTAAAGCACCTAATAGTAGGTACATGTTTAAATCTATTATGGCATATCCATTTAAAAGAATGGTATCGGGCTGTTAAGAAGGAGGTGCAGTTATGTATATTGCTATAGAAATTTGTGTATTACTTAGTCTTATGAATAAAAGCATGTTGCCAAAGAATAACACTGTACATTTTTATTTTTTCAAATCATATATTAACTTTTTCAAATAAATATATATGTGTGTTTATTTAGATGGTTGTCAATGTGAGGGAAACTTTAAAACTGACAAGTTAAGAAAAATGTTCATTTTCTATATTTTCAATTTTAAATTCTAAAATCAAAACTTACTGCTTTATAATTAAAAACAAAAATATTTTCAGTTTTTAATAATAAAAAATATATATTAAATAAGGTTGACTCTACAAAGATGATTTTTGCTCATTCTTAGTACTGCCAATTTGAAATTTGCCATATAAAACACTTATTTTTGAATCTTATTTATATTTATTTTTATATTTTGTTTCCATGTATGATCATCAGAACACAAATTTAGCAACTTATAGACAAGCCAGAAAATTACACGGTCCACTGTATTATTCCATATATTTGAATGGGACATATTACATTTCTTCAATATGTGAGTATCTTAGTTTCTTGTGGGTGCTGTAACAAATTAAAACCAAGTTGGTTGCTGAAACAACAGAAATTTATTCTCTCACAATTCTGGAGGCCAAAACTTTTAAATCCGTTTCACTGGCAAAAATATTACTTCATAGTATCAACAGGCTCTGGGGCAGATCTGTTCTTTTTTCTTTCAGCTTCTGATAGTTGCCCAAACTCCTTGGCTTGCAGCCATATCACTCCAATCTCTCCCCTTCATTATCACATTGTCTCCTCTTTTTTGTGCATAAACTCTTCCTCTATCTCCCTCTTATAAGGATACATATGATGGCCTTTAGGATCCACACAGATAATCTAGGATAAAATATTCTCATCTCAAATTCTTTAACTTCATCATCACATCAGCAAAGACCCTCTTCCAAATAGAGTGATATTCACAGTTTTTCAGGAATGACATCCTAATTTGTTCAGGGACCTTTATTCAGCTTATTACAATAAACATTCTCATATGTACCCCAAAATAAAAAGTGATCTTGAGATGGCAAAATGATGGTCTAGGCCAGGGGTCCCCAAACTTTTTACACAGGGGCCCAGTTCACTGTCCCTCAGACCGTTGGAGGGCCGCCACATACTGTACTCCATACACTGACCACCATTGAAAGAGATGCCCCTTCTGGATGTGCGGGAAGTGTAGCGGGGGCCAGATAAATGGCCTCAGGTGGCCGCAATTTGGCCTGCGGGCAGTAGTTTGAGGACCTCTGGCCTAGACAGTGGTAGTCAACCTGGTTCCTAACACCCACTAGTGGGCATTCCAGCTTTCATGGTGGGCAGTAGCGGAGCAACAGAAGTATAAATAAAGAGATTTAATTATAGTAAGTTGTTTTATAAAAATTTATTCTGCCAAACAGTGAAAATTTGACATAAAGTACTTGGTAAGTAATTATTATTATATATTTTAAATTGCTGTAACTCTGCTTTATAAATTTTATAAAGTAAAGTTACTTCCCTACTTTATAAATCACCATTAGTGTGGAACCGGTGGGTGGTTAAAAAATTTTACTACTAACAGAGATACAAAAGTGGGTGGTAGGTATAAAAAGGTTGACTACCCCTGGAGCAGATGGAGTTCTTGATTAGACTTTGACTTCTCTCATTGAGGAGAGCTCTTCTATTTTTTCTTTATTTTTTTCTCTTTCTTTTCTTTCTTTCTTTCTTCCTTTTTTCTCTTTCTTTCTTCCTTTTCTTTTACGTTTTTCCTTTCTTCCTACATTTCTTTCTCTTTTTGCTTCTGTTATGGTTTTTGGCTTCAACCTCTAGAAAGGTCCTCTTGTCTTTTATCTCTTTGATTACATCTAAAGTATGTATTGAGGAGTTTGATTTCCTTGTAGCTCACTTTCTGACCTAGGGTTGTTTTATGTCTTGCCTAAGAGTTGGATTTGTGTTTTATTTTGGGTTTAGCAATATAACTCCTTAAAAACTTTTCTTCCTTATATGTTTGCTTCTAGTAAGTTATATGTCCCATTACCTATACCCAAAGTTCTTTTCTAATTATAGTTACCGAGTCTATTTTATTTCATTGCTCTTTCTTTCCCAAATTAATGGTAGAAATTTGAACCTTCAATCTAATCTTAGCTGCAAAATTAAGTTACCTTGTTCAATTGAGAAAGTTCAGTGAGTCTTTGTTGCTCAAAACTTCTTTTTCATTCTGTCTTAATATCTTTAGAATCTTAAAGGCTATAGGGATTTACAACCTTGCAAGTCCTTTGAATTTTTAGATTATCTCTATTTCCTTTCATTTCCGTGGTTACCCACCCTAAATAAAGTGAGAGAGTTTGGTATACAAATATTTGGAAAACGTATTGCAGATTAAGGGTTAATATAGCAAGTGCAAAGGCTTTGAAATGTGTCTGAGAAAGTGGAAGGAGGTCAGAATGGACAAGCAGACAGAGAGAAAATAGAAAAAAATTAAAGGGGCAACAGAAAACTGGAAATGTAGTGTTTGGGGAGTCATGGTATGGATTTTAGCTTTTATTTTGAGTGGGATTGAAAGTTTTGAAAAGGAGAATGACATGATCTGATTTACCAAAGTCACTCTGGCTGATACATTGAGATGAAACTGCAGGGGGGGAAGAAAAGAAGCAGGAACATTGGATAAGAAGCCATCGTAACAATTCATGTGAGGGGTGATGGTGTTTCATCAAGACAGTGACAATGAGAATAAGAAAAAAGGATTAAATATATATTTAATATTTTGTATATATTTTGACAGGAGAGCCAAGAGGATATGCTAAAGAACTTATTGAGAATTTGAAGAGAAGGAGAAGAAGGTTAAAGTTGACAAAAATTACTTATTTTAGGCTTGAACACATATAAGTTACCATTGAGTAAAATTGGGAAGAACAAGAGAAGAACAGGACTGGTAGAAGAAAGAGTAACTGGAGCTCAATTCTAAACACATTATATTAAATATGCCTATTAAATATGCAAGTGGAATGTCTGTAATTGTCTGTATTGGTGTAGAGTTCAAGGGAGAAGTTTGTGTAAAAATAGAAATTTAGAATCATTAGAAATTATATGTTCAAGAGAATCAATGCCATACATACATCAATGTTTTAAATTATGATAGAAATTCTTTATAATTCATATTTGTGAATATTTAGTATTTTATGATCTTTTTCAAATAAATAGTATATTAATTTAAATTTGTGATTTTAAGTTTTGTTTATGTTTACAGATAATGTACTAAACTACCTAATAAGTTTAACTTATTAGATATGCATTAATTTATTAGATATACCCTAAGTATTCAACAGGATTACGTTACATTTCTTCAATTTTACTACTACTGAAGTATTTAAAAGAGAAATCAAATATACTAAGTAAAGCAATTTAAAATATCTAAAGATGCTTAATTAGCCATGTTTGTAAATGGTATCAAGTATTATTCAAAATTAAGTGATTTTAAAATCTGGTTAATTTATATACTAGGATTTATAAGCTGACTTTAGAAATTCTAGAAGAAACTAGATTTTTGAATCTGCAGTTTTAATAATTAAATAGTAATTTGAAATCCAAAATTAACTTCTAAACATTTTTGTTGTATAAATAGCTGCTTTCATATGATTTAAAAATGCCAACAAGCCTGACCAGGCAGTGGTGCAGTGGATAGAGCATCAGACTGGGATGTGGAGGACCCAGGTGCAAAACCCCAAGGTCGCCAGCTTGAACACGGGCTCATCTGGTTTGAGCAAGCCTCACTAGCTTGAGCCCAAGGTTGCTGGCTTGAGCAAGAAGTCACTTGGTCTGCAGTAGCCCCCTGGTCAAGGCACGTATGAGAAAGCAATCAATGAGCAACTAAGGTGCCCAGTGAGGAGCTGGTATTTCTTATCTCTCTCCCTTCCTGTCTCTCTGTTCCTATCTGTCCTTCTCTCTGTCTCTGTCACCTAAACAAAAGGCCAACAATTGAGATAATATGCTTTTGACACATTTTATTTTTGTCTTGAAAGTAAAATAGTTGAATATTGACAAAATATTTACTATTATATAGAACAGTAAATATTTTGTTCTATATAATATTTCCCAAACTTTTTTGATCATACTCACAAAAAATATTTCCCAAACTTTTTTGATCATACTCACATTAAAAAATATATTTGATTGGCCTGGCTGGTTGACTCAGTGGTAGAGCATCAGCCTGATGTGTAGAAGTCCCGGGTTTAATTCCTAGCCAGGGCACACATTAGAAGCAACCATCTGCTTCTCCACCCCTCCCTCTCTCCTTTCTCTCTGTCTTTCTCTTCCCCTCCCACAGCCAAGGCTCCATTGGAGTAAAGTTGGCCCAAGCACTGAGGACAGCTCCATGGCCTCCACCTCAGGTGCTAGAATGGCTCTGGCTGCAACAGAGCAACGCCCCAGATGGGCAGAGTATCACCCTCTGGTGGGCATGCCAGGTGGATCCCAGTCGGGCACATGCAGGAGTCTGTCCGACTGCCTCCCTGGTTCTAACTTCAGAAAAACTTTTTAAAAATAAGAAATATATTTTATATTATGATGCAATAAGTATACATATTATAGTGTAATTATACCAAAAGGTTCATGAAATAACATGTACCTTACAACCTGAGATTAACTTTGATAAATCTATCATTAACTATATACATACTACATGAATTTCACTGCCTATTAATGGAGCATAACTCACAATTTGAAATATCACTAATCTAAAATAGAGTCAAGAATCATAGAATTTCAAAACACTTAAATTATATTATGTTTAAATAACTATAATTAAATAAAGATACGCACGTACTATGAATGCATATTTGTGTATCGCTTGGATCACAGTTTTAAAGAGAAGCTTGCTGGTGAGAGTATAACCATGGTACACAACAGGTTCATTTTGTGAGCCATCCCAGCAATCAATTTCCAGACAACGGCATCCTTTCACAAGGGCACTAGCAAAATTTGAATAAAATCAGTTGTTATTTCTGGATCATTAAAAATGTCAAAATATTAAAGACTATTTGTCATTTTGCAATAAATTCATAAATGAATCCATAATAAAGTTGTGTTAAACTGAGCACACTTTTCTTATTTTCTGTGAGCGTGGCCTTACACAGACCATTCAGTGGTCAGGGAGGGCTGTGGACTCTGAATACTACAATTTCTACCTACTATATTCCTTATGCTTTCAGTTCTATAAGTCTTATTAAAACGTGTTTGATATACAGCTCACTAAAATAAATATTTACTGTGTTTATATATAAAAAAAATGAGAGCTATAGGAATGTAGGAAGAAAGTGGAAGGCAGACAGAGGTAATCTCCTAAACACAAGCTTGGAAGAGAGAGAAAAAATGAAATAGGCTGACTTGAAACACCAGAATTTTAAAATTTATACTCATGTACCAGGGAGAAGGTGAAAAAGGCCCCTGCCATATATGAAAACATTTTCCCCTGTCCTGGAGAAGAGAGGGTGGTTCCAGCACCAAATATTTCATGTAGAATCAGTGATTCTTTCAAACAGAAATACAGAGTACCAAATAAACCATATGCAACAACAGAATTTTTAGGTCTAGTACTTCTTTAGGGATCATTTTAGATAACTTTTTAGGGAGATGACTCAAACATTATTTAAGTGGGAGTGTAAATGAGAAAAGATAAAGCAATTATGACATGAAGTCAAGGTGCTGAATTCAAAAAATAAAAACATAAAAGAACCTCATGTTCCCTCAGGAATAATATAGATAAAAGATGGAAGGGACCTGAGGTGTAGGGCATTAAAGGGGAAGGCAATTAATCATTTCATCTATACTGGAGGATTCACTAAAAATTATAAAGCTAAATGGTTACTTATTATTTTTTTGAGGTTTCTTGGGGGTTGGGTTTTTTTAAGACCGTGTTGTCCTACTTTTTAAGTGCACACTGTATTATTCAGGAATGTAAAGCTGCCCTATAATGTAAAATTTAGAGCTGTAAAAACTGTAGAATAATCAATATCTATTTGTAAAGTTGAATTGTCATGCAAGAATATTGGCTTTCCTCTCCTCTTAGTTGATTGTCATTTGTCTTGCCCTTTTTATCATGTAGAATATCAGTTCTCTGGGATGCTACCAGAGAATAATCTTGAACTCTCAGCTGGAAAAACAAAAGACAGAAAACTACCAAAAACTCAGATGTGGAGAAAACTTTTCATGAAGGATAACTCACATAATACTGATTCTTGCTACTTCTCTAGCTAGTTTTGATTTTATTCTTAGAAATTGCTTCTATTGACTACATGATATGGTTCCCAGTAGAAAATGATCTGAGTTATTCAGAGGTATATAAGAGAAAGATGTTTCGCTTCCAGGACTGAAGCTGATTTCTATTAGTGAAGCCCCTTTTGGGAATGCACAATGAAAATTTCTTTTTCAGTAAAAAATCTTCCACTTAGGTAAGTTTAAGAAACTTTATATAAATTAAAATGTTTAATAGTATTAGGACATTTAATGTTAGATTTCCTCTTTTAAAGATGAGGATTGAGACACAAACAGGTTATATTTGTCACATATTAAACAAATGAGAAACAAGAAAAAATGATCACCAGAAATTTAAACATTAATAGGTAAACATTATATTATACCGACTCTAATAGAGATATTTAGAAGACTTGCCTTCAAATAGTGTATCTTCCTCAAGTGGGTAGAGAAACAGAAGTAATACAATAAAATTTAAATATTCAGTTGGGTGGAACATTTTCTAGGAATTCAAAAGTAATTGTTTGTAGTTCTAAATCAACTTGTTTAAAATGTATATTTTCTTTTTTAAAAAATTAAAATAATAAAGTATTAACAGAAATTTCTTTATTTTATTTTTATTTCTTGATATTGCAAGAGAGGGAGGAAGAGAGAGAGAGAGAGAGAGAGGAACATCAAGCTGCTCCTACATGTGCCCTCACCAGGGATCAAATCAGCAACCTTTGCACTTTGAAATAATGCTCTAACCAACCAGCTATCTGGCCAGGGATGAATAGAAATTTATATAATGAAAGTATAGCTATAAGTTGGGCTATCCTTAAGAATTCTAAGTGGATGCACTTCTGAGTTTGTGAAGTTATGTGTTTACTTAAATTTTAAAATTGGATAAGTAATATTTGTAAATTCGATATTATCATGGCATTATAAGATACCTTTTCTATGATTTTCCTAAATTAATATCATCCAATCACATAGGTTTTACTATCACCTATATGTTGATTACTTTCAATTCTTTCTTTCCAGTCTGGATATTTCTTCTGAATCCCAGACTCATCCACCTGACTCTTCAACTGAATCTCAGAACTATAGAACTCTTCTTTTATTTTTTTATTAGTTTTAATGGGGTCACATTCATAAATCAGGGTACATATGTTCAGAGAAAACATGTCCAGGTTATATTGACATTTGATTATGTTGCATACCCATCACCCAAAGTCAAATTGTCTTTCGTCACCTTCTATCTGTTTTTCTTTGTGCCCCTCCCTTCCTCCCCCACCCCGACACCCTCCCTATCCTTCCACCCCCGCCCCCGCCCCAGTAACCACCACACTCTGGACCACGTCTCTGAGTCTCCTTTTTATGTCCCACCTATCTATGGAATCATACAGTTCTTAGTTTTTTTCTGATTTACTTATTTCACTCAGTACAATGTTATCAAGGTCCATCCATGTTGTTGTCAATTATCCGATGTCATCATTTCTTATGGCTGAGTAGTATTTCATAGTATGTATGTACCACATCTTCTTTATCCAGTCATCTATTAGAGGGCTTTTTGGTTGTTTCCATGTCTTGGCCACTATGAACAATGCTGCAATGAACATGGGGCTCCATGTGTCTTTATGTAGAAATGTTTTTGAGTTATGAGGGTATATTTCCAGGAGAGAGATTGCTGGGTCATATGGAAGCTCTATTTTTAATTTTTTGAGGAACCACCATACTTTCGTCCATAGTGGTTGTACTACTTTACATTCCCACCAACAGTAAATAAGGGTTCCTTTTTCTCCACAGCCTCTCCAATATTTGTTACTACCTGTCTTGTTGATAAGAGCTAACCTAACAGGTGTGAGGTGGTATCTCATTGTAGTTTTGATTTGCATTTCTTTAATAGCTAATGAAGATGAGCATCTATTTATAAATCTGTCGGCCATTTGTATTTCATCCTGGAAGAAGTGTCTCTCAAGTTGTCTTTCCATTTTCTTATTGGATAATTTGTTTGTTTGTTGTTGAGTTTTATGCGTTCTTTGTATATTTTGGATATTAGGCCCTTATCTGAGCTGTTGTTTGAAAATATCATCTCTCATTTAGTTGGCTGTCTGTTTGTTTTGCTATCAATTTCTCTTGCTGTGAAAAAGCTTCTTAGTCTGATGTGGTCCCATTCAATTATCTTTGCCTTTACTTCCCTTGCCTTTGGAGTCAAATTTTTAAAGTACTCTTTATAACCAAGGTCTATGAGTTTAGTACTTATGTTTTCTTCTCTGTAATTTATTGTTTCAGGTCTTATATTTAGTTTTTGATCCATTTTGAATTAATTTTAGTACAAGAGGACAAACTGTAGTTGAGTTTCATTCTTTTGCATATGGCTTTTCAGTTTTCCCTGCACCATTTGTTGAAGAGGCTTTCTTTTCTCCGTTGTGTGTTGTTGGCTGCTTTATGGAAAACATTTTGACCATCTATATGTGGTTTTCTTTCTGGGCTTTCTATTCTATTCCATTGGTCTGAGTGTCTATTTTTTTCCAATACCATGCTGTTTTGATTGTCGTGGCTCTATAATATAATTTGAAGTCAGGTATTGTAATGACCCCAGCTTCATTCTTGTTTCTTAGGATTGCTTTGACTATTCTGGGTTTTTTATAGTTCCATAGAAATCTGATGGTTTTTTGTTTCATTTCTTTAAGAAATGCCATTGGAATTTTTATGGGGATTGCATTGAATTTGTATATTGCTTTGGGTAATATAGTCATTTTAACTATATTTACTCTTCCTATCCAGAAACAAGGAATATTTTTCCATTTCATTGTATCTTTTTTTATTTTCCTTAACAATGCTTTGTAGTTTTCATTATATAGGTCTTTACATTCTTTGTTATATTTATTACTAGGTATTTTATTTTTTTGTTGCAACCATAAAGAGAATTATTTTCTTGAGTTCATTTTCTGATGTTTAATTGATCGCATATAGGAAGGCAATGGACTTCTGTATATTAATTTTGCATCCTGCGACCATAGTATATTGGCTTATTGTTTCTAGAAGTCTTTTTGTGGAGTCTTTGGGGTTTTTGATGTATAAGATTATATCATCTGCAAAAAGTGAAACCTTTACTTCTTCTTTTTCAATATGAGTGCCTTTTGTTTCTTTTTATTTATTTATTTATTTATTTATTTATTTATTTATTCTGATTGCTCTGGCTACAACTTACAGCACTACATTGAATAAGAGTCGAGAGAGTGGACAAACTTGTATTGTTCCTGATTTTAGAGGAATAATCTTCAGTTTTATGCCATTTAATGTGATAGCTAATGGATTATCATCAATGGCCTTTATTATGTTGAGATATTTTCCATCTATATCCATTTTGTTGAGTGTTTTAAACATGAAATTGTGTTGCATTTTATTGAATACCTTTTCTGCATCTGTTAATAGGATCATTTTTTGTCCTTTGTTTTACTGATATGGTGTATTATGTAAACCATTTTTACATATGTTGAACCATCCTTGTGATTCTGGGATGAATCCCACTTGATCATGATGTATTATTTTTTAATGTGTTGTTGTAATCAATTTGCTAGTATTTTGTTTAGTATTTTAGCATCTGTATTCAGTAGAGAGATTGGTCTGTAGCTTTCTTATTTTGTGTTGTCCTTGCCAGGTTTTGGTATAGAGTTATGTTGACCTCATAAAATGTGTTTGGAAGTATTGCTTCTTCCTTAATTTTTTAGAAGACTTTGAGTAGAATAGAAACCAAGTCTTCTTTGAATGTATGATAGAATTTACTCGTACAGCCATGTGGTCCTGGACTTTTCTTTTTCAGGAGGTTTTGGATAATTATTTCTATTTCCTTTCTGCTTATGAATTTGTTTAGGCTTTCTGCTTCATCGTGATTCAGTCTAGAAAGATTGTATCTTTCTGGGAATTTATCCATTTCTTCTAGATTGTTAAATTAGGTGGTATATAGTTTTTCATAGTATTCTACAATAATTCTTTGTATATCTATGATATCTGTGGTGATTTCTCCTCTTTCATTTTGGATTTTTGTTTATTTGAGTCCTTTCTCTTTTTTTCTTAGAGTCTTGCCAAGGGTTTGTCAATTTAGTTGATCTTTTAAAGAACCAGTTCTTCGTTTTATTTATATTTTCCATAGTTTTTCGGTTCTCTATTTTGTTTATTTCTGCTCTGATTTTTATCATTTCCTTTTTTCTGCTGGTTTTGAGTTGCTTTTGTTCTTCTTTTTCCAGTTCCTTAAGATGTGAAATTAAGTGGTTTACTTGGGCTCTCTCTTGTTTGTTCATATAGGCCTGTAGTGATATGGACTCTCTTATTACTGCCTTTGCTGCATCCCACATATTCTAATGTCATATTGTTATTTTCATTTCTATGTATGTAACTTTTGATCTCTGCTTTTATTTCTTCTTTGACCAACTCATTTTTTAAAAGTATGTTGTTTAGTTTTTACATTTTTGTGTGTTTGTTTATCTCTTTTTTGCAGTTGAATTCCAGTTTCAAGGCTTTATGATCGCAGAATATGCTTCATATGATATCAATCTTTCTGAATATGTTGATGTTATTTTTTGTGGCCCAACATATGGTTAATTCTTGAGAATACTCTTGCACTTTGGGATGAAATGTTCTGTAAATATCTATCATATTCCTTTGTTTTAGTGTCTTATTTAAGGCCAATATCCCTTTATTGATTTTCTGTTTGATGATCTAGAGTGATCAGCGGTGTATTGAGGTCTCCAAGTATGATTGTATTTTTGTCAGTTTTTGTTCTTAGGTCAGTCAGTAGCTGTATTATATATTTTGGTGCTTGGTTTAGTGTATATATAATAAGAAGTGTTATATCTTCTTGATCCAATGTCCCCTTTATTATTATGAAATGACCATTTTTGTTTCTGATTACTTTTGCTGTCTTGTAGTCAGCATTGTCACATATGAGTATTTTACACCTGCTTCTTTTTGGATGTTATTTGCTTGGAGTATTTTTTTTCCAGTCTTTCACTTTAAATTTCTTTTTATCCTTGTAGCTTAGATGTGTTTCTTGTTGGCAGCATGCAGTTGAATTTTCTTTTTTAATCCATTCTGCTACTCTGTCTTTTGTCATTTTTTTTTTAATTTTAATAGGGTGACACCAATAAATCAGGGTACATATGTTCAAAGAAAACATCTCCAGGTTATCTTATCATTCAATTATGTCGCATACCCATCTCCCAAAGTCAAACTGTACTCTGTCACCTTCCATCTGGTTTTCCCTGTGCCCCTCCCTTCCTCCCTGTCCCACCTTTTCCTCCCTTCCCCCACACCATAACCACCACACTCTTGTCCATGTCTCATACTCTCACTTTTATGTCCCACCAATGTATGAAATCATGCTGTTCTCAGTTTTTTTCTGATTTACTTATTTTACTCCGTATAATGTTATCTAAGTCCATTCATTTTGTTGTAAATGATCCAATGTCATCGTTTCTTATGGCTGAGTAGTTCCATAGTATATATGTACCAAAGCTTTTTAATCCACTCGTCCTCTAACGGACACTTGAGCTGTTTCCAGATCTTCGCTATTGTGAACAATGCTGCCACGAACATGGGGGAGCATTTCTTCTTTTTGAACCGTGCTATGGTGTTCTTAGAGTATATTCCTATAAGTGGAATAGCTGGGTCAAAAGGCAGTTCGATTTTTAATTTTTTGAGGAATCTCCATACTGTTTTCCACAGTGGCTGCACCAGTCTGCATTCCCACCAGCAGTGCAGGAGGGTTCCCTTTTCTCCACATCCTCACTAGCACTTACTTGTACTGTGTTGTTTTGCAGATGAGCGCCATTCTGACTAGTGTGAGGTGATATCTCATTGTGGTTTTAATTTGCATTTCTCTAATGATTAGTGATGTTGAGCATTTTTTCATATGCCTATTGGCCATCTGTATGTCCTCTTTGGAGAAATTTCTATTCATTTCTTTTGCCCATTTTTTGATTGGATCGTTTGTCTTCCTGGTGTTGAGTTTTATAAGTTCTTTATAAATTTTGGTTATTAACCCCTAATCAGACGTACTGTCGAATATGTTCTCCCATTGTGTGGTTTGTCTTTTTATTCTATTCTTATTATCTTAAGCGGTTCAAAAACTCTTTAGTTTGATATAGTCCCATTTGTTTATCTTGACTTTTATTTCATTTGCCCGTAGAGATAAATCGGCAAATATATTGCTGCTACTGATGTCAGAGATCATTGCTGCCTATATTTTCTTCTGAGATGCTTATGGTTTCACGGCTTACGTTTAAGTCTTTTATCCATTTTGAGTTTGTTTTTGTGAATGGTGTAAATTGATGGTTTATTTTCATTTTTTTGCAGGTAAATGTCCTATTTTTCCAACACCATTTGTTAATGAGGCTGTCTTTACTCCATTGTATGTTCTTTCCTCCTTTGTCAAATATCAGTTGTCCATAAAGCTGTGGGTTTATTTCTGGGTTCCTGTTCTGTTCCATTGATCTATGTGCCTGTTCTTATACCAGTACCAGGCTGTCTTGAGTATAATGGCCTTGTAGTAAACCTTGATATCTGGAAGAGTGATACCTCCTGCTTTATTTTTTCTTTTTAAGATTGTTGAGGCTATTCGTGTTCTTTTTTGGTTCCATATAAATTTTTGGAATATGGGTTCTATATCTTTGAAGTATGTCATTGGAATTTTAATTGGTATTGCAATGAATTTATAAAATGCTTTGGGTAATCGACATTTTAATGATGTTTATTCTTCCTGGCCATGAGCATGGTATATGCTTCTACTTGTTTGTATCTTCCTTGATTTCTTTTATCAATGTTTTATAATTTTCTGAGTACAAGTCCTTAACCTCCTTGGTTACATTACTCCTAGGTACTTTATTTTTTTGGCTGCAATTGTGAAGGGGATTGTTTCCTTAATTTCTTTTGCTGACAGGTCATTGTTGGTATATAGAAATGCCTCTGGTTTCTGAGTATTAATTTTATATCCTGCCACGTTGCTGAATTTATTTATCAGGTCCAGTAGGTTTTTGACTGAGACTTTAGGGTTTTTTATATATAATATCATATCATCTGCAAAGTGTCTTTTTATTGGTGAATTCAATCTATTTATATATTGTATAATTATTGACATTTGGGGGTTTCCTATTGCCATTTTATATATTGCTTTCTGATAGTTTTGTATCTTGTTTGGTTCTTCTCTTTTGTTTTCCTATCATTTGTTTTTGTTTGGTTGAAATCCATACTTTTTTTTCTCTTTTGCTTCATTCTTCAAGCTTCTGTGGTGGGTTTTTCAGGGTTGGTTGCCATTAATGAAAGCATACACATCATGTTCGTTGTGATACGTTCTTTAATGAGTGCTTCTGCACTCCATCCTCCATTGCTACTGTTAATCTTTGTCCTCTCCCCTTTTTTGTTTTTGTTGTCACAGATTAAATTTGATTTTATTGTGTTCTTGATGGAGCTTTTACTTGTTGTTTTGTTTTAATTTGCCTTTTGTATCTGTCCAAAAAAAAAAACCCTTTTAAATTTCCTAAAGTCGGTGTTTTCTGGTGATAAATTCCCTCATCTTTTCTGTATCTGTGAATGTTTTTATTTCTCCTTTATATTTGAATGATAGCTTTGATGGGTATAGTATTCTTGGCTAGAAGCTCCTCTCTTTCAGTACTTTAAATATTAGGGTCCACTCTCTTCTAGCTTGTAGAGTTTCTGCTGATAAATATGATGATAATATAATGAGCCTTTCTTTATATGTATTCTTTTTTTTTTCTTGGCTGCCTTGAGAATTTTTTCTTTGCCATTGGTTTGTGCCAATTTCATTATGATGTGCCTTGGAGTAGGTTAGTTAGGGTTAAGATAACTCTGTGTTCTGTTTGCTTCTTGAATTTGAGGTTTTAGTTCTTTCCACAGGCTTGGTAAGTTCTTATCTATTATTTGCTTGAATATGTTCTCCATTCCATTTTCTCTCTCTTCTCCTTCTGATATATCCATTATTTTTATGTTACTATTTTTGGAGTCAGACAATTCCTATAGATCTTTCTTATTTTTTTTTAATTCATGAGTCTCTCTCCTCTTTTCTCTGTAGTGCCTCTAGTTGCCTGTTTTCTCTTTGGCTGGTTCTATCAGCCAAGCTTGTTATCTCGTTTTTCAGTTCATAAATTGAGTTTTTCATCTCTGTTTGATTCATTTTCATAGCTTCAATGTCCTTTTTGATACATTCCTTCTGTTTGTTGAATTTTTTGAGCTCCCTATATTGCCTTTCTGTGCTTTCTTGTATATCCCTAAGTATTTTTAGAATTTCAATTTTAAATTCTCTGTCATTTAACTCCATGGTTTACAAGCTATTGAAATTTTTTCTATAGATTATTTCTCATCTATCTGAGCTACTTCACTGTCTTTTGTATCCATCACATTTGATTTCTTTTACCTTAATGGTATTTGAGAGTGGTATGTTAATAACACTAATAAGAGTTGACAAAGAATAAAAAGTAATGATAAAAATGTAAAAAAATTAAAAAGAATTGTTTTGAGATAATACAGTAAAAAACTGAAGATTATATTGTGCTAAATGGAACTAAAACAACATAGAATGAAGGGCCTTAGTTGGAGATAAGTGACAAAAAGGCAAAAAAGGAAGTAAGAATCCACAAAATGCTACAAGGGAAAAAATTGGATCAGGAATAAAATAATTTGTTTGTAAGTGACGGTCATATGAGAGATATAGTGAAAGAGAAAAGTAAAAAGAAAAAGAAATAAATACAGTGAAAGATGAAAATTTTATTATATTAAGTGGAACACAAACTACATAGAATGGAGAGCCTGAGTTGGGGGTAGTGCTAATGAGATAAATAGCGAAATAAAAAACACACATAATGCCACAAAGAAACAATTTGAATCCACAATAAAATAATTTGTTTGTGAGTAAGGATCAAATGAGAGAAAAAGTAAAAGAGAAAAGAAGTAATTAAAAGGGAGGGAGAAAAAAAGAGAAAAATAAAGAAAAAAATAGAAAGGGCTATGGTTTTTGGAATGTAACCCTCATAGAGAGAATAAAAAAAAAAAAAGGAAAATGTAACACCTATGGGTAATAAAGTTCCAAATGAAAAAGGTAAGAATAAAACAGAAAGAGGATAAAAGAACCAAGGTAGAATTAAAAAATATACAAAAATAAAAATTAAAAAAATGGAAAAAGTTATAAAGACTGGATTTTTTCTGGCTTTGATAGGTTATCTTTTTTCTTTTTTTCCTTTTCTCTTTTTGGCTGGTGGCACTGTACCTCAGGTTCTGCCTCTGTGGCACTCTTAGGTAGAGATTTGCAGTTAATGTGTTGCTATGGCAATGACATAAACTAGGCCTCAGTCCTGTTGATAGGCATAGCTTGTTAGTGTGTGCAGGCTTCGACAATGGGAGAATTCATTTTCCCGGAGCCTCTCCCCCCATCTTTCCTTCCTGAACCAGCATACTGGGGACCCAGTTGTGAAGTTGCCACTGCCACTGCCTGGAAAGCAAGAGGCTCTAAAAGCTGCCAACCCCCCCCCCATCCCCACTCAACACAGGGTTCTGGGTAAGGCCTTGCCAGCCCGAGCTGCCAGCATAATCAGGCATGGCTGGGAGCCAATTGCTCCTCAGGTGCCTTTCTATGAGCCTCCAGGTATGTCTAGTATGCCTCAGTGCCTCATGGGACTACTCTCCCCAGGATTTTTGCACTTTGTAACCTGTAATGGCTGGCAGGAAGATGGCCCAGTCACTGCCGGCAGAAGAAGAGGTCTTAAAAGCTGCTAAGTTCCTCCTCCCGGTCCCTTTAAAGCACAGCCCCAGGTATAAAAGCTCTGCCACTGGAGCCACCAGCTTAAGCAGGCAGGGAGGGGGGCAGGGGGGAAGGGTGAGCTGACTTCTGGTCAGGCTCCTTTCTAAGGTTCCCTGGTTATTTCTAGTTAAATTTGTCTTAGCGCTCTGCACATCTGCTCTTACAGGCTTCTTCTCTCTTGTTGGAAAGTCTACATCCCAGCCCGCTCAACTTCTGCAGTGTTCTCTGAGACCTGTTCTGTAGAAATGTGTTTTTTACCCTGTATCAGCTGGCATAAAGTTGCCCCAGCTACTGCCTGCTGAGCGAGAAGCCCTAAGAACTATCAAGTCTCTCCTCCGGGTTTTCTTAAATCGTAGACCTGGGAAAGAAGACTTTGTCAACCTGAGTCGCTGCCAGCATAAGCCAGCCGGGCAGTGAGTTACTGAAGGTTAGGCTCCTGTCAGTGATCCATGGGTCTGCTCTCCAAATGCTTTCTGCAAGCTGTCTGTATGCCCTTCCCCCAGCACTTCTGTAGTTTTCTCCCTGGGGAATTTGCTTTGTTAACTCGTATGGCTGGCGGAAGCACCCCACCCAGAGAGGTCCGAGCATAGGAAAGCCGGCTTTCTTGCACTCCCCGCATGCTGTTGTTCAGGGGGCAGGGATTGTACAAGGACTCTGGCTACAGCCCATGCAGAAGGCCACTGCTGACAGTCTCTGACCCAGCCCCTACATCCGGGAACGCAGGAACGTGGGCGCCCACGCAAAGGCACTAAAAGGAACCATTTGTACACTGCTTGCACTCGCCAATCCAGAGACAGGGGAAAGCAAAGCCCACTCCACAGCCAAGCCACTTGCCCACCTCTGCTAGGGTTTGCTGCTGGTGTTAGCTTTGTGTAGGTTGAGCTGTGGGCATACTCTCTCTTCCTCTCAGTTCCAAGTGAAAAAAGTTTCCTCAGGCCAGTGAAGAAAAGTTTCCTCAGGTCCATTCTCTGTCCTATTTCCTTCAGAGTGGTTTTTCAGCCACCTTTTTGCCCAATTGTACCTTTGTTTGATGTATGTGTATTGCAGATGCTTCTGGTATTGTTTTTCTGTGTCTAGTTGTTAAATTTGTTAAAATTTTAGGGAGAGGCATTGTGAGCCCTCCTCATGGTGCCAGTTTTCTGACAACAGTCAACTCTTATTTTTGCCTCACGTTCTACAGTGGCCTCCTCCCTCAGGCCTCAGCATCTCTGTCAGTTGTATCATCATACCCTGGGTCATTGAGCCAAAAATCTTGATACTGCCTTTCCCTTAGACCTCTCTTCAAATTATCCATATATCTTGTTGACCCTACCTTTTTAAAGTATCTCAAATTTAACCACTTATCTCAACTGCAGCCTCATGAACTCACCATCTAAGTAACTATTACCACCTGGGTTACCACAATATCTTTTCACATCACCTTCCACCTCCACTCTTGCACCATCAGTCTTTTCTCCACAGAAATAAAAATGAAATCAATATAACATTATCATAAGGAAACCCTTCCAATGGCTTCCCAGTGCTACTAGAACAGAATCCATTCTCTCCTTACCCTTTTGACCAGATTTTTCTGAGACGTCCTCTTTATCATCACTCAGACCACAACTATGTCACCTCTTGAGAAGCTTTTTCTGAAAATTCAAGTAAAGTTACATCCTCCAAACCACAGTAATTTTCTATCACAGTATCCTAGGTTATCTTCTCCATATGACTCATCAGTCCCTGAAAATATCACCTTATTTATTTGTTTATTATCTACCTATTTCTATGAACAGAAGAAGTTGGCAGTTTTGAAAATCTTGCTCACCACTACGTTCTCAGCTGACTGGTTAAACTGAACTCTGTAGTATAATATAAAATTAGAAATGTACCTTAATCTGTATAAATAATTTGCCATATAAATCTTTATATATTAAACTCTATGAATGCTAAATCGTACCATTTACCCTATGTATTGGTTTTATTCATAGCATTGTGTCTTGATGTCTGAGATTTCATTTTAACTATATATATATATATATATATATATATATATATATATATATATATATATGTAAAATGTTATAATTAACTGAACATGGTTTCCTCAAAGAGGTATAAAAATTATTCAGGAAGCAAGAGGACCAGTAACAAAAATCAGCAGGCAGAATGATAAGGAGGGTATATGATACTAATACGCTGAATAAATTACCACACATCATCACCCAAAGGTCAGATCTCCAAGATATGCAGAAAACAAAACTGCTCTTTCTATGTGTTTGACAAACATGCATCACCTGCTTTTACTGTGAATTACTACCAATGGGGGTAGGTACCAGCAAGAACTTCCAAATATTATAAAATGTAGTAAATTTAAATTTCAATATAAATACCTTTCATAGCCCCAAATGTCACTTGGTCCCACTAGTTGATCAGATACCAAGTATGTATTATGTGAACTTGAAATAAAATAATCTTGTAGTGGATGATGCATATCTTGATAAACTTTTTTAAATTTATTATTAAATAAGAGGCATTCAGATGAACACATGTATCTTGTAAAACCTTCAAATGACATCTGGCGTAATAGCTTAACTATAAAAAATAAAAGGGATGTATTAATATCATTAGCAGTACAAAAATTATATCTCACTTTAAAACTTATTCAGTAATAAAGTGTGTTTCTAAAATATTCATTTAGAATTAACATTAATACTATTTTTAATTTTTCTTCGGAAACAATTTTTTCTAATCAATACCCTTAATTCTTCTATAGCAACATTCAAGTAGAGAACATATCTTTTAATTATATTTGATATTTTTAATGTTTAAAAATATATGCAAGAAAAGTACAAATGTCATAGATCAATAAATTTCCATGAGCTAAACATCTGAATAAGTGGCACCCAAATCACAAATCAGAATGTTACAGCACTCTGAAAGCCTGTCGTCTGTTAATTTTCAGTCGCTCCCTCCACCTGTCCAAGGGTATATTCAAAGGTCTGGCTTTTAATAGCATACATTAGTTTTCTCTTGTTTCTGTGCTTTATATGAATGATCTCATACAGTCTGTCCTTTTGTGACTGGTTTATTTTATTCAACATTGCTTCTAAGATTAATTTTTGCAGTTGCATATAGTTAGACATTGTTAGTTACCATACTGTACAGTATTACATTGAGTGAGTACACCACAATTTATCGATTCTATTCTTTGATGAGCCTATAGATAATTTACAAAGAGTGCTGCTATCAACAATCAGTAAATGTCTTTTGGTACAAATATGCACGTTTCTATTGGGTGCATGCCTATTTATTTTTATATATCTTTAAATTGTCTCTATAAACTTTTATATACATTAAAATTTATACCAAAATTATCTATTTAAGCAGGACACTGGCTCTGGAATCAGAGAGCTTGGGTTAAGTCCATTTACTTGTTATATAATGAGCATGTTAGTTAACCTCTCCCTATGTTTGGAATGATGGTAATAACAGTACTTATCTCATATATTAGCTCTAAGTTAGTTGCTGTTGTTTTTGTTATTGATGATTCAGTTTGTCTCAAAATAAGAGCTAGTGTGAGTGTTCACTTTAGACTAGAGAGTGATCCTTAGCAAATAAGTTTATTTCCAGAAATTTATAACATAGAGATAGAGACTCAAAAATTGATGTACAAGAATGATCACACTGGCATTATTTATAAAAGCTTAATAAGAGGAGGAAACAAATTAAAGCTCAAAGTATGATATAATACTAAGAAGCCTTTAAAAATCAGAAAAATATATAATGACCTAGGTAACTGTTTATGATATTATAACAGTAAAAAAAAAAAAAAAAGCCAGCATTCAGAAATGCTATTAAAATTTTGGTTAAAAAAATGAAAGCTAGAAGAATAAATACATAGAATATTTATAGGCATGTGAACTTTCTATTTCAAAGTAATGCAAATTTATGACAATTTGCAGGGCAAATGCATCATATATTGTAATAGCAATGATTTGCATAAATTGATTATTTTTCCAGTGCAATTAGCAGTGATTGGCTTATAGCCCTCCCCCTTTTTTTGGTGACAGAGACAGAGAGAGATGAGAGATAGAAAGAGGGACAGACAGAGAGAAAGGGAGAAATATAAGCATTAATTCCTTGCTGCAGCACCTAAGTTGTTCATTGACTGCTTTCTCAAATATGCCCTGACTGGGGTAAGGGGGAGGGGGCTCCAGCAGAGCAAGTGATCCCTTGCTCAAGCCAGCGACCATGGGGTCATGTCTGTGAACTGTGCTCAAGCTGGTGAGCCCACACTCAAGCCAATGACCTTGTGGTTTTTGAACCTGGGTCCTCTGAGTCTCAGTTTCAGACTATCTACTGCGCCACCGCCTGTTCAAGCCTTATAGCCCTTTTGAACTATCAAATAATTAAGCAATTTTCTTTTGTTATAAAATAGAAAACAAACTCATCTTGTGCCTTAAAAGCTACTAGATTGAAATTAGGATTAATCTCATGAATTTTTAAAAACCTCACTTGATCCATGTCACATACCAATATGGGATGAGATTAAGGAGCTTGGCAGCATTTGGGACTATAAAATCACAATTAAAATTTGCCTTACTAAATCTCTAAAGTGATCAATAAGCATGTAAATAAAATGCAAAGACTGGCTGTGTATGAAAGTGTGTGAGGCAGAGAAAGTTTCAAAAGATAAAATGAATGAACAGAATATTATAGTTAAAATGCAAACATAATTCTTAGATGTCATTGCTACCATTCCTTTACCCTGTTGTATCTTTTACCACCTGAAGTAACAGTGCCAAAGTATTTTTTTAATATTCATTAAATCAGTAATTCTGAAAATGTTTATTGGTCAATAGGCTGTTTCCAGTCATCAGTGATATAAAGAGTTTGAGCTAGAACATAAATCAATTCCTTACTTACTTATAGAACGTCTTTGCTATTAAAAAAAAAGTCAGCTAAATTCATCAGGTGTGCTTAGTAATTTAGTTGTTTTACATTCTGGTGCAAACCCTCTAACTTGTTGCAAGCCTACAAAAGTTTTATTGTTGATCTGACCAAACTCTTTCTGGCACTGCATTTAGTTCTGCTAGGCAGTGCCTAGAACCTTCCAAAATCATTAAGTAGAACTGAGTCACAAAGCCAAAGTCTTAATTATAGCCTATTAAGAGTGATATGATTTGATCCCTGCCTATCTCTCTAAAATCATCTCACCCTCATTCTCCAAATTCCAACCACACTTTTCCCATTTCTTTAAATCTCCAACTCAAGTCTAACATTTTTTTTCCCCTCAACTCAGACACTTCTCCCATTTTGTCACATCGTTAGCTATTTCTCATTATTTAGGTCTCAGCTCAAATGTCACATTCTCATAAAGGACTCTCCTAAACACCCAACCTAAACTAGAACTCTTGGATTGTTTCCTCCTGACTTTCTCTGTTTTGTTTTTTTCACAGTACATAGCATTCTCCGAAATTATCCTTTTATATGTCTAATTCTTTATTATCAAAATTCCTCAACCCCCTTAAGAAATATAAAATTTGGTTTGCCTCACTTTCCACTGTATTTCTCGCCCTAAAAACATACTTGGTTGCCTAAAATAAATATTTGAATAAAGTATGAATGTGTGACAAAATGAAAGAATAAGTTTGATTTTGTTAAAACCCCTATATTCATATGTTAAACATTGGTAGCCATAAACCAACTTTCAAAGGCAGAACTTGAACTTTCATACCTCCCTAGTTAAAGAAATATTTTGAGCTACCAATTAGTTTTTGTAGAATTAAACATGATGCTTTAATTTAATAGCTACTTAGACAATTATATAAATATTTCATTAAATTATGTCTTCATTATTTTATTTAAAGATGGCCATAAATAAAAATTTTGAAGTTTTTTTATTCATTGACAGATGAGGCAAAGATAAAAAAATTATATGACAGGTCATTAGCATAATTGGTCATTTAATTTAAACCAGATAATATTGTAGTAGATTAAATGAATGACATGGAGACATTAGTGATTGTTGTAATATTTAATCCCTTTTCTAGAATTGTTTTATTTAGCTAATTTAATATTTATACATATTTTTAGTAGTATAATTTATAAAAATAGAAGACTGTCTATAACTGGGTTTTTATCTTACTAATGAATATTTAAACACTTTTTTCTATTATAGTACATGTAACAGAATCCTCATATTGCTTTTTACCCCTAAGCTTATCTTTGAACACTTGACAGATATATAAAAGCAATTAAAAGAAAGCTGGACAGTGATATAGGAAAGAACGCCATGGTTATACAATGTAGCCTTCTAAAGAGTGTGTATACATTCTATAAAATGCAAAAATAAAACTGTATACATAATATTTAACATTATCTAGAAATAATCTGATCCATCCAAAAATTTGAATTCAATAACTTTAATTCATAAATAATACTTTGAATGTAAATATTTAATAAAACTTTGAAATGCAAGCATACCTTCTTCAATAGGCTCATATTTTTGAATGATCTCAAAAGCAATGCTTTTAGTCATGGTAAACACACACTGCTCTTGTGTCAAAAATTCAGCCAGATCTTTTTCAAATAGAAATTTCCGGTCTTCAGAATATGTGTTGAAAATCTCAATAATTTCTTCTCTGTGTACAATAATTCGATAAATTGCTCTAAATTCTTCTATGGTGATTCTTCCTTGTTTCAGCCTGTCATTAGCCTACAAAAAAAAAAAATGACTCATGTACTCACATTCTGAATATAAAAAATAGACAAGCTGAATAAATTAGAGTATTTGTGTAACATACATAACCACTTATACTTGAAAAAAATAATCTTACATTGAAGTATTATCTCAAATAAAATATATACAACTGCAAGAAGTGATGCCAAAGTTGGAAAAAGATTAGTGGATCATCACCAGCTAAAATCTATTGGGAATAGAGTAAGATTTGGGAGAAGATGAGTATTCTAGCTTGTCTTTGAATGGTACACTTTCCCTTTTCTGTTGCACTCTAGTCTAGTGTGACAAAATGAAAGAATTAGTTTGGTTTTATTAAAACCTCTATTATCATATGTTAAACATTGGTAGCCTTTTTAAAATCATGCTAGATGATATGTAATCCCACGCTATCAATATGCAGCCTGCACCATAAAAGTCAGAAAAGCATGCAAGATCATGATAAACTACAGAAGCAGCAGTAGTTAGGTAGTACTTTATGAAAGTAGAATCTGCATAATCACTGAAGGATTGGGGGCAGTGACAAACAAGGTAGGTTTCAATAAGAAAAAATAGATTCAACTGGATCCACCAGGTTGTTCTGAAAATTTCATGTTTGAACTTTATGAGCTAGGAGGAAAAAAATTGGGTTGGGTCCAGTTATTAAAAGCAACAGAAACACCTTGAGATTCTCAATAAGAAATGAGTAGCAAAAGAAAAAGTTTAGTACTATTAGATGTGCATTAACAAGAGGAAGATGGAATATGAGCCTAAGGGGAAAAAATGGATACAATTCAAGTGAGAAATAGTGAGAAGAAACTAAAGAAAAGATGTCAGAAAAAAATTATGAAAGAAAAAATCCGAAGGACTCAACACATTAAAATTTTAGACACATAAGGAAGAGAAATCAAAATGTCCAGAGTAGGGGAGAGTTAGAATAACTAGTAAAATTAAGTATCACAAATAAAAAACTAAGGCACAGAAAGTTCACCTTGGATATTTCATTTCAAAAGAGACTATACAGACTGACCAGGTGGTGGAGCAGGGAATAGAGAGTCAAACTGGGATGCGGAAGACCCAGGTTTGAGACCCCGAGCTCAACAGCTTGAGCGCGGGCCCATCTGGCTTGAGCAAAAGCTCACCAGCTTGGACCCAAGGTCGCTTGCTCCAGCAAGGGGGTGCTCGGTCTGCTAAAGGCCCGTGGCCAAGGCACATGTGAGAAAGCAATCAATGAACAACTAAGGTGTTGCAATGGCAACAAAAAACTAATGATTGATGCTTCTCACCTCTCTCAGTTCTTGTCTGTCTGTCCCTATCTATCCCTCTCTCTGACTCTCGACTCTCTCTCTGTCCCTGTGGAAAAAAAAAAAAGAGAGACTATACATTTATATTTTAACTTTCTTGTTACATTGTAAACAATCTGAATACAAAAAGCAAGAGATGAAGGACTATTGTATTTTGGTGAAAAGTTGACAATTGATCGACAAAATGGAGCTTACATATTTATAGCTCTAAAGGAAGTGGGACTTTGACATACAAATTAAACTTTGAGCTTCATTTTTCATCTGCAAAATGAGTATAGAGAGCACTGCTTAGATCATCTGGTTGCTATGCAGATGGGAGATGTACAACATATGGTAGTTCTAGATTTCAATGTATTGTTATATATTACCTATGTCTGCTTCCCTCACCTCATCCACCTTAGTGTCTCATCTTTTGACAATTTTGCCTATACAATGAACCCCTAAAATATAGTAAGGGACAAACCTGTTGGTTTGTCCCTTACTATATTTCTTTGTTTCATGAGAAAAAGTTCAATGGTGATTACCAGAGAGTTTGATAGGAGGAATCCAAGAAGAAATCTGAGCTGGGGATCATATATGAAGCTTTGCAGGGAAAGGTAAGTTTCATTTTAAACATTAAAGTATCTGGGCATCCAAGCAGAGACAGCCAACAGGCACATGGTTGGAATGGTAAGGAGAGATTTGCATGTTACAGGAGAAAACATGACAAGGGTTCTGCCAAACAACACAGACATGAGTTTCCAAAGCTATATAAGTAATGAACAGATTATATCAATGTTTTTATCCTCAATATCTTTGTGTATGATAAGAGGCTAATAATAGTTTCCTTGGATTTTTGTTAAAATAATGTGTGCAAAAACCTAATATGGCACCTAGATTATGGCAGATGAACAGGTTTTTATCATGTATGTGGATTTATTATTTGATAAAAAAATTAAATTTTGTGCCCATTAAAATAGTCATGGAAGCCATTGAAAGTCAGTAATGGGGCACAGACTCCCAGCTCACACCACCAAACTGGATTACAAAGTAATTTAGGAACAATCAGTGTGAAAAACCAACTCTGGACTACAAGAACAGCTCACAAAAACCAAGGAGCAAAGAAGAAGACACACCAAGACTGGTAGGGAGCACCAAGGAGCAGTGGGTCTCCCCTGCTTACAGGAACATGGGGGGGGGGGAGGCTGAGAGCCCAGAAGGGCTCTAATTCCAAAGAAAAGAGTAGAAAATATTGCTCACAGCCTGGGAACCTGTGAACGAGGTGTGTTAAAAGAGCTGGCTTGTCTTCCAAAAGGAAAGGAGGGGGAAGAGACAGATGATGATGGTGACAGGCAGAGGAATGCATGGGATAACCTGAAAAACTGACTCATCCAGTGCTGGAGGTGGCCATAGCTGGGGCAGGGGATGATCTTTCCACATAACACAAAAATATAGTGGTTCCAGGTCACCCATCTCAAGATATCTCTCCAGCTCCGATCAGCGCAACAAGACACAGCTGAAAACAAGAAGTGGAGATGAGGGGCAGTAACTCAGGTCTCCATAGAGATCTGAAATACACCTGTTCCTACTGAAGCAGAGAAAGCACCCTGCCCCAGGAGAGAGTAACCATAACCAGCAGATCAGGCCTTCAGAGTCTCAGGTTACACCCACCACATTCCTGGATACAGTTTCAAATAAGTCCCCTGCTGAGATCAGTAAACAAGACTACCACCCAGTTAAAAAAACTGAGAAGAAAACAAACAAATAAAGACTTCAAAATGGCTCTATTAGAAAAGCCAAATCTGACAGTGGATTACAAATAACAGCTGATGCCAACCCAAGAAGACCTAGAAATAACACAACTGAAAAATGGACGCAGACAACACCAAGCCTAGATTCAGCCAGCTCTACAAACAACACACACAGACATAATGAAAAGAAAGAGAAGCGCAATCCAAATGAAACCACAAGAGAAATCTCCAGAAAATGAACTGAGTGATATGAAAATAACCAAACTACCAGATTCAGAGTTTAAAATAATGATTGTTAGAATGCATAGGGATCTTAAAACAACAATGGATGGTCATTAAAAACACCTAAATAAAGAGATAGCAAGTATAAAAAAGTCATTGACATATTAAAAAAAGTCAGTCGGAAATGACAAACACAACATCAGAAATGAAGAACACAATAAAAAAAATTAAAAGCAGGATGGATAAAGCTGATGATCGAATCAGTGAGTTGGAGGACAAGATGAATGAAGGCATAGAAGCAGAGCAAAAAAAAAGAAAAGAGACTCAAAAAGTCTGAGGAAAATCTAATAGAGCTCTGTGACAACATGAAGAGAAATAACATCTGCATCATAGAGGTTCCTGAAGAGAAAGAGAAAGAACAAGGGATAGAGACTTTATTCAATCAAATCATAGCTGAAAACTTCCCTAAATTAATGCAGGGAAGGCTCTCACAAGTACAAGAAGCACAGAGAACTCCATAAAGAGAAACCCAAAGAAACCTACACCACGACACATTATAATTAAAATACCAAAGCTAAGTGATAAAGAGAAAATATTAAAAGCTGCTAGAGCAAAAAGGGCTACCACCTACAAACAAAGGAGCCCCCATAAGGATGACATTCGACTTCTCAAAAGAAACACTTGACACCAGAAGGGAATGGCAAAATATATTCAAAGTAATGCAGAACAAGAGCCTATGACCAAGACTACTTTATCCAGCAAGCCTACCATTTAAAATTGAAGAAGAAATAAAAAGCTTCCCAGAAAAAAAAAAAAAAAACTCAAGAAATTCATTACAACCAAACCAATGCTGCAGGAAATTTAAGAGACCTGTTGTAAACAGATCCAAGAGAGAAAAGAATATAGCAAAAGAGGAATGCAGCTTTAAAGAATAATATGGCAATAAACAACAACATATCTATAATAACCTTAAATCTAAATGGATTAAATGATCCAATCAAAAGACATAGGGTAGCTGCATGGATAAGAATAAATGACCCTTACATATGCTGTCTACAAAAAACCCACCTGAGAACAAAAGATACACATAGACTGAAAGTGAAGGATAAAAAAATGTATTTGACACAAATGGAAAGGAAAAAATAACTGGGGTAGCAATACTTATATCTGACAAAATAACCTTTAAAACAAAGGTTATATTAAGGGATAAAGAAGGTCACTATATAATGATAAAGGGAGCAATTCAAAAGGAAGTTATAACCATCATAAATATCTATGCACCTAATATAGGGGCACCTCAATATATAAAGCAGACTTTGATGGATATAAAAGGTGAGATCGATAGCAATACTATAATGGTAGGAGTTTTCAATACTCTACTAACATCACTAGATAGATCCTCAAGAAAGAAAATTAACAAAGAAACAGCAGACTTAAAAGACACACTAGATCAACTTGATTTAATAGATATCTTTAGAACCTTTCATCGTAAAGCAGCAGAATATACATTTTTTTTAAGTGCTCATGGTACATTCTCTAGATAGACCAAGTGTTAGGACAAAAAAAAAGTCTCAAAAAATTTAAGAATATTAAAATTATATCAAGCATTTTCTCTGATCACAATGGCATGAAACTAGGAATTAACCACAACAGAAAAACTGAAAAATACTTAAACACATGGAAACTAAATAGCATGTTATTAAATAACAAATGGGTTAACAATGAACTCAAAGAAGAAATAAAAATATTTCTAAAAATGAATGAAGACGAACATACAGCAACTCAAAATTAATGGAACATGGCAAAAGCAGTACTGAGAGGGAAGTTCCTAGCACTACAGGCATTTCTTAAGAACCTTGAAATATCTCAAATAAACAACCAAACCCTGCATCTAAAAGAACTAGAAAAACAACAGGAAGTAAGGTCCACAGGTAGTAGAAAGAAAGAAATAATAAATATCAGAGGAGAAATAAATGACATAGAGCCTAAAGAAACAATACAGGGAATCAATAAAACCAAGAACTGGTTCTTTGAAAGGGTAAAAAGATCGATGAACCTTTAACTAGACTCACCAAGAAAAGAAGAGAAAGGACTCAAATAAACAAAATTAGAAATGAGAGTGGAGAAATAACAACTGACACAACAGAAATACAAAATATTGTAAGAAAATACTATGAAGAACTGTATGCCAAGAAATTAAACAACCTAGGTGAAATGGACAAATTCCTTGAAACATATAATCTTCCAAAAATCAAGCTGGAACAATCAGAAAACCTAAACAGACGATTTACAACAAAAGAGATCAAAACAGTTCTCAAAAAGCTCCCAAAAAACAAAACCCCTGGTTGCCTGACCTGTGGTGGCGCAGTGGATAAAGCGTCGACCTGGGAACACTGAGGTAGCCAGTTCAAAACCCTGCACTGGTCTGGTCAAGGCACATATGGGAATTGGTGCTTCCAGCTCCTCCCCCCTTTCTCTCTTTCTCTCTCTCTCACTCTGTGTCTCCTCTCTAAAATGAATAAATAAAAAGAAATTAAAAAAAAAAATTATGGGCCTGATGGCTTCACTGGTGAATTTTACCAAATATTCAAAGAAAAACTAATACCTATCCTTCTCAAGCTATTTCAAAAAATTCAAAAGAAAGGAACACTTCCAAGTTTCTTTTATGAGGTGAGCACAATTCTGATTCCAAAACCAGGCAAAGAAAACAAGAGGAAAGAAAATTATAGGTCAATATCCCTGATGAATTTAGTTGCTAAAATCCTCAACAAAATATTAGCAAACCGGATCCAGAGATACATGAAAAAAATCTTACATCATGGTCAAGTAAGATTTATTCTTGGCAGGCAAGGATGGTACAACATTCATAAATCAATCAATGTGATTCATCACATAAACAAAAGGAAGGAGAAAAACCACATGATAATTTTAATAGATGCAGAAAAAGCATTTGATAAAATCCAGCACCCACTTATGATCAAAACTCTTAGCAAAGTGGGAATACAGGCTACATATCTCAACATGATAAAGGCCATCTATGACAAACACACAGCCAACATCATAATTAATGGACAAAAATTAAAAGCAATTCCTCTAATATAAGGACCAAGGCAGGGGTGCCCCCTTTCACCACTCTTATTCAACATAGTACTGGAAGTCCTGGCTATAGCAATCAAACAAATAGAAGAAATAAAGGCATCCAAATTGGAAAAGAAGAAGTAAAACTGTCATTATTTGCAAATAATATGATATTGTATATAGAAAACCCTAAAGTCTCAGTCAAAAAACTACTGGACCTAATAAATGAATTCAACAAGGTGGCAGGATATAAAATTAATACACAAAAATCAGAGACATTTTTATACACGAACAATGAAATGTCAGACAAAGAAATTAAGAAAAAAATCCCCTTCACTATTGCAACCAAGAAAATAAAGGACCTAGGAGTAAATTTAACCAAGGCGGTTAAAGATTTGTACTCAGAAAATAATAAAACATTGATAAAAGAAATCAAGAAAGACACAAACAAGTGGAAGCATATACCGTTTTCATGGTTAGAAAGATTAAACATCATTAAAATGTCTATATTACCAAAAGCAATTTATAAATTCATTGCAATACCAATTAAAATACCAATAACATACTTCGAAGATATAGAACACATATTCCAAATATTTATATGGAACCAAAAAGAACACGAATAGCCTCAGCAATATTGAAAAAGAAGAATAAAGTGGGAGGTATCACACTTCCTGATATCAAGTTATACTACAAGGCCATTTTACTCAAAACAGCTTGGTACTGGCATAAGAACAGGCACATAGATCAATGGAACAGAACAGAGAACCCAGAAATAAACCCACATCTTTATGGACTACTGCTATTTGACAAAAGAGGAAAGAACATACAATGGAGTAAAGACAGCCTCTTTAACAAATGGTGCTGGGAAAACTGGACACCTACTTGCAAAAAAAAATGAAATTAGACCACCAAGTTAAACCATGCACAAAAATAAACTCAAAATGGATAAAAGACTTAAATGTAAGTCGTAAAACCATAAGCATCCTAGAAGAAAACATAGGCAGTAAGCTTACCGACATCTATCAGAGCAATATTTTTGCTGATTTTTCTCCAAGGGCAAGTGAAATAAGTGACTAAATGAACAAATGGGATTATATCAAACTAAAACGCTTTTGCACAGCAAAAGACACAATGAACAAAATAAAAAGACAACCCACACAATAGGAGAACATATTCACCAATATTTCTAATAAGGGGTTGATAACCCAAATTTAAAAAGAACTTCTAAAACTCAACACCAGGATTGTAAACAATCCAATCAAAAAATGGGCAAAAGAAATAAATAGACACTCCTCCAAAGAGGACATACAGATGGCCAATAGACAGATGAAAAAATGTTTAACATCACTAATTATTAGAGAAATGCAAATTAAAACCACAATGAGATATCACCTCACACAAGTCAGAATGGCGCTCATTAACAAAACAACACACAATAAGTGCTGACCAGGATGTGGAGAAAAGGGAACCCTCCTGCACTGCTGGTGGGAATGCAGACTGGTGCAGCCACTGTGGAAAACAATATGGAGATTCCTCAAAAAATTAGAAATGCAACTGCCCTTTGACCCAGCCATCCCACTTTTAGGAATATATTCCAAAGACACCATGTCACTGACTGAAAAAAAGAAATGCACCCCCATGTTATGGCAGCATTGTTCACAATAGCGAAGAGCTGGAAACAACCTAAGTGTCCATCAGTAGACGAGTGGATTAAAAAACTGTGGTACATATATACAGTGGAATACCATGGGGCTATGGAAAAGAAGGAAATATTATCTTTTGCAACAATATGGAGGGACCTGGAAACTATTATGTTGAGTGAAAAAAGTCAGGCAGAGAAAGAACAATATTATATGACCTCACTCATTTGAGAAATCCAAGGAACACTGAGAACTGAGGGAAGTGAGACAGAGGAGGGATCAAAGGGACCAGAGGAAAAGAGGACAGAGGGAAAGGGAATGATGGGATGGGATAAACCTGAATGGAAGGGGGGAGGGCACCATAGGGAGAGGGGCAAAGGAGAGGTTAAAGGAATATGAGGGAGGGGAGATGCATTTGGGGTGACCCTAGAATCTATTTAAACAGAATTAATTAAATAAATATAAATTAAAAAATATATCTATAACAATATAAAAAATGGAAAAATAAAAGAAAGTCAGTAATGTGGTGCATAGAGGCTTCGGAATTCACCTCCTCTCACAGACACACCAAATCTGCATATGGTACAATTTTCTCAGAAAAATTTAAACACTAGATGAGCAAACACCACACATGGACAAATGAGAAAAAGAATACATCAAGTAAAGTAGCAGAGAGTGAGTCACAGTCTATCCATGATCTTTAACCCCAGCAGGACGACATATAATAAGGAGAGAACTTCAACTCTCAGTTTCTGCCCCCCCCCCAAAGAATGAAGAGTTTGAACCCAACATCTAATGGAACAACTTTAAGATTACCACTTGAGATACAGGCCCCAAAATCACCTCACTCTGAAAACCTACTAGGGTTTGCATCCACAAGACCCACAAGACCATAGTAAACAGTTCTCCATGGCTAATGAAGACCCATGGCTGTCCCCCCAGGACTCGGCACACAGGCAGGAGACTGAAGCACATGGTTTCCCCCTGCAAGAAGTCTATTTGGATCTCTTAAAAGCTGTAACCTGAAAGTCACGCTTCTAATCTAATACACATCAAAGGACCAACTGAGACCTTCCCCAGAAACCAAGAAGGCCAGTGGATACCATCTTTATGCTGTTGCTCTGTTTCACTCTGATCACCAGTGTCTCCCTAAAAGAAACTTGTGCATACATCTGCCACCCCAGCTCTTACAGTTGTACTTGGGTGATGACCTCCTTAGTTGCCTGGAGTCAGTGGGACTTCCATTTGCAGACCCCATAGAACTGTAACAAACAAAGAAACAGTACTTGACTGGCTATTCCCACAGAGCTCAACACAGACACAGCCAGAGTCAGATGAACCCAGTCTATCTCTGAAGGAGGCCAGATTTAACACAACTGCTGTTTTCCAAATACTCTGTGTTTTCCCCCTGTAACTTTGGCAGAAAAAGAGAAAGTCCTGGAGTGCTCCCAAGTAGGCAGCCACTGTCTCAATTCTGGAGTCCTGTTTGATGGCTATTCCCCTGGGGCTCAGAGCAAAGGGAGGTGGACTGTGGTCTCCAGCCATCTTCCGGTCCTTCCCTGAAAGAGGTCTATATGCATACTTTGCCTGAGGTGCCATCTTTCAATAAGCCTGCATCTTGGTGCTGAGATCTTCCCTTTGAGATGCCCTCAAGGACTAGAAACCACCAAGAATAAAGGAGGCATTTTGGAAAATCAAAAAGGCTGAAAACATAAGAGCTAAGGTAGGGCTGAACAATATAGTTTATCCCCTACATGAGACAGCTTCTTCAAGACTGGCAGAGGTGGATGCTCTACAATAAGGCACAGACACCAACACAGTAAGTAAAAGAAAATAAAAAAAACAAAGGAATATGTTCCAAACAAAAGAACAAGGGAAGGCCTCAGAAACAGACTTTAGTGAAACAGAAATAAGTGATTTATCTGTCAAAGAGTTCAAATAATGGTCATAAATATAATGGAGTTCCCTCAAAAAATTAAAAATAGAGCTACCATATGTCCAGAAAATTTTACTTTTTGGTATTTATCCAAAGAAAAAAAAATCACTATCTTGAAAAGCTATCTGTACCTCTATGTTTATTGCAGCATTATTTACAGTAGCCAAGACACAGAAACAACCAAGGTGTCTACCAACAGATAAATAGATGAAGAAGATATGATATATATCTATCAGCCATAAAAAGGAAGAAAATTCTGTAATTTGTAACATTTTGGATGTCACTAATGATGCCTTGCGGGCATCACGTAATGTAAAATAAGTCAGAAAGAGAAAGACAAATGCTGTATAATCTCTCTCATATGTGGATCTAAAAATAATGAACTCATAGATACAGAGAACAGATTGATGGTTGCCAGAAGCAGAGATGGGGAGGGCAGTTGAAGGTGGTCATTAGGCATAAACCTCCAGTTATGAGATAAATAAGTTCTTTGATGTAATATACAGCCTGGTGACTGAAGTCAACAATATTGTATCATATATATTTAAAAGTTGCTAAGAGAGTAATTTTAAAAGTTCTCATCACACAAACACCCCAAAAAATGTGTAACTATGTGAGGTGATGCATGTTTTACTAAACTTATTACAGTGATCATTTCACAATACATACATATATCAAGTCATCATGCTGTACATCTGAAACTAACACAATGTTATGTTAATTATATCTCAATAAAACTGGGGGGGATCAGTAAAATTGCTCAGGAAGAATTGAAAAGTAAAATGAAAGAAAATTAAGAACTCAATTTTAAATGAAAAGCAAAAGGTATGATGGCAACAGGAATAATGATAAATTTTAAGTAAAAACTAGGTGAGAATGATGTCACAAACAGAATAAGGAGAAGTTTAAGAGAGATAAATAAAACACAGAGAGAGGACTCACTATTGGATTTAGCATTTTAGAGATAGATTTCCAAATAAGTGTGTAGGCAAAGTTTATTGCAATGGATCATTGAAGAAATGGAGAAATAAATGTAAAGGATTCTTTTAGTTTCTCTATTAAAAGAGAATCTAACAATTAAAAGAGGATGTGTTGCTACATATTTTTTGGAGAAGATCAAAAATAAGCTAGGTAGGACTATAATAGGAAATCATAAACTTGAAGTGGAACCAAACAAAAATATAAGTGACTGAAATGACTTAAGTTGCAGATTAGCAGGTCAGAGGCAGCGGAGGAATATGCATCTCTCTGCCATATATCATCCAATCTGTTCTACAATGCAGCCATATTTATCCTAAAATACTCACTGTTTCCCTTCTCAAACATTTCAGTGGCCACCCACTGCCTACAAAAATAAGTCTAAATTTTATGGTCTACCATTCAGAATCTAGTCAGAACTGGCGTTTGTAGCTATTTCTCATCACTCCCCTTCATGCATCCTATACTCAATTCATGTTTGATTACCTTGAATTCCTCAAGCATTTCTTACACTATATTTTACACATATTGCTCTCATTCTTCAAGATCCAAGAAGAAGGCTGCCTTCATCATGATATCTTTTCTAAAAGTCCAAGTTAGAGTCTCTGTCTTCTAAAATTTCCTGATAGTATTACCTATGAGATTCATTGTAATCTACCTGTAAAATAGTAATCTCTGCATTTCTTTTCCTCCTTATGAAAGAGATAACACTTTGTCATTGTTTAGAGTTTCTAAGTTTCTAAAGAGTGGAATGAACATACTATAGATTTAATAATGGTTGTTAACTGATTACAGAATTTGAAATTAAGAGGAAACTATTTTATACTTAACCAACAACTAAAAGTATAATCTAAGATTGGTTAAGTACATGGAAATTATATATATATATATGATATATATATATATATATATATATATTCTATAAAATATATTACATGCTATAAGTTAAAGATAATGAATGATAAAAGCAAGATTTTTTAATAAAAAGGAGATAAATAACAACTTGGGGAATTGCTGCTCAAGCCATGACACAACAAATAATTTTGTAAAGAAGTGAAGAGCTTGACCAGGTGGTGGCACAGTGGCTAGGATATCAGTCTCGGGCTCTGAGGAGCCTAGTTCAAGACCCCGAGGTTGTTGGCTTGAGCACTGGCTCATGCAGCTTTGAGCAGGTCACCAGCTTGAGTGTGGGATCATAAACTTGAGCCAAAAGGTCGCTGGCTTAAAACCCAAGATAGGTGGCTTGAACCGAAAGGTCACTGGCTTGAAGCCCAAGGTCACTCGTTTGAGCAAGGAGTCACTGGCTCAGCTGGAGAAACACCACCACCCCACTCCTGTCAAGGCACATATAAGAAAGCAATCAATAAACCACTAAGGTGCCACAACTGTGAGTTGATGCTTATCATCTCTCTCCCTTCCTGTCTGCCCTGTCTCTTTCTCTCTGTCTCTCTCATGCTCAAATACAAAATGTTTAGAATATTTTGCTAGGGTCATAATATTACACAGGGGTAGACAAAAGTAGGTTTACAGTTGTAAGTATGCCAACACAGTTTATTCTTATATTATTATTTATTTGATAATTATTGTATTATTTATTTGCATTGTTTGTCTTAATATTGTTGTTATTATTTCATTATCTTATCTATATTTATCTTTTAGGTAATAATAGCTGGTAATTCAACCTATTTTTGCTCACCTTTATATGTTCTTTAGTCAAATTTTATAATAAAAATCCACGTTGTGAGGAAATAAATTCCTGTCAGAATTTATGTCTGCTTCTTAGGAAATCAATAAATGTAATACCAATTTCTATCTTTTACAGAACAATCCTGATGAACGTACTTTCGACTCATTTACTGAGTACCTAGTTTTTGCCAAGCTTGGCACTAGGTACATTCACAAATAATACCTTACTTAATATTCAGTACAATCCTGCAGGATAATTATATTGGTATTGCCATTCTGCAGATTAAGACATTTGCTCAGAGAGTCTGCTGACTTGCCAAGAACCACACAGCTAGAATCTAACAGAGTGAGAATCTCCATGCCCACTGAGCTTGCCAATAACAATAGCCCCCAGATACTGGAAGATTTGGATCACCAAAATGAGATTTGTTATGATTCATTTTATTTACTCTGGCTAAAAGGTGTACCCATAAAGTAAGGAAAGATTAGCAACAATAATTGAAGCAGAATAGAGAGATGTTTAAGAAGCTGAATCTATAATTCAGTTAGCCTTCCCTAAGCTTTCTATTTCAACATGTTAATAACTACATGGCAGCTTACCTTAAGAAAACAAGTAGTATTTATTAGAAGGCCTAAGGCAATTATTTTAATAAGTAAGAATGGTTTGTAATGATCATCAACTTTGTTCATATGTAATTTATGCTTCTAAAGTATTTGGGGTCACTTTAAAGAGGTTTTTGAAGTATTATAGGCAATCTGTGCCTCAAATTTTTATAGTTAACATTGTTTTCGTAGCTACTCTAAAAATAGTTTTGCTAAACAAAATAGATCTTCAACTCTGCCATATCAGAATAATAAATTTCAATTAATAAGCTATTTATTTATTGTACCTGTTGAGCATTCTACCTAATGCTTTTGAATATGACATGCATTTTACTCTAGGGCCCTGGTCGACAAACTGCAGCTCACGAGCCACATGTGGCTCTTGGCCCCTTGAGTGTGGTTCTTCCACAAAACATGACATGCGGGCGCTACCTCGATAAGGAATGTACCTACCTATATAGTTTAAGTTTAAAAAATATGGCTCTCAAAAAAAATTTCAATCCTTGTACTGTTGATATTTGGCTCTGTTGGCTAATGAGTTTGCTGACCACTGCTCTGGGGCATTTCAAACAAATATATCTATCTTGCAGATAATTCAAAGCAACTTGATAGTCACTGAATAAGATTTCCAGTATTTCACATTGGTAGAAATTTAATTATTACCTCTATATTGTGTTGAATGTGAATTCTATCAAATCTGAAAATATGCAGCTGTTTCTTACTTCGGTCAATACCATTAGGGGAAATTTTTTATGTGTAAAGGTCTTTCACAAAAGTGTGTGTTCTTCAGATATGTTATTAGGAATGAATTGATTAAAATTCTGATGGTTTATTGCAGCACAAATTACATGGATTCATTGAAACAACTATGAAACTTAGGTCTTCTACTACGCTCTCCTGACAAGTACAGCTTTTCTCATTTATACAAACCTCCTCTTTGTGGTTTGTAAATATAGGGACTACATCTTACTGAGAGAAGTGCTTGTTGGGAGGTAGTTCTCCATAGATCTTTAGTTTCTGCATATTTTCTGAGCAAAGACATAAATATCCTCTGTTCAGAACTAGCTTTTCAAAGATGTTTGCATAATAAAGAGATAGGATCTCCCTCTGGAAGAATAAACCAGTTTATTTACTGTCTGCAATGATAGTGCTTATAACACCCTCCTAGACAAAGGTCAGACAGGCTTACTGTCCAAAATAAAAGATCTGGGTTCCTTAAGCTAGAGGTTACTCCTCAGTAATGCAACCCATTGCATTCATTGCACAGTTCACCTGACCCTCCTCACAACATCACAATTTGGGAATTGGGGTTTTGAAAACTGGCACCTAAATACTGATACTCTGAAAATGTTATTTTTCTGAGTAACAAGCTGTCTTTTTTCTCTGAACAGGAAACCCGCTTCTGCCAGCATCCATGAAACTATACCAGACTATCTGGTTAGTTTGCAAATAAAATAACACAAGGAAAAGTTCTGCCATAATTGCCTATTTTGAGGTAAGATACAATTTTTCTCAAGATTACTCACTTTTTTTATAAATCAATGGATTCAATTAATTTATCATTACATCATGTATCTGATTTTAATCTAATCATATGACTGATCCTAATCTAATGTGAACAGATTGTTCTAAACTGATAACCTGGTATTACTTCAAATTCTTTTGACACCTTGTTTTGCTTCCTACTTAAATTCTATCTTACTTATAAATATATTTAGCATAACTAATTTTTTAGGAATTTTCTGCAAAAAAAGCATCCAAGTAGCTGTTGAAATTTTCCTATAATTGGATAAAGTTCTTTCTAGGATGGAGTAGGTATGGCCACATAGTATCTTACCTTAAAAATATGTTTCACATGAGTATAATTACTTCGAATATTGAATTTTTCAAGTAATCTATAAGTTTTTTCTATGTTAATTTTTCCACCTTTAAAGTCATCTCGAATCAGCGACAGAAACCACGTATGAAACACAAAAAAGAAGTTAAGGAAATTCTTACAGAAAGTCATTTAGAACTTAAAATGCCTAAAGAAATAGTTGATCACTGTTCAGTTTATTTTTATTTTTAAAAAGTCTATATCATGCTTAAATGACAAGGAATTTGATAATAAATAATATTTTAAATGAAACTAAGTTGGTTATATTCTGTAGTAACAGTATAAAAGAGCATACAAAGAAATCATAGAAAACTAAAAATAAATATTCATGAAATCAAGTTATTACTTGGGAAATACAGTCTATTGCCTAAAGAATTAGGCTTGGAAGACAGCTGGACTTCAAGTTATTCCTATCACCTGACCCCTTTAAGCTTCAGTTCTCTCATGTGAGAAGTATTCAAATTAATATTTAGGGAAGGTGAGGACATTAAATGAATTTATAATACATCACTGAACACCGTTTCTGCTACTAACCATTCCATAAATAGTAACCACATTTGATATAGTTACTACATCAGCCAAATGTCCAGCTATATACATGCCCAACATTTTAAGTACCATCAAAAAGGTTTAAAATGCCATAATAAATATATGTTTTGTATAAAAGAGGAAAATAAAATAATAAAATTTACTTATTATATACAGACACACTATAAAAATTAGAACACTTCAATTTGAAAATCTAAGTTTGAATAGAACATGACAGTCTATAAAATCATGAAAGGTATTGATAAAAATTGTTTCATAATCCACTCGCTTTCAGATTATTAGAACTCATGAGAAGCACTTAAATATAATGGCTTAGACCTAATATGATAAAGCTCATGTTCTTGTCAGAAAGAGATACAGGAGCTATGGAAACTCAGGAAACAGTCAGGACAGATTTAGAAATAATAAGTCTATACATAAATGAGAGGGACTAAAGTTTCACAGTCTTCAAAAAGAATGAGAAGAGAATAAAGGGGATAAAATTTAAAAAAGAAGAAAAAAATAGGAGGGACTTTTGAATGGATATTTGTTCTCCATATTTTCATGACCTGTCGTTCTCTTTCTCTCTGCTTAGGAGTCTCTCCACATTAGGTGTTGTCATGGGTTCCAAATATAAGTAACTCTGTTCCTTTGCAGGAAAGGAATTCCTTGATACTCATCCACTGTGGTCATTGCTTCTTCTCTAGAGAGAAAGTAGAGAACACATGGTGATTCATTTTCTTTGTTTTTTGGACTTAATTCCCACAGAAACAATACACAAGATATGGTCCTTTCACTGCACTGACCTTGAAACTTTCTGGCTTATTGCTTGTGTTCTAACCATCTCCAAACCCATACTGCTTCCAGTGGTAGTATTCAAATAATTTAGCAACTGTTTCTCTACCCTAATTACCTTGTTAAGTATAAAAAAAAGATATACCAAAGATAGCTTATTATTTCATGCTTTTAATACTTAAATAAAAACAACAAAATGGATACACAAAACTAGATTATGAGTTTTAAAATATTAATGAAAAAATATTAAATAATACCTGAAAAAAAACTGTTATTTAAGATATTTCCATATTGCTTCTTGATTGGCATTCTCACTTGCAATTTTTTTCACCTACGGACAGAATGAACATTACTACGGGTGCTTAGAACACGCTGTTGTGCAGATGAATGTTAAAAAAGAGTAAGGAAAAAAAAAAGAAGAAAGAGTAAGGAGCCTGACCAGGCATTGGACTGGGATGCGGAAGACCCAGGTTCAAGACCCCGAGCTCTCCAGTTTGGACCCAAGGTCGCTGGCTCCAGCAAGGGGTGGTTCGGTCTGCGGAAGGCCCGCGGTCAAGGCAATGTAAGAAAGCAATCAATGAACAACTAAGGTGTTGCAATGGCAACGAAAAACTAAAGATTGATGCTTCTCACCTCTCTCCATTCCTGTCTGTCTGCCCCTATCTATCTCTTTCTCTGACTCTCTCTCTGTCCCTGTAAAAAAATTAAAAAAAAGAGTAAGGAATGTAAATTTGTGATGTCCACATTGGGCGCTGCCCAGGCACCCACCATAGAGAGAACCCTGATTACAAGTGCCATTTTATCAATCGGTGTGCCAAACTCAACAAAAAATTAGGTATCGGTTTGACTGAACCTGCTGCATCCCACCACTGAGAGTTTCTAAATGCTGCTTCTCCTGCTGTCTGGCTTTTTTTTTTTTTTTTTTTTTTTTTTTTTTTTTGTGAACTGACATCAAATATCATTTTAATTTTGCTGTCTTGTTTACAGCCCTCAAACCTTTTGGCAGACTGTGCTTCCAATAGGTTTAAGACATATTCTGATAGCCAGCTTATCAGTCAATGCCAAAGTGGTCCCAGAAGGTGCAAAGTGCTGCAAAACATTCTCTAGCAACAGTGAGCTGCTCCTCTAGACCCCTGACAATATATATAAGGTACATAGAGACACACCACTTTTGTAGAAAGCTGCTCGCATGCTAAGTTCTTAATATCTTCAAAATATGGAGAACTGGTTGGCTGGACACCACATTGCCAGGTGACAACACATTTAGGTCTGAGCAGCTGTTGTGATATCATCAAAAGTTTTACACTTTGCAGAGAAAGGTTCTTTATGACTTCACCAGGTGATTCATAGCTTGCCAGACAACCTGTTTTCATGGTTAGACTTCAACTTGAATGTTGACCACCTTGATGGGAAAGGTGATTCATGGGATGTGTTCTCATCCTTTGAACACTCTTTATTTCAGAAACTTTGCTTCTGCTGCAACCAAACATGTCATGTACTATTCTGAATAAGAAAGACAAAGAAAGAGCAATTGCAGACTGTTGATACAAGCTCCTCCAGGGGAGTTGGTAAATGTCCTTGAAGATCTCTGTCTGTTTATCTGTGATAAAACAACAACAACAAAATGCATGCACCATCAAGGTGAGTGTGCAGGCAATCAAAACTGCCAAAAATATTATGTACCATTCTGCATCGATGAAAATCCAGTCCTATTTTCTCACCACAATGGTAGTGGGTGATTTCCAAATTTTTGACTACCACAGCAAGCTTTCTTTCAAATCTGATCTGCTTCAAAACCAGGTAGAAGATATCCAAAATCATGGTATCATTCAGAATGAAACAGAATACCTGAGAAACATGGTTTTCCATGCCTTAAAAACCTATGTGAATGATCACTATCCAACAGGAAACTGCAACATGCTGAGAAAAACTATGAAAAATGAAAATTTCTTGATAGCTTGCACTGAAGAGCAGTGCTATGAAACATGAAACTTCTGGAATGGTAAATCTATTTCTAACCAAAGTAACAGGAAGAAGTTTTGTGCAAGTTCACTTCTTCAAGAGTGTCAACCTTCATGTTGAAATCTCCAAGAACCTGAAAGAAAGCTTGGAAATAGTTAACCAAGCTCAACTCGCTCTAAATTTTGCAAGTCTTGTGGAAGAGCAAGAGAATAAATTTCAAGCTGCAGTCTGTAAAGAATTACAGTAGTTATGAAATGAAGCCCTGAGAAAAATTCTCCAAAGAGATCTCCCAGGGACCCGCACTTTTATTGCCTGGCAAAGGATACTCTCTGATCAGAATCTGGTGATGTATTCTAAATTAGGATATGTCATTTATTCAAGAAGTGTGTTATGCAACTGGATATATAAACTATTGCTCCTGGGAATTGTCTTGACTTGATTTACGGTGATGGTTGTTTTCCTAAGGTTTAGAAGGCATTAGAGAAACCTATAACTTGGCAAATTGAAGTTTAAATTAAGAAAAAGTGTAACAAGTAAACTTACTCAGAAAATATTTACCAATAAGGCAAGAAAAGGGTTATATAAAGGTGTTTTATCATAGTGATCATCATAAAGCCAGAGACATTTATTAGAACCTAAAATAGATTTAGACAAGGTGGTACCCAGTATTATAGAGGTGGTCAGGATAAAGGGTGTGTGTGTGTGTGTGTGTGTGTGTGTGTGTGTGTGTGTGTGTAAGAATGACTGCTGACTATTCCTTGAAACTGGAGAGGGTATGCAAATGAAAGTCACTCTGTAAATGATACTTCACATTATTCAATTTAATCCTACACTAACGCCAAAAGGATGAATTTCAATAAGTGACTTTAAGGTTAGATGTTCCATAAAACCAACAGATGTCAAAAATCTAGCTCTGATGAAGAATTATTAGTAAACTTGGGTTCACTACCAATACCCCCCAAACACACACACACACACACACACACACACACACACACACAATTTAAGATTACTCAAATCACTAGACTTTTCTGGTAGTTAACAAAGTCTTTGAAAATCAACTGGTAAAGCCTGACCTCCAAAGTTTATATAGTCGAGCTCTTGTGAAATCATCACTATAAGCATTGCTAAGTACTTACTTTACGGCAGCCCTTATGCTACATGATTTGCACACAATTTTTCATCATTAGTCTGGTATTGGTAGCAATCTAATTTTACATGAGAAGAATCTAAGATTTTAAGTTGTTTAATTTTTTTGAGGTACACAGCAAGTGACAGGTATGTCTGACTCTAGTACTTGTACTCTTAACCTCTTGAGTATTATAGTTCTTCATAGAGTCCTGTTTCATCAAGAGTTGTAAACTCTACTGTACAATAATTTAGGCAAGCATTTCCACCCAAAGGACATGCCTAAAGGAACTGGAACTGGTGGACGGCTCTTTTCTAGCCAAGACGAATTACCTACATGGTCACCCTATCACCCTTCCCAGCAATGTTACTGACCACTGGTGTCTGCTCTCAAAGAATTCTAAATCTAAACCTTTGTAATAAGATTGCAGTAGAGCAGTAGATGGACCCTGTTCCCCAATTCTGACTAATTCAGGAAACAGTATTTTGGATCCATGCAATTGAGAAAATGTCTAATTTTACTTAATAAATGTTGGAGCAGAGAAGATCCTATGCAAGAACTTCTAAATCTCAAACCTCTCTTCCCTAAATGGTGGTTCTTAGAGACTCTCAGAGAGTTAGCTAGTATTATCTTTAAAAATACAGCTTTCCTGTACTCATCCTCAGATTCTGACTTAGTAAGTCTACATTATAAACAGGGGTGTTCCAAAACCACATTTTAAGAGATAATGTCCTACTCTTAAAGTAACATATCTCTGCTTTATATTTACTTAATTAAAATAATTTTTATAAGACTGTTGCCCAATAAAGTCATTTCTGCTCTTTCACTGGATTCACAGTGCAAGAGACCAAGGATAGCCCTTTATCGATCATGCTAAAAAGTTAAAAAACTTTCTAAAGAGAGGCAGCAAAAACAAAAATTGCTCTCATTGCATTAAAATATACCCATCAGACAAATTCTTCAGTAAATATTTGAATTGGTATTATAGTTATATATGTAAGTATTAATTTTCCAGATCATTAGAGAATAGGACTCAATTATTTATGAAATAATCAGAGGCACTTAGTTCCTACTCTAACACAGGGTTTTAAAAATAATATTTAGCGGTACTGCTAGATATAAAAATCTCATGTGTAAATCATAGAAAATCCTTAAAGCATTTTGACTTATTTCATCTAATTTTATGGGATTGTTTTAAATATTAAGAACATATAGCTTATAAAAAATTATATCCTGATTTTTTTTAGATTTTATTTATTCATTTTTAGAGAGAGAGGGCGAGAGAGAGAGAGAAAAAGGGGAGAGGAGCAGGAAGCATCTACTCCCATATGTGTCTTGATTGAGCAAGCTCAGGGTTTTGAACTGGCGACCTCAGCGTTCCAGGTCAATGCTTTATCCACTGCACCACCACAGGTCAGGCATATTTTGATTTTTAATCATAATTTTCTATATCATATTGTTCCATGTTATTAAAACTCCTTGAGAACATAATTTTATTTACAAAATATTCATACTGTTCATGAACCATAATAAGACAATCATTATTAATACATAATTTAAGATGTTAGCATTTCTTTTCTGTTATTAATTAAGCCATAGTGAGCATCTTTGTGCATAAAACTGTACCCACATTATGGATTATTTCTCTTAAGAGAAATTTCCTAAAATTGTATATTGAAGAGCTAAGAAAATGTTAATGCTCTTAATACATATTACAAATTGTTTTCCAGAAAGATTTGACAAGTTATAATCTCATCAGTAGCAAAAGAGAGTGTCTAGCTCACAATAGTAATCTTAGCAATACTGAATATCAAATTTTTTTCTTTGATAAACAACAAACCTTAAAACAATACAAAGCAAATAAAAAGGTATTTCACTAACTTATACTGTTCCAACAGCATTTTCATGATATTATTACTTGATAGTTATTTTCATATATGAAGACTGGCACAGATGGGAAATCTACAGGTACTACCTCTTTTCTGTACCTTCATCACACACACACACACACACACACACACACACACACACACCTACACCCCTACATTTAAACCTACACTATGAACAAATACATACACACATGCCTAGGCATACACACACACACACACTGACATGACCCCTTATTCTAAAGCAGGAGACTGAATTCTGAAGCTCCACTGGCTGGCTGCCTCCCACTCTTAAGAAAACCTTTTTCCCCACTCCAAATGCAGAGAGTTCTCCTCCAAGTTTACGAAAATCAAGTTCTTCAAAAGTCATATATCTTTCCAATTTTACATGATCCTCTGTCAAATATTTTCTGGCCTCTCCTTACGGAGCTAGTCTAGGGGGTTAGTCAGAGAACTCTATCATGCTTTACTCAAGCAGATAGTATGAAGGGGCATACATTCTTACACTGGCCCCTGTGTCAGCAGGAGCGAGTCCCTGCTGACACAGTACATGCCCTAGCCTCAGGCTTGCCTTGAAATTAAAGCAGACCTCAGCTTTCCTTCTTTGTTTGAACTTTCAGCACAATGTAGAAGACCCAACTACTTCTTTCTACATATCATGCAGGTCTTGAACGATCAAATAAAGCTCCTGTTAGACTCAGAATATTTATAAAGTTCCCATAGTTAATTAGTATTTTCAGTTAAAAGTGTTTTCAGATCACTGCCACTCAGCCAACTTTTGGCCATGTTATTGATTTATCGCATCTCCTCAATTTTTTCATGACACACCTCTTAGGTCCTGGCTCTTGCATTTAGATAATTTCAGCAGCCTTCTCATGATATACTACTATCCTTAAAGGATGATTCCCAGTTTACTGCTTTCTAAATTCTAGAGAAACCCATCTCAACTTTACATCAGTCACTGTCCCTCTCTTGATGAGCAGTCAATTTATTCTCTTTTATTGACTCCTCTAACCTTCTTCATGACATGCTTTCAAATTTTTCTACACTACCTAATCTCTACTTCTGTGTCATTCCTTCACTTAGCAAATGACATTGTGTTTTCTAAAAGAGCTCCTACAGCTTCCTTTCTCTACACTTTAAATATAGCTACTGTCTTGTACTTCCAAATAGTCTCCAAAGAAATGTATCATTTTTGTAAGATTAACTCTTTCTCCTCTGCATTTGATCCTAAATCTTTGATCTTTTATTCTACAAGTTCATGATCAGTTGCAATTTTCATTCTTTTTGTTGTGGTATCTGTTGATTTTCTCACATTTTTTAAATTTGTTTTTTAATTATACACTGCTCACAATAATTAGGGGATATTTTATCACTTCATATTCATTTTGAAAGATCCCCTAATTTTTGTGAGCAGTATAGTTGACCCACAATATTACATTAGTTTCAGGCATATGAAATTTACATACCTTATGAAGTGATCACCATAATAAGTCTAGTACCCACCCAGCACCATGGATAGCTATGACATTATTTACTATATTCCCCATGCTGTACTTTACATCTCATGGTTAATTTTACAACTGGCAGTTTGTGCTGCTTAATCTCCTTCACTGTTTCTGCCCTTCCCCCCAAACATTCCCACCTTTTTCATTTCTGATTCCTCACTTTCTCAATCCCATCTTGGCTCCTCCGTCAACAAACATACTCAGTTCCAATTATCCTAAAAAGATAATTGTCTCCTACAAATTTTTACATCCTTTCACCACAACCTTTTCAAAAAATCTCCTCCTCCTCCTCCTTCCTCTTCTTCTTTCTTTTCTTCTTCTTCTTCTTCTTCTTCTTCTTCTTCTTCTTTTCCTTTTCTTCTTCTTCTTCTTCTTCTTCTTCTTCTTCTTCTTCTTCTTCTTCCTCCTCTTCCTCTTTTTCCTCTTTTTGTTTTGCTTCTTTATCACTTAATATGTTCTTAAATGAATGGATTTAATTAAGAACCTTTTATTCTAGGGATTCTACCAAGCAATTTTATGTGCCTCATTCAATCCTTATAAAAATCATACAACTGGGAATTATTTTTTACAACTTAGGAAACTAAGAATATTCTTAAGTAACTTTGCCAAATTGACACAGCTGGTAAGTGACAGAACTGGGATTTCGATTCACTTTACAATTCCTATCCTTTACACTGTCTCATGATGTCTCTTCTCTGAGCCCTCTGGCTCCCAGTCCAAGAGTCTTATAAAATCCTATTCTCAAGTTTTTAAGATCACAATTGTTCATTCCAATGACCTTCTCTCTGTTATCATCATGGGAACTTGGCTATTTCTTTATCTTGGAAAAGCTTTTATTTCCTTAGTTGTAATTGCATCCTAATTTCCCCTTCTCTCATTTCTTTCACATCTCTTCCTTCACTGGACCCCTCACTCAAATGCAGACATCCTATTAACTTTAAATCCCCATCTTATTCTTTTTACGTATCATCCTCATTTACTAAGGCTTTCAGCAGCTAACCTGTTTTTCACAGCATTCATTGGGTATCACTGTACTGATTAAACTCTATGGGCTATTCCAAAGTAGCTCTTCAAAACTAAATTATTTAATAAAATATTGCATCTTTTTTTTCTTTCCTTTTGGCTTATTTTTGTTGTTTATTTTTTATTTTATTTTATCATTAAATTTGTCACTAAGCACTATATTCTAAAAGACAACCTTGAGTGCCTGACCAGGTGGTGGCACAGTGGATAGATAATCAGACTGGGATGCAGAAGACCCAGGTTCGAGACCCCGAGCTCACCAGCTTGAGCGCGGGCCCATCTGACTTGAGCAAAAAGCTCGTCAGCTTGGACCCAAAGTCACTGGCTCCAGCAAGGGGTTGCTCAGTCTGCTGAAGGTCCGTGGTCAAGGCACATGTGAGAAAGCAATCAATGAACAATTATGGTGTCACAACGGCAACGAAAAACTAATGATTGATGCTTCTCACCTCTCTCCGTTCCTGTCTGTCTGTCCCTATCTATCCCTCTCTCTGACTCTCTCTCTGTCCCTGTAAAAAAATTAATTAATTAAAAAAAAAGACAACCTTGAGCACACTCTGCCAGAACAGCTTTGCATAAATATGCCTCAGTTCTAATTGACTTCCAAAAATATCATATACTGGCACTGTTTCCCTTGGTCCACACTGCCACCTGCCATCCCTCCAACTCCAGTTTCCCCAGGCTTTATAAGTAAAAACAAAATATCTACTAAATCATACAGATGACAATAATCAACTTGACTTTGGGCTTAATTTTCACATTTCCAGTATTATTTACAATTTCTACCTTATAGTGTCAAAACCAACATTTCTAGAACTAAGCTTTTGTTCTTTCCTGCCTTTCTCCCCCTCAATCAAATTACTCTTTTTATTTTCTATTCTTAGAAGTACTATTTTGCCATTAACTCAAGTCCAAAACATTAGACCTTCTTTTTTCCTATTTCCTAAAATTCAATTGGTTATTGAATATTTTTACTTCTGTCTCTGCAAGTACTTTTTTAAATTTATTCTCTTTGTCACTATATTAATAATATACTACTTCTCACTTTTCAAGTTTTCCAACCAATCTGCCTTCATTTTTAAAATACCCTTCTATTCTATGAAGTGCTGCTAAATCAATTTTCATAAACTTCAAATGATTACCCACTATTCTTACTCCCAATCTTGATCAAAGATGTTTAGAAGATAGCTGTTGAGTAAGAGATACATTGCAAATCCCCTAGCTTTGCTTTCCTAGGTCCTCCATGATCTGAATGCTTCCACCTCCTTCATGGATCTAATATGGCTAAGCTTCACTTTACTACCTTTTACAAGAAGCCTATCAAAAGCTTAATCAGAAATTCTCCTTAAATTCCCTAAATGTGAATACATCTTTTCTCTAATTCTGCCTTGGTACTTGTCCACCTTAATTTTAAAAATAATGATAATAATATATATTGTTCAGCAGATAAAATATATTATGCTCACTTTGTTAAAGATGGCGCTGCCCACATGGAAGTTCGTTGATATTAATATGTGTTCTGGAACAGGCTGTGGGCAGGCCAGGTCATTATAGCCTAAGGCTTAGTTTAAGAGTAAGCTCTTCCCTACACCCTTGACTGATTGGATAATGTAGGGTGGTGCACTCTCCTGAGAATCCCATTATACAGAGACTTCCTTGTTTGTATAATTGGATTAAAGGTTTTGAGTCTATGCTATAATAAAGTGGGAGAGAGCAGTAGCTTGATCTCTCTCTCTCTTGGTTCATGGGTTCCTGAAGTATTAGAAAGGAGAGAAGGTTAAGGCCATGTGGAGGAGAAGTAGCCAAGATGGCAGAGTGCTGAGGAAGAAGCCAGTTTGTTAAGAGTTTGTGCAGGAGGAGATGGGAAACAGAGGTGAATAAGTCTGGTGAGCTAGAAACCTTTGATTCTAGGAAACTCGGATAAGTCAGTAGCTTTGTGAGCACTGAATGTGTGGGTTTTGGAGCCCAGTGTGTGTTTTTGCTTGCCCGCCGGGTGCAAGCTAGAATTAAAGCTGATGGCTCACCAGTTCTTGGCTCCTGTGTTTCATTACCGACTGTTCGAATCCTATGTGAACCTGCATGGGTCAGGTGGCTGTGATGGCGGCCTCGACTACTGGCTTTACATATATATTTTCCCTGTTTATCTTAACAGACTAAAAAGGGGACTTTTGCTTCATTCATATACAATGTAGTATAAATCTATGAAACGAAGTTAGAATATCTAAGTTCATATTCTGATTCTACCAATTACTACTTCTGTGACACCAGGCAAGGTTAAAATATATGGCTTCTTTGATATTTTTTTATATTTCTTAAATGTGGGTTAAATATACTCTTAACATGATATTTCACATTTACTGTGTGAGCAATAAATGGTAGATGAGTAAATAAATGTTCAAGAGAAGAGGGTTTCTATCATCCGTTAGGTTGGCCTAAACTTCATAAGCAATATTTTCCAAGATAAGAGAAAGTTCCTGAGAGAATCAATTCTCAGTTCAACCAAACTCTTCACTTTTCAGAAATTCTAATTTACTAATGCCTCAGAATTGGAAGTACAGCTGTGCATTTTCGAGATCTTTCATGGAGTCTGGCACATGATAAGAATATAAGTTCCTGTTGGGCAGATAAAATATATTATGCTCACTTTGTTAAAGATGGCGCTGCCCACATGGAAGTTTGTTGATATTAATGTGTGTTCTGGAACAGGCTGAGGGCAGGCTGGGTCGTTATAGCCTAAGGCTTAGTTTTAAGACTAAGCTCTTCTCCACACCCTTGGCTGATTGGATGATGTAGGGTGGTGATGTAGGGTGGTGATGTAGGGAGGAATCCCATTATGCCTCAGATGGGTGGCTTTGTATCAGAGACTTTCTTGTATGTATAATTGGATTAAAGGTTTGGATTATCTATGCTATAAAGTGGGCAGACCGGTAGCTAGATCTCTCTCTCTCGGTTCCTGGGTTCCTGAGATTAGTATTAGAGAGGAGAGCAGAGTAAGGCCACGTGAAGGGCAGGAGAAGCAGCCGAGATGGCAGAGTGCTGAGGAAGAAGCCAGTTTGTTAAGAGTTTGTGCAGGAGGAGATGGGAAACAGAGGTGAATAAGTCTGGTGAGCTAGAAACTTTTGATTCTAGGAAACTCGGATAAGTCAGTAGCTTTGTGAGCACTGAATGTGTGGGTTTTGGAGCCCAGTGTGTGTTTTTGCTTGCCCGCCGGGTGCAAGCTAGAATTAAAGCTGATGGCTCACCAGTTCTTGGCTCCTGTGTTTCATTACCGACTGTTCGAATCTAATATAAACCTGTGTGGGCCAGGCTGCTGTGATCCCAGCCTTGACTACTGGCTTTACAGTCTCACACTATATTTCTCAGAGAATTCATTCTTTTTGTCTTCTTAAGGCCACATGGACCTATAGGTGCCTTAAGGTGGCTCCAGGGACAATATCTGTCTTCCAATTTTAATCAGTCTGTGTCCCAACAGGAAACAGAGGCAAGTAGAATTTGGATAGTTCAAAGAAGGTGCAATGAAGGGGTTATCTGCAAAGTTGGGAACACAAGGGACAGTAGAATAACATAAGAGCAGTTCACATCTTTAGGATAAGATTGGGGAGTGCCCATGTTCGGCAGATAAAATATAATATGCTCACTTTGTTAAAGATGGTGCTGCCCACATGGAAGCCTGTCACCCAGGTGGTATTATTTGCCCTTATGCTTGTGATGGCTGTGGGGGGAAAGTTGTAATGTAAGCAGGCCGGGTCGTTATAGCTTAAGGCTTTGTTTTAAGAGTAAGCTCTTTTCCCCACACCCTTGACTGATTGGATAATGTAGGGTGGTGATATAGGGAGGAATCCCATTATGCCTCAGATGGGTGGCTTTGTATCAGAGACTTTCTTGTATGTATAATTGGATTAAGGGTTTGGATTATCTATGCTATAAACGGGGGCAGACCAGGAGCTTGATCTCTCTCTCTCTCTCTCAGTTCCTGGGTTTCTGAGATTAGTATTAGAGAGGAGAGCAGATTAAGGCCACGTGAAGGCCAGGAGAAGCAGCCGAGATGGCAGAGTGCTGAGGAAGAAGCCAGTTTGTTAAGAGTTTGTGCAGGAGGAGATGGGAAACAGAGGTGAATAAATCTGGTGAGCTAGAAACCTTTGATTCTAGGAAACTCGGATAAGTCAGTAGCTTTGTGAGCACTGAATGTGTGGGTTTTGGAGCCCAGTGTGTGTTTTTGCTTGCCGCCGGGTGCAAGCTAGAATTAAAGTTGATGGCTCACCAGTTCTTGGCTCCTGTGTTTCATTACCGACTGTTCGAATCTAATGAGAACCTGCACGGGTCAGGCTGCTGTGATGGCGGCCTCGACTACTGGCTTTACATTTGGCGTAATCTTTGGCAGGATTCGATACAGTTCGGCATGGAGCCACCACCACCTTTGAGTGGTGGAGTAGAGGACTGGTTGCTGTTTTGGTTTCCCATAGCTGTTTTTTGGGGGACTGTAGGCTGGCTGACTTTTACAGCCATGCGTGAGGAAACCGAGAGCTCTATGGAAGAGGCTGCCCAGGACCTGCAGGCTGAGCAGCGGAAGGAGCTGGAGGAAACGTGGGAGAAACAGATGCGGACCCTGGAGCTGAAGGAAGCGCTGGAGGAGGAGGCTGACCAGGTTTGCGAGATTCACCTGGAAATGGAGCAGACGCTGGAGAAGGAATCACAGGTTCGTGAGCTGGAGATTGCCCTGGATGTTGTGGAGAGCCAGCAGCGGCATGAGGCCGGGCCTGAGGCCGAGGCTGGAGCTGAGGCCAGGACCGAGGCTGAGGCAGGGGCTGTAAGGCCCATGGAGCAGAAAGCAGCAGCAGCAGGGGGCTCGAGCCCAGCAGCAGGAGCTGATGTTTTCAGTTCCTCTTTGGAGGATGAGGAGAATCGGGCTGGAGTTCCAATCCGTAGTCTCCAGAAGGTGAGAGCCCGGCAACAAGGAGTAGCTACGCTGCTGGTAGGTCTACGATTTGGGGACATAGGGGTGGATGCCATCAAGCTCCCCAGAGCAGAGATGGAAATGCTGACTGCCATCGCCACGTGCTTCTCTTTAGGACAGTGTGAAACCTGCCATGATGGCAGGAATGAGGGAGGAGGTTAACACCCCATGTGCGTGGACTGATTTCTGGGACTACGACCTGAGTGAGCACTGGCTCCTTTGTTGGATGGACTTATGGATTTTGGACAATGTGAAATACCCTGATGGGGGTGGGGGTGGCTTTGCTGGAGGCCCTCTCCCTGCTCCGGGAAGCCTTTCAAATGGCAAGAGAGAAGGCCGAGGACATTTTGCACTTTTGGCAAAGTGCTTAGAGACTGGTGAAATGTGTGTATCTTTGTAATTGTTGAAACTGTATGATTTGTGCTATTGCTGTAATTTGTGTAATGTACTAATTTCCTTGTACAGGGAAACCAGTGGTGTAAATTGTGGGTAGTAAAGTGAGCATAGGGGTGGATTGTTCGGCAGATAAAATATAATATGCTCACTTTGTTAAAGATGGTGCTGCCCACATGGAAGCCTGTCACCCAGGTGGTATTATTTGCCCTTATGCTTGTGATGGCTGTGGGGGGAAAGTTGTAATGTAAGCAGGCCGGGTTGTTATAGCTTAAGGCTTTGTTTTAAGAGTAAGCTCTTTTCCCCACACCCTTGACTGATTGGATAATGTAGGGTGGTGATATAGGGAGGAATCCCATTATGCCTCAGATGGGTGGCTTTGTATCAGAGACTTTCTTGTATGTATAATTGGATTAAGGGTTTGGATTATCTATGCTATAAACGGGGGCAGACCAGGAGCTTGATCTCTCTCTCTCTCTCTCAGTTCCTGGGTTTCTGAGATTAGTATTAGAGAGGAGAGCAGATTAAGGCCACGTGAAGGCCAGGAGAAGCAGCCGAGATGGCAGAGTGCTGAGGAAGAAGCCAGTTTGTTAAGAGTTTGTGCAGGAGGAGATGGGAAACAGAGGTGAATAAATCTGGTGAGCTAGAAACCTTTGATTCTAGGAAACTCGGATAAGTCAGTAGCTTTGTGAGCACTGAATGTGTGGGTTTTGGAGCCCAGTGTGTGTTTTTGCTTGCCGCCAGGTGCAAGCTAGAATTAAAGTTGATGGCTCACCAGCTTTTGGCTCCTGTGTTACATTACCGACTGTTCGAATCCAATGCGAACCTGCGTGGGCCAGGCGGCTGTGATCCTGACCCCGACTACTGGCTTTACAGCCCACTAGAACCTGGAGGGAGGAGTCAGTACAATGAGTCACCAAGAGAAGGGCAGTCACCTTTAGTGGAAGGAAACTGCCAGCATGAGGAGACTGAGGACCATAAATGTTCTTTCTCCAGCTTCTGTCAGAGCTCCCCACTGGCAGAAGGCAAGAGAGTTCATTAATCCTGTCGATACACGTCAGCTTCCGCAAGCCAGTGGAGTGGTGAAGAGAAGAAAGTAGATCTGTAAGGGAACACAGTAGAGACCTGTGAAGCCAGTAGTCGAGGCCACCATCACAGCAGCCCGACCCACACAGGTTCACATTGGATTCGAACAGTCGGCAATGAAACACAGGAGCCAAAAACTGGTGAGCCATGAGCTTTAATTCTAGCTTGCACCCGGCGGGCAAGCAAAAACACACACTCTGGGCTCCAAAACCCACACATTCAGTGCTCACAAAGCTACTGACTTATCCGAGTTTCCTAGAATCAAAGGTTTCTAGCTCACCAGACTTATTTACCTCTGTTTCCCATCTCCTCCTGCACAAACTCTTAACAAACTGGCTTCTTCCTCAGCACTCTGCCATCTTGGCTGCTTCTCTCCCACATGGCCTTAATCTGCTCTCCTCTCTGATACTAATCTGAGGAACCCAGGAACCAAGAGAGAGAGAGATCAAGCTCCCGGACTGCCCCAGTTTATAGCATAGATAATCCAAACCCTTAATCCAATTATACATACAAGAAAGTCTCTGATACAAAGCCACCCATCTGAGGCATAATGGGATTCCTTATGAGAGTGAACCACCCTACATTATCCAATCAGTCAAGGGTGTGGGGAAGAGTTTACTCTTAAACTAAGCCTTAGGCTATGACAACCCGGCCTGCCCACAGCCTGTTCCAGAACACACATTAATATCAACGAACTTCCATGTGGGCAGCGCCATCTTTAACAAAGTGAGCATAATATATTTTATCTGCCCAACAAGACCACACATTTATTCCCCTAAATGTGAGTCCTGACATTTTACAGTGCTTTTGTTTTCAGAGTATCTAAGATTTACTAAGTATATTTTATCTATTTGTTCATTTAGAAATGTCATTAGTTTAAATAAATAGCACTACATAAAAGATGTGTTTGAAAGGATTTCAAGTTATTTTCCTGTGGATTTTCATCAACTTTAATTCACTTAAAAAGACTATCTAAATTATAAGTACAAGAGCTTTATGGAACTAATTTTATTACATAAATATAATGTTTATCATACTGTTCTTCTCTCCCTAGTCACTTTTTAGTCCTATTTTAAAAGGTTTAAACTGCCCTCACTTTGCAAGTACCATGTTCATGTTCCAAACTCATATGAATAAAAAAGAAGTTAGGGCGTTGTCCGGTAGCAACCCCGGGGCAGGGGCTGGAAAATCCCTCATGCCTTTGGCACTTCTGCAATTACTAACCTTTAGCACACACACCCTGTCCGAAAACACAATAGAAATTCCTCAACCGTTAAGAGTCCCTAGTTACGCAAACCAAATTCCCCAGCCAGCCTGAAGGGGTATAAAAATCTCAAGCCCCACCAGTTGGGCCGGCTTCTCTGGCTCACTACTCTCCGAGTCACTGAACCTGCCTGAAGGTTCCAATAAAGTTGGGCTTTTTAACTATTTGGTACTTTGTCTCAATTCATGCGGGTCGGACCTTACATTTGGTGCCAAAAACCCGGGAGAGGGTTTGTGACCCACCTTTAGGTCCAAGTGACTGGGCGAGCGTCCCCCTCTCTCTTTCTCTCTCCTCCCTCCGGCCTGCATAGTCCGGGACGTTTTTTGGACCAGGGAACCCCCTTTCTCATTCAGCCAGGCTGTAAGTACATTCCTTTCTTCTGGGACCTTTTCGCGGGTTGCCAACTGGGGTTCCTGTCCTAGACGCGGCCGAGCCAGGAACCCCTCCGCCGGCTCCAGGAGCCTTTAAAGGAGAGCGAGTGAGTGGGATGCCTCTCTCTCTCTCTCCAATACCGGAGACCGAGTCTCCTTCCAGAACTGGGACACCCGATTGGGACGCCTCTTGGTTGTCCCTTTTTCCAACCCATGAAACCTCCCCATACTTCTCCCTGAACGATGGGCAACTCTGGGTCCAAAGCTGATACCAAAACACCCCTAGGGTGTTTATTGGCTAACTTCTCCAAATTGGGGTACACTCAAACCCTCCGTCGGAAGAAACTCATTTTCCTGTCGCAGGTCGCATGGCCTCAATACAACCTGGACAATAGGTCCCACTGGCCTCCAATGGGCACTTTTGATTTTAACGTCCTCCAAGACCTGGACAATTTCTGCCGACGGACAGGAAAAGATTCTGAGGTCCCCTATGTCCAAGCTTTCTGGGACCTTTGTTCCCACTCCGACCTCTGTTCCCATTGTTCTACCCACCAAATTCTCCTAGCTCGAACCTCCTCTCCTCCCAAGGCTTCCTCCCAGGAACCCCCTCCTTACTCTCAACCCGATGACCTTCCCTACCACCTATCTCCCCCTCCGGTGCTCCCCCGCGAAAACCTTCCAGACCCGGGCCAGGCTCCGGCTCCTTCCACCCCTCTGGTTCCTTCTGTCCCACCTCCTGCAGACCCCCTAATCTCTCCTGTCGCAGCCCATACCAGGTCACACGGCCTCCAATCAACATCCGTTGTTCTCGCCCCTCTCCGTGAGGTGGCTGGGGCAGAAGGACTAGTTCGAGTACATGTCCCCTTCTCTCTCCAAGTCCTCTCACAGATCGAGAAACAGCTAGGATCTTTCTCGGCCGATCCCTAAACCTACATTAAGGAATTCTGGTACCTGACTCACACATATGACCTGACCTGGCATGACATTAAGGTAATCTGTACCTTTACTCTTACCCCTGAGGAACATGAACGCATCCTCACCGCCGCCCGACAGCAGGCAGACAGGGACCATCTAGTAAATGACCAGACCCCCTTGGTACAGAGGCGGTACCCGAGGAGGACCCCAATTGGAATTATCAGCCCGGCCAAGGGTCCAGCATCCCTCGTCGAAACCTTATGCTCCAGGACTTAATCAGGGGCATGGATGCAGTTTCCAACAAGGTTGTTAACTATGACAAACTAAGGGAAATTACTCAACTCCCTGAAGAAAACCCTGCCCTTTTCCTTAACCACCTCCAGGAAGCTTTAGTACGATATACCCGCCTAGACCCAGGGTCACGCAACGGGGCCACAGTTCTAGCCTCCCACTTCATCTCTCAGTCAGCCCCAGATATCAGAAAAAAAACTGAAAAAGGCTGAGGAGGGCCCCAAGACTCCCATCCAAGACCTGGTAAAAATGGCCTTTAAGGTCTTCAACGCCCAGGAGGAAACGGCTGAAGCCGCCCATCTTGAACGGCTACAGCAAAAGGTAAACCTCCAAACCCAAGCCCTGGTAGCGGCCCTTCGGTCGGTAGGGGAACCGGCAAAAAAGCCAACCTACAAAGGAGGGCAGCGCACACCACCGGTTGCCTGCTTTAAATGCAGCAAAGAGGGCCACTGGGCCACGGCCCGGCCGCAACCGAGGCCCCCTACCAAGCGTTGCCCACAATGCAAGCTCATAGGCGACTGGAAGTCGGACTGCCCGACCCTGGCTCAGCCTACGGCACCTCAATGCCGGGCAACTGAGAACCAGGCATTTCCAGTCTCAGAACTGCTGGCCTTGATGGACGATTGAGGGGGCCCTGGCTCTTCGACTCCAGTTACCCTCACCGAGCCCAGGGCTACACTCCAGGTAGCGGGTAAGTCTGTTTCCTTTTTAATAGACACGGGGGCTACCTATTCTGTCCTTCTCTCTCATTCGGGCCTTACAGTTCCTTCCCAGGTCTCGGTCATGGGAATCGACAGATCACCCTCGACCCCACGGCGGACGACCCTTCTTAACTGCCTATTTGAGGGTCACCCATTCTCTCACTCCTTCCTAGTCATACCCTCCTGCCCGGTTCCCCTCCTGGGGAGAGACGTTTTGTCCAAACTCCGGGCAAGCATTTCATTCTCCCCTAGGCAAGCCTTCCTATTAGCACTGGTGTCAGATCCTGACCTCGGGCCTGACTCGGACCCCAGAGTCCAGCTTCTACCTGGAGTTAACCCTAAGGTCTGGAATACGGATAGTCCTACTGTAGCCTCCCTACAGAGACAAATAACTTCTCTTGCCCAAGTCTTGTTACAGAACCGGTGAGCCATGGACCTGCTTATGGCCAAGCATGGGGGCACCTGTGTCTTCCTGCAGGAAGAATGTTGCTACTACATCAACAAATCCGGCCTTGTGGAGGCCAGGGTAGAAGCCCTCCACAAACTCAGCTCTGATCTCCAGAAGCAAAAATTCTCAGCAGAAGCCTCATCTTGGTGGAACTCCTCCATGTATTCTTTATTAGCTCCACTCATAGGACCCATTTTCATAATTGGACTAATCTTACTGATTATCCCTTGTCTTTTTCGCTTCCTGCAGACCCGATTTCAGGAAATCACCAGGATAGCGGTCAACCAGATGATGCTGCAACAGTACCAACCCCTGCCCACCATAGTGGATATGGACTGCTCTGGCTCTTTCCTACCCCTCCCCAGCTCCGCCCCCATATAGCAGGAAGTAGCCAGATAAGACCACGTCGCCCCACTCCCTATATCAAAGAGCCAGGAATGTCCGGTAGCACCCTCCGGGCAGGGGCCAGAAAGTCCCTCATATCTTTGGCATTTCTGCAACTACTAACCTTTAGTACAGACACCCTGTCCGAAACCACAATAGAAATTCCTCAACCGTTAATGTCCCTGGTTGCGCAAGACACCTGCAGGTCTAAACCGCAGTGGAAATTCCCCAACCAACCTATAGAGGTATAAAAATATCAAACCCCACCAGTTAGGTGCAGCTTCTCGGGCACCCATTCCGAGTCTGCGAACCCACCCGGAGTCCTCCCAATAAAGCCTGATTTCGCTTATTCGGCTGTTTGGCTCTTCGCTTATTCATCCATTGGCGGCACGTTGGGGTCTTCCATCTTTCAGGTGTGAATAGAATTTACTAATTGGACAGATTTATTTATTCATTCCCTAGGAATGTGATGTGTTACTTCCAAAGCATGCAAATGCAGTCTTTAGTTTAGAAAGAACCATGGAATCAGATAGTGAAGGAAGGGAAAATTTCATAAATGTTAGATGTTTTTAGCAAAGTGACCTGAACTGTATCCCAAAGTTTCTTAGTGAGTATTTTCCACATTCACATCAGTACTTCCTTTTGCACCTCATTCTTATATAACCAATCTCTACTCCAAAAGCTCAAATGCTTTTGGATGTATAAAAATTAATAATAGAGAAAAAGCAGGCCTCTTTTGCCAAACTATTATTTGAGCATAACAAATCCTTACAGTTCAAGAAGGGTCTGTAGTGTTTGTTTGGAATTAAATAAGCCATGTCTACCCATGGTAATCACATGTCAAACTGACTTCTTCAGATTTCCTAGAAATCCTTGCAGAATGTCGTAATCTCTAATGGCAAAACCATAAGAAGAAGAAAGTCTATGACAGTGGTTTTTATAGTTACTTAGTATCATTCAGTGCATTTTCTTGAACACACGTACCATTGATTCCCAACACACATTTATTCACAGGTAATTTGACTGAAAATTTTTAGTTAACTTGCATCAACTTACTTAGCTTGGTCTAAGATATACTTCTAACCCACCTACCAATATCCATTGTCACACTGTATGTATTTTACCTAGGAATACCTCATATCAAACCCTTCAAAACCTCAAGAACAATTTGACCTGGCTATCTAACCGGTCCAAATACACATCTCAGCTTCTTCTTTTCTAATGAACTACAATACCAAGATTATTTCTTATGTTACTGCAAATTTATTTAATTCTCTTCTAAAATTATTTTGTAAGACATTTTAACTGACTTATTACTAACTCTACTTCCTTTTTTTTCCCATCATTCAATTTCTTCTTTTAAATTAATTTTCAAAAATAGTTTTTTATAAATGTATGCCTTAAAGAAAAGGATCTTATTTCATTTATTTTGGTGATCCCATCACAAAATCTGGTACATAATGTATGTTTAGTAGATATTTGTTGCATAAGTAGATGAATGATTAAAATGCATGAATAGATTGAAGGGAGAAAATAAACTTTATTGCATTTTTCTAACTACAGATACCTTTTGCACTAAATATTTCAATTTTTAAAGCATTAAGAGATGATTATCAATCTGAAAAGGCAGATACAAAGGACTTGTTAATGTTTAAAAAGAATTAATCTGGGATTCAAAAAACAAACAAGTTCAAAAATGGTATCTATCCCCCCACCCCCTGGGAAAATCTCATGTACATCAACCTATTAAAGGCTCTGAGATAGACTGACTCTAAAAAGTTATATTTAGTTGAGTATTACCTGGAATCCATCTTTAATTCTTCCTTTTTCCTCTCACCACCCACGTTTAATCTGTTTGCAAAGTCTCTGAGTCTGACCTCCACAGAAATATCTGTCCACCCCCCTCCATCATAGTTGCTATCACTCTTGTCCATGGCACCAACCCTTCTTGCAGGAATAGTGCCACATTCTCCTAATTGGTATTTCTGCTTCCACAGTTAGTCTCTTAAAAGCCAAAATGATCTTTAAAATATATAAGTTGATCCTCTGCTTATTTTTAATGCATTTAAGAGGTCTAATCCTCTTCAAGTCCAATCTTAATATATTGGCCTAGAAGGCTTTAGGACTTCTGGCGCAAGCCCCTACCTTCAAATCTTATCTAACACCACTCTTTTCTTTGCTGACCTTTTTTTTGCCCAGTAAGCTTCCTTGTCTTTTACATTCTGAACCCTTTTCTACAGGTACTTGGTTTCCTCTGCCTGAAAATTTTTGTCTTTTAGCTCTTCTCATCATTGGCTTTTCTTCATCCTTTAGACCTCAGCACAAATATCATCTACCTGGAATCTCCCCCCAAGAACTAGCCCTTCCCAATTACTTCTCACCACATCACCAAATTGATTTCCTTCATAGCACTGATCACCATTTGAACTTTTTAAAATTTTTATTTCTTACACTAGAACACAAACCCAATAGATCAGGAACTTCATTTATCTTATTTACCAGAATATCTTTAGAGCATAAAGAATGCCTGACACATGGTAGAAAACAAATATTTGCTAAACAAATACATTTATTCATGGAACCTTTTTTCAACTAATACTTAGCATTCCACAGAACCCATTTTGGGAAAGTCTAGGGGAAACTGGAAACTTAAAAAATACATGTATAGCCTGACCAGGCAGTGGCGCAGTGGATAGAGCATCGGACTGGGCTGCAGAAGACCCAGGTTCGAGACCCTAAGCTTGCCAGCTTGAGCGCAGGCCCATCTGGCTTGAGCAAAAAAGCTCACCAGCTTGGACCCAAGGTCACTGGCTCCAGCAAGGGGTGCCTCCGTCTACTGAAGGCCCGCGGCCAAGGCACATGTGAGAAAGCAATCAATAAACAGCTATGGTGTCGCAAGGGCAACGAGAAACTAATGATTGATGCTTCTCACCTCACTTCGTTCCTGTCTGTCTGTCCCTATCTATCCCTCTGTCTGACTCTCTCTCTGTCCCTGTAAAAAAAAATAGAAAAATAAAAAAAATACATGTATATCTTAAAGGGTTAGGAATTTCTATTCCTATCTAATGAGCTTTATAATTTTGACACAAAAATATTACACATGTGCTCAAAAGTCCATTACAAAGTATACATCAAGGCTATTAGGTAAAGATTATATATCTAGCATGTTAATATATTTTCATAAGTTATAATTTCTACAAAGGATTCTCCTTTTCATGTTTTAAAAAAAAATTATGCTCAATGCTTCTGCTAGCCCTTATAAGCTTGGAGAGAGTTTCACAGATTTTTGGGATTTATTTTTTGTTTTTAACTAAGAAATTAATTGTGACCATTATACAGCTTTACCTCTTCATTTATACACTGAAAAGTTGCTCAAGTCAATCAGAAGATAGCAATTTTAATAGGACAATGGGCAAAGTATACAAACAGGCAATTTACAGAAAAAGAACCCCAAAACTCCTACCAAAAAAATGACATAATCAAAGAAATGCAAATTAAAACAACTACAGTGGTACCTTGACACACAAGCACTTTAAATCACGAGCAATTTCAGAGACAAGAAGTCACCCCCTGGATGTTTTGCTTTAAGTCACAAGCGGATATTTGAATCATGAGTGTTGGGCAAATAAGTTTGCAAAATTTATGTTTTTTTAGTTTGCTCACTTTTATTGTTAAAAATGGCACCGGACAGCTGCATGTGTGCTTGCCCTCAGAGCAGGGCAGTTGATTGCAAATTGTGGATTACCTTCCTGCTTGAGAAGGGCCACTGTTATGCTAATGTTGGCTGGAGGAGAGGTTTTTGGCACCAGAAATGTTTTAAAAAGGAGAGAAGAAGGAGGAAGAGAAGAAGCCATGATGGCAGAGTGAGAGCAGAGAGGATGCAGAATGCTGAAGGAGGAGTCAAAAAGGCAGGGAAAGAGAGAGAAGCCAAGATGGCAGGGTGCTGAAGGAGAAGCCAGTTTGTGCATAGAGGAGAAGGGAGAAGGTGTGCAGATGGGGAACCAGAGGTGACTGAGACTGGTGGGACCTTTGATTCTAGGAAAAACCGGAGAAGATTCTCCTGGTTGTGGAACTGGAGAATGTGTCAGTGGCTTTGGGAACACTGCATGTATTTGCTTGTTGGCCGGTATGAGTCTTGAATAAAGGCATGGCCCACAAGTCTTTGGCTCCACTATTACTTTACCATCTGCCCAAATCCAATGGGAAACTGCATGTGAATGGCCACAATGGCTGTGACTACTGGCCATACATTTGGGGTATTTTGTGGTAGGATTTGGATCAGATCAGTATGGAGCCACCACCACCCTTGAGGAGTGGAGTAGAGGCCTGGTTGTTCTTATGGTTCTCCATGGCTGTCCTTTGGGGACCGTGGGCTGGCTGATTTTCATCGTCCTGCAAGGGAAAACTGAGAGCTCTGTGCAAGAGGCTGCCTGAGACCTGCAAACTGAGGAGTGCAAGGAGTTGGAATGGCCATGGGAGAAAGAGATGCAGATCCTGGAACTGGAGCAAGCACTGGAAAAAAAGGCTGACTGGGTTTGCGAGTTGCACCTGGAAATGGAACAATTTTTGGAGAAGAAATTACAGGTTCATGAGTTGCAGTTTTCTCTGGAAGTTGTGGAGAGCTGGCAGCCGCAGGAGCCTAAGCTGGAGCTGTGCTGGCAGAGTGGCTCTGAGTCAGTGGGAGCGGGTGTTTCCAGCTCCTCTTCTGAGGATGAAGAGACTGGGATGAAGAGCCGTTCAAAGACTCCAGAAGGTAAAAGCCCAGCAGCAAAGAGTACCTACTAAACCCCTGATAGCCTTGCTATGATTATGGGATATAGGGGTGGATGGCAGCATGCTCTCTGGAGCAGAGGTGGAAATGCTGGCCACCATTGCCATGTACTCCCCCTTGGGGCAGTATTTTTTTTTTTAATTTCTTTTTATTTTATTTATTTTAGAGAGGAGACACAGAGTGAGAGAGAGAGAGAGAGAGAGAAAGAGGGGAGGAGCTGGAAGCATCAACTCCCATATGTGCCTTGGCCAGACCAGTGCAGGGTTTTGAACTGGCGACCTCAGTGTTCCCAGGTCGATGCTTTATCCACTGCGCCACCACAGGTCAGGCTGGGGCAGCATTTTAAGAGCTGCAAGGATGGTAGGGATGATGGGGGAGGCCTGAGGCCCCATGTGCATGGACTGACTCTTGGACTGAGACCAGAGGGGGCACTAGCTCCCTTGCTGGATGGACATGTGGCTTTTGGACAACATGAGAGACCCTGATTGGCGGGGGGGGGGGGGAGAACAGGAGGTCTGGTTGAGTTGTATGACTTATGCTGTTGCTATAATTTGTTTGTATGATGTGCATAATTCCTTGCACAGGAATATCTGTGGTGTGAATTGCAAAGTGAGCAAAAGGGTGGAATACTGGGCAAATGAGTTTGTAAAATTTGTCTTTTGAGTTTGCTCACTTTTATTGTTAAAAATGGCGCTAGGCAGCTGTCTGTGAAATTGCTAATTACTTCCTGCTTGGGAAGGGCCATTGTTATGCTAAAGTCTCCTCCCCCTCTGACAGCATCTTTGCCTGACTTTGAAGGCAAATACACTTAAATACACTTCATAAGCCAGTTTATTTCTTTACTTCTCTCATTATGTGTGTGTGTGTGTGTGTGTGTGTGTGTGTGTGTGTGTATATATATATATATATGTTATTTATAAAGTACATTTTCTTATTTAAAAGCATATAACACAAAATATTCATGTGGTTTTTGGGAGCTGGAATGAATTAACTGCATTTCCATTAATTTAAGTGGGGAAATTCGATTTGACACATGAGCAAATTCAGTCATGAGCTTGGCCATGAAACAAATTTAACTTTTTTGTCAAGGTACCACTGTATTATTTTTGTTACATCTATTCTGAAAAGGAAAAATTAGAAAATGATTTAAGTAAATTATAGTCAAGATGTGTGTATTTACATGTGTACATGTGAATGTGTGTGTTTGTAGAATCCCTCACACATTGATGGTGGGAAGTTAGATGAAAGGTGCTGTTCTCAACAGCAATTTGACACTATTTAGTCAAATTAAATGTATGCATGCCCTATGACTTAGCAGTTGTTCCTGGGTGTATTTCCTTCCAAAATTCTCACACTTGTCTCAAGAAAAACACGTACAAGGATATCCATAACAGTGATGTTTATGGCATAGGAAGTTAATAGTAATTTGGAAGTCCATCTGGTGAATAAAGGGTGGTGATGCACACCAATGAGGACCATGAAAAGCTGCAAGCAATGCTCACAAAACAGTACAGGTAGAACTTAAACACACATGATTAGAGAGTAAGGCATGCTACAATTCATATCACAATAACATGCAGAAATTAAAAGTAGAAGTTCATAATATACCCATTTTTTAAGAATACATATTTTTAATGCACATTATTGTATCAGAATGGTTGCCTCTGCAAGACAGGTGAAAAGAAATGGACTACGAATAATAAAAGAAAATAGGTACATAAGGGAATAAAATAAAACTGAAACGAGAAAAGACAAATTTTTAAAAATAAACTAACCAAAATAAATAACTACAAGCACACACAAAAAGATGAAACTGAAGAGAAAGTAAAGAGAACTTAATATTGTTTTACTTATCCAGAAGCAGCATGAACCTAAAGCTCCCACAGATAAACTTAAATTTCCCCCAAATTCTTCCTTCCCTCCCCTCACTCATCAGAGAGAAAGCACCACACCCCAACTTAGCTCTTGTAACTGTGAAAGATCTGCAGTATTGAGCGAAGGTCTAGAACAGGGTAAGGCTGTGCTATGAACAAAGCCAGGTATGCCACTTATGAGACTGAGGCTGAATTCTTCAAGATAAGCACAAACTAGAATTGGAAAAGAAAGTCTCTCTGTTTTTTGCCTCGGGGTTGATTGGAAAAGAGAGTTTGGTTTCATAGGCTGCTGGTGGTTCTACTAAAGAACAGAGGCCAGGACTTATGAGGAGGGCAGGATTCTAACTGAAATTGGAAGGGTAGTGTCTTTCTTTCCAGGTCAGTAGATTAGGAAAGTCTGACCATAAAGAGATAGCAGCACAGCTTTAGTGTGACTTGCACAAGATTATAATAATTTTTTAACAAAACTGTTTTGTGGAGTACATAAATTACCTGCTGTCTTAGTTCCTATCATTCTGATCCTCAATTTTGTTCAACTATATTTTGTTGCCTCACTTAGTTTCCAGAAGGTAAAGAAAATTTGGAGAAAGAAGTTGCTGAACTATTATTCATTTGAATTTTTTTCCTTATTATATTTCAATGACTATGTCAGAAAAAGCAAAGCCACTAAAATACAATTCATTTATCTTTAAGCAGAGTGCTGCATTCAAAAGAATTTAGCTGTAAAATGATTAGTGATATTTTTCTGGGAAATGACAGTATAACAGCAGATCAATTGACACTTTTTTAATAGGTACTGAAGATGCTGTCGCATCCTTAACACATAATCACATGTATTCTACAGATGCCCTGCAGTTTCTAGCACAAAGAACAGACAGCACAAGACTTGATGCTAGAGAGCCAATTTACGTCTACCCCAAGAGATGTGATTCAGAGAAATACAGTACATTTCTACAGATAATATGGTAGCAGTAGAAAATAAGGGCAATCCTATAGCCACACTTAAAATATACACAATAATGTTTAAGCACATTATTAAAATACAACTCTTTTGCAGTGAAACCAAAAAGGGTTTGGATTGGCTAAGGTGAGAAAATACGTAGTCAGTAGAATGCAAGAGATTTACTCCTGGCCATGGCCAGTTGGCTTAGTGGTAGAGCATCAACTGGGCATGTGGAAATCCCAGGTTTGATTCCCAGTCAGAGCACATAGAAGAGGCAACTATATGTTTCTCATCCCCTCCCACAGCCATGGCTCAATTGGTTTGAGCACATCAGCCCCAAGTGCTGAAATTGGCTCTTTTGAGCCTTCGCCTAAGGTGCTAAAAATAGCTCAGTTGCTAGCATGACCCAAACTGGGCAGAGCTTCGCTCCAGAAAGGAGTTGCCGGGTAAACCTCAGTCTGAATGTATGCAGGAGTCTGTCTCTGTATCTCCCTTATTCTCACTTTAAAAAAAAGAAATTTGCTCCCAACTCCTCTGCTTGCTATCCAACAAATCCAGAGTTAGAATTCAATGTAAGTTATCCATCAAATAAAAATATATTCCTCTTCTGCATTCCCATTCTACACTGGGGAACAATTTTTTTAAAAAAAATTCTGTTGCATGAGGTTTTAGAACTTTTTCTATATATTTCTGCATCAGTGATTCCAAATATGAAATCTGTTTTTTTGGTGCATGCTCTAGTTTTTATGCAATTCTAATTTTTTTGTTGCAGTTAATGGCATGCACTGGTTTTTAAATTAGAGTTAAAGGGCAACAACTCTTTGATTGAACATAACCACAAAGCAATTAATGTTTTACAAACATCAGTTTTACATAATTGTAGTTGTTTTTAAATGTAAAAAATATTATCTGATTTAAAAGCACCCTCTTATTTTGTTTTAAGACTGACACATAGCTTCTTTGAGTAGGCATAAATGTAAGAATAGTCCTGACACCTTCTATTATATATATGGCTGTTACACACTTCAACGTCAAAGGCGCAATATTTCATCATTTGTGACACATGCATATATTGCCAATTTTCAAGTTCCCCTTGGTGATCAAGACAAGAATTGGGCTCCTCATATTGTGTGTCATAACTGAGAGAAAATGCTTCATGACTGGACAAAAGGAAAATGCAAAGGAATGCTTTTTGGTATTTCTATGGTTTGGCGTGAACCTAAAGACAACAGCAGTGACTGTTATTTCTGTCTGATCCATACAAAGGGCATCGGCAAGAAAAAATGACATATGATCGCATATCCTAATATTCCTTCAGCAATATGACCTATCCCACACTCTGAGACACTCCTGGTTTCAATTTTCAATGGTTTTATTTCTTCTAAGGGCAAAGAAAGTGAACATGGTGATCAAGTGTATTTTGATAAGATGCATGAGGAAATGGTTGTAGAATCTGAAGGGTCTTCTTCTGATGCCAAGCAGTCATTAACCCTTTAGCAGTTTTAGCCAACCTGAATTGAATGACTTAGTAAGAGATTTTGGCCTATCAAAGACAGCAGCTGAGTTATTAGCCTCCAGGCTTCAAGAAAAGAATGTACTTCACTCCCATTTCAGGAAGCGTCAACAAATTCTTTGACCTTTTTCCGAAGACAAACACTTTGTTTACTTTCATGATATCAGTAGTCTTCTCAGCCAGCTATGTGTTACCACTTACAGTCCAACAGAATGGCGGCTATTTCTAGAAAGCTCTAAACGAAGTCTGAAATGTGTTCTCCTACACAACAGTAATGTTTATGCAGCAGTTCCAGTTGGTTATTCAACTCATCTGCGAGAAGATTATAATGACATAAAAATTGTCCTTGACTTTCTGAAGTATGAGTAGCATAACTGAATCATTTGTGTGGATCTTAAAATGGTCAATTTTCTGCTAGGACAAGGGAGAGGTTTCACGAAGTATCCTTGCTTTCTGTGTTTGTGGAACAGCCGAGCTTGGGAGAAACACTGGACACACAAGGAGAGGCCAAAATATGAAGCTCTGGAAGTAAAGATGCAATCTATTGTGAATGAACCCATAGTTAATTAAGAAAGTATCATTTTCCCCCACTTCACATCAAACTTGGATTAATGAAGCAGTTTGTTTAGACTTTGAATAGAGAAAGTTGAAAGATTGCCGGGTGCCGCCGATGAACGAACGAAGAGCCGAAACAGCCAAATGAGCAAAAGTCAGGCTTTATTGGGAGGACTCCGGGCGAGTTCACTGACCCTCGGATGTGAGTCTGTGAAGGCGCGCCCGGGGAGGGTTTTTGGGTTTTTTATATCTGCAGAGGGGGGAGGATGGTAACGGTCAACCGGTTTGGTGGGGCGTGCAGTTCATGGAACAGCCTTGGGGACAGACAGTTTCGAGAATTTGGGTGTGTGCGGTTTGAGCAAGATTAACAACTATCAGAAAGCTCAGGGCCAGGGAGGGTTTCACTACCCAACCCAGAGTCAACTACCGGACAAAAGTGAATGCTTTCAACATATTATTTCTGCTTTTCCTGCTTTGTCTTTTGAGAAAATAAAAGCAGGATTATCTGATGGACCTCAAATTCGAACCTTCATACATAATGAAAAATTTGCCAGAAAAATGAATAAGGAGGAGAAAGTAGTGTGGCAGCATTTTGTAGCAGTTACAAAGAACTTCCTTGGCAACAAAAAAGCAGAAAACTAGGAACTTCTGGTTCAAAGGATGGTGTTGGCTTTTCACGACATTGGATGTAACATGAGCATTAAGATTCACTTCCTGGCCTGACCAGGCGGTGGCGCAGTGGATAGAGCATCAGACTGGGATGCGGAAGACCCAGGTTTGAGACCTAGAGCTCGCCAGCTTGAGCGCGGGTCCATCTGGCTTGAGGAAAAGCTCGTCAGCTTGGACCCAAGGTTGCTGGTTTCAGCAAGGTGTTGCTCTGTCTGCTGAAGGCCCGCAGTCAAGGCACATGTGAGAAAGCAATCAATAAACAACTATGGTGTCGCAATGGCAATGAAAAACTAATGATTGATGTTTCTCACCTCTCTCCATTTCTGTCTGTCTGTCCCTATCTATCCCTCTTTCTGACTCTCTCTCTGTCCCAGTAAAAAAAAAAAAAAAAGTTTCACTTCCTGAACAATCACCTTGATAAGTTTCCTGAAAATCTTGGAGCTGCTAGTCATGAGCAGGGAGAACGCTTTCATCAAGATCTGAAGATGATGGAAGAGCGTTATCAGGGTCAGAAATATGATGGCACACTACTGCTAGAACATCAAACAAGATTGTCCTCAACAAGTACACAAACGCAAGAGCTACAAACACAAATTTTTGCCTGAATACAATATAAAATAGTTTTGCGCAAATTTTATGATTAAAATAAATGTTTTAATATGTTCTATTTCAAAATTGTAGACAAATTCTGATGCAATCATATCTTTTAGTGTATTAGTGTATTTACTGTATTATATAAATTATTATATTTTTATAAAGATGATGCCCAAGAAGAAATTCTCCTTCATTATGTTAAACTAAATGTTGAAAATTTTACAATAAGATGAAAACCTAAAATCTTGAATTGCAAAAACACCTGTAGTTTACAGAGAAAAACTAATGTCAGATTTGAGATCAGCACACCTGAATGAGGTAAGAAAGAGTGTTTTTGTGGATGCAACAAAAATTTTGTTCCCCAGTGTAATTTATAGTAAGATATTTTTTTCTATGTAATTTCAGACATACTTTAAATAGTGACATTTTGAAATACTATGTTTATGTCAGGTTTTTAAAGTACCCAGTAGAATCTTAATATCCTAGATTTGTCTATTTTAAAAATTAGTGAGCAAACACTTTTTTAATGTTATGTACTTCTTTGATCTGCTTGAATTTCTCCATTTCATTTCACCGACAGATTTTATCCTAATGTAATATATTTTTATGCTGGAAAATTATATGCATATATTTTTTTCCTGTGCTGGTAAAGTCTAAGAGTTTTTTTTTAATGTTTTCTTCTAGGCTGACCAGGCAGTGGAGCAGTGGATAGAGCATTTGACTGGGATGCGGAGGACCCAGGTTCAAAACCCCAAGGTTGCCAGCTTGAGTGCAGGCTCATCCAGCTTGAGTGCGGAATTGCTGGCTTGAGCATGGGATCATAGACGTGACCACATGGTCGCTGGCTTCAGCCCTAAGGTCACTGGCTTGAAGCCCAAGGTCACTGGCTTGAGCCTAAGGTTGCTGGCTTGAGCAAAGGGTCACTTGCTCTGCTGTAGCCTCTGGGTCAAGGCACATATGAGAAAGCAATTAGTGAACAACAAAGGAGACTAAGGAACCACAAAAAAGAATTGATGCTTCTCATTTTTCTCCTTCCTATCTGTCTGTCCCTATCTGCCCCTCTCTCTGTCTCTGTCTGTCCCTATCTGCCCCTCTCTCTGTCTCTGTCACACAAAAATAAAATCTTTAGTCTATAAACAATTGTTCAAAACAACAAATATGACCTTGGAAGATGGCGATGGAGTAGGCAGACATACCAACTTCCAACTCCCAGAACCAAAGTGGATTATAACTCAATTTTAAGAACCATCATCTGGATAAACCAACTTTGAGCAAAACTAAGTGGACTCTTCAACCAAGGAACACTGCAGAAGCCACATTGAGACTGGTAGGAATAGCGAAAACGCGAAGAGGGCTGCCCAGCTCCCCAGAGCAAACGGCAGCCCGGAGAGATCCACGTGGCAGGAGGAGAGTTTGGCGCAGAGGGAGGGACCTGGGTCCCAGGAACCAAGCCCCAGACTGCAGTCCCAGAGCCTAGAAGAGGCGTTTGGACAGTATCGATCTGTGAAGCAAGTGAGGATACTATTTGTGAAAAAGAGAGTCTTCTCAGACCCAAAAATCTTTTTAAAGGGACAACTCAGAAAGCCTCTCTCACAACCACGCACCCGGGGCTCCGGGGAACTGGGACAGAGGAGAGGAACAGAGCAGCGGGAACAAAGAGTGGACTGAAGGTATGGAGACACTCTGAGGGACAGCCACCCCGACCCATGGGCTAAGTCACTTCCCTAATCGAAAACGAATATTTCCCCTGGAACTAGCAATACCAGCAAAGGGAGACAGGACACTAGCCAAACAAGCTCTCCTGCGGCAATTAGAGCAGAGCTGCTTAGAGGGAGGGAGCTCCCAAGCCTACAGTGTGGAGACTTAGGGCACTTCTAGTCCCCTGAGGTTGCTGAAGCCTATGGTTGGGACAGGATGCCGAAACGCGGTCCTGTCGGTGTGGGCGTAACAGTGAGAGCTCGGGCTAGCCTAGCAGGGGCGGAGCTGATGCACAAAAGCGGTCCAGCAGCTGCGGGCTGCCTGTGACCCCACTTGTGGGGAAAAATACGGGCAGAGATCAGCCCTGCGACCCTGCGCTAGCCGGCCCTGACCGCGGGCACCGGGCTAAGACCAGGGACGGGCGAGGGGCCCGAGCTCACGCTGCCAACCCCGCCCAGAAGGAGAAACCGCGGTGTGCCATCTGTGGGCGCAAGCGGGCTCCTAAGACGGGGGCGAGGGAGACACTGAGACCAGTGGAAGTTCCCTGCTGAGCTCACGCTGCTCTCCCCGCCCGGCCGGAGAAACTGCGGAGTACCAATCTACGTGAGGAGCTTGCTCCGAGCGTGGGGGTGGGGTAGGAGCCGGAACAACCGGAAGCTAGCCGCTGTGCGCATGCCAGCAAACACACCCGGCCCAATAATTGCCGGTTTTCGGTTTCAGTCCCTGCGCAGGAGGGCCCTGGCCTCGAGGGCGGGGCTAAATTCTGGACGGGCAAAGGTTCACAGCTGAGAGCACTTCAAAAGCCCCGCCCAACCCACAAGACGGTGGCGAGCAGGCTCTGACTGAGGGGGCTAGGCGTAAGCCTTCCGGAAAAAGGCCGGTTCCGCAGCTGAGCAAAGGTGCTCACCACTGCCCTGGGTGCTAAGGCTAGTGACTTGAGTGACAGCCCCTCCCGCAAAAGAGAGGCAGAAACCACAGCAATAGCAGCAGTGAGCCGGCACTGGCAACGCCCACACCCAACCGCCCTAGGCAGGGGCAGAGGGGGTGGCAAGCCTGCAGACAGACCACACCTAGAGAACACAAAGGCAACATATACTAGACTCCAGTGGCCACAACTTGCTTACACTCAGATAAAATGGGCAGGCAGAGGAATGCAAACCAAATAAACCAAGAGAAATCCCCAGAGAAGGACCTGAATGAACCAGATATAACCAAACTACCAGAAGTAGACTTTAGAATAATGATAGTTAGGATGTTCAAAGAAATTAGAGCAACAATGGATAGTCACTATGAGCACCTAAATAAAGAGATAACAAGTATAAAAAATGAAATTGAAATAATAAAAAAGAACCAGACAGAAATGACAAATACAGTATCAGAACTGAAGACCACAATGGAAGGAATTAAAAGCAGGATGAATCACGCTGAGGATCGAATCAGTGAGTTAGAGGACACAATAAACATAGTTACAGAAGCAGAGAAAAAAAAGGAAAAGAGATTCAAAAAATGTGAGGAAACTCTAAGGGAGCTCTGTGACAACCTGAAGAGAAACAACATTCGCATCATAGGGGTACCTGAAGAAGAGGAGAGAGGACAGGAAATGGAAACAATGTTCAATCAAATCATAGCAGAAAACTTCCCTAAATTAAGGATAAAGAAACAGGAACCATACATATGCTGTCTACAAGAGACACACCTTAAAACAAAACATGCACATAAACTGAAGGTAAAAGGGTGGAAAAAAATATTTCATGCAAATGAAAATGAAAAAAAAGCCGGGGTAGCAGTACTTATATCTGACAAAATGGACTTTAAAACAAAGACTGTAGTAAGAGATAAAGAAGGACACTACATAATGATAAAGGGAACAATTCAACAGGAAGATATAACTATTATAAATATCTATGCACCAAATATAGGAGCCCCGACATACATAAATTAGACTTTGATGGATATAAAGGGCAAGATTAACAGCAATACTATCATAGTTGGGGATTTCAATACCCCACTAACAACACTGGATAGATCCACAAGAAAGAAAATCAATAAAGAAACAGCAGACTTAAAGGATACACTAGATCAACTTGATTTAATAGATATATTCAGAACTTTTCACCCTAAAGCAGTAGAATATACATTCTTCTCAAGCGCTCATGGTACGTTTTCTAGAATAGACAACATGTTAGGACACAAAAAAGGCCTCAACAAATTTAAGAAGATTGAAATTATATCAAGCATTTTCTCTGATCACAATGCCATGAAACTAGAAATTAACCACAAAAGAAAAACTGAAAAATACTTAAACACTTGGAAACTAAATAGCATGTTATTAAATAATGAATGGATTAACATTGAGATCAAAGAAGAAATAAAAAAGTTTCTAGAAACAAATGATAATGAGCATACGTCAACTCAAAATCTATGGGACACAGCAAAAGCAGTTCTGAGAGGGAAGTTTATTGCACTACAGGCATATCATAAGAAGCTAGAAAAAGAACATATAAGCAACTTAACCCTGCAGCTAAAAGAACTTGAAAAACAACAACAAATAAAATACAGGACAAGTAGAAGGAAGGAAATAATAAAGATCAGAGCAGAAATAAATGACATAGAGGCTAAGGAAACAGTACAGAGGATCAATGAAACCAGAAGCTGGTTCTTAGAAAAGGTAAACAAGATTGATGAACCCTTAACTAGAATCACCAAGAAAAAAAGAGAGAGGTCTCAAATAGATAAAATTAGAAAGGACAGTGGAGAAATTACAACTAATACAACAGAGATACAAAGCATTGTAAGAAAATACTATGAAGAACTCTATGCCAAAAAATTAGACAATCTAGATGAAATGGACAAATTTCTTGAATCATATAAACTTCCAAAATCAATCTGGAAGAATCAGAGCACCTAAACAGACCAATTACAGCAGAGGAGATTGAAACAGTTATCAAAAAACTCCCAAAAAAGAAAAGTCCTGGGCCTGATGGCTTCACAAGTGAATTCTATCAAAAATTCAAAGAAGAACTAACTCCTATCCTCCTAAAGCTATTTCAAAAAATTCAAGAGGAAGGCAGACTTCCAAACTCCTTTTATGAGGCGAGCAGAATTCTGATCCCCAAACCGGGCAAAGACAACACAAAGAAAGAAAATTATAGGCCTATATCCCTCATGAATTTAGATGCTAAAATTCTCAACAAAATATTAGCCAACCGGATTCAGCAATATATGAAAAAAATCATACACCATGACCAAGTGGGATTTATTCTGGAGAGGCAAGGCTGGTTCAATATTCGCAAATCAATCAATGTGATTCATCACATAAACAAAAGGAAGGACAAAAATCACATGATAATTTCAATAGATGCAGAAAAGGCATTTGATAAAATCCAGCACCCATTCATGCTTAAAACTCTCAATAAAGTGGGAATACAAGGAACATTCCTTAACATGATAAAGGCCATCTACGACAAACCCACAGCAGACATCATACTAAATGGACAAAAATTAAAAGCAATCCCCTTAAGATCAGGAAGCAGGCAGGGTTGCCCACTTTCACCACTTTTATTCAACATAGTTCTGGAAGTCCTAGCTACAGCAATCAGACAAAAAGAAGAAATAAAAGGCATCCAAATTGGAAAAGAAGAAGTAAAACTGTCACTATTTGCAGATGATATGATATTGTACATAGAAAACCCTAAAGTCTCAGTTAAAAAACTACTGGACCTTATAAATGAATTCAGCAAGGTGGCAGGATATAAAATTAATACCCAGAAATCAGAGGCATTTCTATATACAAACAATGAACTGTCAGCAAAAGAAATTAAGGAAACAATCCCCTTCACTATTGCAGCCAAAAAAATAAAATACCTAGGAGTAAATTTAACCAAGGAGGTTAAGGACTTGTATTCGGAAAATTATAAAACATTGATAAAAGAAATCAAGGAAGATACAGACAAGTGGAAGCATATACCGTGCTCATGGCTAGGAAGAATAAACATCATTAAAATGTCTATATTACCCAAAGCAATTTATAAATTCAATGCAATACCAATTAAAATACTAATGACATACTTCAAAGATATAGAACACATATTCCAAAAATTTATATGGAACCAAAAAAGAACACGAATAGCCTCAGCAATCTTAAAAAGAAAAAATAAAGCAGGAGGTATCACTCTTCCGGATATCAAGGTTTACTACAAGGCCATTATACTCAAGACTGCCTGGTACTGGCATAAGAACAGGCACAGTGATCAATGGAACAGAACAGAAAACCCAGAAATAAACCCACAGCTTTATGGACAACTGATATTTGACAAAGGAGGAAAGAACATACAATGGAGTAAAGACAGCCTCTTTAACAAATGGTGCTGGAAAAATTGGACATCTACCTGCAAAAAAATGAAACTAGATCATCAACTTACACCATGCACAAAAACAAATTCAAAATGGATAAAGGACTTAAACATAAGCCGTGAAATTATAAACATCTTAGAAGAAAACATAGGCAGCAAGCTCTCCGACATCTGTAGCAGCAATTTATTTGCCGATTTATCTCCACGGGCAAATGAAATAAAAGGCAAGATAAACAAATGGGACTACATCAAACTAAAAAGCTTTTGCACAGCTAAAGACAATAAGAACAGAATAAAAAGACAAACTACACAATGGGAGAACATATTCGACAGCACGTCTGATAAGGGGTTAATAACCAAAATTTATAAAGAACTTATAAAACTCAACACCAGGAAGACAAACAATCCAATCAAAAAATGGGCAAAATAAATGAATAGAAATTTTACCAAAGAAGACATACAGATGGCCAAAAGACATATGAAAAAATGCTCAACATCACTAATTATTAGAGAAATGCAAATTAAAACCACAATGAGATATCACCTCACACCAGTCAGAATGGCGCTCATCAGCAAAACAACACAGAACAAGTGCTGGTGAGGATGTGGAGAAATGGGAACCCTCCTGCACTGCTGGTGGGAATGCAGACTGGTGCAGCCACTGTGGAAAACGGTATGGAGATTCCTCTAAAAATTAAAAATTGAACTGCCTTTTGACCCAGCTATCCCACTTATAGGAATGTACCCTAAGAACACCATAGCACTGTTCAAAAAGAAATAATGCGCCCCCACGTTCGTGGCAGCATTGTTCACAATAGCGAAGAGCCGGAAACAGCCCAAGTGTCGGTCAGAAGACGAGTGGATTAAAAAGCTTTGGTATATATATACTATGGAACAATATTCAGCCATAAGAAATGATGACATCGGATCATTTACAACTAAATGGATGTACCTTGATAACATTATACGGAGTGAAATAAGTAAATCAGAAAAAAAGAAAAACTGAGAACAGCATGATTTTATACGTAGGTGGGACATTAAAGTGAGACTATGAGACACGGACAAGAGTGTGGTGGTTACGGGATTGGGGGAGGGAGGGGAGGGTGGGATAGGGAGAAGGGGAGGGGCACAGAGAAAACCAGATTGAAGGTGACAGAGGACAATTTTACTTTGGGTAATGGGTATGCAGCACAATTGAATGATAAGATAATCTGGAGATGTTTTCATTGTACATATGTACCCTGATTTATTGGTGTCACCCCATTAAAGTTAATAAAAAATATATATATTAATTAAAAATATTAAATAATACCTCACAAAAAACAAGTTATCACCCTCTGGTTGTTTGGCACTTTTTCTCTTTATTTATATGTTTCTTTACTGAAGTAACAAACATGAGGAAACTAAAATGTAGTATTTCATCAAAGGTATAATGAGTTTTGTGAAATAAATAAATAGATATTATAAGCATAAAAAAATCAAATATGTTATAAATTTGATATCTGATTATTAAAGATAAAAAATAAGATTTATTGAAAATACACCTCATCATGATATGGATGAGTTAATTTATTTCTAATTTGCCTATCTATGAATGACTATTATTTATTTCTATATAAAGAAATAAATATAGGTTTAGCATCAGATGTATTTTTACTTTTATTTTATAGAGATAAGCAATGAGCAAACTTGACCAGATATATAAGTGAATAGGAATTTCAAGAGTTTTCTTCTAGCCTTAGATGGTCAGCTCAGTGGCAGAGCATTGACCCAGCATATGAATTTTCTGGGTTTGATTCCTGGTCAGGGCATATAGGAGAAGCAACCATCTGTTTCTCTACCCTTTTCCCTCCTCCTTCTCTCTCTTTTTCTCTCTCTCTTCCCCTCTCGCAACCATGGCTCAATTGGTTTGAGCACATTGGCTTCAGGCACTGAAGATGGCTCCGTGAAGCCTCTGCCTCAGATGCTAAGAATAGCTAACTCATGACCATGGCCTCAGATGGGCAGAGAATTAACCCAGATGGAGGTTGGCAGGTGTATACCAGTTGGGGTGCATGTTGGAGTCTGTCTCTGTATTTCCCCTCCTCTCACTTGGAAAAAAATAAAAGAGAAAGAGAATTTTCTTATAATATTATCATGCTTACCTTTAAATTTTTCTGAATTTAAACGTACCATAGCTAGTTCTGAGTTTTTTGTTTGTTTGTTCTGTTTTGTTTGTTTTACAGGGACAGAAAGAGAGGGATAGATATGGACAGACAGAAAGGAACGAAGAGAGATGAGAAGCATCAACCATCAGTTTTTCGTTGCGACACCTTAGTTGTTCTAGTTCTGAGTTTTATGCCAAAATCCACATGGTAATCTATTATTAAAAATTATTTCTAATGATACAGCAATTCAAAACTTGTTAGGTAACCCTTCTATTATATTGATGTAGTAAGGTACCAAAAAGCTACAGAATTAATAATAATATTTTAGGAAGATTAAAGAACATTTTATTAACTTGGGCTATATGTGAAGAGATATATTTTGTAAATGTGGGATTAGCACCAACTCAGGATGGCCGATGGCATTGTGTTGTAAATGAAGAGGGGAAGGAAATTTGAATTCCTGTCCTTCTCCCCATACCTATAAGTAAGCAGGTAAATAGCTAGCCAGGAACAGGAAGAGAAAGATTAAAATAAACCTTTTCTTATATTGATTGGCCACTTACCAGCATTTTATTCCCTAGCACCATGAAAACTACCCCTCCCCTCCTGAAAGCATGTAATTATCTCTAAACAAGATAATGGTAAATGAACAATAGAAACTTTAGGAATATCTTTTAATATGTAGAATGACATTTTTACTATTGTGTTACCTTATAAGTTTTAATGTGTAAAAATGTCTTTATATATCCTAGAGACAAATGTTGTAGACTTGCTAATGAATTGTGTCCTATCCCCCCTTCATTTTTTTCCCCAAACCTGTATAGGTAAAAACAAAAGTTGTAAGCTTATGCCATGATGTCATGCTCTCCCCTGCCCGTATGTGATCAAGGGTATATAAACAGCCCCTGAAATATTTTTCACACACATGACTTGGGCCTTCCAAATTGCCCAATGTGAGCTATATGTGGTCGGCATATTGAATAAATCTCCTTTAATAAAATTGTTCAAAATTCATCTAGATATTGTGTCTGTACAGAAAACTGTGGAATTGAGGTATAAATAATTTACCACATTGGAAGCAAAGAATTAAAAACTAACATATTTGCAAAGGACTCTTTGTTAGAGTCATGGGCATTCTCAGTTTATGGGAAGAGCACAAAGGCTTTGTCAAATCTTCTCCAGTGATAAGCCTTATGCCTATAACTCTGATTTAAAGGAATTATATTTAATCCAATATTCTCAGACAAAATGGAGAAAATGGAAAATCAAATTCAATACACATTTGTTAAATGCAATAATCATTTTTTCTTTATTAATTTTAATGGGGTGACATCAATAAATCAGGGTACATATGTTCAAAGAAAACATCTCTAGGCTATCACATCATTAAATTATGTTGCATATCCATCACCCAAAGTCAAATTGTCATCTGTCACCTTCTATCTGTTTTTCCCTGTGCTCCTCCCCTCCTCCCTATCCAACCCTTTCCTCCCTCCCTCCACCCCGTAAACACCACACTCTTGTCCATGTCTCATAGTCTCACATTTATGTCCCACCTATGTATGAAATCATGCTGTTCTCAGTTTTTTCCTGATTTACTTATTTCACTCCATATAATGTTATCAAGGTCCATCCATTTTGTTGTAAATGATCCAATGTCATCATTTCTTATAGCTGAGTAGTATTCCATAGTATATATGTACCAAATCTTTTTAATCCACTCGTCCTCTGATGGACACTTGGGCTGTTTCTAGATCTTCGCTATTGTGAACAATGCTGCCACGAACGTGGGGGCGCATTATTTCTTTTTGAACAGTGCTATGGTGTTCTTAGGGTACATTCCTATAAGTGGGATAGCTGAGTCAAAAGGCAGTTCAATTTTTAATTTTTAGAGGAATCTCCATACCGTTTTCCACAGTGGCTGCACCAGTCTGCATTCCCACCAGCAGTGCAGGAGGGTTCCCATTTCTCCACATCCTTACCAGCACTTGTTCTGTGTTGTTTTGCAGATGAGCGCCATTCTGACTGGTGTGAGGTGATATCTCATTGTGGTTTTAATTTGCATTTCTCTAATGATTAGTGATGTTGAGCATTTATTCATATGCCTATTGGCCATCTATATGTCCTCTCTGGAGAAATTTCTATTTATTTCCTTTGCCAATTTTTTGATTGGATTGTTTGTCTTCCTGGTGTTGAGTTTTATAATTTCTTTATAAAATTTTGTTATTAACCCCTTATCAGACGTGCTGTCGAATATGTTCTTCCATTGTGTGGTTTGTCTTTTTATTCTATTCTTACAGTCTTTACCTGTGCAAAAACTTTTTAGTTTGATACAGTCCCATTTGTTTATCTTGCCTTTTATTTCATTTGCCCATGAAGATAAATCGGAAAATATATTGCTGCTAGGGATGGCAGAGAACTTGCTGCCTATGTTTTCTTCTAAGATGCTTATGGTTTCACAGCTTATGTTTAAGTCTTTTATCCATTTTGAGTTTGTTTTTGTGAATGGTGTAAGTTGATGGTCTACTTTCATTTTTTTACAAGTAGATGTCCTATTTTCCCAACACCATTTATTAAAGAGGCTGTCTTTGCTCCATTGTATGTTCTTTCCTCCTTTGTCAAATATCAGTTGTCCATAAAACTGTGGGTTTATTTCCAGGTTCTCTGTTCTGTTCCATTGATCTATTGCCTGTTCTTATGCCAGTACCAGGTTGTCTTGAGTATACTGGCCTTGTAAACCTTGATATCTGGAAGAGTGATACCTCCTGCTTTATTTTTTCTTTTTAAGATTGCTGAGGCTATTCGTGTTCTTTCTTGGTTCTATATAAATTTTTGGAATATGTGTTCTATATCTTTGAAGTATGTCATTGGTATTTTAATTGGTATTGCATTGAATTTATAAATTGCTTTGGGTAATATAGACATTGTAATGATGTTTATTCTTCCTAGCCATGAGCACGGTATATGCTTCCATTTGTCTGTATCTTCATTGATTTTTTTTATCAATGTTTTATAATTTTTCGAGTACAAGTCCTTAACCTCCTTGGTTAAATTTACTCCTAGGTACTTTATTTTTGTGGCTGTAATAATGAAGGGGATTGTTTTCTTAATTTTTTTGCTGACAGTTCATTGTTGGTATATAGAAATGCCTCTGATTTCTGAGTTTTAATTTTATATTCTGCTATCGTGCTGAATTCATTTATAAGGTCCAGTAGTTTTTTGACTGAGACTTTAGGGTTTTCTATACAATATCATATCATCTGCAAATAATGACAGTTTTACTTCTTCTTTTCCAATTTGGATGCCTTTTATTTCTTCTTCTTGTCTGATTGCTGTAGCTAGGACTTCCAGTACTATGTTGAATAAGAGTGGTGAAAAGGGGCACCGCTGCCTGGTTCCTGACCTTAAGGGGATTGCTTTTAATTTTTGCCCATTTAGTATGATGTTTGCTGTGGGTTTGTCGTAGATGGCCTTTATCATGTTAAGGAATGATCCCTGTATTCCCACTATACTGAGAGATTTGAGCAGGAATGGGTGCTAAATTTTATCAAATGCCTTTTCTGCATGTATTGAAATTATCATGTGATTTTAGTCCTTCCTTTTGTTTATGTGATGAATCACATTGATTAATTTGCGAATATTGAACCAGCCTTGCCTCTCCAGAATAAACCTCACTTGATCATAGTGTATGATTTTTTTCATATATTGCTGAATCCGGTTGGCTAATATTTTGTTGAGAATTTTAGCATCTACATTCATCAGGGATATAGGTCTATAATTTTTTTTCTTTGTGCTGTCTTTGCCTGGTTTCAGGATCAGAGTTATGTTCGCCTCATAAAGGAAGTTTGGAAGTCTTCCTTCCTCTTGAATTTTTTGAAATAGCTTGAGGAGGATAGGAGTTAGTTCTTCTTTGAATTTTTGATAGAATTCACTGTGAAGCCATCAGGCCCAGGACTTTTCTTTTTGGGGAGGTTTTTGATAACTGTTTTGAACTCATTTGTTGTAATTGGTCTGTTTAGATGTTCTGATTCTTCCAGATTAATTTTTGAAAGATTATATGATTCAAGAAATTTGTCCATTTCACCTAGGTTGTCTAATATTTTGGCATAGAGTTCTTCATAGTATTTTTTTACAATACTTTGTATTTTTGTTGTGTCAGTTGTTATTTCTCCACTGTCATTTCTAATTTTATTTATTTGGGTCCTCTTTCTTTTTTTCTTGGTGAGTCTAGTTAAAGGTTCATCAATCTTGTTTACCTTTTCAAAGAACCAGCTTCTGGTTTTATTGATCCTCTCTATTGTTTCCTTAGCCTCTATGTAATTTATTTCTGTTCTGATCTTTATTATTTTCTTCCTTCTTCTTGTCCTGGGTTTTATTTGCTGTTGTTTTTCTAGTTCTTCTGGATGCAGGGTCAAGTTGCTTATTTGAGCTTTTTCTAGCTTCTTATGATATGCCTGTAGTGCAATGAACTTCCCTCTCAGTACTGCGTTTGCTATGTCCCATAAATTTTGAGTTGATGTATGCTCATTATCATTCATTTCTAGAAACTTTTTTATTTCTTCTCTGATTTCATTGTTAATCCATTCATTATTTAATAAAATGCTATTTAGTTTTCAAGTGTTTGTATTCTTCAGTTTTTCTTTTGTGGTTAATTACTAGTTCTTGGCATTGTGATCAGAGAAAATGCTTGATATGATTTCAATCTTTTTAAATTTGATGAAACCATTTTTGTGTCCTAACATGTGGTCTATCTTAGAAAATGTACCATGAGCAACTGAGATGAATGTATATTCTACTGCTTTAGGGTGAAAAGTTCTGAAGATATCTATTAAATCAAGTTGATCTAGTATATCCTTTAAGTCAGCTGTTTCTTTATTAATTTTCTTTCTTGAGGATCTATCCAGTGATGTTAGTGGGGTATTGAAATTCCCTACTATTATAGTGTTGCTGTTAATCTTGCCCTTTATATCCATCAAAGCCTGCTTTATGTATGTCAGGGTTCTTATATTTGGTGCGTAGATATTTATAATAGTTATATCTTCCTGTTGAATTATTCCCTTTATCATTATGTAGTGTCCTTTATCTCTTACTACAGCCTTTGTTTTAAAGTTCATTTTGTCAGATATAAGTATTGCTACCCCGGTTTTTCTTTCATTTCCATTTGCATGAAATATTTTTTTTCATCCTTTTACCTCAGTCTATGTGCATCTTTTGTTTTAAGGTGTGTCTCTTGTAGACAGCATATGTATGGGTCCTCTTTCTTTATTCACGCAGCTACCCTATGTATTTTGATTGGATCATTTAATCCATTTACATTTAAGGTTATTATTGATATGTAGTTGTTTATTGCCATTGTATTCTTTAAAGCTGTATTCTTCTTTTGCTATATTCTTTCTTCCCTTTGAACTGTTCACAACATGCCCCTTGTTATCTCTTACAGAATTGGTTTGGTTTTAATGAATTCCTTCAGCCTTTCTTTCTCTGGAAAGCTCTTTATTTCTCCTTCTATTTTAAACATTAGCCTTGCTGGATAGATTAGTCTTGGTTGTAGGTTCTTGTTCTGCACTAGTTTGTATATATCTTGCCATTTCCTTCTGGTCTCAAGTGTTTCTGTTGAGAAGTCAGATGTCATCCTTATGGGGGCTCCTTTGTAGGTGATAGCCTTTTTTCCTCTAGTAGCTTTTAAAATTTTTTCTTTATCCTTTAGCTTTTGTATTTAACTATGATGTGTCTTGGTGTAGACTTTTTTGAGTTTCTCTTTAATGGAGTTCTGTGTGCTTCTTGAACATGTGGAATGTTTCCCAGCCCTAATTTAAGGAAGTTTTCTGCTATGATTTGATTAAACAAAGTTTCTTTTTCTTGTTCTCCCTCCTTTTCTTCAGGAATCACTATGATGTGGATGTTATTTCTCTTCATGTTGTCACAGAGCTCCCTTAGTGTTTCCTCACATTTTTTGAGTCTCTTTTCCTTTTTCTTCTCTGCTTCTGTGCCTTTGTTTATTGTGTCCTCTAACTCGCTGATTCAATCCTCAGCGTCATTCATCCTGCTTTTAATTCCTTCCATTGTAGTCTTCAGTTCTGATACTGTATTTGTGATTTTTGTCTGATTGTTTATTATTATTTCAATTTCGTTTTTTATACTTGTTATCTCTTTATTTAGGTGTTCATAGTGACTATCCAGTGTTGCTCTAATTTCTTTGAACATCCTCACTGTCATTATTCTAAATTCTGCTTCTGGTAATTTGGTTATATCTGGTTCAATCAGGTCCTTCTCTGGCGATTTCTCTTGATTCATTTGGTTAGCATTTCTCTTCCTGCCCATTTTGTCTGTGTATAAGAAGGTTGTGGCCACTGGAGTCCTGTAGGTGTTGCCTTTGTGTTTTCTAGGTGTGGTCTGTCTGCAGGCCCCCCACCCTCTCTGCCACTGCCTAGGGCATTTGGGTATGGGCGTTGCCAGCACCAGCCCACTGCAGCTGTTGCTCTGATTTCCACCTCTCCTCTGTGGCAGCGGCTGTCACTCAAGCCACAAGCCTCAGGACTTAGGGTAGAGGTGAGCACCTTTGCTCAGCTGCGGACTCAGCCTGTTTCCAGGCTTCTGCCCAGCCCTCGCGGTCAGAGCCTGCTTTCCACAATTTCTCGGGTGCGGCAGGGTTGCTGACATGCTCTCAGCTGTGAGCCTTTGCCCGTCTGGAGCTTTAGCCCCGCCCTTGAGGCCAGGGCCCTCCTGCACAGGATCGCAAACTGTGGTTTATTGGGCCAGGCATTGCTGTTGGCGTGCACTCAGCTGTGAACTTTAGCCTCGCCCCTATATTCAGAGCCAACTCACATATTCAGGATGGCAAACCGCAGTTTCTCATGCCTGGAGGGGCTGCTGGCATACACTTAGCTGCAAGCTTCCACTCATATGGGGCTCTAGCCTCACCCCCACGTTTAGAGCCAACTCGCGCACACAGGATGGAAAACCATGGTTTCTCCAGCCGGTTGGGGCTGCTGGCATGAGCTCAGTCGCAAGCCTCCGCCCGTCCCTGGTCCTAGCCCAGTCCCAGTGGTCAGGGCAGGCTTGTGCAGGGTCGCAGAGCAGATCTCTACCCGTTCCTGGCCTCCCACTTTTCCACTGCAGGTGGGGTTACAGGCGGGTTCACAGCTGCCGGACTGCTTTCACGCGTCCCCTCTGCCCCTGCTGGGACAGACCGAGCTTACTCCAGCTGGGCCTCGGCCCCTGCCGACAGAAGTGCGTTTCAGCATCCCATCACCACCGTCCCTCCAGCAACCCTCAGCAGAGTAGGAAGGGGCCCCACAGTTCAGACCCTAACACTCCATACTGTAGACCTGGAAGCTCCCTCCATCTAAGCAGCTCTGCTCTAATTGCCGTGGGAGACCTTGTTTGGCTGGTGTCCTGTATCCCTTTGCTGGTATTGCTAGTTCCAGGGGAAATATTAGTTTTTGATTAGAGAAGTGACTTAGCCCAGGGGTTAGGGTGGTTGTCCCTCAGAGTTTTTCTCCCTGTGGCTTCCAGTTTACTCTCTCTTTCCGCTGCTCTGGTCCTCTCCTCTGACCCCATTCCCCGGAGCCCTGGGTGAGTGGCTGTGAGAGAGGTTTTCTGCTCTGTCCCTTTAAGAATCTTGGGTCTGAGAAAACTGTCTCTTTCTCACTAATAGTATCCTCACTTGTTTCACAGCTCAATACTGTCCAAATGCCTCTTCTAGGCTCTGGGGCTGCAGGCTGGGGCTTGGTTCCTGGGACCCAGGTCCCTCCCTCTCTGCCAAACTCTCCTCCCGCCACGCGGGTCTCTCTGGGCTGCCATTTGCTCTGGGGAGCTTGGCAGCCCTCTTAGCATTTTCGCTATTTCTACCAGTCTCAATGTGGCTTTTTCTGTGTTCCTTGGTTGAAGAGTCCACTTAGTTTAGTTCAAAGTTGGTTTATCCAGATGATGGTTCATAAAATTGAGTTATAATCCACTTTGGTTCTGGGAGTTGGAAGTTGGTACGTCCGCCTACTCCATCACCATCTTGTTCTCCCGCAATAATCATTTTTTAACAGTTGTTTTCAGCCGCTGAGGGGAAAATATCCAGCATGTAAGTCAATTAGCAAAACTAACCTTCATTATCAAACCAATCAGCCAGGTCAGAAAAAAGACTTCAAAAATCACTTCCAATAAAAATGTTAACAAATATTTTTAGAAATATAAAAATTGCTATGAAATAAATTAGGAATCCAATTTTTTAAACTATATTAGCAAATAATAAATTCTGATCTTAAAGAAATCATATAAAATGTTCACTTAGAGTTGTTATCCAATATCTTTAAAATTTTTATAGTGTTAAAATACTTTTCAGTTACATGTGAAAGAATCAACAACCTAATTTGTAATACTTTGTTTCTTCATTTTAAGCTAATATCATGGACTGAGGATGACAAATGGAAATAGCTGAAAAGCGTCACTCTCTCTCAAGAATGATACATTCTTCTACAGCACTCAAGGCAATTGAAGAGGCAAAGAGGCATTAGTCCACTCTACAGTGTATCTGAATTCAGAACATAACACTCAGCCAACAATCAAACATCTTTTTATAATGGGAGATTTTTGGTCAAGATGGTAACGTAAGTAAATGTGGTACTCACATCCTTCCACACTCACATCACAGTTACAACTAAACTACAGAATAACTGTCATTCAGAACTGCCTGAAATCGAGCTGAACAGAAGTCCTACAACTAAAAGTATAAAGAATAAACCACATCCAGACTGGTAGAAGGGACGAAGACACAAAACAGACTGGTCCCACACCCACATGTGGTAGATACCTCAACTACAGAGAACCCCTGAGGAGTGAGGGCTCCTGACCCCACAGCAGTCCCCAGCCCAGGATTCCAGAGCCAAGAAAAGAAGGTCCCATAACTTCTGACTTTAAAAAGCAGCAGGGAGTATGGCTGAATGAGACAAAGGACTACTAAAGTCCCAGGCAGTTTCTCTTAAAGGACCTGCACACAGATATAGTTGAACAGACTCACTCTGAGTCCCAGCATTGGGGAAGCAACTCAAAAGACACAGGGTGCAGGGAAAAGGAGTGCATAGCTCAGTTGAATGAAGAGGCTGTGCCACTAGATCCAACCAGATACATACTAAACTAGGCTACTCTATCAAGCTTGGGAGATGTAGCAGTTCTACCTAATAGATAGAAACAAACATAGGGAGGCTTCCAAAATAAGGAGAAAATGAAACATATTTCAAATGAAAGAAAACTTCAGAAAAAGCACTAAACAGAATGGAAAAAGGCAATCTACTAAGTGCAGACTCCAAAACACTTGCCATAAGGATGTTCAATGAACTTAAGAGGAGAGTAGATGAACTTAGAGAGAACTTCCACAACATAAACAAGAACATGGATACCATAAAGAAGGACAAGTCTGGAATAAAAAGTACACTAATTGAAATGAAGAATAGTTTACAGGGACTCAAAAATAGAATAGATGAGGCCAAGAATCAAAACAGCAATTAGGGATGTAAGAAAGCAAAAAACAACCCAGAGTCCAAAAAGTACTGCCTTCAAGCATACCGATATTTGTATAATGAAGGTGCTGGAAGGAGAAGATAGAGAGCAAGGAATTCAAAATCTATGTGTAAGAATTAGAAAGCCCTGGCCAATTGGCTCAGTGGTAAAACAATGGCCCAGCATGTGGATGTCCCGGGTTTCATTTCCGGTTGGGGCAAACAGGAAAAGCACCCATCTGCTTCTCCTTTTCCCTCTCACTTCCCTCTCTCTCTTCACCTCCTGCAGCAATGCGTCAATTGGAGTGAGTTGGCCCTATGTGCTGAAGATGGCTCCATAACCTCTGCCTCAGATGCTAAGAAGAGCTTGGTTGCTGAGCAACAGAGCAACACCCCAGAGGGGCAGAGAATCACCCTCTAGTGGTATTGTCAGGTGGATCCTGGTTGAGACACACATGGGAGTCTGTCTCTCTGCCTCCCTTCCTTGCATTGAATAAAAAGAAAAAAGAAAAAATTATAGAAAATTTCCTAACCCTGTAAAGAAAATAGACATACAAGTCCAGGAAGTGCATAGAGTCTTAAACAAGATGAACCCTAAGAAGTCCACACCAAGACACATCATAATTAACATACAAAAAGGTAAAGACAAAGGAAAATCTTAAAAGCATCAAGAGAAAAGCAGTTATATACAAGGGAGCTCCCATAAGACTGTCAGTTGATTTCTCAACAGAAACTTTGCTAGTCAGATGGATTGGCAAGAAATAGTCAAAGTGATGAAAAGCAAAGACATGCAACCAAGATTACTCTACCCAGAAAATAGCAAAACTAACATTTAGAATTAAAGGACATGTAAAGAGCTTCCCAGACAAGAAATAGTTAAAGGATTTTATCACCACTAAAATCATATTACATGAAGTATTAAAGGGCCATTTCTAAAACAAAATAAATTAAAAAAAATATAAACAATAAAATGGCAATAATACATATCTATCAACAATTGAATCTAAAAAACAAAATAAGCAAACAAGCAGAACAGAAATGGACTCATAAATAGAGAACATTTTGACAGTTGCCAGATGGAAGGGAGGTTGAAAAAGGTGAAGGGATTAAAAAGTACAAATTGGTAGTTACAAAATAGTCATGGAAATGTAAAGTACAGGCTAGGGAATATAGTTAATAGTTTTTTATGTATGGTGTCAGAAAGATATGAGATATATCAGAATAATCAATTAATATATATAATGTCTAGTCACTTGGCCATATACCTGAAACTAATATAATACTGTAAGTCAACTGTAACTGGAAAACAAAAAGTGATTTGACAAAAATATTCCTTTTGCTTAGTTCCCTAGTACTTTTTACACCCTGGGAAAATACACCATAGTTAGTTTTGGATGAGGGCTCTGCCTTTGTTTTATAGAGTGGAGGTAAAACTATTATGATATGAAAAGGAAGGTGGCAAAAGAGAATTTGCCTGAACATGCAGGAGAATTCTCAGCAGATATAGTTTACAAAAAATACATGTGAAAACTGCAAATCTAAAGTCATTTTCTTTACTTTCTTTGAAAATTCCCAAATATACCCACAGCCCAATGCCATTGTAAGGCTTGTGCTATCTATTTCTACACTGTTAGAAATTTTATTATTGATTCTATTCATTCTAGCTAATAATGAAAAAATGAACAAAAGTATGATCTACCTGGCAGTTTTTGCCTCACTCTATGTCACAAAGATTTTGTATATTTACTTCTTTATAATATTTTTATTAAATTGAAGTCTACATGCCTGACCGTGTGGTGTGCAGGGGGTGGAGCATCAACCTGAAATGTTGAGGAGACAGGTTCAAGGTCAAGAGGTTGCTGGCTTGAGAGCAGGTTCACCAGCTTGAGCACAGGGTCACTGGCTTGAGCATGGGATCATAAATATGACCTCATGGTCACTGGCTTGAAGCCCAAGGTCACTGGCTTGAGCCTAATATTGCTAGCTTGAGCAAGGGGTCACTGGCTCAGCTGGAACCCTCCCCAACATCAAGGTAAGTATGAGAAAGCCATCAATGAACAACTAAAGTGTCACAACTACAAGTTGATGCTTCTCATCTCAGTCCCTTCTTGTCTATCTGTCCCTCATCTCTCTCTAAAACAAAAACAAAACAAAAAAATAGAAGTCTACCTTTTTTTGTCACAAACAAAAAAAAGTTGCACCACTCCCAGTTACTTTAAGTATAAAAGAGAGAATCGCCTCACCCTCAGAAAAACTGTGACCAAACTGTTCTACCGAGTTTGCCTCTTAAAACAAGAATGACACTGGGTGGAGTGGGTGGCTGGGGGAGACCTATTGGTATGGAGCAGGAGCAGAGGCAGATTTAACGGCAGGCACACAGGGCGCGCCCTGGGTCCCGACTCCTGAAGGGCCCGCAAAACCCCAACTTTATACTTTTTTCTAATGACACCAAGTTTGGTTTCATATGTGTAATTTTAACATTAATAGTACATAATAGTTTTTATTTATTTAAAAATATGGTTAACATGTATTTTTATTTTTCCTCCCTCTCTCTTTTTTTTTAAGGGGCCCAATATTTTCTTCTGCGCCGGGCCTCAACCCACCTTAATCCACCTCTGAGCAGAAGGAACATTTTCAGTATTCAATCATTTGAAATAACTCCAGGAAAGTAAATGTTCACATTGTATAGATGAAAAAGCAGTACAAACAATATCTGTTTATTAGTTAATATTTTTACAGAAAAGTAAAAGAGATGTTATTGAAAACCTCTTTAGGCTGATGCCTGCTTCCTAGACTTCTGAGTATTCCACTATCATATAATGGGAACCATTAATTCATTTAGGGCCTACAAAGTAGAAGAGGGTCCCTCTTTGGCTAACAATTATCTAAATTAAGGGATACATAATTTTGTATTTTCAAATTTATCACATATATAAAATATATAAATAAAAAAAGAAAGAGGTTTGGTCTTAGAGACCTAAATACTTTTGTATTTCTTATGCTTATTATAATTTTAAAAAATAGAAGAAAAAAGGAAAGAAAAGTCTTTCTTTAAAAAGCCTAGTTGGAAAAACTGCTTGAGTGCTTTAATTCACATTTTAAAATTAATCTTGTAACATCTTATATGAAATTTTATAATTGGTTCTATAGTTGATTATAATTTCATTAGTGAGCAGATATGAAAAGTGGAGCTTATTTGAAGTATTTGTTATTCCTTCTTGAATTGCTAATGAATTAAAGCCTCAAGTGCATCTGTATTAAAGTCACCTTCCAGCTCATCTATCTACACAGAGAAAGCAATATTAAATCCAAGAGGGCTTCATATATTTGGTGCTATTATTTTTCCTTCATAACTTGTAAATGTAAATTTATTCTGCGTTCCTTTCTGAAAAATTAACTACTGTTTCAGCTGGCATAGTCTTTTCCACTCCAGTTATTTTAATAATTAAGATTCTATTTGAAGTTCTTTTTTTCTTTAAGCATATTATAAGTTTCATCAACATTTTTCTCTCCATCAAGAGGTTGGTTTGAAGTCTCGTCAAAAACGTTAATGGTTTTAATCTGTGAACTCTTCATGAAATAAGATGCTATTTTACCCTCTGGAGTCTGCTTTGTATTCCTTAAGCTAATTAAGACAAATTTTAAAACCCAATCATTGATGCAAATATAAGTCTTTTTGAAGATGCTTGGGATATTTCTCTTTTTTTTAAATTTATTTATTTATTTATTCATTTTAGAGAGGATACACAGAGTGAGAGAGAGAGAGAGAAAGAGAGAAAGGGGGGAGGAGCTGGAAGCATCAACTCCCATATATGCCTTGACCAGACCAGTGCAGGGTTTTGAACTGGCGACCTCAGTATTCCCAGGTCGATGCTTTATCCACTGCGCCACCACAGGTCAGGTGGGATATTTCTTAATTACAATGTCCTACTATGAAATTTATTATCTACAAAGTGAAATGACTATGCAAAGATAACTTAGTACTTACAACTATTAAGATCTATTTCTCTTTCAGGAAACCATAAAAAAATCCTTTAAGAATTTAATATATTTTTATTATGAAAATTTCTCCATTTATTACAAGCCAATTAAAGAAAACTATTATAATTATAAAACAGTTGAGCAGACTCACTACTATATATATGCATTTGCTCATTGCTTTACCAAAGCAAATTTTTCCCACCTGAACAGGAGTAAGATGTTTTCATGAAGGGTATTAAGTTTTGGGAATTCTATCTTTCCCCAATAATCAACTATGTGGGCCTCAAATTCTAAATTTATTTAAAGAACAGATACAAAGGAGAGAAAGAGAGAGACTAACTGCACCCAATCTCTGTATTAGGATGAACTTCATGAAATTGCTGATATTCAACCACTGTGGAGGTAGAGAATTCTATAAAGTCAATGTTCATTTTTTAAACCCAGGTTTTCTGTGGTTTTTAGCTGTTCTCCATAGAGAACTTCTGTGGAAGTATCACATTGCTGCTCAGGAGACATAGCCGAGGCTAGTAACATGTGGGGAGAAAACTTTACAGGTTTTCTCTGATATTTTGTCATTGAATCAACCAGGCAAGCTGTGTTTTTTGTTGGTGTTACATCCCATTTTTTTATGTAATTAGATTCCCAATAAACATTGTTTTAAAAAAAATCCATGCTTCTAAGATACAGTTTTGAAAACCATAGATATATTCCAGTATTACAAAAAGATAGCGAAATGAAAAATCCAAAGCTGGCCTCATTCAATACCCTTGATTTATAGAGGATACAGAGGAGTAGTTACCAGAACCTGGAATCAGAGAATGACTTGAAAATGGTTACCACTGAAAGAACCTGTAATTTTTGTTTGGGGCCTCAAACAGATAACTCTACAGGAAGGAAGCCAAGGGAAGAAATACTGCACTTTTCCTTTCCTACCTCCCTCCTGTCTCCTGCTGGGTTTCCCATTTGCCTGGACCCAGTCCAAAAGCAGAGAACAGGGAGTCTTTTGATGGAATACCTCTGGTGCAGAGGGAGACATGAAGGACAGAGCACACCACACACAGGTTTTCAATACTTTGAAGCAAAGCATAGCCTTGAAATGAGCTATTCCTTCAACATTTAAATGAACGACTTTCAAAGACTTGGTGACTCTGGAGCATATATTTTTAGATAATTGGCCTGTTTTCCAATTTCTTTCCCAACAATTACATTAGAAAGGTTTTCTACATCTTGAATAAATGGTAATACTTTTCAGAAAGTTATTTCTGACATTGAAATGTTCAAGTTGTATGCTTTAATAAGCACAAAACCTCATGGTTTTTACCTACTTCTCATTTATTGTTGAATCTTCTCTCATTTCAAACTAAGCTTGTATATTTCTTTTATATTTTCCATTGTTGTGGCTTATTTTTAAAAACTAGTTCTTATATATATTAATTAATTTGTGATTTTCCTTTTTAATTCTCTTATTTATAATTATCTTATTTTCAATTTTCTAACATATATAATTTTTCAATTAGATTTCTTTAATTTTTTTCTTTTATTTTTATCTCTTTGGATTGAATTATTGATTCATTTCTTTAAAAAAATTTTAAAAATGTGAAATATTTAATTCTGAGTATATTTTGGACAAACTCAAATTTGTATATGACATATTTATTTTTTCTTTAGTAAGCTGTAAAATTTTTATTTGCTCTTTCATCCTATAGTAATTGGGGTGGGGATGTTTTAAATATCCAAGTGGTTTAAGAATTTTTTTTTAATTTTAAATTGTCTTATTAATTCAAATTTTCCGTAACCAAAGAATATATCCTATATGGTCCCTACCTTCCAGAAGGTAATCATTATACTGGATTTAATATTTATCATTTCAATTTTTAAAATTTTTATGGTGTACATTCTGTATGTCCATTAACAAAAATACATAGTTAAATATTTTTAAGTTTATATAAATGGTGCCATACTAAATCATTTTGAAACTTGCTCTTTTTTAGCTACATTTTCTATTTTATACCTCCATCCATGGTTGCATATAATCATAGGTTATTCATTTGAACAGCTATGGAACTTTATATTGCATATATAATCCACAACTCATGCATCTATTCTGTAGATGAACAGTTCTCTCCATTTTTCTACAACTATGAATAGTGTTATGATAAACATTTTTGTGTATATCTCCTTGTGTACATGTGGAAGAATTTTTATAGGGTACTTAGCACTGATAGTGCCAAATGACAGGTTATGCACATCATAAAGTTGGCAAGATATTGTAAATTATGTTCCAAATTGACTATAATGATCTCCATATATTTGGTACTTTTGAAACATTATTGAAGGGTTTTATTGGCCTAATTGAGATTTTATGTTAATAAATGTTCCTTTAACAATTGAAATATAAAAATGATTTTCTGTTTGTGGACTATAAAGTCATATACTAAACTATTAAGTCAAAATTATTAATCAGATTATTTAAGTATTACATGCTTTCTGTCTTCTTGCTCCAGCAAAGATATATAAAGCAGTGCTATAATCTCCCACAATATTTTTGGGACACTTCATTTTATATTTCTAACAGAACTTGGTCTATAAACTATAAAATTTATTATTTTAAGGTTTTTGTCTTAATTCTATATTTTAGCTTTCAACATTTTGAAATAACTTTATTGTTCGAAGTGTTTATGCCTGTCTTTATTCTTACCTATTTGGTATAAATATTGCCATCGCTGCTCTGTTAATTTTTTTAAAATTTTGCCATATGTATGTGTATCTTTGATCTCATTTTATTTTATAATGACATATACTCTTGTGCAAAGCTTGTCTCTTAATTTTTAAAACAAAAAAACATTAAATAAAATTCATTTGTTAATGTAAATTTTAAATTGTTAACACATTTATTTTAGTTCTGTGAAATATATCATTGGTATTTTGACAGAAATTGCATTAAATCTATATATTGTTTTTGGCAGACATTTTATCAATGTTTATTTTTCTTATCCATGAACATGGTGTATGCTTCCAATTATTTATATCTTCTTCAACTTATTTCTTCAGTGTCTCACAATTTTCCAAGAACAGGTCTTTTACCTTCTTGGTTAAATTAATTCTAAGATTTTTTAATGGAATTGTTTTCTTAGTTTCCTTTTTTGATAGTTTATTACTGGCATATAAAATACAACCAATTTCTTGAAATTTGTTTTGTAGCCTGGTACTCTACGGAGTTCTTTTTTTATTAATTTTAATGGGGTGACATTGATAAATCAGGGAACATATGTTCAGAGGAAATATTTCCAGGTTATTTTGACATTTGATTAAATTGCGTACCCATCACCCAAAGTCTAATTGTCCTCCACCACCTTCTATCTGGTTTTATTAGTGCCCCTACCCTCTCCTTACTCCCTCTCCCACCTCCCCCTCCTCCTGGGTAGCCAGTACACTCTTGCCCATGACTCTAAGTCTCATTTTTACGCCCCATCAATGTATGAACTCATATAGTCCTTAGTTTCACTTATTTCACTCAGTAAAATGTTATCAAGGTCCAACCATGTTGTTACAACTGATACGATGTCATCATTTTTTACGGCTCAGTAGTATTCCATAGTATATATGTACCAAAGCTTTTTTTAAATTTTTTTTATAATTATTATTAATTTTAATGGGGTGACACCAATAAATCAGGGTATATATGTACAATGAAAACATCTCCAGATTATTTCATCATTCAATTGTGTTGCATACTCGTCAAATTGTCCTCTGTCACCTTCCATCTGGTTTTCCCTGTGCCCCTCCCCTCCTCCCTATCCCAACCTCCCCTCTCTCCCTCTACCCTGTAATCACCACTCTCTTGTCCATGTCTCATAGTCTCACTATTATGTCCCACCTATGTATGAAATCATGCTGTTCTCAGTTTTTTTTTCTGATTTACTTATTTCACTCCGTATAATGTTATCAAGATCCATCCATTTTGTTGTAAATGATCCGATGTAATCAATTCTTATGACTGAGTAGTATTCCATAGTATATATGTACCATAGTGTTTTAATCCACTCATCTTCTGATGGACACTTGGGCTGTTTCCATCTTCACTATTGTGAACAATGCTGCCACAAACATGGGGGCGCATTTCTTCTTTTCAAACAGTGCTATAGTGTTCTTTGGGTATATTCCAGTAAGTGGGATAGCTGGGTCAAAAGGCAGTTCGACTTTTAATTTTCTGAGGAATCTCCAAACTGTTTTCCACAGTGGCTGAACCAGTCTGCATTGCCACCAGCAGTACAGAAGGGTTCCCTTTTCTCCACATCCTCGCCAGCACTTATTCTGTGTTGTTTTGCTGATGAGCGCCATTCTGACTGGTGTGAGGTGATATCTCATTGTGGTTTTAATTTGCATTTCTATAATGATTAGTGATATTAAGCATTTCCTCGTATGCATATTGGCCATTTGTATGTCCTCTCTGGAGAGATTTCTATTCATTTCTTTTGCCCATTTTTTGATTGGATTGTTTGTCTTCCTGGTGTTGAGTTTTATAAGTTCTTTATAAATTTTGGTTATTAACCCCTTATCAGACGTGCTGTCGAATATGTTCTCCCATTGTGTGGTTTGTCTTTTTATTCTGTTCTTATTGTATTTAGCTGTGCAAAAACTTTTTAGTTTGATATAGTCCCATTTGTTTATCTTGCCTTTTATTTTATTTGCCCGTGGAGATAATTCAGCAAATAAAATGCTGCTACAGATGTCGGAGAGCTTGCTGCCTATGTTTTCTTCTAAGATGCTTATGGTTTCACGGCTTACGTTTAAGTCTTTTATCAATTTTGAGTTTGTTTTTGTGAATGGTGTAAGTTAATGGTCTAGTTTCATTTTTTTGCAGGTAGATGTCCAATTTTCCTAACACCATTTGATAAAGAGGCTCTCTTTACTCCATTGTATGCTCTTTCCTCCTTTGTCAAATATCAGTTGTCCATAAAGCTGTGGGTTTATTTCTGGGTTCTCTGTTCTGTTCCATTGATCTATGTGCCTGTTCTCATACCAGTACCAGGCTGTCTTGAGTACAATGGCCTTGTAGTATACCTTGATATCCGGAAGAGTGATACCTCCTGCTTTATTTTTTCTTTCTAAGATTGCTGAGGCTATTCGTGTTCTTTTTTGGTTCCATATAAATTTTTGGAATATGTAATATATATCTTTAAAATATGGCATTGGTATTTTAATTGGTATTGCATTGATTTTATAAATTCCTTTGGGTAATATAGACATTTTAATGATGTTTATTCTTCCTAACCATGAGCATGGTATATGTTTCCACTGGCTTGTATCTTCCTTGATTTCTTTAATCAATGGTTTACAATTTTCCGAGTACAAGTCCTTAACCTCCTTGGTTAAATTTACTCCTAGCTACTTTATTTTTTTGGTTGCAGTAGTGAAGATGATTGTTTCCTTAATTTCTTTTGCTGACAGTTCATTGTTGGTAAATAAAAATGCCTCTCATTTCTGAGTATTTATTTTATATTCTGCCACCTTGCTGAATTCATTTATCAGGTCCAATAGTTTTTGGACTGAGACTTTAGGGTTTTCTATATACAATAATAATATATTATCTGCAAATAATGACAGTTTTACTTCTTCTTTTCCTATTTGGACACCTTTTATTTCTTCTTCTTGTCTGATTGCTGTGGCTAAGACTTCCAGAACTATGTTGAATAAGAATGGTGAAAGGGGGCACCCCGGCCTTGTTCCTGATTTTAAGGGGATTGCTTTTAATTTTTGTCCATTTAGTATGATGTTTGCTGTGGGTTTGTCATAGATGGCCTTTATCATGTTAAGGTATGTTCCCTGTATTTTCACTTTACTGAGTGTTTTGAGCATTCATGGGTGCTGGATTTTATCAAATGCCTTTTCTGCATCTATTGAAATTATCATGTGATTTTTGTCCTTCCTTTTGTTTATGTGATGAATCACATTGATTGAGTTGCGAATATTGAACCAGCCTTGCCTCTCCAGAATAACTCTCACTTGATCATGGTGTATGATTTTTTTCATATATTGCTGAATCCGGTTGGCTAATATTTTGTTGAGAATTTTACCATCCTAATTCATCAGAGATATTGGCCTATAATTTTCTTTCTTTGTGTTGTCTTTGCCTGGCTTCGGATTCAGAATTATGATCGCCTCATAAAAGAAGTTTGGAAGTGTTGCTTCCTCTTGAATTTCTTGAAATAGCTTGAGAAGATAAGAGTTAGTTCTTCTTTGAATTTTTGGCACAATTCCCTTTTGAAGCCATCAGGCCCAGGACTTTTCTTTGTTGGGAGTTTTTTGATAACTGTTTGGATCTCATTTCTTGTAATTGGTCTGTCTAGGTGTTCCGGTTCTTACAGATTAATTTTTGGAAGATTATATGATTCAAGAAATTTGTCCATTTCACCTAGGTTGTCTAATATTTTGGCATAGAGTTCATCATAGTATTTTCTTACAATACTTTGTATTTCTGGTGTGTCAGTTATTTCTCCACTGTCAATCTAATTTTATTTATTTGAGTCCTCTCTCTTTTTTCTTGGTGAGTCTAGTTAAGGTTCATCAATCCTGTTTAGCTTTCCAAAGAACCAGTTTCTGGTTTCATTGATCCTCTGTATTGTTTCCTTAGCCTCTATTTCATTTATTTCTGCTCTGATCTTTATTATTTCCTTCCTTCTACTGGTCCTGGGCTTTATTTGCTGATGTTTTTCTATTTCTTTAGATGCAGGGTCAAGTTGCTTATTTGAGCTTTTTCTAGCTTCTGATGGTATGCCTGTAGTGCTATGAACTTCCTTCTCAGTACTGCTTTTGCTGTGTCCTATAAATTTTGAGTTGATGTATGCTTCTTATCATTCCTTTCTAGAAACTTTTTATTTCTTCTTTGATCTCATTGTTAATACATTCGTAATTTAATAACATGCTATTTAGTTTCCAAGTGTTTGAGTATTTTTCAGTTTTTCTTTTGTGTTTAATATCTCCTTTCATGACATTGTGATCAGATAAAATGCTTGATATGATTTCAATCTTCTTAAATTTGTTGAGACCACTTTTGTGTTCTAACATGTGATCTTTCCTAGAGAATGTACCGTGAGCACTTGAAAAGAATGTATATTCTACTGCCTTAGGGTGATAAGTTCTGAAGGTATCTATTAAATCGAGTTGATCTAGTGTATCCTTTAAGTCTGCTGTTTCTTTGTTAATTTTTTTTCTTGATCTATCCAGTGATGTTAGTGGGGTACTGAAATTCCCTACTATTATAGTATTGCTGTTAATCTCGCCCTTTATATCCATTATAGTCTGCTTAATGTATGTCAGGGCTCCCATGTTTGGTGCATAGGTATTTATAATGGTTATATCTTCTTGTTGAATTTTTCCCTTTATCATTATGAAGTGTCCTTCATTATCTCTTAGTAAAGAGATAAATCCTTGGTTTTAAAGTCCATTTTTTCAAATATAAGTGTTGCTACTGCAGCTTTTTTTTTCATTTCCATTTGTATGAAATATTTTTGTCAATCTTTTTACCTGTCTATGTGCATTTTTTGTTTTAAGGTGTGTCTCTTATAAACAGTATATGTATGGGTCCTGTTTCTTTATCCACGCAGCTACTCTATGTCTTTTGATTGGATCATTTAATCCATTTACATTTAAGGTTATTATTGATATGTTTATTGCCATTTTATTCTTTAAAGCTGTATTCTTCCTTTGCTATATTCTTTTCCTCCTTTGAACTGTTCACAACAGGCCCCTTATCATCTCTTGCAGAATTGGTTTGGTTTTAATAAATTCCTTGAGGTATTTTTTTTTTTTTTTTGTCTGGGAAGCTTTTTATTTTTCCTTCAATTTTAAACATTAGCCTTGCTGGAGAGAGTAGTCTTGGTTGTAGGTTCTTATTCTGCATTACTTTGAATATATCTAGCCATTCCCTTCTGGCCTCAAGTGTTTGTGTTGAGAAGTCGGATGTCATCCGTATGGGGGGCTCCTTTGTAGGTAATAGTCTTTTTTTCTCTAGCAGCTTTTAAACTTTACTCTTTATCCCTTAGCTTTGGTATTTTAACTATGATGTGTCTTGGTGTAGATTTCTTTTAGTTTCTCTTTAATGGAGTGTCCTGTGCTTCTTGAAGGTGTGAAACATTTTCCAGTCTTAATTTAGGGAAGTTTTCAGCTATGATTTGATTGAACGAAGTTACTATTTCTTGTTCTTTCTCTTCATCTTCGGGAAACCCTATGATGCGGATGTTATTTCTCTTCATGTTGTCACAGAGCTCCCTTAGAGTTTCCTCACATTTTTTGAGTCTCTTTTCCTTTTTCTGCTCTGCTTCTGTGCCTTTGTTTATTTTGTCCTCTAACTCGCTGATTCGATCCTCATCGTCATCCATTTTGCTTTTAATTCCTTCCATTGTGGTCTTCAGTTCTGATACTATATTTGTTATTTCTGTCTGATTCTTTTTTATTATTTCAATTTTCTTTTTTATACTTGCTATCTCTTTATTTAGGTGTTCTTAATGACTATCCATTGTTGCTCTAAGGTCTTTGAACATCCTATCATTATTTTAAACTTTGCATCAGGTAGTTTGGTTATATCTGATTCATTTAGGTCCTTTTCTGGGTATTTCTATTGATTCATTTGTGTTGCATTTCTCTGCCTGCCCATTTTTTCTTTGTGTAAGAAGGGTTGGCAACTGGAGTTCAATGGGTGTTGCCTCTGTGTTCCCTAGGTGTGGTCTGTCTGCAGGCTGGCCACCTGCTCTGCTGCTGCCCAGGGCGGTTGGGTATGGGTGTTTCCAGCGCTGGCTGCTGCGGCTGTTGCTGCGGTTTCTACCTCGCCTTTGTGGGAGTGGCTCTTTCTCGTGCCAGGCTCTATAAGCCTCAGCCGGTCTCTGTCTTCTCCCTCTCCCATGGGTGGGATTGCACACCACACTGGGGTCAGAAGCCTGGGCACCAAGAGCAAGGTTGAGCACTTTTGCTAGTTGCCGCTTCCTGTCAGCTGGCTCCTCCGGCAAGGAGGGGCTTCTGGTGCGTGCTCAGCTGCAAGCCAGGCTTCAGCCCGCCCCCACCAACCTCGGCTCCTCTGCTGGGAGGGGCTGCTGCTATGCGCTCAGTCATTAGCCGTGCTTTCGCTCCACCATCCCTGCCAACCTCGGCTCCTCAGCCAGGCTGCTGGTACGCCCTCAACTGCGAGCCCAGGCTTCTGCCCCACCACTGCTGGCAAAGCCAGTTCGTGCAGGGCTTCAAGCCTCAGAGGCTGAGTGAGCCTGCATGCCTGCTCACCCCTGCCCTGTAGCAAACCTCTGCTCATTTCGGGCTTCTGCTTTTCTCCCCACAGGTGGGGTCATAGGCAGGCCGCAGCTGCCAGACCACTTTCCCGTATCTCCTTTGCCTCCGCTGGGCTAGACTGAGCTCACACCAGTCTAGCCTCTGCTCTCACTGGAACTCTGCTCTCACTGCCAGAACCACGCTTCTGAGTCCTGCCACCACCCGCCCTACAGCAAGCCCTCAGCAGTGTGGGTGGGGCCGCTGCAGCCCAGACCCTAACACTCCATACTTTAGTCCTGAAAGCTCCTTCCTTCTAAATGACTGTGTTCTAATTGCTGCAGGGGAGCCTGTTTGGCTGGTGTCCTGCTTCCCCTTGCTGGTTCCAGGGGAAATATTGTTTCAGATTTGTGGAGTGACTCAGCCCAGGGTTTTTAGGCTGGCTGTCCCTCAAAGCTTTTTCCCTGTGCCTTCCAGAACGCACTCTCTTCCCACTGCTCTGGTCTTCTCTCTCCCTGTCTCCTGGAGTCTCGGGTGAGTGGTTGTGAGAGAGGTTTCCTTTGCCGTCCCTTTAAAAAGAATTCTGGGTCTGAGACAACTGTCTCTTTCTCACAAACTGTATCCTAACCTGTTTCACAGCTCAATACTGTCCATACGCCTCTTCTAGGCTCTGGGATTGTAGGCTGGAGCTTTGTTCCTGGGACCCAGTTTCCTACCCTTCTGCTACCTCTTTTCCTGGCCACACAAGTCTCTCTGGGCTGCCTTTTGCTACAGCGAGCATTTTCGCTTTTCCTACCTGTCTCAATGTTGCTTCTTTAGTGTTCCCTGGTTGAAGAGTACTCTCAGTCCAGTTCAACGTTGGTCTATCCAGATGATGGTTTTTAAAATCAAGTTATAATCCACTTTGCTTCTGGGAGTTGGAAGTTGGTAACTCCGCCAACTCCTTTGCCATCTTGACCTCCCCTGAGTTTATTTTTTAGTTTCAGTTGTGTTTTGATAGAATTTTAAGGTTCTCTATACACCATATCATGTCACCTACAAGTAATGACAGTTTTACTTCTTCCTTTCCAATTCATATACCTTTTATTTCTTCCTCTCTTCTAAATGTTGTGGCTAATACTTCCAGTACTACAGGTATTGATTGACTTACGACCTATGCAACTTACCACCATTTGACTTTACAACCACAGTCGCTAGCCACGACTCCTCCGCATTTAGCAGTGCAAGCATTGCCCAGCGGGGCGTACAACAGTGTGGGCCATCTTCCAGCAGCACTACCATATCTGCATGCACTATTTCAACTGTTATCCCAGACTCAGTATAGCAATTTGTGTTTTGTGTCTTGGATATTTTTCATCAAACCCCTCCCAGGATGTCTACCAAGAGGAAATTGTCTTTGTCTTTAAGATTTTTATAACATCATTTCACAGTACTGCACATATAGCCTACTCAACTTACGACCAAATTGTTACAACCGATCTGTTGGAACCAATTGTGGTTGTAAGTTGAGCACTAGCTGTATGTTGAGTTAAGAGTTGTAAAAGTGGACACCCCTGTCTTATTCCTGATCTTAAGGAAAATACTTTTAGTTTCTTCCCTCTGAGTATGATGTTAGCAGTGGGTTTGTTATATATGGCCTTTATTATGTTGAGGTTCTTACTCTTAATCTACATGTTTCTTTCCAAGCCTCAAAGATCTAATATTATAATGATAACAATAATAGCTAATTTTATTGAGTACTTATTAAATGCCATCACTGTTTTAAGCGCCTCCTATATTAACTCATTTCACCTTTACTACAACCCTATGAGTATTACTCTTGTCCCTATTATAGGTAGGAATATCAAACTGCTCAGTGTTTAACTTACCCATCATAAAATTTGTATGTGGTACTGATGGACTTTGAACCCAGGAAGTCTACTAACTACTATACCTAAACTACTTTATGTAACTACCAAACTAGAACACTTTTTTTAAAATTTAATAATATGTTCTTTGGTTTTATTGTATAGGTTATAATGTCAAAATACTGAATTTTACTTTTATAAATCTTTGTTTTTAATGAGTTTAAATAATTATTAAAACTTACCTTGGTCTAGCACCTCCTTAATGTTTTTACTTAACTGTCATCTTAGCCCCAGCTACTATATATAAAAGTACAATACTTCATACACTCTTGTTCTATTCTTCTTCCTGATTTAATTTCTCATTATACTTATCACCTTCCAGCAAAGTATGTATTATGCTTATTTATTTTTGCTTCTTTGTCTATCTCCGCTACTAAAATATAACCTTTACAGAGAAGATATTTCTAGCTATTTCCCTAGCACCTAGAACAGTTATTGAGTAATAATAATAAGTAACTAAGACATAATAATCATTCAATAAATATCAAAAAAGTGAATGAGTGCCTGACCAGGCAGTGGCGCAGTGAATAGAGTGTTGGACTGAGATGAGAAAGACCTAGGTTCGAGACCCCAAGCATGCCAGCTTGAGCGCGGGCCCATCTGGTTTGAGCAAAAGCTCGCCAGCTTGGACCCAAGGTTGCTGGCTCCAGCAGGGGGTTGCTCGGTCTGCTGAAGGCCCGCGGTCAAAGCACATGTGAGAAAGTAATCAATGAACAACTAAGGTGTCACAATGGCAACAAAAAACTAATGATTGATGCTTCTCACCTCTCTCCGTTCCTATCTGTCCCTATCTATCCCTCTATCTGACTCTCTCTCTGTCCCTGTGGGAAAAAGAAAAGTGAATGAGTAAATTTTTAAAAAAATGTGAATTGAGCAGTCACTACTAGTTCTTTCCAATTGCTATTTTATCATCATAAGTTATTGTCTTTGACTCATGTTTTCTTGCATAACTGGAACTTCCTGTGTCCTCACCCAGGATTACAAAATTGCCTGCTTACAATATTACTTATTTCTAACAGTCTTTTCCCAGAATTCTATAAGTTTCCTTCAGTATCTTAAAATATTCACTGGCATACAAAAATCATTTCTGAGGACAGTTTAATTTTTATCTCCTTATATGCAATCTAAAATTTTCTTTAATTATTTATTTCACTAGGAATTTTGGAGACAAGAATGTATATGCTAATGTCAATCAATATATTACTTAGAAATCTCTCAAAAATGGCATGAAACAAAATGCAGTGTTTGAAAAATTTGATGTCCATTGAGTTATCATGTATGAAAAGAGCAAGCAAAGACTGACAGCACTGAACTTTAATTTATAAACAGATAATGAATAATGCACTGAATAAAATAACAAATTAACTATTAAATAAAGAAGCTAAATTTTTCTGTAAAATGAAATTGGCCCTAAAGAAATTTAAATTTTTTTAAACAAGCTGTTGCTTTTAAGAGTTATACCTAAATCCAAAAATATTACAAATCTGAAAGGTAAGACTTTGTCTCTGTATCACTCCTTTGTGAATACAGATCAGTTTATTATCATTTTACCAAAAATGAGTGTTACAATGGAATGGTAATTAACAGAAAGACAACAAAAGGCACAATTAAGCTCATATAGGATGCCTACTGTGGCAAAGACACTAAAACTTGATTCCACAAAGATGGCTACTAAAGTGAGACACAAGGCCGCACTCTACCAGCAGGGAGTAGACTTTCCAGAGCGTAGTAGTATCTTACCGCTGCTGTAAAAAATTACCACAAATTTAGTGCCTTAAAATGACATAAATTCATTATCTTACAATTCTGGCGGTCAGAAGTCTAAAATGGGTTGGCAAGATTGTGTTCCTTCTAGAGGCTCAAAGGAAAAACCTATTTCCTTGATTTTGCCTGTTTCTAGAGGCTACCTGCACTCCTTGGGTCATGGCTTCACAACTGCTGTCATCACATCTCCTTCTCTGGCCCTGACCCTCCTGCTACCCTCTTTTAAAGACCCTTCCCTTTTATTGGGCCCACCAGGATAATGTCCCTATTTAAAGATAATTAATCACATCCACAAAGTCTCTTTTGTCACATAAGCAAACAGACCCAGAGATTTTGGGAATTAGGACACACACACTAAGTTCCCCAAAGTCCTTTTGTCCCATTTATAGTTGGAGACATTAGAGTATTTTGATAATAATAATCCAGTAGAAAGGGAAAAATGGTGATGCCAGAGAAAGAGGATGAAATAACAAAATCCTGATGAAATGAGAGGAAGCCTGACCAGATGGTGGCACAATGAATAGAGCATCAGCCTCGGATGCTGAGAACCTAGGTTTGAAGCCCTGAGGTCGCTGGCTTGAGCGTGGGGTCACTGGTTTGAGCGTGGGACCAGTGACTCCATGGTCACTGGCTTGAGCCCAAAGGTCACTGGCTTGAAGCCCACAGTCACTGCCTTAAGCAAGGGGTCACTTTCTTGTCTGGAGCCCCCCGGGTCAAGGCACATATGAGAAAGCAATCAATGAACAGCTAAGGTGCCGCAATGAAGAACTGATACTTCTCATCTCTCTCTCTTCTTGTCTGTCTCTCTCTATCTGTCCCTCTCTCTGTCTCTGTTTCTCTCACAAAAAAAGAAATGAGAGGGAATAGCAATTTAATATTTCTCCCATTTTAACAGTATTTGGCACATTTTAGAGGCTTGGTAAATAGACTGCACATAAAAATTAGGGGATATTTCAAAATGAAAATGAAGCTATAAAATATTTCCTAATTTTTGTGAGCAGTATATTTGCAGATACTCTAAATAAATGCTATTCTGAAGCTCAAGAAGTTACTTGGAAGGCATTAAAAGGCAGAAACTTATGTTAGATTTGCAATATTCAGAGCAATATTAGACAAAAACAGTTACCCAATAATAAAGGAATTAAAAATCCTACTTCAAAACTTTATTTAAGGGAGAAATAAGATATAAAAATATTTGAATGATAAAAATATAACATCAAAATTTATAAGATATTGTCAAAGTAATACTTAAAATAAAATATACTTTTGTGAACTTGTAAGTTAACTGACACCATCCTAAAACTTGAGAGAAAAAACTAATTATTAAATCAAATATAGTTGGAAAAGAGAAATGATGCAACTAAGAACAGAAACAAGAATGCTTAAGAAAGGGAGACAAAAATCAATAACAATTGATCACCAGAAACAATAATTAAACAGGAGAAAGGGGTTAATGCAACTGGTTTCTTTTAATTTTCTCCCTTCACCCCCCCGGGCAAATGAAAAGTGACATCCTTGTCAACAGGACCTCAAGGTGAAAAGATTAGAGAATCTTTTAAAGAAAATGAGAACTTATTTCTAAAATGCCTTCAAGAGGAAATCTCTGGCTAAAGATTACCTGTTTTAAATCAAATCCAAGATGTGCAGAGCATGACTCCTTGGGGAATGTCATATGGGCTATTCACCCAGGGTGTCAAATGGAGATGTTTCATACTTGAAATGCTCTCATTAACCTCACATACAGACCTGTCTATTCCAGGTCAGAGGGGCATATTCCAAACAGAAAGAATTTTGCTCTGTTGCATCTGAACTTTTTTGACTGCCTGTGTCCTTGACTTTATTTTTAGTAAAGTTTGGAACTAGGTAAGACTTCTGTTCCATGTGTGTTTGGCTTTTCAGTCCAGTTCTGTATGTTTATAACTCGTTAACCAGCAGCAAAATCTAACGTCATTGATCAACCATTGGCTCAATTTTGTGAAAATTATATTTTAAAAGAATGCTTATCTTATAACAAATATTTTAATCTATAACATTCATTCAACTAGAGAACAAAGTAGTATTTATAAATACTTACAAAAATAGCATATATTTAAACAAATATAACACCCACATTAATAAAATCAACTAGGCAAAAATAAAATGTCACTACATAATGAGTACTTTATTGCCTCAAATTCTTGCAAAATTTGTAAAAATTTTTAAGAATACATAGCTAATAATAGCTTTCCAAAAATATTTAAAATTAAAGCATAAGCCCAAAATCTAAAAAGAAAATTAAAAAATTAAGCCAATCTAACTATAAAATATATATAAAAATCCAAATGTTATAAAAATATTCAGTGATTTATTCTCGGATTTCAAGTTTATATAACACACAAAATAATAATTATAATAATTAATAATAATAATAATCAGTGTGTCTCATAACAATAACAAGGAGATAAAAAGCTAAAATCTTCTCAAACTAATAATAAATGCCAGGAACACAAAGTCTAACATTTGTTTCAAATTTTAAGTCTAAAACTAAAGTTACTGAGAATCTCTTACCTGACCATCAAAGAATATGCTTATTTTAAGTCATTTGTTGGTATATTTAATACAATTCATTATAGTCATTCTCTTTTTAAAAAAATCAATAGCCCCCTTTTAGCTTTTCTATACATATATTATTATACTATGACAATATTTGCCATTCATGTATTGATGTTATTGGCAATTGCTATTCAACAGGACAAGAAATGAGGGTAAAAACATAAGACTGAAGATATAAATGAACCATATTTTCAGATGGCATGAGAAGCCAAAGGAAAAAACATTAAAACTATTACTAAAGACAGTTATGCAGCAATACCCCAGAATACACAATAAATCAACCAATTTAATTATGTCTCTTTATAAAAATAATAGCTGACTAGAATAATTCAGAAACAGAACTAAGCCTGACCTGTGGTGTTACAATGGATAAAGCGTCGACCTGGAACACTGAAGTCTCTGGTTTGAAACCCTGTGTTTTCCTGGTCAAGATACATATGGGAGTTGGTGCTTCCTGCTTTTCCCTCCCATCTCTCTTTCTCTCTCCCTTCTCTCTACAAAGTGAATGAATAAAATAGAAACAGAACTAATTTCACTGATAATGGAGGTTAACATATTTATATGCTAGAATATTCATTTCTTTTCAGGTCATAAAGGTTTGTGATTTTTTTAATAGCACAACAAAAAGACATGAACATCTGTAGCAATATATTACAATTCTAGTTGAGAATGATAACTGTAGAAATGATGTCAATACTTTGAGAGTTTTCATACATAAACATTAATGGTAATAAGCAATAGCATTTATTGCTTACTATATGGCAGTTACTATAGAAAGAGCTTTAGTTTCTCTTTTTTTTTTTGCATTTTCTGCCTAATTACTAATCCTATGAAATTCTAGAATAGAATAAATTCTATTCTACTCTCTTTACAGACCAGAAAACTGAGGATAAGAAAAATCAAGTATTTATTTATAATCAATAGTTAGTAAGTGACAAACGCTACACTCAAATGACTACAATGGCCTGACCAGGCGGTGGCACAGTGAATAGAGCATCAGACTGGGATGCAGAAGACACAGGTTCGAGACCCCGAGGTCGCCAGCTTGAGCGCGGGCCAATCTGGCTTGAGCAAAAGCTTGCCAGCTTGGACCCAAGGTCGCTGGCTCCAGCAAGGGGTTGCTCAGTCTGTTGAAGACATACGGTCAAGGCACATATGAGAAAGCAATCAATGAACAACTAAGGTGTCGCAACGACAACAAAAAACTAATGATTGATGCTTTTCACCTCTCTTTGTTCCTGTCTGTTTTTGTCTATCCCTCTCTCTGACTCTCTCTGTCCCTATAAAAGAAAAAAAAAAAAAAGACTACAAAGAAAACTTTATACTAATTGAAAAATCGGTAGTGAGTCTTATTGAAAAGAGCATGCAGCCCTGGTCGGTTAGCATTGGCCCGACATGTGGATGTCCCAGGTTAAATTCCCAGTCAGGGCACACAGAAGTGCCCATCTGTTTCTCCACCCCTGCCCCTCTTGCTTCTCTTCTCTCTCTCTCTCTCTCTCTCTCTCTCTCTCTCTCTCTCTCTCTCTCTCTCTCTCCTCTTCCTCTCCTGCAGCCATGGCTCGATTGGAGCAAGCTTGCTCCAAGTGCTGAGGATGGCTCCATGGCCTCTGTGTTAGGTGCTAAGAAGAGCTCAGTTGCTGAGCAACAGAGCAATGCCCCTATGGGCAGAGCATCGCCCCCTAGTGGGCTTGCCGGGTGGATCCTGGTCAGGAAGCATGCAAGAATCTGTCTCTGCCTCCACTCTTCTCACTGAATAAAAAGAAGAAGAAGAAAGAACAGGCAAAAAATAGTAGCACATTTTTTCCCCTTAAAGAGAAAACAATAATGAACTCATTATACCAGATATTTAAAAGCTTCAAAGTGATCACTACATATTTGTAGTTTTTGTGGCAAGATACAAATGGTGTATTTGATTAAAATATAGAAGTAATTTGTTAGCATATAATCAAAATATGGGTTTCGGCCAAGTATCTAAACTGCTCTGGGCACTGAGCTTGTTCAGACCATATTGCCCATGATTTCTAACTGGCAGATACACTGAGCCTCACAGGTGTGCCCACAGTTCAGGGCACTGGCCCATGGAAGAGGGCAGGCCCAGGCCCAGCTGCATGCTCCTCTCTGCAGGGTCCTGGGCCTCGTATACTCAGGATGGCAGAAGGAGGAAGCCATTACTCTACAAGAAGTTCCATGTGTTTTATTAAAATAAATAATCTCCTGTGCTCTTTTCTTTCCATTTTTTAGGCTCTATTTCATCTTATTGGTCCAAAATTAACATTATTATATGTATGCTAATATGCCCTTATGATTTAATTTTCAGTGTATATGGTGCTCATGTCTACTTCCTTTAAAAATATATTGATTTTTTTTAATTCTACTTATAATTTTTAATTACATATTTTTTATATTTGGATTTTGTCTTTTCTTAACCCAATTTCTTTTGCAAACATTCATCTCACTTGTTATAGTATCCTTAACATTTTAACTCTTTAATATTAGTCTACTTTTTATTTCTAAATTTTTAAATTGTCAAATTATCAACTATCCTTTAATTTCATTTCTTTCAAGTGATTCTGTAACTTTTGGTTGTAATGTATATTCATAACCATTTTTGGCATTATGTACTTCTAAAAATTCTTGATTTTTCTTCCTTTTATCATTTTAAATATGAGCATTTTCCCACTTCCACATGAATTACTCTTTTTCCCTCATGATGTGTTGTTTCATGATGGCTGACAAGAGTCATGGTCAAGAGAGCGGTGAGAGAGGACAGTCCACTGTATTAGGAAGAGATACAGGCCCTGTCTTCATTTCCCTTCTTCTACATCACCTCAAAGTGAAGCTTTCTGGCTCTCCCCACCCCCCACCCCAAGGCTTAACTAAGCAGATCAGAGGATAATAATTTTAGCTATGATGATAAAAATCCTCCCCATCTATACACCACACTTATCCTCTTATGATCAGTGTGTTTTTCTTAAACAAATGCATCATCTATTATTTAGAGAAATTATGTATTCTAAAATCCATTGTGGCTAACATATACAGATTTAGAGCAAGTAACAAGACATTTCCGGCACAGGATAGGCAGAGTATTAGGTTGAAAGTTACACCCTTATAGATATGATCTGACTGTAGGAGGAACTGACTAATAAGTTTAACTTCTGGCTGGCATTCACAGAGGAATGCTAACATTCCAAGTTCAAGGCCCCACTCTGATACTCCTTACCTGTCATAGTTCTTTTTTCTTTCACTTTTGAGATATAATGGACATATAACATTATGTTAGTTTCAGGTAAATAACATAATGATTTGATACTTATATATATTGCAAAATGATTGTGACAATAAGTCTAATTAACTTCCATAACCACACACAATTGGAATTGTTTTCTTCTGGTGTTGAGAATTTTTAAGACTTACACTCTTGTCCTATTTCTATCTTTAGTTTTTCTACCCTCTTTTCCACTTGGCTGTAGGATTCTTCCAATACATTGGCCTGTTCCCATTCTCCCCTAATAATGAGGGATGAGTTGATGTTGGCTAGACCTGAAATTTTTTCTAAATTAGCTGGTCCTTCCTGTTATCACTAAATCCTTCTAGAGTACCAGAATCCTAAGAGAAGGGAAAGCCTATTTAAGTCTTTGATACAGGATCTGGATACAGGTAGTTTTAACAGGACCACTAGGATACTTTGCCTTCTCAAGTTGAACAGGATGTCATTCTGGATTAATGAGAATTCCAAAGGCTAACAGAATCAATCTGCATAACTCAGGCTCAAAGTTGGTTCTCCCAATATCATGCCATTTTTACCCTTCTGTTTATTCTTCTAGGAGGACCCAATTAAATGGACTCTCTTACATTTGGTGGAACTATATAGTATTGTATAACTTATAAAAGAGACTTAATGTTCTGGTTATCTATTGCTGTGTAACAAATAACCCTTAAAACTTAGAAAATTAATATCTAATTTTATGTTTTATGATTCTCTAAGTTGAGGCTTTGGGCAAGATTCCACTAATGTTTCTTCTGCTCCACAATGGTATTGACTGAGGTCATTTATTGGCATTCAGCTATGCCACAGGGTCCAACAGCATTGGGAACTTTAGCAGACATGCCTGGAAAAATAAACTCAGTAAGGACTGTCGATCAGAGCCCCTACACGTAGCCTCTCCAGCAGAGGTGACTTAAGGTAGATTGAGACCTGAGTGCAGAAAAAATTATTGAGCCCCTTACATTAGAAAAAAATGTAAAGTTGGGGTTTTGTGGGGCCCTTCGAAGTCGGGGCCTAAGGCACATGCCCAGTAGATCTGCTGTTAAATCTTCCTCTGCTTTCCAGCATGGAAGTCTTGGGGTGGTCATCAGTCATCCATGGTCGCTCAGGGTTCTCCGAAAGAGTGTTCTCAGAGTAAAGGATGTGGAAGCTACTATTTTTGTTAGGCCTTGGCCTGGACATTGGCAGATGTCACTTCTGCCATATTCTATTGGTCAAAGCAGCCACAGACCCTGCTCAGATTCAAGTGGAGAGGGAAATGGGCTTGTAGACTTCCTACTACTATAGTGAGCACAGTTCACTGAAGCATCCAGCTACAGACCTTTAAAGTCCATATCTCCCTACCAGTGACTATGGTGGGCATAAGAATTAGGCAGACTATTCCAGGAAGGCATAAGGCTCCTTTATCAATCACCTTTGGACAAGAGCTGCATAACAGCTCTGTGTAACCTTCCTTAGATATATAATAATCTGAGATCCTTTCACCCTTCTCTGCCTTTCTTCTTCACTCTGAATGAGCCTTGCATTGCCGTCTAATGTCTCTTCTAGCCTTTCATGCTTTCCTCCCTGCTTCCTTTCCTATGGGCATTGCTTCTAGTAACATCCTTGCACATTTAGTGCTGTCTTGGTATCTAGTTCTCAAAGGACTCATGCTAACATATGATTATCTTCATATCTTTTCTGTTTTCATGCTTTGCCCCCGAAACCTTCTCAAAATGTCTGGTTTCACCTGGCCTGTAGATCCTGCCCACTCTTACCCCCAGCCACAGCAAACTGAACCCCAGATAACTCAGATTCAGGTAACCAATGATATGTTGAAGCAAACATTTCTTTTCCTTCTTTTCCAAGTGAGAGGAGGAGAGATAGAGAGACAGATTCCTTCATGTGACCCAACCGGGATCCACCCAGCAACCTCTTTCTGGGGTTTGATGCTTTGCCTATTTGGAGCCTTGCTCACAATCAAGCTATTTTTAGCGCCTGAGGCAGAGGCTCAAAGAAGCCATCCTCAGCATCTGGGGCTGATGCACTCAAACCAATCGAACCATGGCTGTGGGAGGGGAACAGGGAGAGAGAGGGAGAAAGAGAGAGAGAGAGAGAAGGGGAAAAGAAGGGGTGAAGAAGCAGATGGTTGTTTCTCCTGTGTGCTCTGACTGGGAATTGAACCCAGGACAGCCACATGCCAGGCCAATGTTCTACCACTGAGCCAACTGACCAGCACTGAAGCAAACATTTTTAAGAGACCCTAGTCAGTTAGTGATAAGGAACTGAGCTATCGGCATCATAGCTCCAGAAGCCAGGGCAGCAGCATAACAAGGCAAAACTAGGGAGGAGCGAAAACCAAAAGCCTTGCCAAAGAAGAAGGTTTAAAAAGCAGAGAAGAGAAGCATCACACTGCTCTGGAGGCAAAATGAGAGACATTCAATAGTTGCCCAGTTTCTATGAGGCCTAGGTGTGCACTGTACAGAGCATCTGTGAAAGCCCATTGAAGTTTGTTCTGCCAGAATTTCTATTTTGAAGTCCTAAGTTCCAATACCCCAGAATGCAACCTATACAGTGTGTCCATAAAGTCTTGGTGTACTTTTGACCGGTCACTGGAAAGCAACAAAAGACAATAGAAATGTGAAATCTGCACCAAATAAAAGGAAAACCCTCCCAGTTTCTGTAGGATGATGTGGCAGCATGTGCGCATGCGCAGATGATGACATAACACCGTGTATACAGCAGAGCAGCCCACGGCCATGCCAGTCGAGATGTGGACGGTACAGAGGAAAGTTCAGCGTGTTCTGTGGCTCGCTAAATTCAAATCCGTGGCCAAAGTGCAATGTGAATATTGGCGTGTTTTTAAGAAAGCGCCACCACATAGGAATAACATTTCTTGGTGGGATAAGCAGTTGAAGGAAACCAGCAGTTTGGTGGAGAAACCCCATTATGGTAGGCCATCAGTCAGTGATGAGTCTGTAGAGGCTACATGGATAGCTACCTAAGGAGCCCTAAAAAAATCTGTGCGTGCGTGTGCTCGGCAATTACACATAAGCAAGACTACAGTTCATAAGGTGTTAAAGAAACATCTCTGTTTTATGGGGTACAAATTGCAGCTATTGCATGCTATCAAACCGGTGGATAGACTCACATGATACACATTTGCTACACATATGCATCATGAGATCTACAATGATGCAAGATTTTTGTAGAAGATTGTGTTTCGCGATGAGGTGACCTTCCATATCTATGGACATGTTCATCACCATAACGTCCGAATATGGGCTGCTGAACATCCTCATGCCTATGTTGAGTATGAACATAACACCTCTAAAGTGAACATGTGGTATGGCCTGATGCATGATAAGGTGATAGGCCCATTATTTTGCGTGGAGCAGTCTATGACAGCAAACACCTAACTTGACGTGTTGGAATTGTATGCATTGCCACAATTTCCAGAAGGTGTCATCTTTCAACAGGACAGCGCTCCTCCACACTACGCCACCATTGTTCATTAGTTTCTGGATAGAACATTCCCCCGGTGGTGGATAGGCAGGAGTTCTGTCAAGCCATGGCCACCCCAATCCCTGGATCTGATGCCCTTAGACTTTTACTTTTGTGGTTATGTGAAGCAAAATGTGTACATTGAACATATCAACGACATTAATCACTTAAAAGAGAGAATCACAGACATTATTCACTGTTACACCAGACGTTCTTACCCCTGTGTGGCAAAAACTTCACTACCATTTGGATGTGTGTAGGGTAACAAATGGAGCCCACATCGAACTGCATTGAATAGGTATAAAACTGGGAGAGTTTTCCTTTTATTTGGTGCATATTTCCCATTTCTATCGTCTTCTGTTGCTTTCCTGTGACCAGTCAAAAGTGCACCATGACTTTATGGACACACTGTATTTTGGAAGCAGGGTTATTATAGATATAATTGGTTAAACTGGAATCACACTGAAGTAGAGGTGTCCTTATTCTAACATAATTATGTCCTTATAAAAGGGGGAGATTTGGACACTCACACACACACACACACACACACACACACACACACACACACACACACACAAGGAGAACACTATATGAACATACAGGCAGATAGGAGCCATGCTTCTATAGGTCAAGGTACGCCAAAGAGTGCCAGAAAATCACCAGAAGCCAGAAAGAGCCATAAAACAGATTCTTCCTCAGACTTCTGAAGAAACCCACCCATGTGGATTTCTGGCCTCCGGAACGGTGCGACAATAAATTCTTGTTGGGTAAGCCATTCTGTTCCTGGCGCTCTGCTATGGCAGCCCTGCCAAACTAACATAACCTCTATAACTGCATGAGCAACCCTATTTCTATTTGAGCTCATTTGAATGAGTTTCTGTTCCCTGTAAAGAAAAAAAAAAAAAAAAAAAGAATCAAAAAGCCTGATTTATATCACCTTTGCTGTGAGCAGAGCCAGGACTGTTTTGAGAAAATTATTCTGAATCTCCTCCAGGACAAAGACAAATGAATGAGCACAGTTTAAAAGGTTTAAAAGTTCTTTTCTAAAGAGTATGCTCAAAATCATTTTAGCCTGAAAATCTGAAGGTGAATAAAACCAGAATCCTGCCTCGACAAAACTAACTCTGAATCAAGCACCCTCAGTCTGCTTAGCTTTGAGTGACATGGTTTCCTCATACTCCTTCCAGGATCAACTATTAGCCAAGAATATAACCACTCATTTTTATATGAGATTGCTATTCATTGCTCAGTTAAAATTAAGGGAACAGTAACAAAAAAAAAATTTTTTTTTTTTACAAAAGTTAAAGGATTTAGTTTTTGAAAAGAGGATTAGAAGCTCTTTTCTGGCCATTATCAACTAGCAAGTCACACTGTAGTAAATGAAACAAAAATTATCTTTTTGTTTTTCTTAACAGCTCATCCAAAGTGACACTAGAAGGTGAAAATGTGAGCTTAAAACAGGAAGAGAACAAAGACGGAGGAGCAGGTAAAACAGAGCCACACGTTAGCAATTTCTAACCCTTCTGGAAGTAGCCATTGACTACTCTAAATCCCATGGAGGTCTAATGACTCTGAATGAGCAACCACAAAAGCCACAAATTATCTACCACTGTCCTTGATTAAGTAGGTGTGAAGTAGCCATATGTAAAACCTGACTGTTACAGGCCTGACCTGTGGTGGCACAGTGGATAAAGTGTCCACCTGGAACACTGAGGTTATAGGTTTAAAACCCCAGGCTTGCCTGAACAAGGCACATATGGAAGTTCATGCTTTTTGCTCCTCTCTCCTTCTCTCTCTCCCTCTCACTCTCTCTCCTCTCTAAAAATGAGTAAATAAAATCTAAACAAGAAAAAAAAAATAAGTTGATAAAAAAACTGATTCTTACATAAAATATTGGCCTGGGAATCACAGATTTTTAAGTAAAAGACTCAGAAGAAATATATTGCAATATGAATAAAACTATAATTTGGAGTAACTAGCAAATTGCTTTTTTTAAAAAAAAGTCTGGCTTTTAGTAGGGGATTTTTTTGGTTTTACTTCAAATTTGCTGATTGAGTTTCAAAAGATAAGCCTTCTTAGGCACTGGCCTTTGTAATAGAGTTTAATATCGTATGTTTGCTAAAGAACAGGTTTTTAAAAAACTTATCACTTTATATAAACAATTGTAAGCCTTTTGTTTTTCTTTCCAGAAAGAAAAAAATTATTTGACTAATGACTAGTCACACAGATATCTGTAAATTTCCGGGAAATACTCCAAGTGCCCTAGCTTCCTACATAGGGTTTTGTCTCTCCAAGTTTAAGTCACTAAGTTGGCTGATACTTCGTAGAGACTTGCCATCTAATCCTTGGACATGATGTATCTCTCCAATTTATGTGCTGTCTTTAATATCAGCAAACAATGCTTTGTAGTTTTCTGCATTGTTTTGCAAGTTTCATGTTAAATTTATCCCGAAGGATTGTGTTTTAATATGTTACTATGAATTACATTTTAATTTCATTTTCTAATTGTTTGTTGCTAGTATGTAGAAATATAGTGTCTTTATATATGTTCACCTAGTAAGCTACAGCTTTACTAATTCACTTATTCATTCTAGTAGTTGTCTATTAAGTTCCTTAGATTTTCTCTGTTTTAAAAAAAAAAAAGTCTTCTGAGAATAAATATTTTGATTCTTTGTTTTTAATCTTGAATGCTTTATTTCCTTTTCTTGCTTTATTGTCCTAGTTAAACCTTCTAGTACAGTGGTGGGAAGACATAATTAAAGAAGATACCTTTGCCTTGTTACTGATCTTGGTGGGGAGGAGCACTCAGTCTTTCACAATTAAATATGACCTTGTCTCTTGGCTTCTCATACATATACAGGTGATCTTTTTAAGATAAAAATTAGATTAGATACTTATTTGTCCAGAATCCTCCAGTGCATGGGTCCCCAAACTTTGTACACAGGGGCCAGCTCGTAGGGCCGGACTATAAAAAAAACTATGAACAAATCTCTGTGCACATTGCACATATCTTAAAGTTAAAAAAAAAAAAACGAGGACAAATACAATATTTAAAATAAAGAACAAGTAAATTTAAATCAACAAACTGACCAGTATTTCAATGGGAACTATGGGTGCGGATGCATCCTGTGCTCCTCTCACTGACCACCAATGAAAGAGGTGCCCCTTCCGGAAGTGCGATGGGGTGGATAAATGGCCTCAGGGGGCTGCATGCAGCCGATGGATGAAGGTCGGGCACCCTTGCTCCAGTGCTTTCCCAAATCATTTAAAATAACTTCCTAAATCCTTAAAATGTCCTGCATAATCTGGTTTTCTGTTGCCTCTCCTACACTACCATTCTTCCCCACGATCAGTGGACCACTCTGGCCTTTTGCTCCCAATACTGTAAACATATCCCGCCCCCCTTAGAACTTTTGCACTTGTTTCCTGGCCTGACTGCTTATCCCCCAGTGGTCTTTTCATTGAAATGTTTCCTTTATTCTTTCATTTTATTTTTCACATATATGTACAGTATTTTACTCTCATGGGAATCAAGGTCCAAACAAGTAACACCTGTATCCCCAAATGGACATTTCTGAACAAAGCTTAGAAAATCTTATTCCATTGTAATGTGCCCAACTTCATAGTTGGGCTTAAGGCTCATACAAATGTGGCATAGTGTCATATGTAGTGTCATTTAAATAATTTTTAAGACCCTTCCCCTAGAAAGGAGTGACCTAGTCATGAATCCATGTCCATAATCCTGGCACTGGTTACTGAATGACTAGTTTCAGAGAAAAGGGTCCTGTCTTCAAAACAGACTTCACAATCAATATACATGTTTAAAGTATTTGACATATTCTCTATTTAAAACCATCTTTATTTAAAACAACCATTTATTAATTGTGTTTGCCAACCTCTGCAGCTAGATTAAGTTTACCATTCATCATGGTATATCATCTCACAGAAAAGATTATAATTATGTTTCATCAGCTGATGAAATTAATAAAGCTCACAGTAAATCACCACAACTATTTCCTTCCATAAAGGTATAGTCTGTTCACTGGAAACCATACCATGTACTACATTGTTGGGTTTTTTAAATAATTAGATTAATAGATATCAATATTTAATTCAATATGTCATAGCAATCATGATGTATAGCTTCAAACAGGGGGGACAAAACTAAAATACATGCTACTTTCATTCCACAGTGATTAAGAAAAAATATCTTCAATTTAGACATGTGTAAACAGTAGCTACCAGCATGATACTAAAACCATCCTAAGGAAATATCAGTCCACATTCCTTCAGGAGAAAACATATCTGAGAAAACTGAAACATCACCTAATTATAAAACAATTCTTAGCTAGCTCTAGGCTCTAATCTTAATGCAAAATACAAACTTCAGTCACTTACTTATGTATGATTGAAGATTTGTCTCATGCTGATCTTATTTTAATGGAAATAATCCCCATAAAGAATAAAGATGCAGCCATAGGCTCCCTTAAGAATAATATGAAAATAGATATCTTAGTAGCAGGAAGGAAAACATAATTTATGTGTAAATATATTTTGGACATTTCTGTATAATCAAACTTTTATTTAGTAGGAAATTAATACCCCAGTAATAACTGAACTGTTGAACATTATTTTTCTAAATGTAGATGTATTATAAAAATCATAAAAAAATGACTTAGTTCTTTTTTTATTCATTTATTTAAATTTATCCTTCTTTACCTCATTCTGCAATGTTGAAGTAGATGATGAAATTCCTATATTTAAGTACAGAATATTAAAGCATTTTAGGTTCTATATTTGAGAATGTACAAAAGTAATCCAGTAATCTTGACTACATCTGTATGGCCAGGATCCACCATCATGGCCATTCCCATGCAGGTTCTCATTTGATTCGGACAGATGGTAATAAAACAACAGAGCCACAACTGGTGGACCATAAGCTTTTAATCCTAGCTTGCACCCAGTGGGTGAGAAATACACACAGTGGAAAAACACTTCCCTTTCCATTCAGAGCTCCCAAAGCCACTGACTTATCCAAGTTTCCTAGAATCAAAGGTTTCTACCCTCACCAGCCTTATTCACCTCTGTTCTCCATCTTCTTCTCTCTGCACAAACTGGCTTCTCCTTCAGCACTCCACCATCTTGGCTGCTTCTCCTCTCCTCCACGGGGCCTTTTACTGCTCTCCCCCAGCATGGGCTCTTCTGCCCCATTTTATAGTGTAGAAATAAAAACCTTTAATCTAATATACAAACAAGAAAGTCTCTGATACAAAGTCACTTACCTGAGGCATAATGGGATTCCTCATGAGAGTGCACCACCCCCTATCATGCAACAGTCAAGGATTGGGGAAAAGTTTAGTCTTAAAACTAAGCCTTAGGCTATAATAACCCTGCCTCCTTATAGCCTGTCACCCACACCAATGCAAACTATAAGCGAGCAAACATATATATCATATTTGTAAATTTATTTGACCCACAACATCAAAGTTAAATTAAGTTTCAATTATGTTCTAAGTCTTTGAATGCAATGGGTAAAGACCAATGTCTTAGGTGCTAGTTCTTAGGTTTGAAAGTTTTATCTAGCCAGAAGATGGTACAAACTCTTAGCATATATACTTTTCAGTCAATTTATATATAAAACTTAATTTCATTTTATAACTTTATAATCAGATTAGCTCCATCACAATATGTCTTTGATGATCCCTATTTATATAAATGCACTCTTGCCTATCACTGTGTATACTGCTTTATCCTTGCTACTTTGTTGGAATCAAGCATGCTCAGTTTTTATTATCTAATTAGAGCTGACCAACATGGATTTGATTATAGATGTAAGGGAGAGACAATACACTTATAGGACCATGTCTATAGAGTGACAGTTATTTAGTTTAATTAATGCTAGATTTAAAAAACCTCCAAGCTTAATAAGTTAAAAATATCTGACAATTTGAACACTTGAAAAAGAACCAGAATACTAATTTAACCTTGTTTGGTGTTCATATAAAGACTCAAATGCTAAAAATTAATCTAAAATTTTACATTTATTATTCATATCCAGTTAGTGTTCTGCTATTGTGCCCAGAAGAAAGTGATTAATGCATATGAAGCACCAAGGTCAAATTTATTTTGGGTACAACATAATGCACCTCCATATTTCAGGCTACTGCCATGACATGAATTCTTAATGTCCTCATAACATTAATTTTATATTCAATCACAACTTAGAAATTATTAATGCTTATACCATGTTAAGATGTAGAAACAATAGTGGCTATAGAACAACAATAAAAAGTCCATCATCTAGTTATATTTCAAATATCATTTTTTAAAATAATTATACATTAGTTTTTAAAATCTTTCATATTAGTTTTCCCCTGTCTCAGGAGCCTCACCTGTGGGGAAAAACACTGTCACTTCCAGTTCTAATCTCCCTCCATTTTCAAATAACCTTACCATAACACAGCTTTATCTCATTAACAATAGATATTTATCACTTTTAAAATTATATATGCTTCGTTTAATCTGGCTGCAAGTAAATTTATACAAAATAAGCTCTATATTTTTCAATGACCTCCCAAATGTAACATAATATGTGATAGCACTGAAATGGTTCACTCTACAAACTTTCGGCAGAGAGTAGGTTCAAGGGACAGAGAGACCATGGTCACTAGAGGCTCCTCTTGGTGTGGAGCCCTGAATGGTTCTCACTACCCTGGTTTTACTGCTCAGATGAGAGACCATGTGCCTTGTACTCTGCCACCCACCCCCACAATAACAGCCTTGTCCCCTGCAGCTCAGCACCAGTTCTAACAGGACTGCACAGAGAACTGGGATTCAGACACAGTCTCCTCAGTCAGAAAACCCAAGGCCCACCCAAAACTCCCTGAACAGACAGACCCAGGCAGCCTAGGAATCAAATCCACAGTCCTTAAATTCAAAACCTAAAAATTCAGAAAGACTGAAGCCCAAAATTTTATTTGGCAGCAAAACTGAACTAATATGAATCATTTGGCTGCAAAACCTGACCTGAAGGAGTGTGAGGTTATTTATAGACTTCATTTATCCCACTTTGGGTGAATATATATGTTTCTCCACCAAAAATGAATCTGTTTGATTACAGGGAGCACTAGACCTTGCTGTGACTGTTTATATTATAAATACATGATATTTGCACCGTGTTGCTTTCTAAATTCTGATATTCGAAATGCATCTGGTACCAAGGGATTTGGGTAAGAGATAGAAAAATAACGTCTTGTGAAATTACATGGGCATGAATTTAAAACCTGGATTTGCTGCTAATTGCTAATTATGTGATGTTGGATAAATGATTTAACTTCCCCGAATCTGGTTCTTCATTTATAAGAATAGAGAAATCAACTACTAGTGCAAAAATTCTTTGATGGCTTTTGCCTAGCTGGAAGATCACTTTTTCAAGCAGAACTTTTTCTACAAATTCACTCCCATCTGTCTGCCCCCGCTCTTATCAAATATCAGAACTAGATGGCTTACTTGGAAATCCTCATTTTTACAGTGTCCAAATGTTGCTCGTGTCTTTCTCTTTTTGTTTAAGTATTCACGACATCTAATAAAACTAAACTGCAACATCATATTTTTCTAAGAATTATAATAATTTAGGGGTTTTTTGGTCATTAAGTACAAGAAGCACACCTTTTCTTTTCTGGAAGAACTTTTATATGTTGGGGGCGGGAGGTAACCACAGACTCAGAATTTTAAACACGACTCTGTCACATAAAAAATAAATGTCAGAGAATGAGAACAAAAGTGTATATCCACTAGAGGCTGAGGAACACCTCAAGCCAATTCCTTAAAGCATTAGATTACACTTTCTCATTCTCATTGTCTTGATGTTCCTAGGGCTGACAAGGGGCTTTGTGACACTCAAGTAGGGGGAGGATCTTAATGCTGCTAAACAGGAAAGAAACACCAGTCCCAAGTTGACAAACAGAAAGAGGTCTTCATAATTGTTTATAAAGATACTTAACATCTATCAAAGCCTGGAATTTTGTGCAGGACTATCACACATTATGGATCTCTTTGGTATTTGATATTTTAATCAGCTTTGCGAGCTGTGAAAATTGATTTCTTTATCACACACTAATAAGTTGTCTGATAAGTCTCTTTCAGATGTTAAGTGTGCCATATTCAATAGTGAAAAGCATAGTATAAAATCAAAATCTGGGTGGTTGAAGAGACCTTACACATTAATCTAACTTTCTGATCATTTTGTAGATGAGAAACTGAAGCCCAGAGCAGCTTAGTAACTTGATTAAATTTCACAGCTGGAAAAAGTCAGAACCTGAAGAACTAAAATCCTTCCACCCATTAAGAAAACAATAAATAAATGACAGCCTACATCTCCACTGGAGGATAATTGTATTAAAATGTAGTATCCTTGAACATAGAGTAATGTTGCGTAGAAAAACCAGAGGAGTCTGACCATTGGTGGCGGCGCAGTGGAGCAAGTGTCGACCTGGAATGCTGAAGTCCCAGGTTTGAAACCCCAAGGTCTCAGGCTTGAGTGCAGTCTCATCTGTCTTGAGCACAGGGTCACAGGCTTGAGTGTGGGATCATAGACATGACTCCATGGTCACTGGCTGGAGCCCAAAGATTGCTGGCTTGAAGTCCAAGGTCACTGGCTTGGGCAAGGTGTTACTGGTTCAGCTGGAACCCCCAGGTAAGGCACTTATGAGAAGCAATCAATGAACAACAACAAAAAATAAATAAACAAACAGACCAGGGAGATGAAAGTTGAAGACTCATTTCTAGGAGTGGTTTTGCCTTGTATTGGGCAAATAAGTTTTAACAAATGTTTTTTAAGTTTGCTAGCTTATATTTTGCATTGGCCTGGGCCAATGTGTAGGTAGTCTGTGAAAGGCTGCAGTGTGGCAGGTTGCAAATTGCAGATTAATCTTCCTGCTTGGCAGGAGCCATTGTTTGCTAATGTTTGCTGGAGAAGGAGTTTTTGTTGCCCCAGTCTGTTTTGGCAGAGACAGAAGGAGTGCAAATGTGGAACCAGAACTGAGGGGCTTTTGGAGCTCCCCTGAGGCTGGTGGTAAGGTGACCAATTATCCTCCTTTAGGGAGGACAGTCCTTCTTTTATAAATTCTGTCCTCCTTCAAAAAGTGTCCTCCTACATGTCCTCCTTTTTGAAATTGGAAGACTAATCTGTAAATGTCTGTATTCGATCGATGAAGAGTTGATCCATTGCATGTGATGTGACATATTGTATTTCACATGATGATTCGTCAAGGATCAGTACAGTGCGGCGAGACGTGATTATGAGAGGCTTGCGCTCCTCACGGGAAACCTTGAGAGTGCATCGCGATATACCGAGCCCGCAAATGGCTTTGTGTACTTCTTAGTGAAATACAGCACAGCACATACAACATTGTAGACTCACAATTATTTCTTTCTCAGTGAATATTCAATCATAGACAGGTAAACACAATTCACATTTCATTAACTCATTATCTATTTAATAATTTCCAAATACGTTTAATTTTATTTACAAGTATTTTCCTGAAATTCGAGTTTAAAAGTGGAAATCTAACCTCAAACCAAATCTATTAATAATGCATTTTGATTAGTTTCATAAAACACGTATTTTAATTAGAAAATGATAAATGCACCCAAATATCACTCCAAATTAGTTTTTGTTTGATATTTAGTTTTACTAAATGAGTACTTTTTTCTTAGTTATTATTAAAAATTAATAGGCATCTAAGCATAATTACAATATAAAATATTACAAATGTTTTTGTTATGCATTTATATTATAATATATTATTGTTGCAATGAATAAAATGTTTCTTTTATTTACGATATTGTTTTTTTCCATTTATTTTTGTCCTCCTTTTCATTGTAAAAAAGTTGGTCACCTTACTGGTGGGAGCTTTTGATTCCAGGAGGAACCAGAGAAGATTCTCCTGGTTGTGGAACAAGAGAATGCATCAGGGCTTTGGAAGCCCCGAATGAGAGAGAAGCAGTCTTCCTTCCCTGTTTGCTCATCCACCAATACGAGACTTCAATAAACGGAATGGCCCACCAATTTTTAGCTCCACTGTTTCTTTACTGTCTGCCCAAATCCACCATGAACCTGCCTGACCACAGTGGCTGTGGCCACTGGCCATACACCTTGACATACACAAAACAAAACAGAATCTGAGGCCCATTCAGTTGTAAGAAACTAAGATGCTATTGTTCTCAAATAATATGAAAGCAATGTAATCTCCAAAGATATGAACCAGAAAGAACATTTGAACTTCTAAAAATCAGATCCCATTGTTTTAAATATTAAATACTAATTGAAAGAGATTTTGGTTTGATTGCTCAGGCCCTAAATTGTTACTTTGAACACATGACCAAAGATAGTTTTCAGTTACAGGAGATGATATTTTCTCCACCTGGAAACTATTAAGAATTTTAATTTAATGCATACAACAAGTCCTCAACTACTTACGTCTGTTCAAAGGAAACCATGCTGGGCTTCTCTCAATGATTTCTAATCAGAGAAGCCTTCTCTATGCTCAGCATATAGGTGCCCATCAATGGAAAGGCTTCACCAGTTGCTGCAACACTTGACATTTAATGTGACTGTATAAGATGCAGGCTTCTTGGGAGAGGAGAGAAGTGATGCAGAGCCTCAATAATACTTTATACAATCCTACCCTCTTGACTCTTTTTTTTTAAATATTCATCTCACTTTGTTTGTGGGAACCTCTAGCTCTTTATTCTTGGTTATGTCAATTTGATTCCTTTTCTCCATAGACTTATGCTTCCTCTTGTTCAACTGACATGCTATGAAATTCTTTAGGTATCAGTTCTTACTAGAAATTCTTCAATATTATTGAAGTCTCTGTGTTTTCTTCTTTAGACTTTATTATTTTCCCCTGTGCATACTACTTACTTCAAACTGTGTGATATGCTTTAAAAAACATGTTCACGTTACCTTTTGGGGAAAGTCCTCATATCCCACAGGAGAATGTACAGTGCAAGCTTCCCTCAAAAAACCCTTATAAAACTGGAGGGGTGATTATTTGAATTACAAAAGGACTTCTTTAAAAGCTGCCTCCCTGGTGCATTTAAGTGTTTATTTACTGATCCCTAAGACTTTTTGTAAGGGAAGTGAGTTAAGTAGCTACTGCCAAATGATGGTCAATGGTAAGAAATAAGGCAGTTAGAACAATACAGGGTGATCAGCGGGAAACTATTACATTGCACTTAGCACTCATCTCATCATTTTGGAGAACAGAATAATTTTTTGTGGCCCTGGATGGATAGCTGAGTAGGTTAGAGCATTGTCCCAATACACCAAGGTTGCAGGTTCACTCCCCAGTCAGGGTACATACAAGAATCAACCAATTAATGCATAAATAAGTAGAACAACGAGGCTCTCTCTCTCTCTCTCTCTTTTCTAAAATTAATAAATTTTTTTAAAAAAAGAAAGCCGGTGACGGAAGACTATATGACTTTGGGTGAAGGGTAAGCAACATAATCAAATGTCAAAATAACCTGGAGATGTTTTCTCTGACCCTATGTACCCTGATTGATCAATGTCACCCCATTAAAATTAATTTAAAAAAATTAAAAAAAATTTTGTAAGATAACAAAGTCCAGTTCACCATTAATAATGTAAGTAATACTAGCCATGGATATATAAAAAAATTCTGCTATCTGGCTCATTAAATATCCTTTATAAAGTATGATTTGTTGGCAAGAATAAAGAAAATTACTTTAAAAATATCTTAGGACACTACAGTGTATTTTATACATTAAACTTACAGTTCCTTTCAATACTATTAATGATCCAACCTACCTTAAATTTTATTGAGGCAATGAAAATAAAATATCACTCAACAAAATAAATAATAATTTTGACTACTTTAATAATAATTTAAGATACAATAATATACTTTGTATCTTAAGGACTTCTTACAACAATTTTGTTTTATACTATATGCTTATTATTTTTTACAAGAAAAAGACTGATAAGACACACTTGAAGTTCAAATTCATATTTCTGTTTTAATAACCAGATCCCCTAGAGCAGGGGTCCCCAAACTACGGCCCCGCAGGCCACATGCAGCCCCCTGAGGCCATTTATCCGGCCCCGCTGCACTTCCTCAAGGGGCACCTCTTTCATTGGGGGTCAGTGAGAGGAGCACAGGATGCATCCGCACCCATAGTTCCCATTGGAATACTGGTCAGTTTGTTGATTTAAAATTACTTGTTCTTTATTTTAAATATTGTATTTGTTCCCATTTTGTTTTTTTACTTTAAAATAAGATACGTGCAGTGTGCATAGGGATTTGTTCATAGTTTATTTTTATAGTCCGGCCCTCCAACAGTCTGAGGGACAGTGAACTGGCCCCCTGTGTAAAAGGTTTGGGGACCCCTGCCCTAGAGACTTGATGGCTTTTGAATTGGTCCAAGCAGCCCCTTACATTGATACAGGTCATTTACCACCCTACATAGAAAAATTTCCAGACAGCACCATCTCATCCAGAGTCATTTGAGTCATAGTTAGCACACAGAACTGAAAGTGCTGGAGGGCAGCAGGTTCTGGCAATTGATGAGGCAAGAAGATTAATGAGAACATACAGGATACAGCACCTGAGATCATTACAGAAATCCAAAACACCAGACTCCCCATATTTGTGGTAGATTTTTTCCCTACTGGAGAAAGTCTGTATAGCAGACTAAAAAGTAGAAAGGATTTGCATGTAAAATTCATAACCAAACATCAAAATGGAAAGAAATGTTCCATTTCTGTGTTTCTACTAGAGACACTGCTATAGGGAGCCAGCTACCCAGGAACAGTAAAGCTAACTCTTGAGCATCAAAGTTGATTGAGTCACTCTCAAAAAATGTGAACTTAATCAACAATTATACAAAAATCCTGAGTTGTTTTATAGGTGAAGGTTACATAATTCTCAGAGTTACAATGATTATCAGGTCTGAGGTGATATTAGAGGCCCTATGGGAGGAGCAAAAAAATACAGTTTTGACCTGAGTCATCAAGATGGACTTGAACAAAAGAGGATGAAATATACCCTGAGAAATTTAGAGCACTCAGAGAACCATATGGAAAGATTTGGGTAGATGAGACTGAGCAGCTGCTGTGGCACATAACATTTAGGCAAGGGTGATGCATTAATTATCTATTCACGATAATGCTGCATCACAAATTACCCCCCAAATCATAGCTTAATACAATAGACATTTATTTAGTCACAAATCCGTGAGTCATCAATTTAGGCTGGCAATTTTGGCTTGGCAGTTCTAGGCTCACTCACTTGTCTGGCAATCAGCTGCAAGTCACCTGATCTTGAATAGTCTCAGTTGGAACTGGAATAATTCTAAACTGGCATGCTAATGACTCTCTTCTTCAGCAAGCTAGGCTTTCTTAATACTAAGACAAAGGGACAAGTAAGAAAACAAACATCCAAAAGTGCTTTTCCAAGCCTCTATTTGTTTCTTATCTATTAATACTTTATTGTCCAAAGCAAATGCTCTGACCAAATTCAGAATCAAGAAGATGGTAAAATAGACTCTGTCTCTTTACAAAACAATAAGGCAAAACATGTTATGTCAGTTATCTATCATTCCATTAAAAATAACCCTAAAACATTAGTAATATAAACAATCACTGTTTAATTTGTTCAGTATTCAGGGTGATTCTTCTGCAGAACTTTTCTAGGCTTAATCAAAATTTATCTGAGGCTGGATCATTTAAGATGTCCTTACATGGCCCTGGCCAGTTGGCTCAGTGGAAAAGCATTGGCTCGGCGTGCAGATGTCCAGGGTTTGACCTCTGGTCAGGGCACACATAAGAAGCTACCGTCTACTTCTCCTCCCTTTCTTCTCCCTCTTCTTTCTCTCTTCCCCTCTAGCAGCCAGTGGCTTAACTAGTTTGAGCATTGGCCCTGGGCGCTGAAGATAGCTTGATTGATTTAAGCATAGGTCCAAGACAGGGGTTGCTAGGTGAATCCCTGTCGGGGCACATGAGGGACTCTGTCTCTCTATCTTTCTAACTCTTACTTAAAATAAAAAAGAAGAAGAAGAAGAAGAAGAAAAAGATGGCCTTACGCACTAAGTCTGACAGTTGGTGTTAGCTATCAACTGGACCATGTATCGTTAATAGGTTAGCTCAAGGTTCCTGATGGTAGCTAGTTTACAAAAGCAAAAGAGAGCCAGGGCCAAAGTGAAAGTGCTTTGTGTCCTAATTGATAATGTTCTATTAACCAAAACAAGTCCCACAGTCAAAGAAAATCACAGAGCCAAGTCCAAGGTCAGTTCAAAAGGAAATTACACAGGGACACAGATACAGAAAACTGTGATTATTGGGGACTATTGATGTAAAAAAGAAACTACTACGACTGTGGATACAAGGAGGGAATCAAAATAATGGCACCATCAGTGTGATCAATCTACCATAGGAGAGATGTTGAAAGAAAAATTTTAAGAAACTTTTGTAGCACTGTTACTCAATTTACCTTGGCACTTTTAAGAATGATAATATATAAAAGCTTTCTTAATGGAGTTTCAGTGAGTATTGTATAATATGTATTTTATTTTCCTATCAGAATACATATTTTTCAACTTTATCAATAGTAAAGGTAGAGGTACTTCTAATTATCCAATTAGAAATAAATCTGCCTGACTAGGCGGTGGTGCAATGGATAGAGCATCAAGCTGGGATGCAGAGGACCCAGGTTAGAAACCCCAAAGTTGCCTGGTTGAGCATGGGCTCATCTGGTTTGAGCAAGGCTCACCAGCTTGAGCCCAAGGTCAATAGCTTGAGCAGGGGGTCACTCGGACTGCTGTAGCCCCCTGGTCAAGGCACATATAAGAAAGCAATCAATGAACAACTAAGGTGCCCAGAGAGGAGCTAGTGTTTCTCATCTCTCTGTCTTCTTGTCTGTCTGTCCCAATCTGTCCCTCTCTCTGTCTGTAAAAAAAAAAAAAAAATCCTTGACTACAGGAAGTATTTTCTGAATTACAACTCATATAAAACTGGGCTATGAGGAATCCTGCTTTATGTAGGTTACATAAGGTTGACTTAGGCTATATGTTTATCAAAATGACAGAAGTGTATAGTTAATTTTAGTTCTGAAAAAAAATACGATTGCAAAAACTTGAGATATTTGTATCTACATAAGAAAATAACATGACTAAATATAGGCTAGGCTGGCTGCTAGATTCACAATGGCCACTCCCCTTTCTAATCTGAATACAGCCTCCCTATATAGGATGGCTTCTTGGAGGCCAAATCTTTGAAATATGATTCTACCTTACTGTCCACATTGACTGATTAAGGGAGGACAACTGGCCTAAACTGAACCAATCACCTTTACTAGTCTAGAAATTTAAAATTTGAGAGTGAGAAATTCAAACTAAGGTTCGGAGTTATAGGAGCTAAATTAAATTGACAGCAGTACTCTTTCATCTGAAATCCCTAGAGCCAGTCTGCCCTCTGCCTTTTTTAGATATTCAACACATGTTTAGAATCCATGATTTACCCCAAATCTAAAATGTTTCTAATAAATTCTTTTTTCTTTAACGTCAGCTTACTAAAGTTATTTTCTATGTGTAGTGGACGTACAGAATCCCTTTCAGGACTGAAATTCTCATTCTTTGTTTTTGTTGGCAGAAGCAAAGCAGATTGTCATCCAAAATTTACCTTCAACGAAGGGAGCTACTTCATTCCTTCCCTAGGGGAAGCCTCTGATATGTCAGCATTTCTAGAAAAGACTCAATCAATTACTTGATGACAATTTTATTTCACTGGACCCTTTCAATTCTCAAAGTGGTTTCAGCTCTTCTTGCCTAAGACTGATACATATTTCAAATATGAGTTGTCTTTCCTGCCCTCCACGTCTTGGCTAGTACCACTTTCAAAGAATTTAAAGAATATTTGATTGACTGACATGGAAATTCTTCTTACTATTACATTGGATTAATATAGGTATAGCAATAGGAACATGCTCATGGAACCCATTAATCCCATTACGAACCACATTACTAGAAGCTACCAGGTTGAAGGCACAGCAGAGGTGTCAGTTTGAAGATGCTTGTGAGGATGGGGTACTATCATTGAAGATACAGCATGTGCCCTACAGAAATGACTATTGCATGGTGTTGGGTCCCTACTGAATAAAATACATGGGTCCAAGACCTAAAGAGTAACAGGAGGAGTGGCTCTGTTTACCATACTCCCAGCAACCCACTTAGAGAATGTATGTTCCAACTGTGCACATATAGACTCTGCCAATGTGAAGGTTCTGGTTCCAAGAGGGTGAATGTTTCAAGGAACACAGTGGGCTCTGGATATTACCCAATCACTTCAGGATTCATGTGTCAAATGACCAGTGCCAAGGAAAGGGCTCACCATACTGGCAGTGGGAAGTGACCCTGAGCATCAGCAGGGAGTAGCTACTCTTCCCCATGTAAGCAGGAAGAACACACTCCGTACCTGAGTGTCTCTTGTTACTCCTCTGTTGATATTTGATGTTAAATGGACAAAAGCAGCAGAACATCCCTTGAAAAGCACGATGACTAGACACTCAGATTTCTCAGAAATAAGGGTCTAGTCACCAGACCAGCAGAAATGCTAGCTGAGGGTTTTAAAGAGAAAACTAGAATAGATAGCAGAGGAGGGAGATGACGAGTATTGATTGCAGCCTAGAGACCAGCAGCAGTGGTGGCATTGAAGTTTCTTCTCACTAACCTTTATCTTGTAGATTTCCCAGGAAATGATAAAAACCAGAATTCTGGGGATCTTGTTTCTGAATGGGGTGAACTTACTTTAAGAAGAAAGTAGGACGCTGACTGGTGGCTCAGTGAATAGAGCGTCAGCCAAGCTTATTGAAATCCTGGGTTCCATTCCCGGTCAGGACACACAGGAGAAACAACCATCTGCTTCTTCTCACTCTTTCTCTCCATTCTCTTTCTCTTCTCCTCCTGCAGCTAGTGGCTCATTTGAGCATGGCCCCAGGCACTGAGGATAGCTAGATTGGTCCAAGTGTGTTAACCTCAGGCATTAAAAATAGTTGGTACTTGAGCATCAGCCCAAGATGGGGTTGCTGGTATCCCAGTCAGGGCACATGTGGGAGTCTGGTCTCACTATCTCTCCTCCTTTCACCTAAAAAAGAAAAAGAAGAAGAAGAAAGTGGATCCAAGCAGCATATAGATGAAGAATAAAAGATGTGGGGATGTTCTACTCAGATATCCCTGTTATAACTAAAAGCACTTGTTTTTCCCAGCTGCCAACAGTGTTAGCTGCTGATACCTCAAAGCTGTATTCTTCTCTGGGAGCTACCCTCAGTCAAGGGGAACCATCTAATCCAGGTTCATGCCCCTTCCCCTGGGGCAGCCCACATACAATGCCTACTCAATGAATGGGTACAAAGGCCCCTGCTTTATTTTGGAACTCAGTATGGTCATCCCAGCTCTAGAACTCCCTGTAGAATCACCCAATGCCTTTATTAAAACTGCATCACAGGTCATTGGCCTTTTCCCCTGCTTATTCCTGCCTCCCAGCTTCCTTTCGGGCACTGTCCTAAATGAGAAAGCATGTCTCGGTAAACTTCCTGCTCAGAAATCTGTTTCAGAGTCTCTTTCCAAGGAACTCAAGACACTTTAACTTCTACCAGAATGAATATAGCAGCTTATTTTGGAGAAAGGTATTACAAGAGAACAGACAAGAGGGAGAGTAATGCTCATAAAAACCCTCTAAGCAAGACAGTATTATCTATATTTTATAGATGAGGACATGGGAGCTTAAATAATTTGAGAGATTTCCCTATGATCACTCATCATGACTAAGTCTGTCTGACTTAAGAACCTGATTTTAACTCTGTATTATTCGTAAATACCTAATTCCCCTTGTGTGGCTCTTTACTAGTTTGGAAATAAATAAAAAAACAATAAAAATTTCTGCTATGCCCTCCCATATGCTCTGCATGAGCTTAGTTCATGTTTAAACCAGAATAAGACACTGTCTCCTAACAGAATCCATTCAATGAGTTTCTAATACCAGCGTAACAAGTTATACACAAGGCTCTCTAAAAAGAGTCCAGAAGTAGCTAAGTAGCATAGAAGCAGCATCCTAAATATTGGGGAAACACCTTTGTATCTGTACATTTATCACACTCTCAAGGAAATGATGGACCAAAATGGCCTGATAGAGATTCTGCCTCCCAATGCTGAGTTCTCTCATGTGTTAGCAGGAGGACCATCCTCTTTATTTACGATTCAATTGCATCTGAAAGAAAAGGTAGGAAGGAGGAACAGAGATGTAAGGAAAGAGTGTGAGGGAAGGAAGAAAGACAATAAAAACTAAAATGTCAATATCAGCTCTGTCTGGAGATAGAATTATAAAATTTTTATTTATCATTTTTAAATGTTCTACTATTCACATAGTAATGTAATAAGAAATATAAAATAAAGTGTAAGATTTTCTGACTTATGATGCTCTTCAAAAGGATGGAGGAATAGCACTCCATTGTGTAAATGTACCAGAGTTACACAGTGGAATAGTACACAGCTATAAATAAGAAGGAAATCTTACGCTTTGTGACAGCATGGGTGGACCTAGAGGATATTATGCTTTAGTGAAACTAGCCAGTCAGAGAAATACAAATACTATATAACTTTACTTATATGTGGAACAAGCAAAACAAAATAGAATCAGACTCACAGATAACAGAGGACAGACTAACAACTGTCAGAAAGGAGGGGTTTGAAGGGCTGGGTGAAAAAGGTGAAGGGATTAAGCAGTACAAATTGATAGTTGCAAATAGCCACAGAGACATGGATTGCAACATGGAGAATATAGTCAAGGATGTTGAGATAAGGGGCACGGGGCACGGTGGGTGCTTGGAGCAGCAGGCGAACCACTCTGTAGAGTGTATGGTTTTCCAGCCACCTCGCCATATATCGGAAACTGAGGCAGAATGGTACTGACTATATTTTGTGGATGAAAACATTTTTTTTAATTACAAAAAATAAGAAAAATAAAGGATGAAGGAAATACTGTTGGGAATATGTAGCTGGAGAGAAACAAGACTGGATGGTGTTTTGAGGTCCCTGGGTACTCAAATGAGCTATTCGTATGTCATTCTGATACAGGCTGTTCTCAGTCAGAGAAAGAACCTATTATGGAGGAGTCATCCTCATCATTCCCCTTCCCATTCAGTCTGCTCTGCACTATAAACTGCCAGAACTGCCTGTCAAAATTTGTAGAACTTTATACATTAATGAACACAGATGGAAAGTCAGCAAGATCATGTACTCTTTTCCTCTTATCAGAAATAATTTTCTGTCCATATTTTCAAAAGAGATAAAAAATATTATTAATCATCAAATTAATGCTGTTATTCTCTTAAAAGACAAGATGGGAAAGTCAATTTATATAAAGGTCTTTACAAAGACTTTACAAAGAAAACAATAATAATTGGTGTGGTGCTCTACCATTTTCACTGCAGTGCCTCTATCAGGTTTAGTTTATTTACCAAACTGCATGCTCAAACTGTAAATCTATTTGGTTAATTTTTTTCCAGTCTGTCATTGGACTAACCCTATGAAATAAACTATTTAATTGACTTGAGTTAGTAGTCACAGCCAAGGGAAGAAAATCTGGGTACAGAAATTAAGAAAAAGATTATTTTATTTTCTTTTTATATCATCTACAATCTATCCTTTCACAGTGTACCCTAGAATACAGCTTTTCATGTAATTCAGAAAAGAAATATTGGAAACAAGCCCCAGCCTATCAAATAAAATTTTATGTAACTAGCTTGTCTGGAGCTATTCTATTAAAATGTTCTACACTTTGAGATGTCCTCATTTCCAAAGGGCAAATGAACCCAGCAGGTGACTGAGTAATTATGACTTCTGATTCAGAGCTCATTTTTAAAAACATGAACTGTTTAATGCTTGCTGATTGCCATCCCTCACATTCCCTTGTTTTCAATACACTCTTCTTCTTACTCACTAACTGAATGCAGCTTTGTATCGAGAGAGCCCACTGAAAGGAAACCTGCAGCTACAGTTCAATCCCCTAGATGGCAAAAAGACTTACTATAATATTAATTTTCAAAGACATATTTAGAATCATCTATTTTTTTCCTATTCCACATGTAAATTTTAAAAATTGGTTTGAAGAAAAGGGTTTATAATAATAAAATGAAATGAAAGGGAGTTGCTGTCACCAAGAGACTCTACTTCATCTAAAATATGCCCCATACGGGTATCCTGAGGACAGGCTATATAGCACTAGAGGCAATTACTCTCCTATTCTGAGAAGTTAGAAAAACAAAGTCAAACAAAATAACAACAGCAAAGCAGCTCACAATTAAAATCAACTCTCCCAGCATAATCTTCTTTGTTAGTCCTTCTGGGATATTGCTTTCATCCTGCCTATACTGTCTTTTGACTATAAAAGGAAATCCTGGACTTTACTAATTTATTACCTAAATGCAAAACATAAAAACAATAATGTGTTACACTATAAAGTCTTCTATGGTTTTCAAATACCTTGCACACACTCTGAATTTTATCTAACTAAAGTGTGAATAGGACTTGTCAACAGCTCTTTGACGAGAGATGGAGACCCTAAATTCTAACCTTTTGCAGAATGTGGGTATTAGCCCATCTGTAAAAAGATGTTTTTACAGTAACTAGAAATTCAGGAGCCTCTAATCATGCTACAAGGTTGTCTCTTCACTCACTGAAACTTTGAGTGCTTTATCCCTTGTCACTTTGAGGATGATCATTAATCAGAGCACTTTGCATTCAAGCCAACTTCTAACCTATGGGTTTTTGACAAACATAACAAGCTACATCAATAAAATGCAGCTGTTGCAAAGTGAAATGTGGCTATTCATCATAATGTGAGTAACAGCCTAAAACAGGAAGATGAAGGTGACTACTATACCCCGATAAAAATGCTGGCATCATTTTTCTCTTCCTAAACTCAGTTTGATGTCTAAAGTGTAAATATCAGGTGTGGAGGAAATAAGCATCAAGGGCCATTAGTGAACAACTCTGAGGTAGATATCAAAAACAGAATAAGTATCTAGGAGTTAGCAGGGGGATTATACTAAAAGGCTAAGTTTGTAGCTACTTGGTATACAGTCCTTATTGGTGAGGCTTTTTGTTTGTTTGTTTGGTTGGTTGGTTGGTTGTTTCATTGGTTGGTTGGTTGATAATTACAGAAACCAACTACCATAAGAGATATTGGTTGGCTCCCATGGACAATTGCTCATTTCACCTTACTCCAACCTAGAAGCTGGACTTAGTTAAGTACTTTGAAACATCCTATGCTTCCAGATGTTTTGACATGCTACCTGCATACAAAAATTAGTTTTCATGGGGAAATGGTGAAGAGGGTTATATTTCATAAATATGGCCAAACTTCTGTAACTTCCCCAAAGTTATCACAATGCAGCAGCCTGTGATAACTCTCCTCTTTCTAGTTAAGCTCTAAAACTGAGACCTGACCTTTTTCTTATACAGTGCAATTAAGGTCTCTCACTCCCCAGCCCCATATGCTTCTGCTATGAGGCCAGGTACCCACCTACTTGGAAGGCAGGAAAAACTATAAATAGTAAACATTTTCTCTTTCCACCATTTTAAGGACATGCAAATACCTCAAGAGAAAAATTGCTGAGACCTTAAAAAGTGACTGGATCCAAATATGAAAATACCACTAGAAACATTAAAAACCTTCAGTTCGTTTGCTTTAGTCTTCTATTCATTTGCCTTATTCTTCTCTCTATATTATCCTCTCTCCTCTGAACTTTTCTTGTTCTATAAAAAGAAGAGGATTTTTCCTATATAGACCAATGGTTTTCCAAGTCTAGATATGCATCATTGCATTTTACTAATATAGATTCCTGAGCCTCATTCAGAGATTATGATTTTAGAAATCTGGTATAGGGCTTGAAAATTTACATTTTTAAAAGTTCTCTAAGTGACTTTAAGGAAAGGGTAAGCTCCTGAAAGAAAGAGCACCTTTCACAAAACGGAAATAAGATAAAAGTATATTTTTTTCTTACTTAGCAGTTCTGACATGGACCACCCAGATGGGCAGAGTAGCTTGGATCCACCTAACCATTGAGGATCCCAATCTACTTCCTTCTTGTCCATCCTTACAACCAGCTCAACAAACAAGAATTATTTTACAAATATAATGCCTAGGGTTTTGCCTTTGACTGTTTGGTCAAAGAGAGGTCACTGTCATATACACTTTCAAATTTTTGGAAAAGTAAAGAACAGAAGTTCAAGTCAATCAATGTTCTTATCAGTAAGTGGGGTAGAAGTTGGCCACACTACTTCCACCCCATTCTCTTGGTGAGGATTCACCTTTGACTGGAAAACAGTAGTCTGTAGCTAGACAGCAATGTGCAAAGGAAGACATGGAGAACAAACAGATTTAGGGGACCCCAAGTACCCAACCATATTCCTCAAGTACTATTAATGTACAGGTAGGTTTAGAGAAATGTAACGATGATTTTGTACACTATTCTTCATTTCACATAATATCAACCATCACTCAGCTTAGAAGCAGAGGGCCAATGAGGAAGTCCTAGTTCTGCCACTACACTAATTTGTGATCTCAAGCAGATCATTTCATAAAAATATTGCAGGCCAGGTTTAATGCTCAGTGATTTCTATGCCTAATTTCTTTCAACTTTTACAATGTAAGACAAATATTTTTAATCCTGTTTTGTTAAGAAACTAGGTAAATTTTCTCACATTGTACTGTTATATATTATCAAATCTGGACTTCACACTCAACTATCTCTAAGCCCAAAGCACAACATCTTTCCCCTCTGTCATATTTAGCCTTACAATCATTTATTCATAAGTATAAATTAAATAAAATATATACTTCAATGAGTTGTGACGAGGATTAAATAAGCTAATTTAAATGTGCTGTATAGACCTTATATACCAACATAAATAAAAGTCATGAATTTCTTTTGTTTACATAAAAGATTACATTAATTTGTCATGGTGTGGCCTATGTTTTGAGATCTGTCTAGCATTGGGGATAAATTTGAGCTTATGCATTCACAATCTCTGGTTCTGTCTTTAATGATCAATAGAACCTTTGTTCAGAGTTAACCTATGACCATGGAACTGAACAAAACCAAGTGGCCCATGTGGGAACTGAATTAATGATCTGGAACTGACAAGCACTGTACCCAGATGACCTGAAATAACTAAACATTGACTGACTATTATCATGAAGGCACAGACTAAACATGATAAGCCTCGGGAAAAAGCAATCTCTCATTGTACCTCTTGTAAATTTATTCATCAAAGAAAAAAGAAAGAAAGAAACAGCTGTCCCTCCAGCAAATGCCCTGTTATCATAAACCAAATCTAGGTGGATTCCAGCTCATTTCTCCACTGCATATTCCAGTGACGTTACTACTATGCCTGCCTTCTTTTTCATGGAGACTGAAAACTCCAGCCTGCAGATCATAAATTGAAGAAAAGCAAAGAAAAAACCAAGGCACCAAATGATGTTTAAAATATATTCTCCTCTATCTCTTTCCCACTTAACCTCTCTCCCCCAAACAAGCAAAAGTATTCAGGGAAAGAGTAAAATGAATATAAATTGAAATACAAACTATTGATGCCCAGCTGATTTCTATAGCACTTTTAAGTATATAACTCTGTGTATGAGGATGGGTACTGCCTTGCCTGTGGTGGCGCAGTGGACAGAGCGTTGACCCGAAACGCTGAGGTCGCTGGTTTTAAACCCTGGGCTTCCCTGTTCAAGACACATATGGAAGTTGATGCTTCCTGCTCCTCCCCACCATCTCTCTCTATCCCATTCTCTCTCTTTCTCACCTCTCTAAAATAAATAAAATCTAAAGAGGATGGATATTAATTCATTTTGTAAAATAAATTTTTCTTTTAAAATTAAGACAAGAAGTTTGATCAGAAGAGTCCAAAAACCTCTGATGATTTCCAAAATACTAGGAACACTAAAATATCCTTAGGTTCTCCACTATGAGCATGCAGGGATTGGCCTCCGAATTTCCTCGGTTTTCAGCTCTCTAGTAAATAAATAACTTACTGGCTCATAAAATCCTATCATGTGCAGGAGAAAGTAGCTGGATTAGCAAACTGAAAATTTCACTTTCCATCTCCTATATCCACCTTGAACAGAGCATTTTGTCAACAAGGAACTCACATATATATATATCATAGGAAATCAAACAAAAACAATTAGAATACTAATCTTCCCTAAGTTCAGTGAAGTTCTACTCTCTTACAAAAAAACAAAGTTCAGCCCTGGCTGGCTGGCTCAGTGGTAGAGCATCTGCCTGGTATGTGGAAGTCCCAGGTTTGATTCCCAGCCAGGCCACACAGAAGAAGTGCTTATCTGCTTCTCTACCCCTCCTCCTCTCCTTCTTTTCTGTCTCCCTCTTCCCCTCCAGCAGCCAAGGCCCCATTGGAGCAAAGTTGGCCCTGGGCACTGAGGATGGCTCCTTGGCCTCTGCCTCAGGCACTAGAATGGCTCCAGTTGCAATGGAGCATCGCCCTCTGGTGGGCTTGCCAGGTGAATCCCAGTCAGGTGCATGTGAGAGTCTGTCTCTCTGCCTCCCTGCTTCTCACTTCAGAAAAATACAAAACAAACAAAAAAAAAAAACAAAGTTCTCCTCCAAAATAAATTCACCACATTTATATATCAAGCATTGCTATTTCCCCTAAAATAAGAAAAAATAAAAATTGATTTTTAAAAGTTTTAGTATTGGGAGAATCTAAAATTTCAAAGTCAACAAAAAGTAAGTTGACTTTTCGCTTTAGATGAGACTCCTCTATAGCAGATCAAGTACAGGAAATGAAGTTTCTCCTTTCCGTTCTACCTCAGTTTTCATGGATCTCATCAGATTTAAAAAACATAATTTTTTGCTGTACCACATAATTAGGGATTTGTTCTATGAAGTGTCTATTGTACTAGCTACTAGCCTGCTCACTTTTAAGTTCATTTCTAAATATTGAGATTAAACTGTGGGGCTAGCTGAGTCCTAAAACTTGCCGCAATTACATTCTCTGAAGAAGCAAGTAAAGCTCTTTAGTTAATTGTGGTCCTGGTAAGTATATAATGGCTAAGCTAAGAAATTAATGTTTGAGTCTCCTTGAAAATATATTGAGCACCAAGATTTTGGTGGTTAGCTAGAAAGAAACAATTAGTGACTTCCAGTGCTGCTATTTGTACAATAAGTAGATCATGGGAACCTAGAAATGCAGATATTTTAATAATAATTACTAAGGCACTTAGAAAAATGTTAATAAATTAACTGTGTCTCAGCTTAAGTAAAAACCTTTTCCTAGGATAAAAAATATATATATAAATGACCAAAATTCTTTAACAAAGATTGGGTTCTTTAACAGTTTCTTTCACAAAGAATCATGCAACAAAAAGATTGAGAACTCGGGCTCTTCCTAAAAGGTTTAACAACATATATGCAAAAAAATAAATAAAAACATAAAAATGTACAAATCTTAATTATAAAACTCAATGAATATTCTCAAAGTAAACAAACTATGGAAACCTACCCACAGCAAGAAGTAAAACATTATTAGCACACCAGAAGCCTCCTTTTACCAATCTTTATCTATTCCTTCCCCCAAAATAACCACCACTCAGAACAATTTTGCCTGTTTTTGAACTTCATATTAATGGAATTATGCTATATATGCTCTCTTGTATCTAGCTTTGTCAGATATTATAATAATAATATTTATCTATGTTAGTTCACATAGCAGGAGTTCAGTCCTTTCTATTGTTGTATAGTATTCTGCTGTATGGATAGACCATATATTTGTATCTATTCCACTACATTTTCTTTAGTTTTGGGATTTGACTATTACAAATAGTAATATGATGAACATTCTTGTATATATTGTGTGATAATCAAATGGACACATTTGCTAAAACCCAAATGTTTGTGTTCCCCCAAAATTCATCTTTGAAATCCTAATATTCAAAGTAATATCTTTGTGTGGTGCTTACATAATTAAAGCAGAGCCCTCATGATTGGGATTAGTGCTTTTATAAAAGAGATCCCACACAGCCCCCTTGCCCCTTCTACTACATGGGGATACAACGAGAAGCCTCAGACCTGGAAAGGGCTTTAGCCGACCATGCTGGCACCTGGATCTCAAACTCTTAGCCTCTACAAATGGGAGAAATTAATTTCTGTTGTTTATAAGCTACCCAGTCTGTTGTCTTTTGTTATAGCAACCTAAAAGGACTGAGACAACATTTCACTAAGATATATAGCTACAGCTGAAACCATGGGGTAATAGGATATGATTATGTTCAACCTGACTAGATTCTCCCAATTTTGCAGTAATTTCACCAACTTATACTCTCACCAGAAATGTACGAAAATTCTAGTTGCTCCATATCTTTGCCACTACTTGATATATACTTTTTTTAGCCATATTCTAGGTATGGCATGTATCATAATGTGGTTTTAAATTGCTTATCTAATGACTAATAAGGTTGTGCATCTTTTTATATGTTCATAAGCCTTTTGAATATTTACTTTTTTGAAGACATGTTCAAGTATTTTGCCTGTTTTTTTCTATTATTTTGTCTTACTACTATGCTGTTTTTATGTATTGTTGATACCAGTCCTTTCATTGTAAATACATATTGCACATATGTTCTCCACTCTGCACCTTGCCTGTTCATTTACCAAGTGACACCTTTTAAGGAACAAAACATCTTACTATTAGCATGGTTCAGTCTTTCCCTTTATGTAAGAAATCTACTTTAGCTACACTACCCTTGCTCTTCTTCAATCAAACCAGGCACCTTTCCACTTCACTTGCTGCACACACATACACACACACACACACACACACACACACACACACACATTTATATGGCTCAGTTCCTTCAGGTCTCTCTGTTCAATTGTGTTGTGCCCATCGGAGCACAGATCTGAGTCAGATCTTTCCTGGCCCATCGATACAAAATAGGAGCCCTTCTCTACCCAAACTTTCCACAAGTATTCTCTCCAACCTATGCTCTGATTTATTTTCTGCTTATCATCCTTAACTACCTGATGCAGTATTTGTTTTCTCTCTTCCCCACTCACACACTATAATGTAAGGTCCATATGGGCAGAAAGTTTATTTGTTTTGGTCAACCTTCTGTGCCTAGAACAATGACTGGTACATAAGAGTGTTTTTTTTTATTTTTTGCTGAATGAATAAATGAATGAATTGTAATATAACTATGATTTTTATATCATTTCTCAGGACTCTGTGTGCTTTTCCTATCTATGTGCTCAAATCTTTCTTCAGTTCTGAAAATCCTCAACTGTTATGTCTCTTAATTTACCTCCCCCTTATTTTCTCTTCTGCATGGAATATTAAATGCACATTGAAGTTTTTAGATGTTTTACATCTTTAAACACCTTTTAAGTGTTTATCTCTGTCTCATTGTGTTACTTGTTGAATAATTCCTTCAGAGCTGTCATCAAATTTAATAATTCTCTTTAACCTTTTTTGGTCTACTGTTAATTTATCTATTAAGATTTTTATTTCAGCCTGACCAGGCAGTGGTCCAATGGGTAGAGTGCCGGCCTGTGACACAGAGGACCCAGGTTTGAAACCTAAAATCACCAGCTTGAGTGCAGGGTTGCTGGCTCAGGCATGGGATCATAGACATGATCGCATGGTCTCTGTCTTGAGCCCAAAGGTCGCTGGCTTGTGCAAGGGGTCACTCACTCTGCTGTAGCCGACCCCACCCCCTGTCAAGGCACATATGAGAAAGCAATCAATGCACAACTAAGGAGCCACAACAAAGAATATATCATATATTCATCCTTATCATGCTTATCAGCTCTCTCCCTTCCTGTATGTTGGTCCGTATCTGTCCCTCTCTCTCTTGTAAACAAAGAAAAAGAATTTTTATTTCAATAACTATATTTTTATTTTTATAATGTTTATTTGGGTAATTTTCAATCTGCCTATTGTTTTCTTCAATGCTGTATTCTTGTTTTCCAAATTATTTCTTTTTCTCAAAAGAGAACTTGGAGCATTTTAGGCATACTTATTTCAGAGTTTCTCTTAGATAAGTCTTTTACTTCTCAGGAGTGAACACTCCCCTTTCTTTCATCTGCTTACACTATCTCATTGCATTTTTTTTCATCTGCAGTGGGAATTACCCTTTCAAAAGTTCCATGTGTCCTAGGTTATAGAGGTTTACCCCTATGGATCAAATTTACAATTATCTGCTAAAGTCCTTTAAGGTTCACTTGTTTTAGAACAGTTTCTATGACAGTCTTAGCTCCACATTTCTGTACCACTTGGGAGATGACTTGGCTACCTACCAATAAATACCTTGGGTCAGGATGGAAATTTGGCCAGCTCTGCTATTTTAAAAGTGAGAAGCATTCTTTACCTTCAGCAGGGGACTACACTGAGGTTTTATACAGAGTCCCAGCTATTAATAGATATATGGCATTTTCCTGGCATTTTTTATGCATATATTTCTTCTAAAGATTTCACAAGATCTTATTGTGATCAGACAGGATTTTTCATATTGTGATCTTGTGGCAGTATAAGTGTCATATTTCTCAAACACTATTTTCACTGATGAGTAGGGCATCTAGATGTATATATTCTACAGGTAGTTCAAAATAAGGCAAGAGAGCTCAGAAGACAAGTCAAAAGTCAGAGAAAAATGTTTATGTGACTGTCCAGGACTAATAAAATATTTGAAGTTATTTACATAATTACTGTTGGCATTGAAAATTGAAAGACAGTGTAAGTAAAAAAGAAGTCTTTTCATTCTTTCTTGCAATCAATATTTCAAAAGTCATTTAACAAACATAAACTAAAAACCTATTGTAGAAGGAGCACTCTTTTATATTCATTAGTGTAACAATTATTCTTTTTCTTATTTATTTATTTTTTAAATGTTTTATTTATTTTTTACAGGGGCAGAGAGAGAGTCAGAGAGAGGTATAGATAGGAACAGAGATAAATGAGAAGCATCAATCATTAGTTTTTCATTGCCATTGCGACATCATAGTTGTTCATTGATTGCTATCTCACACGTGCCCTGACTGCGGGCCTCCAGCAGACCAAGCCACCACTTGCTGGAGCCAGCGACCTTGGGTCCAAGCTGGCGAGCTTTTGCTCAAGCTGAAGCTGGCGAGATCGGGTCTCGAACCTGGGTCTTCCACATCCCAGTCCGGCGCTCTATCCACTGTGCCACCGTCCGGTCAGGCATAACAATTATTCCTAAGTAAAGTTTGAGAATTGGTATGTGTAAAGCCAGTAGCCAGGGTCAGGATCATAGCCGCCTGAACCGTGCAGGTTCGCATTAGATTCGTACAGTCGGTAATGAAACAACGGAGCCAAGAACTGGTGAGCCATCAGCTTTAATTCTAGCTAGCACCCAGTGGGCAAGCAAAAACACACACTGGGCTCCAAAACCCACACATTCAGTGCTCACAAAGCTACTGACTTATCCGAGTTTTCTAGAATCAAAGGTTTCTAGCTCACCAGACTTATTCACCTCTGTTTACCATCTCCTTCTCTCTACACAAACTCTGCACAAACTAGCTTCTTCCTCAGCATTCTACCATCTTGGCTGCTTCTCCTGGCCTCCATGTCGCCTTACTCTGTTCACTCTCTATACTCAGGAACCAAGAGAGCAAGCTCTCGGCCTGCCCCACTTTATAGCATAGAAAATTCAAAACCTTAATCCAATCTACAAACAAGAAAGTCTCTGATACAAAGTCCCTTATCTGAGACATACTGAAAGGATTCCTCATGAGAATGCACCACCCTACATCATCCAATCAGTGAAGGGTGTGGGAAAAAAAACTTACTTTTAAAACTTGCATGTGGGCAGTGCCATCTTTAACAAAGTGAGCATAACATATTTCATCTGCCCAACAATACACCCCTATGCTCACTTTACTACCCACAATCTACACCACCAGCATCCCTGTACAAGGAAATTAGGTACATTACACAAATTACAAATACATAACAAATCATTCAATTTCAACAATTACAAAGGTACATTTCCTCAGTCTCTGAGCACTTTGCCAAAAGCGCAAAATGTCCTCGGTCTTCTTTCTTGCCATTTGAAAGGCTTCCCAGGGCAGGGGGAGGACCTCCATCAAAGCCACCCCCCACCCCTATCAGGGTATTTCACATTGTTCAAAATCCATAAGTCCATTCAACAAAGGAACCAGTGCTCACTCAGTCATAGTCCAGGAAATCAGTCCACACACATGGGGTCTTAGCCTCCCCCGTCATTCCTGCCATCATGGCAGGTCTCACACTGTCCTTAAAAGAAGCATGTGGCAATGGCAGTCAGCATTTCCATCTCTGCTCTGGGGAGCATGATGGCATCCACCCCTATGTCCCCAAATAGCAGACCTATTAGGAGCGTAGCTACTCTTTGCTGCTGGGTTCTCACCTTCTGGAGCCTGCGGATCGCAATTCTAGACCAATTCTCCTCATTCTCCAAAGAGGAACTGAAAACATCAGCTCCTGCTGCTGGGCTTAAGCCCCGGGCCACCGCTGCCTTCAGGTCAGCAGGCCTTGCAGCTCCAGCCCCGGCCTCAGCCTCGGCCTCCCGCCGCTGCTGGCTCTCCACAACATCCAGGGCAATCTGCAACTCACGAGCCTGTGATTCGTTCTCCAGCATCTGCTCCATTTCCAGGTGAATCTCACAAACCTGGTCGGCCTCCTCCTCCAGTGCTTCCTCCAGCTCCAGCGTTGGCATCTCTTTCTCCCACATTTCCTCCAGCTCCAACTGCTTCTTGGTTTGCAGGTCCTGGGAAGCCTCTTCCATAGAACTCTCAGTTTCCTCATGCATGGCTGTAAAATTCAGCATTCCTACAGTCCCCCATAAAACAGCTATGGGAAACCATAACAGCAACCAGTCCTCTACCATGAACCTCGAGGGTGTCGGCTCCATACTGCTCTGTATTGAATCCTGCCACAGACTACGCCAAATGTAAGACCAGTAGTCATGGCCAAGGCTACCATCAGAGCCGCCTGGCCCATGCAAGTTCGCATTGGATTCGAACAGTAGGTAATGAAACAACGGAGCCAAGAACTGGTGAGTCATCAGCTTTAATTCTAGCTTGCACCCGGCGGGCAAGCAAAACCACACACTGGGCTCCAAAACCCACACATTCAGTGCTCACAAAGCTACTGACTTATCCAAGTTTTCTAGAATCAAAGGTTTCTAGCTCACCAGACTTATTCACCTCTGTTTACCATCTCCTTCTCTCTACACAAACTCTGCACAAACTAGCTTCTTCCTCAGCATTCTACCATCTTGGCTGCTTCTCCTGGCCTCCATATGGCCTTACTCTGCTCTACTTTCTATACTCAGGAACCAAGAGAGCAAGCTCCCAGCCTGCCCCACTTTATAGCATAGAAAATTCAAACCCTTAATCCAATCTACAAACAAGAAAGTCTCTGATAAAAAGTCTCTTATCTGAGACATACTGGAAGGATTCCTCATGAGAATGTACCAACCTACATCATCCAATCAGTCAAGGGTGTGGGAAAAAAATTACTTTTAAAACTTGCACGTGGGCAGCGCCGTCTTTAGGAAAGTGAGCATAACATATTTTATCTGCCCAACAGTATGTAAAAGAGAGAACCAGAGAGTGGAAGAGGTAAGAGGCTTATTAATCAATAAGAAAAATCACAAGTTTTGAGGAAAATAATTTACTATGGCAGTACATTAAATTGATATTACTTAACTTTCCAGTCAATTTTGACTGTTTATTTACCAGTAGTGGTAAATTTGTCTTGCTCCATTTACTATCTTGACCATATCCTGTTGTAAATGACAGCTTGCATTTATAAAACAATTGAATAGGGTGTAGGAATGGTGAGTTACTACAGACTGGTACAAAGCTGATTGGTCTATTAAAATTTAGCCCCTTGCACTTGGCCTTATTAGTAACCTAGCCAACTGAGCTCACTAGGTATAAGCAGAAACTTTGCTAAAGGACAAAGCTTATTATGTTGCAGAAGACAAGGCAAGCTGTCAACAGCTTTGGATGGTTCTCTAGAGAGAGGTAATTCAGTCTGCATTATCCATAGTTGTAAAAACACCAGGGAGTTGATATGTGAGCTTGCTTTATGAAGAAAGAAAATGTTGAAGATTGGAAACACAGAAGACAATAAAACAAAGAGCATAAGCCACTAATTATATTTGTTTGTTTTGGAGACACCTGTATATTTCATAACATATATTTATACATCAGAATTACTGGTGTCATTCATTGTTTCAAATGTTTTCTTAATAACTTCTAGGAGAAAAGAAAAGAATTATAATTACCTAGGTCTGAAACAAACATAAGAGTGAAAAGCAAGGTTAAATCAGAAACATGTTATCCTGTAACGTGGATCTGCCTTCAGGTCAAGCTTGAAAATTTTAAAGACCTTTAATAAAAGAATCAAAATAAACACTGAGTATATGTAGTAGAGGTAAGATACCAAATTTGCATTTTCTTGTTGTCCAGTCTATTGCCAATATTAACAGAAGTATTTAAAGAATTCCTTGCTAAATCATTAGAATGATAGTCCATTGCTTTTTAAATTACCTGAGAATTTAGTGTGGAACTGTATAATAACTAACTTTCTATAAAAGTTTTTTCCTTCACATCCTACATGTTCTTTGGCTGAAGAAATAATGGATCAAAAGAATTAAAGAGTGGACTAAATTTAGTAATGGTTGTCATCCCAATAACTTTCTTTAATGGTGCTCTATAAAACCATAACAAAGATCATTATGTGCTGGAATTAGGCCCACAATGGCTATAAAACCTTGGCTAGAATGTAGTTGTTACATCCATTACATTTCCTATTCAGGTAACTTCATATTAAGTGATGCAGTGAACTGTGTTGGAACATAAGATTTATTGGCACAAACCCTCCATTTGAGGATAATATTTCATTATTCATCCTACCATTTTAAAACACATTTTGATTTCCTTTATTTTCTTTCTCTTCATCCTTTAAATCACCTCCTATAAATTTACTGAGTACAGTTTATAATGCTCATTCATTCATTCAACTGTTACACATTTAGTGCTTACAATGAACCAACCACTACAGTCAGGAACAGAAAAAAATGATCAACAAAAATAGAAAGAGCCCTTAATCTCAAAGATTACCTTTGGACAGGAAAGGTAGAGAAGACAATCAAGTCACACAAAAGTATGAATTTGACAATTGCTATAAAAATAAGAAGGATATGGTAATATGAAAGCTTATAATGAGATTTAGAAAGCTTTCAGGGAAAAAAAATCAGAAAAAGCTTTCTCAAGAAAGTGACACTTTTACTGAAAATGGAAGGATGGCTTAGAGTGACCCAGGTACAAAATGAAGGACAAACAGACCAGCATGTGCAAATGTCCTACACAAACTTCCTAATGACTAGTACTTGAGTTGCAACAGTGTACATAAATTGGTCTTATTCTAAGGCTAAAGAGAATATCTTCTCATTTCTAACTGGTCAGGGTCCAATGTTTTCAGGATGGAATTCAAGAGAAATCATGCTTTTGTCATTCAATTATTTTATTTCTAAATTATCTTTAATAAAAGAAAAAAAAGAAAGACAAAGTTCTAAGTCTATTTCAGTTAAAGTAAAGATCTCTTTCATCTCCCTGGGGCAAAGATCTAGGACTTGTGCATACACTAGCTACAGAGTTTGGTGCACATGAGTTTTTTTTATTTTTATTCTCTGCATTATGCTTAGTACCTAGTTATAAATAAAGCATGATCAGGTATTTTGGCTTGAAGTAAGATTATATTGTAGCTTGCATTTTATTTCTATAATTTGTGAAAATTTATTGTAAGAAAGCATTTTAAAATAAAATGTAAGGGGGAAGTAGTATTAATAAATAAATGGATTTCTTCATAGAATATGAATGATAGTACTATTGTGAATAATTATTCATCTGAGTCATTTCAAACTGATTAACAAATTATTGGCTTTTATTTTATATTGATGTGATATCTAAATGAAAATTTTTACTCTATCATTTTCAATGACTACCTTAAATAGTTACAATATTATAACTAAAGACTACCATATACATATGATTTACTCTGAGAAATATTTACAGCTAAATTCTTGAAAAATACATTGACACAGTCATTCTTTTGAATTCTAAATACTAGATAAATCCAGATGAAGAAAAAGTTTGTCTTAGTAGGCAATAGGAATGAATAAGCTCTGAACACCATAAAGTAATAAAAATTTATAATGCTCCTATGTAAATACATGTATATATGTGTATACGTATATGCCATATATATGTGCATATATGCCAATATTAGCAGGAAAGAGAATAAATAGAGAAGCTTATAATGCCATAGCTATGAATATAATTTGGGATAAGTTAGGTCACTCAGTATTTCCCTAATTAGTCCATCGTTAACTCCACATGCATCCATGTTCATTGACCACTCATTAAAATTGGTCATATCAGAAAAAAAATTAGTAAATAGTAAGAATTTAAATATCTAAATTAGACAGAATATGTATACTCTTAAAAATAAGCTTTATCATTTTATACTTACATTTCATTCATTCATTAACAAATTTCACTAAGCTTCTATTGCACTAAGCACTGGGAGATTCTGGTAAAGAACATGAAGTTCCTAACACAATGGTACTTAATGCTTAGAACTGTGCACTACCTGATAACCTTTCCTTTAAATCTCAAACTCAACCAAAGAGCACGTAAATTTTGTTGGTTCTGATTCTTTCCCCATTCAACACACCACCAACACACCCTTTCTAACACACAACACCATGAGTGGCCTTATATAATTATATAACTAAGAATTTCAAAAACGGAGCTTAGCCACTATCCTATGGGATTTAAAATTCAATAAAAAATAAGCTAAAAGTAATTATCTATATATTTACATGCTATTTTACAATTCAAAAAGTACTTTACACACAGTATCTCATTTGATGTACTGCTGTAGCTACCCACATAGAGATAGCATTAGAAAATGACAAAATGCTTATGAAAATATACAAAATAAGAAGATACACGTAAACAGCAAAGCACACATAAAATGCAATTTAAAACTGAAGAAAGATGAGACAAATCCTCAGGAGCATATGGTTCTACAGTATGATTCATATTAAAAGGCCTTGAAAAAAAGATGAGATTTCAGGACGTATTTAACTGCAGAAAGGATTCACTTAATAATTATGTTAAGATAAAGGAAGTACAGGAAGAACCTACAAGCACAGAGTGCTACTTTGGAAAAGGCACAGGATTTTATAATATAAATTTACACTGAAGTTTACAACCATGTGGCTTTTCTCATTTCATATTGCCTATAAAGATGCTGTTGGGATCAATACCAGATTCTTTAAATGAATGAGATATAATTCATCCAATATTTTCATCTCACTTCTTTTATTTCAGGTTTTTAAAATTTTTTAAGTATAGTTAAAAGAAGACAGCAAAGTCATCCAAACATTCCTAAAACTGATCCTGTTTTCCAACATGTGAAGTAAGATCTATGAATCACAGTAACTAACTCAAATAGTGACCTAGCATCATTTTGATTATGAGAACAGGCCATCTGTTCATTGTCCTCAAAAGCTAAATACTGCTCTGGCTTAACTTTTCTACAACAGTGATTATTCACTTTGGCAAGCATTGCATTTATTGTTTCATCACTATAAAGGATTCTATTTTGACATCCAAATGTTGTATATTCTCTTCTTTGGCATTTTATGAGCATTCATTCCTTTTCATAATATGGGAAATTTATTCAGTGCCAATTAGAAGAATAAATGGTAATGACTCCGTTACATCAGAAATCATACTCAAAATTGTTTCTTTCTACTTGTAACCAGTTCCAGAAATTGCTTCAATAAATTCCTCTTTCAAATTTCAAATAATTATTAGGTTAAACCATATGAAGTTGTCAATATTGAATTGTTTGACTTTGAAAAGGAGCAGTTTCATGTGGTTCTACATAATGTAATGAACCAGAGAGTCCTCTTACTTTTTTATACCTTGATAGAATTAGCCAGATATCTGTACTCCCATGCCTTTACCCTTCTGCCTTGTTCCCAATCATCTCTATACATCTCAGCTTCACTGGTCTGTGACTGGAATAAAACTGAAGTGGGTCTTCCATGTAGTATCCCAAAGGCTAGGAAAGCTGTTTGCTCACCCTGATATCCCTCTCCAGTCAAGGGAACTCTTTCTAGGTAGAGAGTCACCCTTTGGTGCTGAACAGTATACATCTGGGGAAATAAGGTAATGCAATCAAATAAAGCTATTCCTCTTTCTTTTCTTACACAGCTCTTCTCAGTTGTCTTTTGCTTGTTTGCTTGTTTGTTTTGGTTTCACTGTGTTATCGAAGTTTTGTAAGTGGACACTCTGAGCAATCCCAGAATTGTGGATAGCTGTGTAATTGTTGATCACTGTAAGAGACTATTGATCTTTGTGGGAGAGTCACCTATACCACTGTCGTGTGTGTGTGTGTGTGTGTGTGTGTGTGTGTGTGTGTGTGTGTGTATTTTTCTTAAGTGAGAAGCAGGGAGGCAGAGAGACAGACTCCTACATTTACCTGACTGGGATCCACACAGCATGCCTACTAGGAGGCAATGCTCTGCCCATCTGGGTCATTGTTCCCTTGCAACCAGAGCCATTCTAGTGCCTGAAGCAGAGAGGCCATGGAGCCATCCTCAGCGTCCAGGCCAACTTTGCTCCAGTGGAACCCTGGCTGTGGGAGGTGAAGACAGAGATAGGGAGAAAGGAGAAGAGGGAATGAAGGAAGAAGCAGATGGACACTTCTCCTGCATGCCCTGTCCAGGAATCAAACCCAATACTTCTATACACTTGGCCGACACTCTACCACTGAGCCAACCAGCCAGGGCCTTACACTACTGTCTTGATGTTGCTCCCTAATAGTCCTAATCTAATGGAAACACAATCACATAGACTTTGGATTTAAAATATTCTTGATTGAAATATATTCTAATTTAAGTCAGTTGACTTATGTAGAATCTTATGATTTTTGTCAACTTTTTGGAATTGATCTTCAAATACCTCATCTAGAAAAAATAGAAGCTTTAAACAGCCTTCCTTAAGAATATATGAATTATAAAAATTAATATACCTAAGAAAATGATCTGTGAGTCTATGGTACATAGAAGAGGCATCAGTGAGAAACTGTACAAAGACTGTATAAACAGGAGTTCTATTATCTGTGGATTTAAGTTTCATTTTAACTCAGTATCTGTAAATAAAAATATCGAATGGATATTTATCATTTTTTGAAAGGAAATATTTTAGAAAAGAACACATAATACATACAATTTGGTTGAAAACTGAAAAGGCTCTTTTTGACAGAGAAATGTACATCAGGGAAATGCAGTAGGTATCAGGTAACTAGACTTCATCAAGGTGAAAAGTCTTGACAAAGATTTTTTTAATACCTTTATGAAAGAGACAGGGAGAAAAAGAGATTGAATGTTAATACAATTGGATGGATTTGAAATAAATTGAAAAGCCATTTCTTGAGGATACTGATTAATAAAATGATGTCACAGTCTGTGGAATTTGCCATCAGCCTGTCTTGTTTAACAATTTTATCAATGACTTGAATGAGGACAGAAAATATGTGTGTATCACATTCATAGAGATGATACAAACCTTAGAAGGATAAGAAAATATGTTGGATGACAGTATACCACTTTGTGAGCCAAAAAGATCTTATCAGCTTGAGAGATGAGCAAAACCTGACAAGGTGAAATTTAATAAGGATAAATGTAAGGTCAGAACAGCAACAGGAAAAAGAAAAGAACCCTGCTCTTCAAGTAAAGGCTGAGGGGTATGTGGCTTAAGGGCAGCAGGAGAAATGAGGACTGAAGGATTTAGCTGAGGTCACAGTAGGCTCACTGTTGGTCAATAGTGAGCATTGTGATTAGGGGCTTGCTCTTTAGAGTAAAAAATATGGGAGGTTAAGTCCTAGATCTGATTCTTATTAGGGATTAAATTTGACAAATTATTTAATCTCTTCAAACCTTAATTTCCTTATGTGTATAATGAGAGTAATAACAGTAAACTCCTCCAAGTGATATCTACTTATGCTATTTTTTTATGGAAGTGCTGATTATTAATTCTTAAAGTTTTAATGATTATTGAGACTTTCTTTAAATATACCATAGATTCTTTTTCCCATCTTTCAATGGGAAAAGAAGTAGAAAGAAAATATGAGGAGATAAAGAAGGGATTGAAAAGAACAAAAGAACACAAGAGAAGTGAGAAAATAACCAATATTGACCAAGCAACTGCTTTGGTCCAGGCACTGTGTAAAGTATATTATATACATGAACTCATTTAATTTGCATAACCAAATGCAACAAAGGTACTGCCATTTTAATTTTATTTTTTTAATTAATTTTTTAAAAGATTTTATTTATTCCATTTAGAGAGGAGTGAGAGAAAGAGAGAGAGAGAGAGAAGGAGGGAGGAGCAGGAAGCATCAACTTCATATGTGCCTTGATCAGGTAAGGTCACGGTTTCCAACTGGCAATCTCAGCATTCCAGGTCAACGCTTTATCCACTGCACAGCCACAGGTCAAGTGTCATTTTTATTTTAGACATGAGAAAACTGAGGCTTAGAGGGAGTAGTTTTCCCAAAGTCAAAACAAAAAAAATTAGCACAATTAGATTTTGAACCCAGGTCTCCACTCTAAGGCCCAGACTCTCTTCACCACCATCATTCACCTCAGAACAGAATCCTCTTAAATAACCTAATGACAAGTCCTCAACATTCTTTTGTTCTAACTGCTTGGTCTGAAATTAAGCTGCAAATGTTATTTCATTACCACACTTATATTAATGTTACCTACTTTGGTTAAATCTGTGAGAATTTATTCTAACACATTAAATTATGTCTATGACTCAGCTTGCCTATATAAAGCAATTCAGTAGGCACCGTGACATTTCTGATAGTCATCCTTTTTCTTTAATAGTAGCTTTTCCCATAACTGCTTCCTGGAAAGCTTTCTTCCCTGGATCTTTAAAAAAAAGAAAAGAAAAAATAAAACCTAATTATGCTGCCTTTGTGTTTTGTTTAAGTCATTTCTTCTGCCTTTTTATTTTCTACCAACTGCATGTGAGTAAACCTTGAAGCAGCCAGTGGCCGCAGCAAACCTGCTTTTTATATAAACTGAAAGAAAATAAATAGGAAAAAATATTTCAACAAATAATAAAATGCAATGCTCTGTACTTGTAGCTCACCAGTTATACAAGAGGAATTTGGAAAGAAGGCAATAAGGGAAAGGAAGAGCTGCAGGAAGAACATATGTGCCATTCACTGCCAAAGCCCCGTGCCGCCCACACGCTGCCATCTTTCAAAACCCACGCCAAGCATTACATTCCTGTGAAGTCCTGCTTGACCATATCCCTGTCCTCACCCCAAGTGAAATTTGATCACCCTTTTCTTTGCTGAATTCCTTTTAATACCTCTTCTATAAAATGCATTATTTCACTGTATTGCAAATATCTGCTGAAGTAGTTAAATTATAAGTTTCAATGGGAGCACCAACACAATAGCTGTTACATTCCAAAGGAGGTACTAGGCCATTTATAGAATTTTAAAAATAGTTCATTAGAAGCAATGCCTGAATCCATCATTTACACAGAAAATATTGTTTTAATGAAAATGGAGGTCAGGAAAGAATTTCCTGAGTGAGTTCTTTCTAAGACTTGGAGCCACTTCTTCACTGGCAGTGGGGAAGCTCTCAGACCTCAAGAGGAAGCATCAGTGAGGCTGCTGCTTAGCATGGGAGTGGGGAGCCCTGAAGTTAGGAGGTGCGCAGTGGGCTGGTATTTGACTACCACCCACTATCAGGCAACAGAAATGGGCTAATAATCTGAAATTATCTCTGCACAAGTGGAGTGTTGCTGCCATGTGCAGGGAACAGTGTGCAAGGCATTTGCCAACCTATGACATTCTGACTTCTAAATTTAATCTATGGAAAATGGTCATTTGAAAGTTGTCAGCAGCTACCTACCATACTGAAAAATTCAATACACTCTTCTAAATCAACTTCTCTAAATGTTGTAGTGTGTTCAAACTTTCACCTTCCTTGGTTTCTGTGATCATCCAATGAGGTACTGTGCACAGACCATGAGCTTTGAAGTCAAATGGGCCTAAATTTGATTTAATACAATCAATAGTGTTTATAGAATGCACAGAGTGTCCCAAGGACTAAACTAAGCTCTGGGAATCAATATTAAACAGGGCAGACATGAAACAACGTGACCTCACCATGCTTAATATTAACACAGCTACACCACTTTCCAGACATATTAGCATAAGAAAATTTATTAAATTGTCTAAGCATAAGCTTTCTTGCCTATCAAAGGAGAATAATAATATTACCTATTTCATGAAAAATGTTATAAAGTTTAAATAAGGCAAATTATGTAAATTGCTAATTTTCTATCAGACACATAATCATTCAATAAATGTTCAAGCCTTTTACCATCTTCTCCCTCTCCATGACCTTGTCCATTCCCTGCATACTTTCACACCTTCTACTGCCTTCACCCCACTCACTCTTTAATTATCTCAGTCCTACTCTAGCAAGCAGGTATGAAATGCATGCATTCCCTAAAGCTTTCCCAGTTCTGTCTTTCCTCATTCTTACTTTCTTCCTAAGGGACCTTATTCACTCTCTTGGCATCAAATACTATGGCTAAGTAATTGTTGCTTCAATCTGTCTTTAAGTGTTATCTCTCTTTAGTTCCCTCTCACATTACATGATACCTCTATTCTAGTGTGTCTAAAAATAAACTCACCATACTTACCCGAAAACTAACCCAATGCTCATATCATTGAGTTCAATTACACTTATTGAAACATGCACTTATTAAGCAACCATTACATACAAGAGACTTGTCTTGGGGCTCAAAACTCTCTTGTAAGTATCTGAGTTCAAAAAGACAAAAAATAAATTTAAGTAGGGCTAGTACCCTCACTAGCTTAATTCTTTGCTCTCAGAAACTCAGGAACTGATAAGACTTGATCAGCAAGAGTTACCTGTATCTACAAATTATTGCAACTTATACATGATAGGCAATCAATAAATGTTTACTTAGCTAAATTCTACTTAACCCTTTGAATAGTTTTTGTTAACCTATGAGTGAGGATGTACATGAATATTTATAATACTCAAAAGTTAAATTAATGCTATAAGTAGAAGCAAAAAGTATTAAAGTGTAAGTAAATAATCCCAGAGCACAGTTGAGCATAAAGTGAGCAATGGGTGAGTAATATATCTGAAAAGGTACATTGAGATCAATCTTGGAAGCCTTTAATGCAAAAGCAAGTGGTTTAACATTATATAATAGCATTATCAAATAAATAAAGTTATTTAATAAATGACATTTCTCTAATAAGCCTAAAGGAATGAAAACTACTAAAAATTTGGTGTGAAGGAAAGTTACTATTACAACTGTTAATGCTTTTCTGTTGACACCATGAACTTGAGAAATTGTATGCAGGGAAATGATTAAAGTGCTATTGCAATAACAACATATATACAAACATAGATTTGCATTCAAACGTTTGCAGCTGTTTTTTTCATTATAGCCCCCCAAATGCAAACACCCAAATATCCATCAATTGGCCAATGAATAAGCAAATTATAGTACAACCATATGATGGAATACTATTCAGCAATAAAAAATAATGAATTACATAGATACATACAACATGAATGAAGTTCAAAAGCTTTTTTCTAACTGCAGCTAGCCTCATACAAAAGTTTACATACTGAATAATTCCATTTATGTGACATTATAGAGAATGAAAAATCATAAGGACAAAAAGCAGATTAGCAGTCACCAGGTGCTAAGGGTGTGGGGAAGGCATTGACTATACACATTGATGCAAATGTTCTATACTTGGCCACAGTGGTAATAACACAACTTTATATGTTTGTCAAAATTCATTAAAATGTACACTTGATAAAAGTGAAATGCATTGATTGCATTTAATTTATACATGGATAAACCTAATTTAAAACATGCTTTTATTAGTCCTTGAAGGCCATAAAACAAACAAAAAAGAATTCTAAATTGAATCTAATGGCAGTGTGACTAGAAATTGAGAGACACACACAGACACATAGATATAGATATAGATGTATATATCACATCACATTTTCCTTATCTTTTTATCCATTGATGGACAGTAAAGTTGATTTGATGTTTTTTTCTATTATATATGATATTGCAATGAACTTGGGAGAGTAGATATCTTTTCGGGATCATAATTTTTCTTCTAGAGGTGGAACTGCTGGATGATATAGTAGTTTTATTTTTTAATATTTTAAGAACTTCCATACTATTTTCCATAGTAGATGTACCAATTTACATTCTAACCAACAGTGCACTAAGGTTTCCTTTTCTCCACATACTCACCAGCATTTGTTATAGCTTGTCTTTTTCATAACAGCCATTCTAAGAGGGATGAGGTTTTGATTGGCATTTTCACGATGATTAGTGTCATTGAGTATCTTCCCATGAACTTGCTAACTACTTGTATTTCTCTTTGGAAAAATTTCCTCTGTCCATTTTTTCATCATATTATTTGCTTTTAGAGGGTTATTGACTATTGAGTTGTATGGATTCCCTTTATTTTTTAGATATTAATGCATAAGAGAGATGATTTGAAAATATTTTCTATTGTTCTATAGGTGATCTTTTTGTTTTGTTTATATTTTCCTTGCTGTGTATAAGTTTTTAGTTTGATGTAGTCTACCTGTTGGCTCAGTGGTAGAGCATTAGCCAAGTGTGTGGATGTCCCAGGTTCAATTCCCAGTCAGGGCACACAGGAGACACAGGAGAAATGACCATCTTCTTCACTCCTCCCCCTACTTTTCTCTCTCTCTCTCTCTCTCTCTCTCTCTCTCTCTCTTTCTTCACTTCCTGCAGCCATGGCTCAATTGGAGCGAGTTGGCCCCAGGCACTGAGGGTGGCTCCATGGCCTCCTCCTCAGGTTCCAAGAAGAACTCAGTTGCTGAACAACAGAGCAACGCCCCAGAGGGGCAGAGCATTGCCCCTAGGGGACTTGCCAGGTGGATCCCAGTTAGCACATGCAGGATTCTGTCTCTGTCTTCCTTCCTCTCACTGAAGGAAGGAAAGAAAGAAAGAAAGAAAGAAAGAAAGAAAGAAAGAAAGAAGGAAGGAAGGAAGGAAGGAAGGAAGGAAGGAAGGAAGGAAGGAAAGAAAGAAGAAAGAAAGAAAGAAAGAAAGAAAGAAAGAAAGAAAGAAAGAAAGAAAGAAAGAAAGAAAGAAAGAAAGAAGGAAGGAAAGGAAGAAAGAAGAAAGAAAGAAAGGTTTTGTGGTAGAAACCGGTTGTTGGAATTCAAGATGACCCACAAGAATGAGACAGCAGTGAAGTCACAGGCATGTCCCAGGCCACAGCTAATGAAAGGGAATCAAATACCCATGAGTACTGCAGTGACTGTGAAAACAGGGAGGACAACAGCTACAAGCTGGGTGGTTTGAGTGAAGCCAATGACACTGGAGCCAAGAAGAAGAAAAAGAAAGCAAAGAAGAAAAAGAAAGGCAGTGAGACAGATTCTGTAGTCCAGGACAACCCTGTGATGAACTCTTTGCCAGCACAGAGGCTTGAGGAAACACAGAAGGTCACTGAACTGTTTTAAGTGCATCAGGGACCTGCCAAAACAATGGAGGAGACAAGAAAAAGAAGCTACCAGTTTTGGGACACACAGCCTGTCCCCAAACTGAGAGAAGTGGTAAACACCCATGATCCTGTAGGTCCTGACAAAGACAACACCCTCCAGGAGCCCAACAACTTGGTCTAAAGCTTCACCTGGGACGTCTTGAACCTGGGGACCAAGGTGTGCTATAAAAATAACACACACTCCCAAGTGAGAATTATGTGAAGGATGATGATAGCATGTTATGATTTAATTCTTTCTGGAATTTTCTTCTATGGGCTCTCCACCACCTGGCTGTGTCCCCCAATGACACTGTGGGGATTGCATGGTCATCCCAGCAAGCAGCCACATCAATGACACAGAGAATAAGATGCTGGAGATCAACTACCTCTCTGCCCACAAGAAGCTGTGCTCCAAGAGAGAGGATCCAGTCCTGATCCATGAGGTTACCCAGCAGGGTCACCTGGAGGGCATTTTCTAAGATGTTTACATTGCGAGGGTAGTATTACCAAAACTTGGTGGTACCTGCAGTTATTGGCACCATTCCCTAAACCCACACAAGCTGACTGAAGTGAAGTTCCTCCACATGAGCAGAAATATGAGCATGCAGCTACCATGAAGCTCTACGACTGCCACAATGTCCTAATACAGCTGGACTGCAACCAAGAGAAAAAAGGACATTCCAGTAGTGTGCCACCTCCTCACCAGGTAACTGAAGCAGTTTCACCTCATGTCAGTCATGAGCCAGGAGGTTCTACCCCCAGGAGAGTATCACTGACACTTTTGGAATGGAGAGTGCAAATGGTAAAATTATAGACTTCCTAAACATTATAGCTTCCCTCCACCATCATAAACCATCCAACCCACAAGAGTTTAAAGGCTGTTAATTCTTTCTACAATGTTTACATCCAGACCACTCTTCTAAACCTCATGAGTGACACTCTTGTTCCTGACAAAATAAGAATTCGATGAGTTTGATGTGTCCACTGTATCTTATGAAGGACCAAACTTTCCTGGAGAAGTTCAAGTTTGACATAGAGAACAGCAACCTGCAGTATTATCTTCACAATTAGAAATACCTCAGCATGCAGGTAGAGAGGGCAAAGCTGGTGTTTCAGTAACTAGTCACCAGTGAGATTTTGGGTAAAACCACTGAGAATTCAAACCAGGAAATGGAACTCCACCACTTGTCAGCCCAGTTTTCACAAATGTGAGAATCCCTGGTAAAGGAAACAAAAGTGAACTGGCTTCACCAAACTACCACTGAACTTGACAATTGCATTGCAATGACCAGACTTTATGATGGCACTTCTAGCCAAGTCTCTGGTTTTTCTGTTTTCCAGTTAATCACAGTCTTATGCAGCTGTGATAAAGGGAATGTAATTATTGAAAACTAGCTCATGATTGGCATATTATGGAATTAATAGGTGAATAATAAAAGTATATACATAATATATACATAGAAAGAAGTTTATTCCTGTTTTATTAGTTTACGGTTTCAAGTCTCACATGTAGGTCTTAAATCCATTTGAGTTCATTATTGTGAATGATGCAAGATGGAAGTCCAATATTATTTTTTGCATGGTATTATCCAGTTTTACCAATACTATTTATTGACAAGACTATCCTTTGTCCATTGAATATTCTTGGCTCCTTTGTGAAATATTAGTCAACTGTATATGAAGAAGAATTCTGTTCCACTGGTATATGTGTCTGTTTTTATTCCAGTACCATAATGTTTTGAGTACTATAGCTTTGTAATATAGTTTGAAATCAGGGAGTTTGATACCCTTACCTTTGCTCTTCTTCCTCAAGATTGCTTGGGCCAGTTAGGGTCTTTTATTGTTTCATACAAAACTTAGAATTGTTTTTTGCTCTGTCTGTGAAAAATGTTATGGAAGTTTTGATGGGGATTACATCGAATCTATATCTGGTTTTCTATAATGTTGCTAATGTAGGCATGTAGATAATTATGCAGAAAGAGAGCAAAGGGAGTTGGACATAATATTTTGTAAAACTTGAAAAGGCTGCTTCATTAAAAAACTTCAGCATTTTATTTAGCTTAACTTGCTAGAAGGCTAAAGTGTTCACAGGCTCATTTGCACATTCCAAGAGGTCATTATGCCAAGTGTTCTCAACCCTCCCCACAGTAAAACCAATTTATACCCAGACTGAGGGAAGATGCTTCTGTGCTTCCACTTTAAGGCATGTGCAGGGGAAGCCAGAATAGCTACCACAGAGACCTTTCAGTCTAGCCTAGAAGAAGCAACTGATTAGTTAGTGTAAGGAACCAACACAAGCCTATGAAATTTTTTAAAATTTTTTAAGACTTTATTTATTCATTTTAGAGAAGAGAGAGAGAAAGAAAAGGGGGAGGAGCAAAAAGTATCAACTCCCATATGTGCCTTGACTGGGCAAGCCTAGGGTTTTGAACTGGTGACCTAAGCCTTCCAGGTAGATGCTTTATCCACTGCACCACCACAGGTCAGGCAGCCCATGGAATTTTTAAAAATCTGATTAGTTGGCTAAAAGAAAGCTAGTCCTTCCCAGCTTGAAAATATAAACACAAGCTTAGCAAAGCTCTCTCTCTCTTCCTGCTTTGAAACAGGCTTGCCTCGCTCATTTCTTCACAGGGTCTCCAAGCAGCAGCTCTGCTGCATGGGCTGGCAGCCAATTGAGACCCAGAAGCTGAGCAATTTCCTAAGTATAGAATTTGAGCAGTACCTGGACTGAACTAAGCTTTGATATGGGCTAAACCATGGTATGGAATATCTGGACTTTGGTATTTACACTGGGCTTAAAGAAGACAAGACTGAAATTTTTTCTTGGCAAGACAGAGAAAAATGAGATATTAAATACCTAGGGTCAACCTTCTATTTCAATTCCAAATAAATCTTAACGCAAAAGCTTAAACTTCTCAAGATGCGGGCTGTTTGAAATTCCTTTCTCTTGACACTACTCTACACTGCAACTGAACATCAGAACCAATATCAGCATGGATATTTTAACAATATTAATTTATTCCTTTGATCCACAAATGTGGAATATCTTTCTATTTATTTGTGCCTCCTTCAATTTCTTTCATCAGAACCTTACTGTTTTCAGTGTACAGACTTTTTACCACCTTGGTTAAATTTATTACTAAGCATTTATTGTTTTTAATTCTGTTGTAAATTGAATTGGTTTTTTTGTTGCTTTTTAGAAAATAAAAAAAAAGAAAACTAGCTTAAAGTTAGCAGAAGAAAGGAGATAATATAGATCCAAAAATAAATGAAATGAAGAATTGAAAAACAATAGAAAATGTCAGTGAGATTAAGCTCCTTTTTTGAAAATACAATAAAAACTGACAAGTCTTTAGCAAGAGTAAGAAAAGAGACGACTCAAATAAATAAAATCTACATAAATAAAAATGTAAATGTTTGTTTGTTCAAACTCTTAAATCTCCGAAAGTTCTTCACCAATTGCTTAGAAATTTTGACACAATGTTGCATTCGAATATGCACATTTTTTATCCCAAAATGACAGAGCCTTAGCTCTTGCATCATCCAGAATAGCTGCGACATTACTACCAGGTGGAAGAACTGCTCATTCTGCTTTGAAATTGCCATTGAACATGCAATTAATTGAAACTCCCACATGCAACATTTCCAAAGCATCCAGCATGGGAAAAGTATTGCAGAAATGCAAACTTATTGTTTGGGATGAATGCACAATGGCACACAAAAAATTGCTCAAGGCTCTTGATCGATCATTGCAAAATTTGCGTGGAAATATTAGACCTAGGGTCCCCAAACTTTTTACACAGGGGACCAGTTCACTGTCCATCATACCATTGGAGAGCCACCACATACAGTACTACATACACTGACCACCAATGAAAGAGGTGCCCCTTCCAGAAGTGCAATGGGGGCCGGATAAATGTCCTCAGGTGGGTGCAATTTGGCCCCTGAGCCATAGTTTGGGGAACTCTACATTAGGCCATTTGGGAATTCATTAATACTGCTTGCAGGAGATTTCAGGCAAACATTACCTGTAATTCCTCGATAGACACCAGCAGATGAAATAAATGCTTGCCTGAAATACTCTACTTTGTGGCGACATGTAAAGACATTAAAATTAACTACAAATATGTGTGCCCAACTGCAAAACGACTGATCAGCTGAGATATTCTCACATCAATTGCTGGAAATTGGGAATGGAAAGGATCCAGTTGATCTGACCTCAGGATGAATTTCATTACCTCATAACTTCTGCAATTTAGTGACGTCAAAAAAAATTGGTTGAAAAAGTATTTCCCAATATTCAGACCAATTATAAGAATCACGATTGGCTAAGTAGATGAGCTATTCTTGCACCAAGAACAAAGACGTCTAAAAACTTAACAATATTATTCAATCTAACATTCAAAACAAGGCAGTCACATACAAGTTCGTCTACACTGTTGTGGAAGCAGATGAAATGGTTAATTATCTAACAGAATTTTTGAATTCACTCAATCTGTCAGGGATGCCACCATACATACTGCAATTGAAAATCGGCATGCCATTTATCATTGTAAAATATCAACCAGCCAAAGCTTTGCAACAGCATGCAGCTTGCAGTAAAAAAATTAATGAGCAATGTCATAGAAGCAACAATCATGACACGACCTTTTAAAGGTGAAGATGTCCTCATTCCTTGCATTTCTATGATTCCAACAGATATGCCATTTCAATTGAAGAGATTGCAATTCCCAATTCAATTGGCCTTTGCAATCACCATCAACAAACTCAGGGCCAATCTTTAGAATTGTGCAGTTTAGATCTAGACACTGATTGCTTCTCACATGGACAATTATACATTCCATGTTCTAGAGTTGACAAACCACACAATCTTTATATCTGCACAGACAATGGAACAACAAAAAATATTGTATACCCACAAGCATTGTAAAAGTAAACATATTAGAAACATGAACTTTCTTTTTTCTCTCTTTTCCATTTAACCAGACTGAGCCACAGCATCATGTGGCCAGGTACAGCTAGCCAGAAATAAAAGAGGAAACTCTATAACTGATACCACAGAAACACAAAGAATTATAAGACACTACTATAAACAATTATATACCAACAAATTGGACAACCTAAAAAAAAAATAGATAAATTCCTACAACTATGCAACCTACTGAGACTAAATTATGAAAAAACTGAAAATCTGAAAATATTAACAAGGAGGTTTAATCAGTAATCGAAAGCCTGCCAACAAAGAAAAGCTCAGGACCATATGAATTCACTGATAAATTCTACCAAACATTTAAAGAAGAATTTACAACAATCCTTCACAAATTCTTCCAAAAGAACTGAAGAGGAAGAAACACTCCCAAATTCACTTTACAAGAACAACATTACCTTGATACCAAAGCCAGGTAAGGAGACTACTCAAAAAGAGAACTACAGGCCAAATGCCTGAAGAGCATAGGGTAAAAATTTCTCAACAAAATATAGCAAATCAAATTTAACGGTACATTAAAAGGATCATACACTATGATCAAGTAGGATTTATGTCTGAAATACAATGATGGTTCAACATACACAATCAATAACTATGATACACCACTTTATAAGATAAAAATCACATGCTCATCTCAATACATGCAGAAAAGCATTTGACAAAATTCAATATCCTTTCATAATAAAGACTCTCACCAAATGCATGTAGAAGAAATGTACATCAACACGATGTGACAAGTCCACAGCTAGCATCATGCTCAACAAAAAAAGGCTAAAAGTTTTTTTTCTAAGGTCAGGGACAAGAAAACAGTGCCTACTCTTACCACTTCTGTTTAATATAGTAGTGGAAGTCCTAGCCTGAACCTTTAGGTCAGAAAAAGAGAGAAAAGTTATTCAATTCAGAAAGGAAGAAGTAAAACAATCTGTTTGTAGATGATGTGATCTTATATAGAGAAAATCCTAAAGATACCACAAAAAAACTGTTAGAAGAATAATAATTTAGCTGGACTGATGGCAGCCAAGTGGATTAAGCATTGGCCCAGGATGCTGAGGGCCTGGTTCAAAACCCTGACCCTGAGGTCTCCACCTTGAGTGCAGGATCACAGACATGATCCCAAAGGTCACTGGCTAAAAGCTCAAGGTCACTGGCTTGAGCAAGGGGTTACTTATTTGGCTTGAGCCCTCTGATCCAGACAAAATTAAAAACAATCAATAAAAACTAAAGCAAAGCAACTATGAGTTAATGCTTCTCATCTCTCCTCCCCATCCTCTTTCTTTCTGTCTCTCTCTAAAAAAGAAAATTATAATAATAATAATAATTTAGTAAAGTTGCAAGACACAAAATCAACATACAGAAATCAGGCATATTCCTGTACATGAACAATAAAATATCTGAAAAAGAAATAAAGAGAAATGAATGTTTATTTCAACTTTGCCATTGTATTTGACATACTAACATGGTCAGGCCAATCGAGTTAAAAGGTTAATAGGCAGTGAAAATTTTAAGATAATAACTAAAAAAGAAAGGATTATAAATCAGAAATTTACAAATAAACTACATAAAACTTACATTTGTATTTGTAAGTGTAGATGATATATATTTTTTATGTGTATTTATACTAAAAAACAGGTACTTTGTGGTCGTCTACAATTAAGTAACTTCCAAAGAATACTTTTAGAAAATTGTCATTAACAATTCCTAACACTTTAGAGTAGTCAAAAATTAAAATTAAAAAAAATAATTAAATGTGAAGTTTGGCATCATTTGGTGATTTTAAATAGTATAATTAAGTCAGATAGAATTCAGATGGCAAAGGTTTAAAGAGAGTGGATGCTAAAGAACTTGAAAATCATAAAAGGTCAAAGGTTGGAAACAGTAAAAACCTTTTTTGCAAAAATTGCCTAGGTTATCACTAGTAATTTTAGTTTTCGGCAAAAGAGAAAGGCTGATAAAACGATGAGGGGAAAAGAATTCAGAATTTTATTTTTCATTCTCAATCCCTTTGTTTCCAGGCTCTGATAGAATAAAATAACACATATTTATTGAAAGCTAAAATTTCAACATTCAGTTTATCTGAGAGTCATCAGGACTTAGGATATATTATGTTATTATGGTGGCCAAACTGATTTATACCAAAAAACAATGAAGTAATTTATAATAAAAAGCTTAACTGTTAAGCAGACTGCTCTTAGTTTGGGCTGGTCAACATGTTTTAATTCTCCAGGGGAAAAGCTTTCTCAGTGAAGCAAGTTTAAAATTACTAGGTGTTTGTTGGTCATCCCTACCAAGAGAAAGATTTCTCTCCATATCTTCTATCCTTTTCATTGCCATTTTTAATACAGACCAAACTTTATTAAAATTAGGATGCTTTAAAAAAAAAGTAGGATGCTTTTAGGCCCTGGCCAGTGAGCTCAGCATCATCCCAAAACACCAAGGATACAGGTTCCATTCTGTCACAGTATATACAGGAAGCAATCAATGGACACAGGGCTAAGTGGAATAACAAATGAATGCTTCCTTCTCTCTCTTTTTCCTTTCTTCTTTCTGTCTCTCTAAAACCAGTTAATATTTTAAAAAGTGCAATATTTTTTAAAATGTAAAATTTTGGCCCTTGCTAAGACTGATTTTAAACTTCTGAGCGTGAGACTCAGAAATCTCTACGTTTTAACAGCTTCACCACTCAATCCAAATGATCTGAAAGCACATTAGAGAATATTTGGAATGGTCTATACTCACTTCCACTTCCTCACTTTATATATTTTTTTATTCAATTCAGTCTGGCTTCTACTACCTCACTCTGTTCTTCTCTTGTTGAAATATTCCATGAGATCTTAATATTTAGCTCCAATGGCATTATTCTTATTCACTTTTCTAAAACAGTGAAGTTTTTTGCCCCTCTCTCCCTCTTGAGACTTTCTACTTCTAAGCTTCAAAGGTAGCATTCACTCTAGGTTCCCTCCCTACTCACTTAACCTTGTTTGTTTTCTTTGCTGAATCCTATTGCATTGCCTTTGACCATACATCTGTGGTTTGCCCAAAGTTCAGTCCTTATTTTTTCCTTTGATATTTCTAAGCAGTCTTTGAGAACAGTTTCATTCATTCTCATTTCTTTTTCAATTATTTATATTTTTATAATTCCCAACTCTTCATTGCCAATCTTGGGCCTTTTTAAAATTGTAGCTGTTAACCTGCAGTGCTGAACAAGTAGCTGTTTTCAAGGATTAAGTAAGCGTGAGATAGGAGGAGCAAAAAAGCTGTAAGTGGAACTGCTCACATGAAGTCTGGGAAAGATTTAAAAAGTGCTGATGGAATTGTCTCAGATTAGATAGACCCAAGATATGAGACATAACGAGAACCAGGTGGCATTAGCCCAGGAAACATAAAGTTAGTGATTGAGCAGATTGATCCGTCCCAGAGAACCTAAAGCCTCAAGATAGTGTCAGTGTCGAGCAATTGGGGGTCATGAGCAAGGGGCAATAAAACTGATTACAGGCCTGAACAGAGGCAGGTACCAAGGCAAAGCTTGGTCAGAAGCACGATTGGGAGCTCCATACATATTGCTCCAGGAGACTATAAACTGCGGGAACACAGTGCTAAGGCAGTTAGCAAGCAGATAACCTCATATTAGCAGGGGCACTTAAAGGGATAAAAAGATCCATTAGTTTATCTATTAAAGCCTTTAAAAATCACCTAGAGATTTGGATTTACTATGTGTTTAATTTAAGGTGGTCAGAACATTCTAGGATTATCCTATTTGAGGGCAATTTATCTTCCCTCACTCCCTCCTTCTTAAATGTCTAATCATAAAATATTTCAAATAGAAAACAATTCAATGCATATGTAGTCTTCAGAGAGATTAAGAAGATATTAATATTTTACTATAATTGCATCAGATTTCTGTCCTTTTTATAAGGGCTAAATTGACGTGTATAGAGAGCTAAGGACCTTGCCACACATTTTCTCCTCACTTTGTTCCCCAGAGGTTGTCACTCTGCTGAAGTCAGTGTGTGTCACTGTCATGCCTGTTTTTATTCTTTTTCTATAGTGGAAATACTAATAATAAACCTAAAATTTTTAATTCAGTCTTGAGTAAAATTAATAGAAAATGTCTATCTCAGTGGTATTTGAGAGAAACTTGGGCTGAACAAAGGAGTTGAAATAAGTACTTTGAGAAGTCACAGCATTACCCTGACCATTATTCACCTATGGAAGAGAAGAAAATACTAATATTTCACCAACCACTGAAGTAAAATGAGCAAATTAATAACTACTTATGAAACAGGCTAAGCAAGGCAATGACATTATTTAAATCTAAATCTATGTAATTTTTGCTTACTATTTCCATTAAAGTAAAAGTCTTTCTTCAGTGTTCACTGAGGAGAAAGAAGATCTCCAAATTATTCAAGTTTTGGGTTTCTCATCAAAGAATGTGACCATTAACCCTAGAGCATAACTCCAAATCTTGTCTTAGGAAATTTTATATCTCATCTAAGCAATATTTTTGTAATAAGAATATAAATTTTGCCATTTGAGCTATAATATCCTTGCATGTCTTGTAATTATTACCCCAATGCCTGATATATAAGAGTAGTTTCTCTTGCTTATCAGAAAGCTTCAGTGTCCTTGGGTTTAGATTCATCTGGTAGAAAGAAAATTTGTTTTAATTTTTTATAAAGCAGGTGTCTTTAACACATTCAAGTCCAAACACAATGCAAAAAATACAATTAGGCAGAGGAGATAGATGATAGAGGTTTTTTCCCCTCACAATTAGAAGTCTGGATAGCCTGACCAGGCAGTAGCACAGTGCGTAAAACATTGGTCTGGGATGCAGAGGACCCAGGTTCAAAACCCTGAGGTCACAGGCTTGAGTGTGGGCTCATCCAGCTTGAGCGCGAGCTCACCAGCTTAAACACAAGGTCACTGGCTTGAGTATGGGATCATAGACATGAACCCATGGTCACTGACTTGGGCCCAAAGGTCACTGGCTTGAAGTCCAAAGTCATTGGCTTGAGTCCAGGGTCACTGGATTGAGCAAGGGGTTACTCACTCTGCTGTAGACGCCCCCTCCCATCAAGGCACATATGAGAAAGCAATCAATGAACAACTAAGGAGACACAACAAATAATTGATGCTTCTCATCTCTCTCCCTTCATGTCTGTCTGTCCCTATCTGTCTCTCTCTCTGTCTCTGTCTCTGTCACAAAAAAAAAAAAAGTCTGGATAGATGGTCTAGAGAATTATATTGCATTTGGGCAGTATCAGGCATCTCATATCTTTCTATCTTGTTCTTCTCCCATCCTCAACACAGCATTGTCAACTTGTAGTCTAAATGGCAGCTGTCTTTACATGTATATTTCAACTAGAGGAAGAAAGGAAAGGAAAAGCTGAGAGTATACTCTTTCCATATTTAAGGCCATTACCTGTAAATTGTACACCTCTGATCACATTACTTGGAACAGAACCTAGTTATGTTGTTACGTCTAGCTGCAATGGATGCTGGAAAATATAGTCTTTATCTGAGCAACGATGTGCCTAGTTAAAATATGAAAATTCTATTAAAGAAAAGGAAAAATAATAGACATCAAAACTAATCAACAGTCTTGGCACATAAGGCAGTAAGATACCCTTGGTCAATATTGCTATTCACTTTAGGCCAGTCCCCATCACCCACTAGTCTAATATAATATACTTTTCTAATCACCCATTAGTCTAATATAATACCCTTTTCTCTGGAAGATGCAGAGAGAACAGGAGAGACATGGTCCAGTACCTGTAGCAGGTCAGCATAACCAATTTTCCTTCAGAAGGGATGAAGAGACACAGGACAAGACCCAATATAAGAGAAGCTTATTTCTGTCACTGGAAGACGTTTTCCTCCCTCAGAAGCACACAAACACACAAAGTAAAATGGTACCTTAATTTTCTATGAAAAGTAACAGAAAGTGCTTGCAAAAACACAAATATAAATTTGAAAAATAGGATTACACTTTTTTTCAAAATAATATAAAAGACTCAAGTACATTGGAATAACAAAAAGTTCAAGATTAATTACATCTTGCCTGACCAGGCAGTGGCACAGTGGATAGAGCGTCGGACTGGGATGCGGAAGACCCAGGTTCGAGACCCCGAGGTCCCCAGCTTGAGTGCAGGCCCATCTGGCTTGAGCAAAAGCTCGCCAGCTTGGACCCAAGCTCACTGGCTCCAGAAAGGGGTTGTTCAGTCTGCTGAAGGCCTGCAGTCAAGGCACGTATGAGAAAGCAATCAATGAACAACTAAGGTGTCACAATGGCAATGAAAAACTGATGATTGATGCTTCTCACCTCTCTCCGTTTCTGTCTGTCTACCTCTATCTATCCCTCTCTCTGTCCCTGTAAAAAAAGAAATAATTAATTAATTAATTTTAAAAAAAGATTAATTACATCTTAATTTTGATTCAAGGAAATAACTCATGCATCCAACCCAACATACAGGCAAAGTAAAGCTAGTGAGTGGCAAACTTTAGTATGTTGACTCACTCAGAGAACAGGGATTTGTCTATGCCAGGTTCACAGTCCCAAAGATTCTGACTCTTAGGGCTTGAAGATGAGCCTAAAAAACTCCATTTCAAGAATTATCCCAGCTCATCACTTGTATGTTGTCTTGAGAAACCCTCTTTCAATTTTAACATGTAGATAATGAAGAAACTAAAGATTTTGGTGGAGAATAATAACATAATGAGAACTCTGCTTTAGAAAAATTATTCTTGAATTTAGAAAAAGTAGATTGAATCAGAAAAAAAGACCAGTTAGAGAATTATTGCAATAATGCAGATGAAAGGTAATAAGGGTTAAAAACAAGGTTATGACTGGGGGAGGGGGCATAGAGAAACAGAGAAGAAAGAGGTTGAAAAGTCAGACTCCACAGAAATGGCAAAAAATTAGAGTGTATATAAAATCGATAGAAAAATTAAAGGTGGATCAGAAGTTGACATTGATGGAGGAGGAGGATGCTATATGTAATAATATAGCACAAATGCATGAAATTAGCATGATTATGAACACATAAGTTTGAAGTATTAGAATTATTCTGCAAGCAATTTAAAAAACATATTTGGAGCCCTGACCAGATAGTTCGGTTGGCTAGAGTGTTGTCTAGAAGCACAGAGGTTGCCGGTTCAATCCCCAGTCAGGGTAATACAGGAGCAGCTCTATGTTTCTATCTCTCTCTCTCTCTCTCTCTCTCTCTTTCTCTATTTCTCTCTCTCTTTTTCTCCTTTCCTCCCTCACTATAATCAATTTAAAAAAAAATTTTTTAATGTTGTAAAAATACTATCTTAAATAAAAGAAAATAATTATTTGGAGTCAGATAGAGTCAAACTAGGTAGCTGTACAAGTCTTATGCATAAAGATCATAAGGGAGGGGAGGGGAAAGGAATGGAGGGGAGGAAGGAGAAGGGAGGGAAGGGGGGAGCAGAAATAGGAAATCTAAATGTAAGAGATTAGGGGAGGAAACAAAAAGAAGCAAGGTGGGGCCAATAATGGCTGGGGACTGGACTTCATGATCTAGGACAGAGTTCCATAAAAAAGGAAGTAAAATAGTTTGTTAAATTTAAGAGGTTGCCAATTATAAGGCTGGAGAGGATCATTGGCAGTCTTTAAGAGAGCAGTTTCAGTTGGCAGGACTTAGGTGGGTGGCTCCATGTGAGAAAATACACAAGAAGTGAGGAAGGAGAGACAATAAAAGTAAAATTATGAAAAGAAGTTTATGGTAACTTGAGGGCAGAGAAGCACTTTAAAAAGGTAGGGTTCTGTTCTCAGAGTAAACATAAGTTACTCTACGTACGTGCTGAGGGGAAAGTGGAAGTAGAGAAAAATAGAGTGAAATAGAAAGACTATTTGATGAAGCAAAGCAGGGAGAGCATAAAAGAACAAATCAAGACAAGAATGTGTCAGAGTTAGCCAGGGAGATATGCTCCTTCTTTTGAGGGTGAAAGAAGAAAAAAAGTAATAGCTGTCAAGTCAAATTAGAGCAAGATCAAAAAATAAGAGAACTCATATTTGCTGAATTTAATCTTTTCAGAAAAGTAGAAGATGAAGCCACCCGCTTGGGTTGGGGGCAGAGTTTTAATGCTAGTTTATGGACAATTAAATGGATTAAAACTGGAAATGTGTCAATGATAGAAGAATGTAAAAGTTTCTAAGCTACAGGCCTATAATTCAATTACCTACTCCTAATGGCACAACCAGACTGAGAAATACATTTGACTGAACATATCTACCTCAGTGGCTTTCAAGACTGTTTACTGCTCATGTTTTGGAGTTAACTGGCCGTTGGCAGATCTAGACTGGCCTTGATTGGAACAACTCGAGTGACATGATTCTGTTCTTCACATGTCTCATCTTCTAGCAGGATGAGTATATTCCCATGTTGATGACAGATGTACAGGAGAGCAAGCTCAAGCCCTTTTTTGTGTTCTGTCTATGACCATCACATTGGACCAAGCAAGGTACATGGCTAAACCACTGTCAAGGAGGGGACAGGTCACTTACCCCCCCATGGAGGAAGGGCACTGCTAAGATGTGGCTATAGGGAGGGTGAAAAATTAGCACAGTCGCTGAACCTTTGCCTAGTACATAAACAAAGTGAGGAATATATGCTGTTTGTCACAGTAAAGCTGTATCTCAGGTTGAACTAAAGATATATTTAACATTTATATTTTTAAACAATATGTTCTCATATTGGGAATAAGCTTCCAGCTAATGTGCTTAGTGTAATTAGAGCACAGATTTTTTCAATTAATATATTTTCATATTTTTAAAAGTTATGAGTATTACACAATTGGTTCCAAATTACCAGTTACTGCCATGAAGAAAAATAAATGCAAATGAGAAAATAATTAACTCAATACAGTGCAGTTATAAGCAATATCATTTTGATATGGTCTGGGAACTGTGTATTCTTCATTGTATTGCAAAACAAACAAAACAAAAGTTGTAAGAAAAAAAGATATGAATTGGACAAATTAATGTAGGTATATGTTTTAAAGTCCATTCTAAATGACAGACTAGTAAGTAATTTTTTAACAGAGCTTTGAAAATGTCTTATAAAACATAGAAGCTGTTGAAAATCTGCTATAACAAGGCTTTTGCTCTCATCACTCTACACTGGGTCTTTCTGATGTGACCAATGCCCTCCCCATTGCTGAATCCCATCACCGGCACCTGCTCTCTTACTCCTTTTTAATACATTCACTTCATTTGTCTGTTGGGACATTATATTTTCTTAAGTTTTCCTTTTACCTCACCAAGGTTTCCTTCTCAGTCTAGGTTGATTGTTTCTCTTCTTCTCTCACCTCTTAATATCAGAGGTCATCAGGGCTTAGTCCTTGGACCTCTTTTTTTATTTATCTACATTTATTTTTCAGGTAATTTTATCCAGTCTCTTCAGGGGATGGCTTCTGTATCTCCAACTCAGATTTCTTTTCTAAACTCCAGGTTCTTTTTTCATCCTTGCACATGCTCTTGTCAAAACTTGAGGGTTTCTGTCTTTCTCTTTCACTTCACATCTTTTCTCTCCATTGTATCAGAGAAACCCACTGGCTTTGCCTATAAAATGGAACCAGGATTCAATCACTTCTCACCACCTCCACTGTTAGCACCTGCTCCAACCATCATCTTTTAGATGGATTGCTGCAATAGCATCCTTGCCAGTCTACATGATTCCACACTTGCCATCCCCTAGCTTAGTCTCAACAGAGAGATCCTTTTAAAATTTAAGTTAGATCATGTCACACCTTTGATCAAAAATGCACCAATGGCCTGACCAGGTGGTGGTGCAGTAGATAAAGCATCGAACAAGAATGTAGAGAACCCAGGTTTGAAGCCTCAAGGTTGCTAGCTTGAGCACAGGCTCATCCAGCTTGAGCATGAGTTCACCAGCCTGAGTGTGAGATCGTTGGCTTGAGCATGAGATCATACACATGACCCCATGGTTGCTAGCTTGAGCCCAAAGGTCACTAGCTTGAAGCCTAAGGTCGCTGGCTTGAGCAAGGGGTCACTTGCTCTGCTGTAGTCCCCCCCCTACTCCACATCAAGGCACATATGAGAGAGCAATAAATGATCAATAAGGAGCTGCAACCGAGAATTGATGCTTCTCATCTCTCTCCATTTCTGTCTATCTGTCCCTATTTGTCCCTCCTTCTGACCCTCTCTGTCTGTCAAAAAAAAAAAAACCTCAATGGCTCCCTGAAGGTGAACTCCGTACAGGAGCCTATAGGTTCTCTCACCCCTGTTGCTTTGCTGGTATCATCTTCTACCCTCTTCCTGTTCACTCTGCTTCAGCTGTACTGGCCTCCATGCAGTTCCATGAACACATGGGGCATGCTGCAACCTGAGGGCTTCACACTGGCTGTCCTCTTTGCCTGAAATGGTCTATCCCACTCCTTCAGGTCTTTGTTCAATTATCAGCTCCCAATGGAGCTTAACACAAAATCGGACTTCTCACCCTGCCTCCTCCCATAGACACACACTCCCTGTCCCCACCTCAGCTTGATTTTTAAAGTGCTTATCACTTTTTAATGTACTATATAATTAGCTTGTTTATTATGCTTATTTCTCCCCCACTAGAATGTAAGACACACAAATTCAGAGACTTTTCTTCAAGTATACATTCTAAACAGAACAAGGGCTGGCACATACTAGACCCTCAATAAATATGGGTTTAATATATGAATTTACAAATTAATAAATAAAAACTAGTCCAATTATTAAATGCATCTTTCTCATACAGTAAGATGGGTATTTTCCAAAATAAATGCCATTGGAGATATTTTTCATGCATGTTTATTTTTATCGTTCTTTCTACTTTTCTTGTCTTAGAATCTGCATTTCTTAATAATGTATTATTTTTAAATCTATCTGTAATTAAAATTTTCATTCATACTAATACATTGATGAAGAATACCTTCACTAAGTTTGTTTTCTCATTTTCATATACAAATTTCAACTGGAACCTAACTAAAATGTCTTTACTTCTAATACTTTTAAATGCAATGTATGTAGGAAGTTAGCATGTCATATATTTTAGTTATAATCATTCCAATGTCTGAATTGATAGTCATTTTAATTGGGGAAACAGTATCAAAAAAGAGTTATTTTTTCCAGTAGTGCCAACTGAGCTGTCATTGCCATCTTTCTGTTTGTGAGCTGAAAGCAATAGACTCTTGCCACTTAATAAACTTTGCTAGGCAGACAGAAGACCTACACGTCACACGCTTGAGTGACTCTCTCCTTCAGTAGCTCCCACAAGTCCAGTGTTTCCTCCTTCCTTGCCCTTCCAATATTTTATCTCATTCTACTTTCAATAACGCAAGTTCCCAGCATTAGTTACATGCTTCATTCCTAATCTCATGATCTCACTTCAAAACACTACATGATCAGAATGGATGAGTCATGGCAAACGCAGACGAACCCCAGACCCACTGAGTAGCCCATGAGACAGTTGTCAGCAATGCGTTATCATCCAGATCCTTGCACCTCTCTCTCTCTCTCCTCAATCCTCATTCGACAACATCTCATATTCTTCCTCCTACCTAAGGTGAAATAAGTGAGTTCTGCTCCTGACCTTTGTCCCACAAATGTATAGTCACCGACCAAGGGCTCTCCACCATCTCATTCCCTGGTCATTTCACCGTACCTTTCTCATTCTTCCTTTCTTCTATAGATAGTTGTTAACTTAAGGACATCTTATCCCCAGCTGAATTTACAGTGCTTGCTGAAAGTATTTCTTTTAAATTTGTAAAAGCTGTCTTTTTATATCAAAGTTTAAAATCATTAGCATTCCTCTCCATTGGAGGCAAATGTGTATACTATTCAGAAGGAGATAATTGAAGCTATGGCCAAAGAGCTATAAATTTAAATCACCTTTTCCCTAATGTGAACCTCATTGTGCACCAAAATAAAACAAAACAGACAAATGGAGACAAAAGAAAATGAAGTAATCATTTGATTTAGAGGATAAAATCTTAGGTAAAAAAATAGCCTTGCTTCTTTTTAATTGACGACTATAGATAATCTGTCCCAGTCTTCTCATTTTATCCATATAAGGTTGTAACATCTACTTCCTGGAGTGTGACAATAAAGCTAAGGTCTCTGAAATAAATCTGTAGACTTAAAATGGTTTAAGGACATTCATGACTATTGATAAAAAGCCTAGCAATAATTAGACCACCAACTTAAAAGCATAGATTTTTTAAAAAGCCTGTAAAAAAATTGCCTATCTTATTCATAATAAACAAAATACAATTATAAGACTCAGCTGTAAGATTTATGAATAACTCTACTACAGTATATATGTGAAGATATATGCACATTTACCCTCTTCATTTATGCACATTTTCAGTTCAAATTTTAATCATAAAATGCTTCAACCATAAAAAGTATATAAAATACTATAACATTTACCTATTAACACACCACTAACACTAAACATATGTTAACATTTTCTATTATATGTTTTAGATCTTTCCTTTTGTTGAAGAAATAAAATGTTACCATTAAAATTAAAGTGCTGCTTCCCTTCCTTTCATCTTTCTTTTCTCTCAAACAAGTTGCTGTATATCATTCCCATATAAGTTTTGGAAATTTCACTCATGTAAAGAAAATGTACTACCGTTTATATGTTTTAAAATGTTACATATATACCAAACACACCCTTTAACCTTTCACCTCTTAAAAATATTTCTGAAATTTATCTGTGCAGTACCTGCTGATCTAGTTGATTTGGACAGCTCAGTAATGTGATACCAAAAGACAATTATATATGTTTTTCTTTATAAATATAAATTTCTTCCTTAGAGCATAATTGCTGGATTACAGCAGACAACAATCTTCATTTACAGCACCATTAGTAATACATAACCTCTCCAGTAGGTGTCATCAGAATTATTGTTTTAGTCATTAGGTTTGATATGGTATGTCTATGACATCAAATTTGTATTTCCCTAAATATTAGCCGTGTTGAGAATCTTTTCAAATTTTTCTTAAAATTCAGTTTTTTATTTATTAATTACCTATCACAGACTTTACCTATCAGGTTAGGTTTCTTTTTATCATTAATTTGTAGAAGCTCTTTATATATTCTGTATCACATACTTTGACAGTTATATGCATTACAAATTTCTAGTAGTTTTTAATCTCTTTTTACATTTCTTATATCTTTAAAATTTTATTATGCACTCAGTTTTTTAATATTTTTCTTATCAGTTTATGCTTTTGCATCAGATATAAGAAACCTAGACCTGATATAATTAAATTATTATTTTCCCATGTTTTCTTCTAAATATTTATTTTGTTTTTTAAATTTAGGCTTTCAGTCCATTTGGAATTCAATTTGTATATATGTACCACTATAAACTTTTTTCATTTCAATAATTTTCACAGTATAATATGTTTAATAATCTATTTTGTTTCTTTGATATAATATGTTACATTCATCAAATAAATAGGTTTGGTTGTAAATTCCCTTTTTTTCCCAATAGGTTTGTCCATTCTTGTGTCAACCCTTACATATTTTATTTCTACAAATTTACAAAAGTTTTAATATCTTGTCAGGAGAATCCACCACTGTTCTTCTTCTTCAATATTTGTTGACGATTTTTGGGCCTCTGTATTTCCACAATAAATGTTAGGTTAGATTGTCAAATCCCTTTAAAAAGAAACTGATAACTTTTTCATACAAAGTGCATTGAATTTATAGATTAACTTGGAATGTTTCTATCTTAATGACTTTGAGTCTTCCCATCCATAAATCACTGTATCATAATTGTGCTACATTTGTCCAATCATTTCTTTCTTTAATGTAGCTTTATAATTTCTTCTATAAAAATTTTAACAATCTTTTATGTCTTTTTGGATACCCATAGTTTGTTTCACATTTTAAATGATATGTAATCTTTTATAGTACATTGTCTAAGAGAGACTGTCTACCAAGTGATTAGCATTACTAGGTTGGATTTTGAAACCAAAACGCTTGAGTTCAAATCCTGGCTTTGCCATTTAGAGTGTGAATTACCTTAAAGCAAGTCATTTACCCTCTCTGTACCTCTAGGAAAGAGTTCATTTATCTATAAAATCAGGGATTCTAGAAATAACTACATCAAATGATTGTTGTGATAATCACATAAATAAGCAGAGAGAGAGAGAGATACAGAAACATGTAGAACAGTTCCTGGCACATGGCAAATGTAAATTTGTTGAATCAGAATGGGTTAGGGCATACTGCATTACCAAGTAACCCTGAAATCTCAGAGACTGAGAGCAAGAAAGTTTGTTTCTCATTTATGCTGCATGTCTGGCATACATAAGTTGGAGTACTTCTTTGTTTTGTCCTCACCCCAGGGCTCAAACTGATAAATCAGTTATATAGAAGATTGCCACATTCTGAGGAACAATAAAAAAGTATAGCAAGTCATATACTAGCTCTTAAAGCTTTCCTTGGAAGTTACAGGCATCACTTCTTCTTCCATTTCGTTGGTCATAGCAAGTCATTTGATTAAGCCTAGGTTCAAGGGGACAAAAAAGTAAGTCCCTACTAAAATATATTTAGTGAACAGCGTTAACAGCTCTCAAAGTTGTTGTTACTTGTTTGATCACTGTTTACAAAAATTTAGTTTTTAAAAAACTTAAATTCTGTCAACTTGATAAACTATCTTATTAGTTTTAATAGTTTGGAGCTTCTGTTGACTTTTCTTCATAAATATTTCATGGTTTACAAATAATGATGGTTTTGTCTTCTTTTCCAATTCTTATATGATTTCACTCATGTGTCCGCATGTTGAGATATGTTGCTGTGCTGGCTAGAACATCTAGTAAAATGTTGAAGAAATAAAAACCAAAAAAAATAGTGTATATTGTCAGCCCTTTTAATTTTTGCAAATTTAGTCTGTTCGAAGCATCTCATTTTTGTATTAGTTGGTATTTCTTCAATTACAATGAAATTGAATATTTTTTTGGCTGAAGAGAGGGGCTTGTCTTGGCCATGCAACTTTCCCTCTCATGAACTATCAATTCACACCCTTTGTAACTTTTCTACTGCACTGTTTGCCTTTTTCGTATTAATATGTAAAATGCTTATATATTAAGATACTAATCCTCTGCTGGCTAAGTGCATTTTAATATGTGGCCTATATATGATTTTTTAATGATGTATTTTGTCATATAGAAATTTAATGTAGTCAAATTCTGTCCTTCATGTTTTGAGTTTTGTGTCTTTTTAAAAAAATTCTATCAAAAGATTATATAAATATTTTTCTACACTTCCTTCTAAATGATTTTAAATTTACTTTTCATATTTAAGTCCCTTAATCTATCTGGAATTTATCAATGAGCCACATGTAGTAGGATACTTAGGGGAGGTACATTAACAATGAATACAGAAATTTACTTGATGCCAACATATCTAATTATTAAAAAATGTTTTTTATGACAGAGGGGCAAGATGGCGATGGAGTAAGTGAATGTACCAACTGCCAAATCCCTGAACCAAAGTGGATTATAACTTGATTTTAAGAACCATCATCTGGATAAACCAACACTGAAGTGAACTGAGAGGACTGTTCAACTGGGGAACACTGAAGAAGCAACATTGAAACTGGTAGAAAAAGAGAAAACGCGGAAAGGGCTACCTAGCTCCCCAGAGCAAAAGGCAGCCCAGAGAGACTCCTGTGGCGAGAAGAGAGGCCAGAGGAAAGGTAGGGACCCAGGTCCCAGGAACAAAGCCCCAGCCTACAGCCCCAGAGCACAGAAGAGGCATATAGACAGTATTTAGCTGTGAAACAGGTTAGGAGAAAGAGACAGTTGTCTCAGACCCAGGATTCTTCTTAAAGGGACAGTGCAGAAAAACCTCTCTCACAACCACTCATCCGGGACTCCAGGAGACAGGAAGAGAAGAGAGGACTGGAGCAGCAGGAAAAGAGTGCACTCTGGAAGGCAAAGGGAGACAAGCTTTGAGGGACAACCACCCTAAACCCTGGGCTGAGTCACTCCACAAATCTAAAATATTTCCCCTGGAACCAGCAAGGGGAAGCAGGAAACCAGCCAAACAGGCTCCCCTGTGGCAATTACAACACAGTCGCTTAAAAGGAAGGAGCATTCAGGACTACAGTATGGACTGGTAGGGTCTGAGCTGCAACGCCCCAACCAAATTTGCTGAGGGCTTGCTGGAGGGCGGGAGGCAGTGGGAGGCAGAAGCATGGTTCTGTCCAAGGGCAGAGGCCTAGGCAGCTGCTGTGAGCTCGGTCTAGCCCAGCAAGAGAAAAGGGGACACACAAAAGTGGTCAGGCGGCTACAGGCCCGACTGCGACCCCACGTGCGGGGGGGAAAAGCGGAAGCCCAGAATGGGCGGAGGTCCGCAACTGGGCAGGGGCAAGTGGGTGGGCAGCCTCACCTGGCCTTCAAGGCTTGAAGCCCTGCAAGAACCAGTTTTGCCCAGCGGAGGTGGGGCGGAATACCTGGATCTCAGTTGAGTACGCACCAGCAGCCGGGTCGAGGAGCCGAGAATGGCAGGGGTGGGGCGAAAGCCTGGCTGCCGGCTGAATGCGCACCAGCAAGCCCTCCCAGCTGAGGAACAGAGCTTGGCAGGGGCAGAATGAAAGCCTATCTTGCAGCTGAGCGCACACCAGAAGCCCCTCTTAGCAGGAGAAACCGGCTGACAGGGACCAGCAGCTGAGCAAAAGGGCTCACCCTTGCCTTGGTGCCCAGGCTTGTGGAACAATTGTGGTGAGCAATCCCACCCGTGGGAGAGGGGCGAAGGTTGAGATGGCTAAGGCTTATAGAGCCTGGCACAAGTACATAGCCACTCCCACAGAGGTGAGGCGGAGACCCCAGCAGCCGCAGACACTGGCGGGAGCAACACCCATACTCAATAGCCCTAGGAAGCAACAGAGGGGGTGGAAGGCCTGCAGACAGACAACACCTAGGGAACACAGAGGCAACACCCATTGGATTCCAGTAGCTAAACCCTTCTTACACACAGACAAAATGGGCAGACAGAGAAATGCAACCAAAATGAATCAAGAGAAATCCCCAAAGAAGGCCCTGAATGAATCAGATATAACCAAACTACCTGATGCAGAGTTTAAAATAATGATAGGTAGAATATTCAAAGAGCTTAGAGCAACAATGGATAGTCATTATAAACACCTAAATAAAGAGATAGCAAGTATAAAAAAGAAAATGGAAATAATAAAAATGAATCAGACAGAAATGACAAATACAGTATCAGAACTGAAGACAACAATGGAAGAAATTAAAAGCAGGATGGATGAGGCTGAGGATTGATTCAGCAAGTTAGAGAACAAAATAAACAAAGGCACAGAAGCAGAGTAGAAAAAAGAAAAGAGACCCAAAAAATGTGAGGAAACGCTAAGGGAGCTCAGTGACAACATGAAGAGAAATAACATCCACATCATAGTGGTTCCTGAAGAGGAAGTAAAAGAACAAGAGATAGAAATTTTGTTCAATCAAATCATAGCTGAAAACTTTCTTAAATTAAGACGGGAAAGCGTTTCATATGTTCAAAAAGCACAGAGAACACAATTAAAGAGAAACCCAGAGAAATCTACACCAAGACACATCATAGATAAAATACCAAAGCTAAGTGATAAAGAGAAAAGTTTAAAAGCTGCTAGAGAAAAAAAGGTTATCACCTACAAAGGAGCCCCCATAAGGATGACATCTGACTTCTCAACAGAAACACTTGAGGCCAGAAGGGAATGGCAAGATATATTCAAAGTAATGCAGAACAAGAACCTACAACCAAGACTATTCTATCAAGCAAGGCTAACATTTAAAATTGAAGGAGAAATAAAGAGCTTCCCAGACAAAAAAACCTCAAGGAATTCAGTAAAACCAAACCAAATCTGCAGGAGATGCTAAAGGGAATGTTGTGAACAGTTCAAAGGGAGAAAAGAATATAGCAAAAAATAAATAAATACAGCTTTAAAGAATAAAATGGCAATAAACAACTACATATCAATAATAACCTTAAATGTAAATGGATTAAATGATCCAATCAAAAGACATAGGGTAGCTGCGTGGATAAAGAAAGAGGACCCATACATATGCTGTCTACAAGAGACACACCTTAAAACAGAAGATGCACATAAACTAAAAGTAAAAGATGGAAAAAAATATTTCACGCAAATAAAAATGAAAAAAAAAAAAAAAAGCCGGGGTAGCAATACTTATATCTGACAAAATGAACATGAAAACAAAGGATTTAGTAAGAGATAAAGAAGAAAACTACATAATGATAAAGGAAACAATTCAACAGAAAGAGATAACCATTAAAAATATCTGCGCAAAAAATGAAACTAGACCATCAACTTACACCATTCACAAAAACAAACTCAGAATGGATAAAAGACTTAAATGTAAGCCGTGAAACCATAAGCATCTTAGAAGAAAACATAGATAGCAAGCTTCTGATATTTGTAGCAGCAACATATTTGCCGATTTATCTCCACGGGCAAATGGTATAAAAGGCAAGATAAACAAATGGGACTATATCAAACTAAAAAGTTTTTGCACAGCTAAAGACAATAAGAACAGAATAAAAAGACAAAACACACAATGGGAGAACATATTCGACAGCACATCTGATAAGGGGTTAATAACTAAAATTTATAAAGAACTTATAAAACTCAACAACAGGAAGACAAACAATCCAGTCGAAAAATGGGCAAAAGAAATGAATAGAAATTTCTCCAAAGAGGACATACAGATGGCCAATAGGCATATGAATAAATACTCAACATCACTAATCATTAGAGAAATGCAAATTAAAACCACAATGAGATATCACCTCACACCAGTCAGAATGGCACTCATCAGCAAAACAACACAGAATAAGTGCTGGCGAGGATGCGGAGAAAAGGGAACCCGCCTGCGCTGCTGGTGGGAATGCAGACTGGTGCAGCCACTGTGGAAAACAGTATGGAGATTCCTCAAAAAATTAAAAATCAAACTGCCTTTTGACCCAGCTATCCCACTTATAGGAATATACTCTAAGAACACCATAGCACTGTTCGAAAAGAAGAAATGCGCCCCCATGTTCATGGCAGCATTGTTCACAATAGTGAAGATCTGGAACCAGCCCAAGTGTCCGTCAGAAGACGAGTGGATTAAAAAGCTATGGTACATATATACTATGGAATACTACTCAGCCATAAGAAATGATGACATTGGATCATTTATAAAAAAATGGATGGACCTTGATAACATTATATGGAGTGAAATAAGTAAATCAGAAAAAAAGAAAAACTGAGAACAGCATGATTTCATACATAGGTGGGACATAAAAGTGAAACTATGAGACATGGACATGATTACGGGGTGGGGGGAGGGAGGGAAGAGTGGGATAGGGAGGAGGGGAGGGACACAGGGAAAATCAGATAGAAGGTGACAGAGGACAATTTGACTTTTGGTTACGGGTATGCAACACAACTGAATGATAAGATAACCTGGAGATGTTTTCATTGTACATATGTACCTTGATTTATTGGTGTCACCCCATTAAAATTAATAATAATGAAATAAATAAAAATATCTGCGCACCACCTGACCAGGCAGTGGCACAGTGGATAGAGCATTGAACTGGGATGGGGAAGATCCAGGATCGAGTCCCCAAGGCCACCAGATAAAGCACAGGCCCATCTGGCTTGAGCTAAAAGCTCACCAGCTTGGATCCAAGATCAAGGACTTCTGCAAGGAGTGGCTCCATCTGCTGCAGGCCCATGGTCAAAGCACATGTGAGAAAGTAATCAATTAACAACTATGGTGTTGCAAAGGCAACAAAAAACTAATGATTGATGCTTCAAACCTCTCTCTATTCCTGTCTGTTGGTCCCTATCTCTCCCTTTCTCTGACTCTCTCTCTGTCCCAGTACTTAAATAAATTAAATAAATATCTATGCACCAAACATAGGAGCCCCAACATACATGAAGCAGACTTTGATGAATATAAAGGGTGAGATTAACAGCATAAGTATAATGGTAGGGGATTTCAATACCCCACTAGATAACTGGATAGATCCTCAAGAAAAAAAATTGACAAAGAAACAGCTGACTTAAAGGATATACTAGATCAACTCGATTTAATAGACATCTTCAGAAGTTTTCACCCTAAAGCAGTAGAATATACATTCTTTTCAAGCGCTCACGGTACATTCTCTAGGATAGACCACATGTTAGGACACAAATATGATTTCAACAAATTTAAAAAACTTGAAACCATATCAAGCATTTTCTCTGATCACAATGGCATGAAACTAGAATTTAACTACAAAAGAAAACCCAAGCAATACTCAAACACTTGGAAACTAAATAGCATGTTATTAAATAACAAGTGGATTAACAATGAGATCAAAGAAGAAATAAAAAAGTTCCTAGAAACGAATGATAATGAGCATACATCAACTCAAAATTTATAAGAAACAGCAAAAGCAGTACTGAGAGGGAAGTTCATAGCACTACAGGCATATCATCAGAAGCTAGAAAAAGCTCAAATAAGCAACTTGACGCCTTATCTAAAAGATATAGAGAAACAACCACAAATAAAGCCCAGGACTAGTAGAAGGAAGGAAATAATAAAGATCAGAGTGGAAATAAATGACATAGTAGCTAAGGAAAAAATACAGAGGATCAATAAAACCAAAAGCTGATTCTTGGAAAAGGTAAACAAGATTGATGAATCTTTAACTAGACTCACCAAGAAAAAAAGAGAGAGGACTCAAATAAATAAAATTAGAAATGAGAGTGGAGAAATAACAATTGACACACCAGAAACACAAAGTATTGTAAGAAAATACTATGAAGAACTCTATGCCAAAATATTAGACAACCTAGGTGAAATGGACAAATTTCTTGAATCATATAATTTTCCAAAAATCAATCTGGAAGAGTCAGAACATCTAGACAGACCACAAATGAGATCAAAAAAGTTATCAAAAAACTCCCAACAAAGAAAAGTCCTGGGCCTAATGGCTTCACAAGTGATTCTATCAAAAATTCAAAGAAAAACTAATTCCTATCCTCCTCAAGCTATTTCAAAAAATTCAAGAGAAAAGAACACTTCCAAACTCCATTTATGAAGCGAGCATAATTCTGATCCCGAAAAAAGGCAATGACAGCACAAAGAAAGAAAATTATAAGCCAATATCCCTGATTAATTTAGGGTTAATTGCAGATGATATGATATTGTATATAGAAAGCCCTAAAGTCTCTGTCAAAAAACTACTGGAGCTTATAAATGAATTCAGCAAGGTGGCAAGATATAAAATTAATACTCAGAAATCAGAGGCATTTCTATATACCAACAATGAACTGTCAGCAAAAGAAATTAAGGAAACAATCCCCTTCACTATTGCAGTCAAAAAAATAAAGTACTTAGGAGTAAATTTAACCAAGGAGGTTAAGAACTTGTATTCAGAAAATTATAAAACATTGATAAAAAAATCAAGGAAAATACAAACAAGTGGAAGCATATACGGTTCTCATGGCTAGGAAGAATAGACATCATTAAAATGTCTATACTACCCATAGCAATTTATAAATTCAATGCATACCAATTAAAATACCAAGGACATACTTCAAAGATATAGAACACATATTCCAAAAATTTATATGGAACCAAAAAAGAACACGAATAGCCTCAGCAATCTTAAAAAGAAAAAATAAAGCAGGAGGTATCACTCTTCCAGATATCAAGGTTTACAACAAGGCCATTATACTCAAGACAACCTGGTACTGGCATAAGAACAGGCACATAGATCAATTGAACAGAACAAAGAACCCAGAAATAAACCCACACCTTAGTGGACAACTAATATTTGACAAAGGAGAAAAGAGCATACAATGGAATAAAGACAGCCTCTTCAACAAATTGTGTTGGGAAAATTGGACATCTACCTGCAAAAAAATGAAAATAGACCATCAACTTACAACATTCACAAAAACAAACTCAAAATGAATAAAAAACTTAAATGTAGCCGTGAAACCATAAGCATCTTAGAAGAAAACATAGATAGCAAGCTTCTGATATTTGTAGCAGCAACATATTTGCCGATTTATCTCCACGGGCAAATGGTATAAAAGGCAAGATAAACAAATGGGACTATATCAAACTAAAAAGTTTTTGCACAGCTAAAGACAATAAGAACAGAATAAAAAGACAAAACACACAATGGGAGAACATATTTGACAGCACGTCTGATAAAAGGTTAATAACCAAAATTTATAAAGAACTTATAAAACTCAACATCGGGAAGACAAACAATCCAATCAAAAAATGGGCAAAAGAAATGAATAGAAATTTCTCCAAAGAGGACATACTGATGGCCAATAGGCATATGAAAAAATGCTCAACATCACTAATCATTAGAGAAATGCAAATTAAAACCACAATGAGATATCACCTCACACCAGTCAGAATGGCACTCATCAGCAAAACAACACAGAATAAGCGCTGGCGAGGATGTGGAGAATAGGGAACCCTCCTGCACTGCTGGTGGGAATGCAGACTGGTGCAGCCACTGTGGAAAACAGTATGGAGATTCCTCAATAAATTAAAAATTGAACTGCCTTTTGACCCAGCTATCCGACTTATAGGAATATACCCTAAAAACATCATAGCACTGATAGAAAAGAAGAAATACGCCCCCATGTTCATAGCAGCATTGTTCACAATAGCGAAGATCTGGAAACAGCCCAAGTGTCCATCAGAGGACGAGTGGATTAAAACTATGGTACATATATACTATAGAATACTACTCAGTCATAAGAAATGATGACATCGGATCATTTATAACAAAATGGAAGGACCTTGATAACATTATATGGAGTGAAATAAGTAAATCAGAAAAGAAACCTGAGAACAGCATGATTTTATACATAGGTGGGACATAAAAGTGAGACTATGAGACATGGACAAGAGAGTGGTGGTTACGGTTTTGGGTGAGGGAGGAGAGGGTGGGATAGAGAGAAGAGGAGGGGCACAGGGAAAACCAGACAGAAGGTGACAGAGGACAATTTGACTTTGGGTGATGGGTATGCAACATAATTGAATGATAAGATAACCTTGAGATGTTTTCTTTGTACATATGTACCCTGATTTATTGGTGTCACCTCATAAAAATTAATAATAATACAAAAAAAGAAATGTAAATTAGAAAAAAAGAAAATTATAGGCCAATATCCCTGATTAATTTAGATGCTAATATTCTCAAAATATTAGCCAAACGGATTCAGTAATATATAAAAAAAATTACATACACCATGATCAAGTGGGATTTATTCTGGAGAGGCAAGGTTGGTTCAATATTCGCATATCAATAAAGGTGATTCATCACATAAACATAAGGAAGGAAAAAAATCACATGATAATTTCAATAGATGCAGAAAAAGCATTTGATAAAATCCAGCACCCATTCATCAGCAAAACTCTCAGGAAAGCCTGACAAGGCGGTGCACAGTGGATAGAGCATCGGACTGGAATGCAAAAGACCCAGGTTCAAAACCCTGGGCTCGCCAGCATGAGCACAGGCCCATCTGGTTTGTGCAAAAAGATTGCCAGCTTGAACCCAAGGTTGCTGCCTCGAGCAAGGGGTTTCTCGGTCTGCTGAAAACCCGCGGTCAAGGCACATGTGAGAAAGCAATCAATGAACAACTATGGTGTCGCAATGGCAACGAGAAACAAATGATTGATGCTTCTCACCTCTCTCTGTTCCTGTCTGTCTGTCCCTATCTATCCCTCTCTCTGACTCTCTCTCTGTCCCAGAAAAAAAAATCTCTGTAAAGTTGGAATATAGGAAACATTCCTTAACATGATAAAGGCCATCTATGACAAACCCACAGCAAACATCATACTAAATGGGAAAATATTAAAAGCAATTCCCTTAAGATCACGAACCAGGCAGGGGTGCCCCCTTTCACCACTCTTATTCAACATAGTTCTGGAAGTCTTAGCCACAGCATTTAGAAAACAAGAAGAAATAAAAGGCATCCAAACTGGAAAAGAAGAAGTAAAACTGTCATTATTTGCAGATCATATAACATTGTATAGAGAAAACCCTAAAGTCTCAGTCAAAATACTACTGGACCTGATAAATGCATTCAGCAAGGTGGCAGGATATAAAATTAATACTCAGAAATATGAGGCATTTCTATATACCAACAATGAACTGTCAGCAAAAGAAATTAAGGAAACAATCCCCTTCACTATTGCAACCAAAAATATATAGTACCTAGGAGTAAATTTAACGAAGGAGGTTAAGGACTTTTACTCAAAAAATTATAAAACATTGATAAGAGAAATCAAGGAAGATACAAACAAGTGGAAGCATATACCGTGCTCATGGTTAGGAAGAATAAACATCATTAAAATGTCTATATTACCCAAAGCAATTTACAAATTCAATGCAATACCTATTAAAATACCAATGACATACTTCAAAGATATAGAAAACATATTCCAAAAATTTATATGTAACCAAAGAAGAACATGAATAGCCTCAGCAATCTTAAAAAGAAAAAATAAAGCAGGAGGTATCACTCTTCCAGATATCAAGGTACACTACAAGGCCATTGTAATCAAGACAGCCTGGTACTGGCATAAGAACAGGTGCATAGATCAATGGAACAGAACAGAGAACCCAGAAATAAACCCACAGCTTTATGGACAACTGATATTTGACAAAGGAGGTAATAGCATACAATGGAGTAAAGACAGCCTCTTTATCAAATGGTGTTGTGGAAATTGGACATCTACCTGCAAAATAATAAAACTAGACCATCAACTTACACCATTCACAAAAACAAACTCAAAATGAATAAAAGACTTAAATGTAAGCCGTGAAACCATAAGCATCTTAGAAGAAAATATAGGCAGCAATTTCTCCGACATTTGTCACAGCAATATATTTGCCGATTTATCTCCTCGGGCAAATGAAATAAAAGGCAGAATGAACAAAGGGGACTATATCAAACTAAAAAGTTTTTGCACAGCTAAAGACAATAAGAACAGAATAAAAAGACAAACCACACAATGGGAGAACATATTCGACAACACGTCTGATAACACGTTAATAACCAAAATTTATAAAGAACTTATAAACCTCAACATCGGGAAGACAAACAATCCAATCAAAATATAGGCAAAAGAAATGAATAGAAATTTCTCCAAAGAGGACATACAGATGGCCAATAGGCATATGAAAAAATGCTCAACATCACTAATCATTAGAGAAATGCAATGAGATACCAACTCACACCATCAGAATGGAGCTCATCAGCAAAACAACACAGAATAAGTGCTGGCGAGGATGTGGAGAAAAGGGAACCCTCCTGCACTGCTGATGGCAATGCAGACTGGTGCATCTACTCTGGAAAATGGTATGGAGATTCCTCAAAAAGTTAAAAATCAAACTTCCTTTTGACCCAACTATCCCACTTATAGGAATATACCCTAAGAACACCATAGCACTGTTCGAAAAGAAGAAATGTGCCCCATGTTCATGGCAGCATTGTTCACAATAGCGAAGATCTGGAAACAGCCCAAGTGTCCGTCAGAGAACGAGTGAATTAAAAAGCTTTGGTACATATATACTATGGAATACTACTCAGCCATAAGAAATGATGACATTGGATCATTTACAACAAAATGGATGGACCTTGATAACATTATATGGAGTGAAATAAGTAAAACAGAAGAAAACTGAGAACTGCATGATTTCATACATAGGTGGTACATTAAAATGAGACTATCAGACATGGACAAGAGTGTGGTGGTTATGGGGTGGGGAGGGAGGATAAGAAGGAAGAGGGGGCAGGGGAGGGGCACAAAGAAAATCAGATGGAAGGTAACAGAGGACAATTTGACTTTGGGTGATGGGTATGCAACATAATTGAATGACAAGATAACCTGGAGATGTTTTCTTTGAACATATGTACCCTATTTATTAATGTCACCCCATTAAAATTAATTTTAAAAAGACATTTAAAATTAAAATATATTGAGTACAGTATTCATGTAACTGGCAAAGATGATGTAGTAATCTGATACATGAAGACCGTGAAATTATGATAAAAATGAGATTATAAGACAAAAGAAAATGTTTTTTTATGAAGAACTTTAATTGTATCTCTGAGAGCCCCTAATGTTCTGCAGAGTACAGTTTGGAAAATTCTGGAACCAGCAAATCTATCTAAAGTTTCTAGAAAAGGGAAGGAAACCAGTTATTCTGTGTCCCTAATGTGGAAAGTACTACGATAGGCATGGTCCTATACTTTGTTTAATCCTCAAAAAAATGTGGTTACATATACTTTTTTTTACTTTAAAGAGAGAGAGGAAGGGAGAGAGAGAAAAAGAGAGAGAGAGATAGAAAAATTGGTTTTGTTGCTCCACCCATCTATGCGTTCATTAGTTGATTCCTGTATGTTCCCTGACTGGGGATCAAACCTGCAACCATGGTGTATAAAGATGGTCCTCTATCCAACTTAGCTACCAAGCCAGGTTTAAAATTTTATTTGTTTAAATACTATTTTACAGATACCTAAGATCATATAGCTAACTAACTATAAGAATAGAATTTGAAGCCAGATTTCTTTGACTTTAGAGTTCATTTCCTCCCATTTTCTTCTTGCCACAATTCCACTGAGTATTCTATAAGGCTAGATTGATTACAACAAAAGACATAAAGTACCTAGGAGTAAACTTAACCAAGGAGATTAAATACTTGTACTCGGAAAATTATAAAACATTGATAAAAAAAATCAAGGAAGATACAAACATGTGGAAGCATATATCATGTTCATGGATAGAAAGAATAAACAGTATTAAAATGTCTATATTACCCAAAGCAATTTATAAATTCCATGCAATACCAATAAAAATACTAATGACACACTTCAAAGATATAGAACACACACTCCAAAAATTTATATGGAACCAAAAAGAACACAAATAACCTCAGAAATCTTGAAAAGGAAAAATAAAGTCGGAGGTATCACACTTCCTGATATCAAGTTATAATACAAGACCATTGTACTCAAAACAACTTGGTACTAGCTTAAGAACAAGCATATAGATCAATGGAACAGAACAAAGAACCCAGAAATAAACTCACACCTTTGTGGACAACTGATATTTGACAAAGGAGGAAAGAGCATACAATGGAATAAAGACAGCCTCTTCAACAAATGGTGTTGGGATAATTGGACATCTAACTGCAAAATAAATGAAATTAGACCATCAATTTACACCATTCACAAAAATGAACTCAAAATCAATAAAAGACTTAAATGTAAGCCATTAAACCATAAGCATCTTAAAAGAAAACATAGGCAGTAAGCTCTCTGACATCTCTTGCAGCAATATATTTGCTGATTTATCTCCGCGGTCAGGTGAAATAAAAGAAAGGATAAATAAATGGGACTATATAAAACTAAAAAGCTTTTGCACAGCTAAAAACAATAAGAACACAATAAAAGTACAACTTACACAATGAGAGAACATATTCGACAATATGTCTGATAAGGGGTTAATAACCAAAATTTATAAAGAACTTGTAAAATTCCACACTGGGAAGATAAACAATCCAATCAAAAAATGGGCAAAAGAAATGAATAGACACTACTCCAAAGAGGACATACAGATGGCCAATAGGCATATGAAAAATGCTCAGTATCACTAATCATTAGAGAAATGCAAATTAAAACCACAATGAGATATCACCTCACACCAGTCAGAATGTCACTTATCAACAAAACAACACAGAATAAGTGCTGGCGAGGATGTGGAGAAAAGGGAACCCTCCTGCATTGCTGGTAGGAATGCAGACTAGTGCAGCCACTGTAGAAAACAGTATGGAGATTCCTCAAAAAATATAAAATGGAAATGCCTTTTGACCCAGCCATTCCACTTTTGGGAATATATCCCAAGAACACCATAACACTGGTTCAAAAGGATAAATGCGCCCCCATGTTTATGGCAGCATTGTTCACTATAGTGAAGATCTGGAAACAGCCCAAGTGTCCGTCAGTGGACGAGTGGATTAAAAAGCAGTTGTACATATACACAATGAAATACTATGGGGCCATAAATAAGAAGAAAATCTTACCTTTTGTGACAACAGGAATGAACCTGAAAACTATTATGTTAAGTGAAATAAGAAAGAAAAATATCATATGACCTCACTCATTTGAGGAATCCAATGAACAATATGAACTGAGGACTGGAATTGAGAAAGAGGAGAGATTCAAAGGGACCAGAGGAAAAGGGGACAGAGGGAAAGGGGATGATCAAATAGGATAAACATGAAGGGAAGGGGGGAGGGCGCTGTGGGGAGGTGGCAAGGGAGATGTTGAAGGGAATTCAGGGGAGGGGGGATGCATTTGGGGTGACTCTAGAATCTATGTAAACACAATAAATTTAAATAAATAAATAAATAATAAATATTTTTTTAGCTAGATTGATACATTAAGATTTTAAGACAAAGTTAAACACTGAAAAAGAGAGGAATAACTCTGATAGAAAGTTTACTTGTTTTAAATACCTAAGTAAGCTATGTGTCTTTAGTACAACCTAGATTTTTACAATTATTTTAAACTTTAAAATACCAGGATTCAAGTATTGTAAACCAGAGTTTAAACCTGTTATACCAAGCAACTTATTTTCGTAGCCTCAGTTCAAGGAGGATAATAACAGCTACTGCACAGGACTGTTGGGCAGATTACACAGAAAAAGCTTCCAGCACTCTGGTCTCTGTAACTTAAAGAATATTGGAAGTCATTATCCTCTCTCCTTTCTTTTTCTTCTGCTTTCCTTTTCTTTTTCTGCCTTTATTCCTCCCTTGCCTCTGCCTGAGGCAGCACTTTGTTAGTAATACTGGACTACTATGTAAACAGGTGTTCTGTTATTAATTATGACTAGGTTAAGCCCTGTGGAACTAAATTACTTTCATATGGCCAAGTCAGTGCCAGAATGAGTCACAACACTCTGAGACTCTCTTCCTCCCCCAATATGTTTGTTCCCACAGTGGCCACAGCTGCCTTCAGGATCTTAGAGAATAGAAAGTTACTGAAGGGTGACTGAGACAACAACCGCTAATATTTTGTCACTTGTCCTCCTCCAACATCCCAGAAATGAAAGAGTTAGCATCCATGGGGAATTATGTGGGCCAAATCAGGACAAGAAAAGATGTCACAGTAATTCTGTCTCTGGTTCTACTCCTAATCCCTGTTTCTTTCTTATCAGTTTCTCTCTCATTCTTTTTCTTTTCCCTCTCAGTTCTCCTTCGTTAATTGCTTTCTCCCTCTATCTGGTATTTTCCTTTTCTTTGTTCTCCCTTGTGGAATCTGCCATCTCCATCCTGTCCCCATTCTCCCCCTTATCTCATTCTTCCCCATTTCATTCAAAAATAATGATAATAATTATGATTATGATCATGATCATGATCATGATTACAACAGCAAAAAAAAAAAAAAAGTTGCCTGCTGATTGTACTACAGAAACGTAGAGTACTTTCCATTAGTGATCACAGGTGGCTTCCCAAGTCCTGCCAGCCTGGTGGCTGAATTGTTGGGCAACAGTGAGGTAGGTGGGAGAGAGTAGGTACCCAATAAGCAGCTCAGAATCATTCTACTGCCAATCTTTCTGACAAAGAAATGTCTAATACAGGCAAATTCATTAAGTCTGTGTTGCTAATGTATTCCAAGTAAATCACAATGCAGTTTCCAATGAAGAATTACCAAATGGAGTTTATGAAAGTAAAAATAAATGAGACTGACTTGATATTTTAACTTAAACTGTGCTATTACTTCTTGGTTTTATGTCCTGCTCAGCTTTTGTTCTATGAATGAGTAGGCCTGTGCTTTTCAGAGCAATGTTTCAACATACACATATACTAAAAATTATGCTGAAGTACCCAGTGCAGCCTGTATCTACCCAGACAAATTATCTGGTAGAGATACCCTATGTAGTTAATTCAAAGTATAATTTTTTACCTTTTCATATATAGCAATATAAGAACTGACTGAGATGTATAATTATCTCAAACTCTTCATTTTGCCTTGATCTTCTAAGTTATATTTACTTGATATTTTTGTTTAAAAGTTATAGTTCTTAACATATTTGTATATGTGTTTTTATATAAGCCACTTCAAATCCTTTGTGGACCAACATGACATTAAAAACAAATACCATTTATGATATTAAAAAAACTCTCAACCAAGTAAGAACAGAGAGTACATACCTCTACCTGACCATATATGACAAACACACAGCCACCAACATACTCAATGGGCAAAAACTACAAGCATTTTTCTTAATATTGTGAACAAATAAGATGTATGTCTTCACTGTTCTTATTCAACATAGTACTAGAAGTCCTAGCTTCAGCAATCAGGCAAGGAGAAGAAATAAAAGGCATCCAAATTGAAAGGGAAGAAGTAAAGCTATCATTATTTGCAGATGACATGATACTGTATATAGAGAACCCTATAGATTTCATCAAAAAACTACTAGAACTGATAAATGAATTCATTAAAGTAGCAGGATACAAAATAAATATTCAGAAATCAATTGCATTTTTATACACCAATAATGAACTATCAGAAAGAGAAACTAAGTAAATAATACCATTCACAATTGCTTCACAAAGAAAATACCTAAGAATAAATTTAACCAAGGATGTAAAAGACCTGTTCTCAGAAAACTATAAGACACTAAAGAAAGAAGTTAAAGAAGACAGAAATAAGTGAAAGCATACACTGTGTTTATGGATAGGACAAATTAACATCACTAAAAGTAATCTATAGATTCAACTCAATTCCTATCAAGAAACCAATGTTGTGTTTCACAGAACTAGAAAAAATATTCCAAGAATGTATATGAAATCACACACACACAAAAAAAAATCCCAAACAGCAATGGTTATCTTGAGAAAAAAAGATCAAAGTTGAAGAAATCACACTACCTGATATCAAACTACACTATAAAGCCATAGTAATCAAAACAGTATTCAAAATAGTAATCAGCCTGAACTGTGGTGGCGCAGTGGATAAAACATCGACCTGGAAACATTGAGGTCACCGGTTCAAAACCCTGGTTGTGCCTGGTCGAGGCACATATGGGAGTTGATGCTTCCTGCTCCTCCCCCCTTCTCTCTCTCTCTCTCTCTCTCTCTCCCCCCTCTCCCTCTCTCTATTTTGCTCTCTCTCTTCTCTAAAGTGAATTAAAAAAATAGTAATCAAACCATATAGATCAATGAAACAAAATAAAGAGGCCAGAAATAAACCCAAGCCATTATAGACAATTAATATTTGTCAATGGAAGCAAGAACAAATAATTGGATAAAGATAGTTTATTCAATAAATGGTGTTGAGAAAACTGGACAGATATACACAAAAAAATGAAACTAGATTACCTTCTTATACCATACACAAGAATAAATTTAAATGGATTAAAGACCTAAATGTTAGACTTGGAACCATAAAATTCCCTGAAGAAAACACAGGCAGTGATCTCAGACATTTCTCATAACAATATTTTTTTTGGTATATCACCTCAGGTAAGGGAAAAAACAGAAAAATAAACAAATGGGACTACAGTTAACTAAAAAGTTTTTGGCACAGCAAAGGAAAGCACCAACAAAATGAAAAGACAACTCAGTGAATAGAAGAATGTATTTGCCAATAATCTGATACAGGTTTAATATCCTAAATTGATAAGAAATTTATAAAACTCAACACACACACACAAATTTCAATTAAGAAATTAGCAAAGGATCTGAATAGCTACTTCTCCAATGAGAATATATAGATAGCCAATAGACATATGAAAAGATGTTCAATATCACTAATCATCAGAGAAATGCAAATTAAAACCACAATGAGATTTCATCTCACATCTATCAGAATAGCGCTCATCAATAAATTCTCAAACAAATGTTGTCAAGGGTGTGGAAAAAAGGCAACCTGCACACACTGCTGCTGGGAAGGCAGACCTGTGCAGCCACTGTGGAAAGCAGTATGGAGTCACGTCACCTCTAAAAATTATAAATGGAGCTGCCTATGACCCAGCAATTTCACTTCTGGGAATATATCCAAAGAAACCTAAAATTCTAATTCAAAAGATTATATGTTTATTGCAGCATTATTTACAATAGCCAAGACTTGGAGGCAGCCCAGCATCCATCAATGGATAAGTCGATAAAAAAGCTGTGGTGCATTTAAGTAATGGAATGCTTACTCAACCATAAAAAGAAAAGAAATCTTACCCTTTGCAACAGCATGGATAGACCTGCAGAGCATTATGCTAAGTGAAATAAGCCAGTCAGAGAAAGATAGTAGTGCCAGATGATTTTACTTGTATGTGGAATCTAATAAACAAAATAAACTAACAAACAAAATAGAAACAGTCTCATAAATATGGAGAACAGACTGACAGCTGTTAAAGGGGAAGGGGGTTGGGGGACTGAGTGATAAAGTTGAAAGGATTAAGCAAAAACAAAAACAAACTCATGTTTATGGCAGCATTGTTCACAATAGTGAAGAGCTGGAAATAGCCCAAGTGTCCATCAGTGGACAAGTGGATTAAAAACTGTAGTACATATATACAATGGAATACTATGGGGCCATGAAAAATAAGGAAATATTACCTTTTGCAACAATATGAAGGGACTTGGAAACTATTATGTTGAGTGAAATAAGCCAGGCAGAAAAATAAAAATATCATATGACCTCACTCATTTGAGAAATCCAAGGAACATTGAGAACTGAGGAAAGGGACTGAAACAGAGGAGGGATCAAAGGGACAGAGGAAAAGAGGACAGAGGGAAAGGAGATGATAGGATAGGATAAACGTGAAGGGAAGGGGGGAGAGCACTGTAGATGGGGGATAAGGGAGATGTAGTGGGGAATATGGGGGAAAGGAGATGCAGTAGGGATTACCCTAGAATCTATGTAAACACAATTAATTAAATTAAAATAAAACAACTCAATTGTTACAGACAACAGTATGAGGATTACAAGAAGAAAAAAGAGGTAGAAGAGGCTCAAAAGGGGATAAATGGTGATGGAAGGAGACTTGATTTAGGGTGATGAACATACAAAACAATGTATAGATTATGTATTATAGAATATGCACCTAAAACATATAATTTTTTAATGTCACCACAATAAATTCAATTTAAGAAGATATATGATTTTTAAAAATCAGATGTAATGTTATTATAATCCTCACAGAATATTGTTAAGTGTAGAATTAAATAGTGATTCCTCCTGGTGCTGATCATATAAGTAAGTACTCAATAAATACATTGCTATTTTTATTCTTATAACCCCTATAAATGCAAGCTCATAGATCTTTCTATCTTTTAACTTTCTAAAGCAAATATCTTCATCATCGTTTGGTGAAAAAAATAAAATATAAAAGTTATGGTTCTTTTATAAGAAATGTAGTTAACTTGGAAAATGTTTGATAAAATACCAAGTGACAAAAAAAGGTATGTTTCTTCATAATTACATTACTTCCTATGATTATTTTATTTTAATTAAACTTTTTATTTTAAAGTAATTATGGGTTCATATTCAGTTATAAAAAATATTCTATGTACCCTTTAGTCAGTTTTTCTCAATGGTAGTATCTTGCAAAACTCTAGTGTAATAACATAACCGAGATGTTAACATTGATGTAGTCAAGATATAGAACATTTCCATCACTGTCAAGATTTTTCATGCTATCATTTTATAGTCACATTAATTCCCTTCTAAACCACAACCTTCTTTACCTTTGGCAAACACGTCACTGTTCTGTTCTCCATTTCTACAAATATTTCGAGGATGTTACATAAATGGAGTTCTACAGTATGAAACCTTTTACAATTGGCTTTTTTCCTTTCAGTATAATTCTGTGGATATTCACCTAGAATTTCATTTATCAATATTTTGTTTCTTCTCAATGATGGGTGATGGTCCATGGTATGGATTTACTGCTGTTGGTTTGACCATCCACTGATGGATATCTGGATAACCAGTTTGGAGCTATTGTAAATAAAGTTGTTATAAATAATTAATTAATAATAATAAATGAACAAATAAACTCTGGCATTACCTAATCATATAAACTGTATGTTTTTATCTCTATTTTGATATTTAGCTAATAAAGTCATTTTTCTTTATTTTTACCACCTCATTTATAATTTGACCTCATGCTATGGGCTTCAAAGTTGTGCCCTCCCAAAATTCATACATTGAAACCTAATCTCTCACCATTCCAACACAACAACACTGAGAGCCAAAGCAAGTTCTGAAATAACATAAAAAGCAAAACACTGGAGTGATCTAGAACCATTATCAACAACAAAAACAACTATGAAGTTTGGAGGGGACTTGTGATTGCTTTGAAATTTATAAAAAAGATAATTTTAAATTATTAATCCCCCCATTTATTTTTCTGCTTTGCTTTTTAATACCCTAAACCAGTGGTTCTCAAAATTTTGAAGTCTGGGTGCATTTAAAATTCTACAAATAATTGTAGGCACACTATATGCAAATTTCTGAGAAATATGTTATGACAATTCAGTCAAATATTAAAGAAAAAAATATAAAGTTCAGGTGTGCTTTTATGGTAATTAAACAAAATAAATATGACAAAATTAAATTTATTCTGACATTAAAAATTATTTTTATGTTAGTTTTTGTTATGCTTTTTAGAATTTGTAATAAAAGAAGGGTTAAAAAATAAAAAATGGAGTGACATCAGAAAAATGGTGCCATGAGGAGTGCTCCCACTATCTCTCCCTGAAACTTCAACAAATTCAACCACTAGAGACAGAAAAACAATCTCAGGAGCATCTGAAATAAACATACATCAAACAAAGGTACGATTGGGCAAAACGGTGGATGAATATATAACCCACTCTGAAGGAAACAGGATGGGGAACAGAATATTCTGCTTTCCTCACTAAATCTGAGGAAGGGCTGCTTTCACTTGAAACAGAGAAGAAGGGAGGGCTGTGGCCGAGAGAAATAGCTGAGTTAGAAGGAGACGTTCAAGTCAAGGAGAGAGTGTGCCCACGGCTCAGCCCACGTGGAGCTAAAACCAGAGGCAAACCCCGGCAGAGGTGGGCGAGCAGTTGCCTTGTTTACTACCAGTATCCCAGTTGGCGAGTGCGGGCAGTGTGCGAGTGGATCCACCTGGCACTTCGGGCATGGGTGCCTGCATTCCCGGATAAAAGGGCTGGGTCAGAGACTGTCAGTAGTGGCCCTCTGTGTGGCCTGTGACCAGAGTTTCTGAATAATCCAGGCTTACCAAACAATAGCACATGGGTAGTACACGAAAGCCAGCTCCCTACACCTGGACTTGTCTGGATGTGGCATCTCCACCAGCAATACAGGCTAACGAAGCACACTCCTGGGGAAGAAAACTGTGGAAGTGGTGGGGGGAAGGGTGTGCCGGCAGCTTGCAGACAGCCTCTGGAGAGCAGATATGCAGAGTTCTGAGGCATACTAGACAAGCCTGGAGGCTTATAGAAAGAAAGACACCTGAAAGGCAATCTGCTCCCAACCCTGCCTGATTACATGGGTGGTTATGGCTGGCAAAGCCTTACCCAGAACCCTGCATTGAGTGGGGATAGAGGGGTGATTTGGCAGCTCTTAGAGCCTATTGCTCTCCAGGCAGTGGCTGGGACAACTTCACAACTGGGTCTCTAGGCTGCTGGTTCAGGAAAAAGAGATTTTGGAAGAGGCTCAGGGAAAACAGACTCTCCCATGGTCAGAGCCTGCAAACGCTAACAAACCCGCCTACCAATGGGACTGAAGCCTAGTTTATGTCATCACTATGCGACACAACAGCAAATCTCTGCCTAAGATTGTCACAGAAGCAGAACCTGGGGTACAGCACCACCGGCCAACAAGAGAGAGAAGAAAGAAAAGGGAAGAAGATAACTTCTCAAAACCAGAAAAAATCCACAGTCTTTATAACTTTGCCCATTTTTTTCCTTATATTTTTTATCTTTTTTTTTTTCTACCACCTTGGTCATTTTATCCTCTTTTTGTTCTATTCTTTTCTTTTCATTCTGAACTTTTAATTTTATTATGAATTATTTTATTATGGATTCAATTTTTATTTTTTGTGGCATTGTGTGCTTTTTATTTCTTTAGCATTTCCCCTAATCCGGTTCTTCATTCTATAGTTTTTGTGCCACTTAATGAAATAGAATTTTCATTTTTCACTATTTTTTTCTCTCTTTTTTTCTTATCTCTTGCACTAATTCTCTCATTCGACTATCATTTACAAACAAACTATTTTATTCTGATCCAAATTTTTTCTTTGTGGCATTTTGTGGGTTCTTACCTCATATTTTGCCTCTTTCTCACTCTGCTCAACCCAGGTCCTCCAATCTATGTATTTTTGTTCCACTTAGAACAATAGAATATTTAGTATTTCACAGCATTTTTTTCAAAAAAAATTTTATCAACTCTTATTAGTGTTAGGAAAAAAACCAGGAGAGAGTAAGATGGCGATAGAGTAGGTGGATGTACCAACTTCCAACTCCCAGAACCAAAGTGGATTATAACTTAATTTTAAGAACCATCATCGGGATAAACCAACTTTGAACTAAACTAAGTGGACTCTTCAACCAAGGAACACTGAAGAAGCCACATTGAGACTGGTAGGAAAAGAGAAAATGCGGAGAGGGCTGCCCAGCTCTCAGGAGCAAACAGCAGCCCAGAAAGACTTGCATGGCAGGAAGAAAGTTTGGTGGAGAGGGAGGGACCTGGGTCCCAGGAACAAAGCCCCAGCCTAGAAAAGGCATTTGAACAGTACTGAGCTGTGAAATAAGTGAGGATACTGTTTGTGAGAAAGAGACAGTTTTCTCAGACCCAGGATTATTCTTAAAGAAACAGCGCAGAAAACCCCTCTCACAACCACTCACACGGGCGTATGGGGAATGGGGACAGAGGAGAGGACCAGAGCAGTGGGAAGAGAGTGTGGAATGGGAGGCACAGGGAAAAACAATCTGAGGGACAGCCACCCTAACCTTTGAGTTAAGTCACTTCCCAAATAAAAAACAAATATATCCCCTGGAACTAGCAGTACCAGCAAAGGGAGACAGGACACCAGCCGAACAAGCTCTCCTGTGGCACTTAGAGCAAAGCTGCTTAGATGAAGGGAGCTTCCAGGACTATAGTATGGAGTGTTAGGGTCTGAGCTGCAGTGCCCCTCCCCACACTGCTGCAGGCTTGCTGGAAGGACGGTGGTGGCAGGACACTGAAACACGGTTCTATCGGCGGGGTGGAGGACCAGCCAGTGTGAGCTCAGTCTAGCCCAGCACTGGTGGAGGGGACGTGCAAAAGTGGTACGGCAGCTGTGGACCTGCCTGCAGCCCCACTTACGGGGGCAATGTGTGAGGCCAAGAATGGGCAGAGATCTCCTCTGCGACCCTGAGTGAGCCAGCCCTGACAACAAGGGCAGGGCTAAACCCAGGGACAGGTGGAGGATCGCAGCTGAGCACACACCAGCAGCCACGCACGGCCCAAGAAACCACGGTTTGCCATCCTGCATGCATGAGTTGAATCTGACCACGAATGGGAGGGGTCGAACCACCGAGACAGGTGGAGGATCACAGATGAGTGCACACCAGCAGCCCTGCCCAGACAGCCCAAGAAGCCATGCTTTGTGATCCTGCACAGCCAGCCTGGACCGCAGGGACACGGCTAAAGCCCAGGACAGGTGGAGGCTCACAGCTGAGTGCACACCAGCAGCCCCATTTGAACTGAGAAACTGCAGAGAGCAGGCTCTGACCACGGGGGCTGTGTGAAAGTCCGAGAACCGTCTGGGTTCGCAGCTGAGCAAAGGTGCTCACCCCTACCCTTGGTGCTGAGGCTTGTGGCTAGAGTGCAGTGAACAACACAATCGATGGGGGAGAAGCAAAGGCCCAGAAAGGCTGAGGAATGCAGAGCCGGGCACCAGAACACAGCCCCTCCCATGGAGGAGAGGCGGAAATCAGAGGAAAAGCTGCAGTGGGCTGGCATTGGAAACACCCATACCCAAACACCCTTGCAGCAGCAGAGGGGGTGGCAGGCTGCAAGACAGACCACACCTGGGAAACACAAAGGCAACACCCATTGAACTCCAGTGACCACACTCTTCTTATACACAGAAAAAATGGGCAGGCAGAGAAATGCAACCCAAATGAATCAAGAGAAATCCCGAGAGAATAACCTGAGTGAATCAGATATAACCAAACTACCTGATACAGAGTTTAACATATTGATAGTTAGAATGTTGAAATAGCTTAGAACAATGGATAGTCATTACGAACACCTAAATAAAGAGATAACTAGTATAAAAAAGGAAATTGAAATAATTTTTAAAAAATCAGATAGAAATGACAAATACAGTATCAGAACTAAAGAACACAATAGAATGAATTAAAAACAGAATGGATGAAGCTGAGGATCGAATCAGCGAGTTAGAGGACACAATAAACGAAGGTGCAGAAGCAGAGCAGAAAAAAGAAAAGAGACTCAAAAAATCTAAGAAAGCTATGTGATAACATGAAGAGAAATAACATCCGCATCAAAGGGATTCTTGAAGAAGAGGACAAAAAACAAGAAATAGAAACTTTGTTTAATCAAATCATAGTTGAAAAAAACTTCCCTAAATTAAGACTGGAAAACATTTTACACGTTCAAGAAGCACAGAGAACTCCATTAAAAAGAAACCCAAAGAAATCTACACCAAGACACATAATAGTTAAAATATCAAAGCTAAAGGATAAAGAGAAAACTTAAAAGCTGCTAAAAAAAAAAAAGGTTATTACCTACAAAGGAGCCCCTATAAGGATGGCATCTGACTTCTCAACAGAAACACTTGAGGCCAGAAGGGAATGGCAAGATATATTCAAAGTAATGCAGAAGAAGAACCTACAAGCAAGACTACTCTATTCAGCAAGGCTAACATTTAAAATTGAAGGAGAAATAGAGCTCTCCAGACAAAACAACCACAAGGAATTCACTAAAACCAAAGCAATTCTGCAAGAGATGCTAAGAGGCCTGTTTTGAATAGTTCAAAGGGGGAAAACAATATAGCAAAAGACAAATGAATACAGCTTTAAAGAATAAAATGGCAATAAACAACTACATATCAATAATAACCTTAAATGTAAATGGATAAAAGGATTCAATCAAAAGACATAGGGTAGCTGCAGAGTTAAAGAAACAGGACCCATACATATGCTGTCTATGAGACACACCTTAAAACAAAAGATGCACATAAACTAAAGGTAAAAGGACAGAAAAAAATATTTCACGCAAATGGAAATGAAAAAAAAGCCAGGGTAGCAACACTTATATCTGACAAAATGAATTTTAAAACAAAGGCTGTAGTAAGAGATAAAGAAGGACACTACATAATGATAAAGGGAACAATTCAACAGGAGATATAACTATTATAAATATTTACACACCAAACATAGGAGCCCTGATATACATAAAGCAGATGTTGATGGATATAAAGGGTGAGATAACAGCAATACTATAATAATAGGGAATTTCAACACCCGACTAATATCACTGGATAGATCCTCAAGAAAAAAAATTAATAAAGAAACAACAGACTTAAAGGATACACTAGATCAACTTGATTTAATAGATAACTTTAGAACTTTTCACCCTAAAGCAGTAGAACATAAATTCTTTTCAAGTGTTCATTGTACATTCTCTAGGATAGACCACATGTTAGGACACAAAATGGTCTCAACAAATTTAAGAAGATTGGAATTGTATCAAGCATTTTCTCTGATCACAATACCATGAAACTAGAAATTAACCAAAAAAAAAAAAAAACTAAAAAATACTCAAACACTTGGAAACTAAATAGCATATTATTAAAGAATAAATGGATTAACAATGAGATCTAAGAAAAAATAAAAAAGTTTCTAGAAACCAATGATAATGAGCATACATCAACTCAAAATTTATGGGACACAGCAAAAGCAGTTCTGAGAGGGAAGTTCATTGCACTACAGGCATACCATGAGAAGCTAGAAAATGCTAAAATAAGCAACGTGACCCTGCATCTAAAAGAAATAGAAAAACAACTGCAAATAAAGCCCAGGACTAGTAGAAGGAAAAAAATAATAAAAATTAGAGAAGAAATACATGACACAAAGGTTAAGAAACAATTCAGAGGATCAATGAAACCAGGAGTTGTCTTTGAAAAGGTAAACAAGATCGATGAATCTTTAACTAGTCTCACCAAGAAAAAAAGAGAGAGGACTCAAATAAATAAAATTAGAAAAGAGAGTGGAGAAATAACAAATGACACAACAGAAATACAAAGTACTTTAAGAAAATACTATGAAAAAACCTATGCCAAAATATTGGACAACCTAGGTGAAATGGACAAATTTCTTAAATCATATAATTTTTCAAAAATCAATCTGGAAGAATCAGAACATCTAAACAGACCAATTACAACAAATGAGATCAAAACAGTTATCAAAAACTTCCAACAAAGAAAAGTCCTGGGCCTGATGGCTTCACAAGTGAATTCTATCAAAAATTCAAAGAACTAACTCCTATGCTCCTCAAGCTATTTCAAAAAATTTAAGAGGAAGGAAGACTTCCAAACTACTTTTATGAGGCGAGCATAATTCTGATCACAAAACCGGGAAAAGACAACACAAAGAAAGAAAATTATAGGCCAATATCCCTGATGAATTTAGATGCTAAAATTCTCAACAAAATATTAGCCAACCAGATCCAGCAATATATGAAAAGTATCATACACCGTGATCAAGTGGGATTTATTCTGGAGAGGCAAGGCTGGTTCAATATTCACAAATCAATCAATGTGATTCATCACATAAAAAAATGGAAGGACAAAAATCATATGATAATTTCAATAGATGCAGAAAAAGCATTTGATAAAATCCAGCACCCATTCATGCTCAAAACTCTCAGTAAAGTGGGAATACAGGGAACATTCCTTAACATGATAAAGGCCTTCTATGACAAACCTACAGCAACACATCATACTAAATGGGCAAAAATTAAAAGCAATCCTGTTAAAATCAGGAACCAGGCAGGGGTGTCCTCTTTCACCACTCTTATTCAACATAATTCTGGAAGTCGTAGCTGCAACAATCATACAAGAAGAAAAATTAAAAGGCATCCAAATTGGAAAAAAATAAGTAAAACTGTCATTATTTGCAGATGATATGATATTGTATACAGAAAACTCTAAAGTCTTAGTTAAAAAACTACAGGACCTGACAAATGATTTCAGCAAGGTGGCAGGATATAAAATTAATACTCAGAAATCAGAGGCATTTTTATATACCAACAATGACCTGTCAGCAAAAGAAATTAAGGAAACAATAACCTTCACTATTGCAACCAAAAAAATAAAGTACCTAGGAGTAAATTTTTTCAAGGAGATTAAATATTTGTACTCGGAAAATTATAAAACATTGATAAAAGAAATCAAGGAAGATACAAACAAGTGGAAGCATATACCGTGCTCATGGTTATGAAGAATAAACATCATTAAAATGTCTATATTACCCAAAGCAATTTATAAATTCAATGCAATACCTATTAAAATACCAATGACATACTTCAAAGATATAGAACACATATTTCAAAAATTTATGTGGAACCAAAAAAGAAAAAATAAAGCAGGAGGTATCGCTCTTCCAGATATCAAGGTATACTACAAGGTCATTTAACTCAAGACAACCTGTACTGGCATGAGAACAGGTACATAAATCAGAGCAGAAATAAATGAAATAGAGAACAGAAAAACTATAGAAAGAATTAATAAAACTAAGAGCTGGTTCTTTCAAAAGATCAACTAAATTGACAATCCCTTGGCAAGACTTACCAAGGAAAAAAGGGAAAGAACTCAGATAAATAAAAAAAAAATCCAAAATGATAAAGGAGAAATCACCACAGACATCTTAGATATACAAAGAATTATTGTGGAATACTATAAAAAACTATATGCCACCAAATTTAACAATCTAGAAGAAATGGATACAGTTCTAGAACAATACAATCTTCCTAGACTGAATCACCTAGATTGAATCATGAAGAAGTAGATAGCTTAAACAAACCCACAAACATGGAGGAAATAGAAACAATGATCGAAAACCTCCCCAATAATAAAAGTCCAAGGCTAGACAGCTAAACTAGTGAATTCTATCAAACATTCAAAGATTTTGTTCCTATTCTACTCAAAGTTTTCCAAAAAATTTAAGAAGAAGCAATACTTCCAAACACATTTTATGAAGCCAACATAACCCTCATACCAAAACCTGGCAAGGACAACACAAAGAAAGAAAACTACAGGCCAATATCTCTAATGAATATAGATGCTTAAATCATAAACAAAATACTAGCAAATTGAATACAACAACACATTAAAAAAATAATTAATCATAATCAAGTGGGAATCATCCCAGAATTACAAGGATGGTTCAACATTCCTAAAACAGTTAACATAATATACCATATCAACAACAAAAAACCATATGATCCTATCAATACATGCAGAAAAGACATTCAATAAAATACCACATCATTTTATGTTTAAAACACTCAACAAAATGAGCATAGAAAATAATATCTCAGCATAATAAAGGCCATTTATGACAATCCATCAGCTAACATCATATTAAATGCCAAAAAACTGAAAACTTTTCCTCTAAAATCAGAAACAAAACTACGTTGTCCACTCTCTCCACTTTTATTCAACGTAGTGCTGGAACATCTAGCGAGAGCAATCAAACAAGAGAAAGAAATAAAAGGCACTCATATTTGGAAAGAAGTAAAGGTTTCACTTTTTGCAGATGATATAATCCTGTTCATCAAAAAACCCAAAGACTCTACAAAAAAACTCCTAGAATAAATAAACCAATAAAGTAAGGTCACAGGATACAAAATTAATATACAAAAGTCCATTGCCTTCCTAAATGCCAACAATGAAACATCAGAAACAAGCTGAAAAGAAAATCCCCTTCATGGTTGCAAAAAAATAAAATAAAATACCTAGAAATAAACATAACAAAGAATATAAAGGACCTATATAATGAAAACTAAAAAGCATTGTTAAGGGAAATCAGAAAATATAGAATGAAATGGAAAATTATTCCTTGTTCCTGGATAGGAAGAATAAATATAGTCAAAATGACTATATTACTCAAAGCGATATACAAATTTTATGCAATTCCCATGAAAATTCCAATGGCAGTTTTTTTAAAAAAATGAAACAAAAAATCATCAGATTTATATGGAACCATAAAAATCCCCAAATAGCCAAAGCAATCCTAAGGAAAAAGAACGAAGCTGGGTGCATTACGATACCTGACTTAAAATTATATTATAGAGCCACGACAATCAAAATAACATGGTACTGGCAGAAAAAATAGATACTCAGACCAATGGAACAGAATAGAAAGCCCAGAAATAAAGCCACATATATATGATCAAATAATTTTCAATAAAGGGGCCAACAACATACAATGAATAAAGGAAAGTCTCCTCAACAAATGGTGCTGGGAAACTGGAAAGCCACATGCAAAAGAATGAAACTGGACTACAGTTTGTCCCCTTGTACTAAAATTAATTCAAAATGGATTAAAGACCTAAATATAAGACCTGAAACAATAAATTACATAGAGGAAAACGTAGGTACTAAATTCATGGACCTTGGTTATAAAGAGCACTTTAAAAATTTGACTCCAAAGGCAAGGGAAGTGAAGGCAAAGATAAATGAATGGAACTACATCAAACTAATAAGCTTTTGCACAACTAGAGAAACTGACAGCAAAATAGACAGCCAATTAAATGGGAGATGATATTTTCAAACAACAGCATAGATAAGAGGCTAATATCCAAAATATACAAGAACTCATGAAACTCAACAACAAATAAACAAGCAAACAATTTAATAAAAAATAAAGAGGACATGAACAAACACTTCTCCCAGGAAGAAATACAAATTGCCAACAGATATATGAAAAGATGTTCATCTTCATTAGCTATTAGAGAAATGCAAATCAAAACTACAGTGAGATACCACCTCACACCTGTTAGATTAGCTATTATCAACAAGACAGGTAATAACAAGTGTTGGAGAGGCTGTGGAGAAAAAGAAATCCTCATCCACTGTTGGTGGGAATGTAAAGTAGTACAACCATTATGGAAGAAAGTATGGTGGTTCCTCAAAAAATTAAAAATAGAACTACCATATGACCCAGCAATCCCTCTACTGGGTATATACCCCCAATGCTATGGAAAGACACATGCAGCCCCATGTGCAGTGCAGCATTTTTCACAGTGGCCAAGACATGGAAATAATCAAAAAGCCCTTCAATAGATGACTGGATAAAGATGTGGTACATATATACTATAGAATACTACTCAGCCATAAGAATTGATGACATTGGATCATTTACAACAACATGGATGGACCTTGATAACATTATACTGAGTGAAATAAGTAAATCAGAAAAATCTAGGAACTATATGATTCCATACATAGGTGGGAAATAAAAATGAGACTCAGGGACATGGACAGGAGTGTGGTGGTTGGGGCAGGGGCGAGAAAGAGGGGGTGGAGAGTGGAGGGAAACAAGGAAAACCAGATAGAAGGTTACAGAAGACTATATGACTTTGGGTGATATTATGTTGCATACCATATGCAACATAATCAAATGTCAAAATAACCTGGAGATGTTTTCTCTGAACCTATGTACCCTGATTGATCAATGTCACCCCATTAAAATTAATAAAAGAAATAAAAAGAAAATAAAAATGAAACCTAATCTCTAATGTGAGAGTATTTAAAGGTGGGGGCTCTTAGGAGGTGATTAGGTCATGTGGAAGGAACCCTTACAATGGAATTAGTGCCTTTATAAAAGAGACTCCAAAGAGCTCCCTTCCTCACTTCTGCCTATGAGCACATATGAACTAGGAAGAGAATTTGCACAAGGTACTGAACTTGCAAGAGCCTTGATCTTGATCTTGAATTCCTAGCCTCCAGAACTGTGAGAAATAAATTTCTGTTGTTTATAAGCCACTTAGTCTATGGTATTTTGTCATAGCTTCCCTAACAGATTAAGATGCTTCATAAGAGATTTTTATTAAAAATTATCATTAAGACAAGCTTTGTTTTATCAGGGTTATGCAAGCCTTTTTAATCTAAATTCATATAAGTAAAGAATAAACTTGGAAAAATATCAACACCAAGTAAATATTTATTGTCCACTATTCTAAATAGCTGGGAAATTCTGGCTTGAAAGTACTTGTTTTGACACGAATTATCCAGGTGTAGTTTCCGTTGTCCATTGAAGGTCTGATTTGGAAAATTTATCAGTATTTATGCCCTAGCAGAGAAGTGCTTGTTTGTCTCTCTCTTCAACCTTCTTGGGGGTTAGAGAGTTTTCGGCCCTGAATCCCCAGCACTTAGCAATGTCTGCCATGGGTTTTGTGATCAGGTGGTCTGATTACAATCCTAGCTCTGAGAATTATAATCTGTGTGCTTTAGAGCAACCTCATTATGCATCAGATTTTTCACCCATAAAACATAGAAAACAATTCTTAGAAATTTAAAAAATACCTTGCATACAGAAAACATTAAATAAACCATAAATCTATGGATTAAACAGATAAATTTCTACATAACTGCATAACATACTTGCTGAATTATATGTGTGTGTCGGAAATTTCTTTATATGAACGCCTCAGGAAAAATCCTAACTAGTGGCTACTAGTTCTCCTCACTGGCATCATCAACCGGTTGATGGATGACACCTTCCCAGGCGTAGGCAGAGTGCGCATAAGGAACTAAAGTGTCAAGCACTATGTCTCTTAAATTTAAGCCTGTTCTAGCCATGGCAAGTGTCTCAACAGCAACAGCTTTGTATTGTACTTCACAGAATCAGAATAACAACATGACCAAAAGGATATGGGGCCATCAAACCCAAATGGAGGTTCATCATTCTTCTGCTTATTAGCAAAGTGTGTTTGGGCAAGTTAAACTTGCTAAGCTTCAATGTTTACTTGTAAAATGGGGATAATACCTACATTGAGGCCTAGTAGTTTGAAAAACAAGTGAGATAATATATGTAAATCACTAAAACCTAGTGTCTGACATATGAAGCATTGATTAAGTAAGAGCTGCTATCATCATCATCATTATTATTTAATTCCACTTAAATTCTGAGAACTTTCTTTCTTACAACCATTAGTTACAAAATAATTTTATTTTAGTTATTAGAAAAAAAGTTTAGCAGTTTTAATCTTTAAAAGAACTTCTGATGTTGCAGTTGCCATCTAGAATGCCCTAAAGCCTAAAAAGTTGATAAATTCAGATTAATTTTTATTTTGAATAAAAGCTCAAAGTACAGTACTAATTAGATATGAGCTGCCATAATTTTTCCAGATGACTGGATCAGAGCAACTGGTTGTTCGGGTTATTATTATTAATGGTAATGATTATTAAACCCTTCAATGTCCCATAATTAGTCTCCAATGAAATGCTGCATCAAGAAAAAAATTGTTTTAGCTTATGTATCCAGTTTCTTTGTTAACCATCAAACACAGTCCATAGATGTCAGTATTTATAATGGGCCTTTTTTTATGGACCTTTTGCTTTGCTTTGAACAATTTCTTCTAGTACATTTGGTTGGAAGGTAATAGGCTTATATAATATTTCTATGTGCCTTAGAGAAGGGACTTTCAGGGTGAAGGATCTCAATACATTCAACGCAAAGGAAAAAAGGAATAAGGAAGACTACATTAGCAGCATATTATCTTATAAAAGATTCATTTACCTAAATGTGTTGAAGAAGGAGACCTTGGTCCTTTAAGAGAATGTAACAGGCAATCTGAGAACAAGTCAGAAAAGCACACCAATCTCATCCACAAGGAAATATCTGAATATAAAGGAGGCCAAGCTGGGCTTTGGGAAAGTATATAAAGGAAATGTTATGTAATCAAGCCTACCTGGGTATTTTCCAGGTTCAATTCTGTGTTATTGTGGTAGTAATTTCATTAATCATTTGTACAGCTACAAACTTGATACTCACTTAGTGTGTTTATTTTTTAAACCAACTGACACTCACTTTGTTTTACTTTGCAAAATGTTTTCTATTTCTGGTTCAAAGATTTAATCTCTGAGTATAATTCTGGAAGACAGTTCAAATGCTCTGACAGCAAATAAAAAAAATAAAAAGTTTTATTTTTATCTGCCATTGATACAGCCAGCTGTATTGGCATCTTGTTTTCAATAGATAGTAACTTCGTTCAATAATTGTTTCATTCAACAAACATTTCCTGAATGTCTTCTAGTGTCTTTTTCATGTCATTACTCATGAAACCAAGCATAATATGACCCCTATCCTACTATTCCAAGGCTAAAGTCTGAGAGTCTTGATATTTTCAGAAATGTATAATGTAAGGTGACCAGATTTTAAAATTGATAAAGCGGAACACCATTGACTGGGGTGGGGAGGTGGGGGTTCTTAATTAAAAATTTGGTCTATATGGAGCAAAAAAAAATTTCAGACAATCCAAAAATAGTATTGTAATATATTTTTTTAAATTTCAAAATAAGTACAATTTACAAATATAGTACATTAAAATAAATTATGTATAGTATTATTTAATTGTTTGGCATATTTCTCATTTGAATGAATTATAGATTGCTGTTGTTATTTAAAAGGTCATGAAATTTTTCACAAGAATTTGTTAAATTATAATTCACACATAAAATGGCTTTCAAAGTCTCAACACTTAATTGTGATTTTTCTGATGTCCACAGTTTATTTACTGTAGAAAAACGCGTTCAGTCACAGCATGAGTTCCTGGTAAAGACAGCGCGTATTCCATAGTTTTTAGTGTATTATTGTATGGAACATGGTTTGTTTCAAATGATGCAATATTTCTAATCATTTGTTCTCTATTGTAATTTTTGCTGATGCCCAAGATTTAACCTTTTCCTTCTCAATATATTTCTTTAATAATGATACCTCATTAAAAAGATCATTTTCGGAAATATTACTATGTGGGAAATTTTGAGTGAGTCAGAGGTATCGGGTTACACGGTCCCGAAACCAATGCCAGAGCTTCATGAGCGGGAGGAAGCAGGCAGGGCAGTGCCGCAGGTTCGCTCGGGGCCGTGCTCCCGCGTCCAGCCGCACTGCCCACTGAAGACCCAGCGGCTTGCACCTCGTTGAGCCCAAAGCTGCACCCCGGCATCCAGGACACAGGCCTATGGGTAGTTAGGAGACTTGACAGGCGCTGCCCCAGCAAGTATGTCCCACCCAAAGTTCTTTGTTTCAGGGCCCAGCATGGGGCAGCCAGCTCTTGCAGCAGTGCGGGCACTTCCAGGTCGAGGTGGGGTCTCACCGCCAAAAACTGTATATTCCCTTCCCTAGTTTTTCATGCATCCTTTCAAAAAATTGGGACTTTTTTAAAACGCCACAGGACGTGAAACAAATTGTTAAAAATCAGGACTGTCCTATCAAAAGGGGGACGTCTGGTCACTTTAGAATGCCAACTACTTCAAACATTGTTCACTTAGTGTGCAGAAACTTTCAGTCTCCAACACCCATATTCTGATTGACAGAATGAATAAATCACAAGGGGAAAAAAAGAGAGAGAAATGGTGTTAGAAGCTACGACTCCAAAATGAGAATGAGAGAGAACTGAACCACTGATATGGATAAATCAGTCACTGACTTCCTTCCCGGTTGAGTACCCAGGGAATTGGGAAACTCTCCAGAGGCTTCAAAATTCCTGTCTTAAAAGTGGTCCAATAAAATCTTTCTCGCCTGATGAACTGCAGGAAAAGCACAGTTGCTAGTGAAGAAGCAGAATTTCTTTTTTTATTATTATTAATTTAAATAGAGTGACAATGATAAATCAGGGTACATATGTTCAGAGAAAACATCAAGTTATTTTGACATTTGATTATGTTGCATACCCATCACCCAAAGTCAAATTGTTTTCCGTCACCTTTTATCTGGGTTTCTTTGTGCCCTTCCTCCTTCCTTTCTCCTGAACCTCCCCAGTCCCCAGTAAGCACCACAGTCTTGTCCATGTCTCTGAGTCTCATTTTTATGTCCCACCTAGAAATGGAATAATATAGTTCTTAGTTTTTTCTGATTTACTTGTTTCACTCAGTATAATGTTATCAAGGTCTATCCATGTTGTTGTAAATGATTCGATGTCATCATTTCTTACAGCTGAGAAGTATTCCATAGTATATATGTACCACACTTTCTTTATCCAGTCATCTACTGAAGGGATTATTGGTTGTTTCCATGTCTTGACCACTGTAAACAATGCTGCAATGAACATGGGGCTGCATGTGTCTTTACAAACCAATGTTTTTGAGTTATGGGGGTATATACCCAGTAGAGGAATTGCTGGGTCATATGGTAGCTCTATTTTTAATTTTTTGAGGAACCACCATACTTTCTTCCTTAATGGTTGTACTACTTTACATTCCCACTAACAGTGGATGAGGGTCCCTTTTTCTCCACAGCCTTTCCAACACTTGTTATTACCTGTCTTGTTGATAATAGCTAATCTAACAGGAGTGAGGTAGTATCTCATTGTAGTTTTGATTTGCATTTCTCTAATAGCTAGTGAAGATGAACATCTTTTCAGATATCTGTTGGCCATTTGTATTTCTTCCTGGAAGAAATATCTGTTCATATCTTCATCCCACTTTTTTATTGGATAGTTTGTTTGTTTGTTTGTGGTTGAGTTTTATGAGTTCTTTTTATGTTTTGGATATTAGGCCCTTCCTTATCTGAGCTGTTGTTTGAAAATATCATCTCCCATTTAGTTGGCTGTCAGTTTGTTTTGCTGTCAGTTTCTCTTGCTGTGCAAAAGCTTCTTAGTCTGCTGCAGTCCCATTCATTTATCTTTGCCTTCACTTCCCTTTCCTTTGGAGTCAAGTTCATAAAGTGCTCTTTATAACCAAGGACCATGAGTTTAGTACCTATGTTTTCTTCTTTGTAATTTATTGTTTCAGGTCTTATGTTTAGGTCTTTGATCCATTTTAAGTTAATTTTAGTACAAGGGGACAAACTGTAGTCCAGTTTTCCCAGCACCATTTTTTGAAGAGACTTTCTTTTCTCCATTGTATGTTGTTGGCCCCTTTAGCAAAAATTATTTGACCATATATATGTGGTTTTATTTCTGGGCTGTCTATTCTGTTCCATTGGTCTGAGTGTCTATTTTTCTGCCAGTACCATGCTGTTTTGATTGTCATGGCTCTATAATATAATTTGAAGTCAGGTATCATAATGCCCCCAGCTTCATTCCTTTTCCTTAGGGTTGCTTTGGCTATTCAGGGACTTTTATGGTTCTATATAAATCTGATGATTTTTTTGTTCCATTTCTTTAAAAAATGATATTGGAATTTTGATGGGAGTTGCATTAAATTTGTATATTGCTTTGGGTAATATAGTCATTTTGACTATATTTATTCTTCCAATTCAGGAACAAGAAATATTTTTTCATTTCATTGTATCTTTTTTGATTTCACTTAACAATGCTTTGTAGTTTTCATTAAATAGGATTTTACATTTTTTGTTATGTTTATTCCTAGGTATTTTTTTTTTTGATCCAACCATGAAAGGAATTATTTTTCTAAGTTATTTTTCTGATGTTTCATTGTCGGCATATAGGAAAGCAATGGACTTTTGTATATTAATTTTGTATCCTGTGACCTTACTGTATTGGTTTATTGTTTCTAGTAGTCTTTTTGTGGATTCTTTGGGATTTCTGATGTATAGGATCATATTATCTGCAAATTGTGAAACATTTATTTCTTCTTTTCAAAAATGAATGCTTTTTATTTCTTTTTCTTGTCTGATTGCTCTGGCTAGAACTATCAGTACCACATTGAATAAGAGTGGAGAGAGTAGACAATCTTATCTTGTTCTTGATTTTAGGGGAAAAGTCTTCAGTTTTATGCCATTTAAAAGGATGTGAGCTGATGGTTTATCATAAGTGGCCTTTATTATGTTGAGATATTTTCCTTGTATACTCATTTTGTTGAGTGTTTTAAAAATAAAATTGTGTTGTATTTTATCAAATGTCTTTTCTGCATCTATTGATAGGATCATATGATTTTTGTCCTTTGTTCTGTTAATATGGTATATTACGTTAACCATTTTACGTATTTTGAACCATCCTTGTAATTTTTGGAATAATCCCACTTGATCATGACGTATTATTTTTTTAATGTGTTGTTGTATTCGATTTGCTAGTATTTTTGTTTAGTATTTTAGCATCTGTATTCATTAGTGATATTGGTTTGTAGTTTTCTTTTCTGTGTTGCCCTTGCCAGGTTTTGGTATGAGAGTTATGTTGGCCTCATAAAATGTGTTTGGAAGTATGGCTTCTTCTTCAATTTTTTGGAAGACTTTGTGTAGAATAGGAACCAAGTCTTCTTTGAATGTTAACTAGAATTCACTAGTATAGCTGTCTGGCCCTGGACTTTTATTATTGGAAAGGTTTTTGATAGTTGCTTTTATTTTCTCCCTGCTTATAGGTCTGCTTAGGCTTTCTGCTTTATCATGATTCAGTCTAGGAAGATTGTATTGTTCTAGAAATGTATCCATTTCTTCTAGATTGTTAAATTTGGTGGCATATAGTTTTTCATAGTATTCTACAATAATTCTTTGTATATCTATAATGTCTTTGGTGATTTCTCCTTTATCATTTTGGATTTTGTTTTTTTAAGTCCTTTCTCTTTTTTCCTTGGTGAGTCTTGGCAAGGGTTTGTCAATTTTGTTGATCTTTTCAAAGAACCAGCTCTTTGGTTTATTAATTATTTCTATAGTTTTTCTGTTCTCCATTTTGTTTATTTCTGCTGTGAATTTTATTATTTTCTTTTTTCTTCTGATTTTGGTTTGCCTTTGTTCTTCTTTTTCTAGCTCCTTATGATGTGAACTTAAGTGGTTTACTTGGGCTCTCTCTTGTTTGTTCATATAGGCCTATAGTGATATGAACTTCCCTCTTATTACTGCTTTTGCTGCATCGCAAAGATTTTGATATGTTGTATTGTTATTTTTGTTTGTATGTATAAAACTTTTCATCTCTGCTTTTATTTCTTCTTTGACCCACTCATTTTTTAAAAGTGTGTTGTTAACTTTCCACATTTTTGTGGGTTTGTTTACCTCTTTTTCGCAGTTGAATTCTAGTTTCAAGGCTTTATGATCAGGAAATATGCTTGGTCTAATCTCAATTTTTCTGAATTTGTTGATGTCATTTTTGTGGCCCAACAAAAGGGTCAATTCTTGAGAATGTTCTATGTACACTAGAAAAAAATGTATACTCTGGCACTTTGGGATAAAATGTCCTACAGATGTCTATCATATCCAATTGTTCTAGTGTTTCATTTAAGGCCAATATATCTTTATTGATTTTTTTGTTTGGATGAACGATCTAGAGCCGTCAGTGGTGTATTGAGGTCTCCAAGTATGATTGTATTTTTGTCAGTTTTAGTTTTTAGGTCAGTCAGTAGCTTTTATATATTTTGGTGTTCCTTGGTTTGGTGCATATAGATTAAGAAGTGTTATGTCTTCTTGATTCAATGTCTCCTTAATCATTATAAAATGACTTTTTGTCTCCCATTACCTTTGTTGTCTTATAGTCAGCATTGTTATATATGAGTATTGCTACACCTGCTTTTTTTTTTTTTTGATGTTATTTGCTTGGAGTATTGTCTTTCAGTCTTTCACTTTGAATCTGTTTTTGTCCTTGTAGCTTAGATGCGTTTGTTGTAGGCAGCATACAGTTCAGTTGAATTTTCTTTTTTAATTCATTCTGCTACTCTGTATCTTTTTATTGGTGAGTTCAATCCATTTATATTTAGTATAATTATTGACACTTGAGGGTTCCTTATTGCCATTTTATATATTGCTTCTTGATTGTTTTGTATCTTGTTTGATTCTTCTCTTTTTTACTATCATTTATTTTTGTTTGGTTGTAATCTATACTTTTTTTCTCTGTTGCTTCTTTTTTTTAGTCCATGTGCTTCTGTGGTGTTATTTTCAAGGGTGGTTACCATAAGTAATTGAAAGGGTACCTATCATGTTCCTTGTAGTACATTATCTCATGAGTGCTTCTGCACTCCATCCTCCTTTGCTACTATTAATTTTTGTCCTCTCCCATTTTTGTTTTTGTTTTCACAGATTGTTTATTTTTTATTCTTGATGGAGCTTTTGTGGTTTTGTTTTGTTTTGTTCTTTGTACCTGGTCATAAACCCCCCTTTAATATTTCCTGAAGTGGGGGTTTTCTGGTAAAATATCCCTCATCTTTTCTGTATCTGTGAATGATTTTATTTCTCCTTCATACTTGAAGGATAGCTTTGATGAGTATAATATTCTTGGCTAGAAGTTTCGCTCTTTCAGGACTTTAAACATTGGGGTTCACTCTCTTCTACCCTCTAGAGTTTCTGCTGAGAAATCTGATGATATTCTAATAGGCTTTCTTTTATATGTTATATTCTTCTTTTCCCTGGATGCCTTGAGAATTATTTTTTTTGTCATTTTTTTCTGTCAGTTTCATAATGATGTGCTTTGGAGTAGGTTGTTAGGCTTAAGATAACTCAGTGTTCTGTTTGATTCTTAAATTCGAGGCTTTAGTCCTTCCCACAGGCTTGGGAAGTTCTCATCTATTATTAGTTTGAATATGTTTTCCATTCTATTTTCTCTCTTTTCTTCTTTTGATATACCCATTACACTTATATTGCTCTTTTTGATGGAGTCAGACAATTCCTGTAGGGCTTTCTTATTTTTTTAAATTTGTGAATCTCTCTTCTCTTCTCTCTGTAGTGCCTCTAGTTGCTTGTCTTCTATGTTACTAATTCTCTCCTCTATCTGGCCTGTTCTATTAGCTAAGCTTGTTATCTTGTTTTTCAGTTCATGAATTGAGTCTTCATTTCTGTTTGATTTGTTTTCATTGTTTCTATTTCTCTGGTGATGTATTCTTTATGTTGGTTGAATTGTTTTTTGAGATCCCTAAATTGACTTTCTGTACTTTCTTATACATACCAGAGTATTCTTAGTATTTCAATTTTAAATTCTCTGTCATTTAATTCCAATGTTTCCAAGGTATTGAACTTTTTTTCTATAGATTTTTTCCTCATCTATATCAGGTACATCTCTGTCTTTGGTATTGATTATATTCAATATGTTTTCCCTAATGGCATTTGAGAGTGGTATTGTTAATAATCCTAATAATAGTTGATAAAGAATATAAATATGAAAATTAAAAAAAGGAAAAAGAAAAAAACTAAAAAAATTTTTGAGAAAATACAGTGAAAAACTAAAAATTATATTGTGTTAAATGGAACAAACATTACATAGAATGAAGTACCTGAGTTTTGGAGAGGTGCCAAAGAGGCAAACAGCGAGGTAAGAACCCACAAAATGTTAAAAGAAAACAATTTGTATCAACAATAAAATAATTTTTTGTAAATGATGTTCTGATGAGAGATATAGTGAAAGAGAAAAGAAGAATAAAGAAAAAATACAGTGAAAAATGCAAATTCTACTGTATTAAGTGGAACATAAATTATGCAAAGTGGAGGGCCAGAGTTGGAGGGTATACTAATGAGATAAACAGAAAAATAAAAAGGACGCAAAGTGCCACAAAGAAAAAATTTGAATCCAAAGTAAAATACTTTGTGGACAACATAATGGACATGGAGTAGGCAGACATATCAACTTCCAAGTCACAGAACCAAAGTGGATTATAACTTAATTTTAAGAACCATCATCTGGATAAACCAACTCTGAACTAAACTAAGTGGACTCTTCAACCAAGCAACACTGAAAAAGCAACATTGAGGCTAGTAGGAAAAGCAAAAATGCAGACAGGGCTGCCCAGATGCCTGGAGCAAATGGCAGAATCACGTGGTGGGAGGAGAGTTTAGCGGAGAGGGAGGGACCTGAGTCCCAGGAACAAAGCACCAACCTGCAGCACCAGAGCCTAGAAAAGGCGTTTCGACAGTATTGACCTGTGAAACAAGTGAGGATACTGTTTGTGAGAAAGAGACATTTTTCTCAGACCCAGGATTCTTAGAGTACAGAAAACCTCTCTTACAACCACTCACATGGGGCAATGGGAAACATGGAGAGAGGTGAGGCCCAGAGCAGCAGGAAGAGAGTGTGGACTAGAAGTCACAGGGACAAACACTCTAAGGGACAGCCACTCTAACCCTTGGGCTGAGTCACTTTCCTAATCAAAAACGAATATTTCCTCTAAAACTAGCAATACCAACAAAGGGAGATAGGACACCAGCCAATCTCCTGCAGCACTTAGAGCAGAGCTGCTTAGAAGGAGGGAGCTTCCAGGACTACAGTATGGAGTGTTAGGGTCTGAGCTGCAGTGCACCTACCCACAGTGCTGAGAGCTTGCTGGAGGGACGGTGGCAGCAGGACACTGAAATGCAGTTGCGTCAGTGGGGGTGGAGGCCCAGCTGGTGTGAGCTTGGTCTAGCCAAGCAGGGGTGAAGGGGAACTGTGAAAGCGGTCTGGCAGCTGCAGGCCCACTGGCAGCTCCACTTGCAGAGGAAAAGCGGAGGCAAGGAACGGGCAGAGATCTGTTGCTAAACAGGGCCCCTGTGGGAGCACAGCATCACCTGGCCTCACACGTTTGTGACCCTGTACGAGCTGGCCCTGACAACGGGGGTGGGGCTAAAGCCAGGGACAGGCAGAGGCTCGTACCTGAGTGCATGCCAGCAGCCCTGCCCATCCCAAGGAACCACAGTTTCCATCCTGAGTACGGGAGTTGGCTCTGACCGCGGGGTTGGGGCTAAAGCCGGTACAGGAGAAGATTCCCAGCTGAGCACACACCAGCAGCCCCGCCCAGCCCAAGAAACTGCAGCGAGCAGGTTGAGACCACGGCACTGGGAGGAAGCCCAGGAACTGACTGGGTCATAGCTGAGCAAAGGTGTTCACAACTACTCTACGTGCTAAAGCTTGTGGCTAGAGTGCACAATGCAACCCCACCTGTGGGGCTGAAACAAAGGCCCAGACAGGCTGAAGATTGTAGAGATGGGAACCAGAACACAGCCCCTCCCGCAGAGGAGAGGTAGAAATCACAGCAACAGCTGCAGTGGAATGGCACTGGTAACAGCCATACCCAACAGCCCTAGACAGGAGCAGAGGGGGTGGTGGGTCTGCAAACAGACCACAACTAGAGAACACAGAGGCAACACCCATTGGACTCCAGTGGCCACACCCTTCTTATACACAACAAAAAGGGCAGGCAGAGAAATGCAACCCAAATGAATCAAGAGAAATCCCCAGAGAAGAACCTGAATGAACCATATAAAACCAAATTACCAGATGCAGAGTTTAAAATAATGATAGTTAGGATGTTCAAAGAGATTAAAGCAACAATGGATAGTCATTATGAACACCTAAATAGATAGCAAGTATAAAAAAGGAAATTGAAGTAATAAAAAAAATCAGACAGAAATGACAAATACAGTATCAGAACTGAAGACCACAATGGAAGAAATTAAAAGCAAGATGGATGAAGCTGAGGATCAAATCAGCAAGTTAGAGGACAAAATAAACAAAGGCACAGAAGCAGAGTAGAAAAGAAACTCAAAAAATCAGAGAAAACTATAAGGGAGTTCTGTGACAACATGAAGAGAAATAACATCAAAATCATAGGGGTTCCCAAAGATGAAGAGAAAAAACAAGGGATAGAAACTTTGTTCAATCAAATCATAGCTGAAAACTTTCCTAAATTAAGGCTAGAAAATGTTTCACATGTTAAAGAAGAACAGAGAACTCCATTAAGAGAAACCCAAAGAAATCTATACGGAGACATATCATAGTTAAAATAAGAAAGCTAAGATATAAAGAGAAAATTTAAAAGCAGCTAGAGAAAAAAAGGCTATTACCTACAAAAGAACCCGCATAAAAATGACATCTGACTTCTCAACAGAAACACTTGAAGCCAGAAGGGAATGGCAAGATATATTCAAAGTAATGCAGATCAAGAACCTAAAACCAAAACAACTCTATCCAGTAAGGATAATGTTTAGAATTGAAGGAGAAATAAAGAGCTTCCCAGACAAATAAAAAGCCTCAAGAAATTCATTAAAACCAAACCAATTTTGCAAGAGATGCTAAGGAGCCGGTTGTGAACAGTTCAAAGGGGGAAAAGAATATAGGGGGAAAAAAGAATACAACTTTAAACAATAAAATGGCAATAAAAAACTACATATTAATAATAACCTTAAATGTAAATGGATTAAATGATCCAATCAGAAGACATAAGGTAGCTGCGTAGATAAACAAAAAGGACCCATAAAAATGCTGTCTACAGAGACACACCTTAAAACAAATGATGCACAAAGACTGAAGGTAAAAGAATGAAAAAAATATTTTATGCAAATGGAAATGAAAAAAAAAGCCGGGGTAGCAATACTTAGATATGACAAAATGGACTTTAAAACAAAGGCTGTAGTAAGAGGTAAAGAAGGACACTACATAATGATAAAGGGAATAATTCAACAGAAAAAAATAACAATTATAAATATCGACGCACAAACATAGGAGCCCCGACATAGATAAAGCAGACTTTGATGGATATAAAGGGCGAGATTAACAGCAATTCTATAATAGTAGGGAATTTAAATACCCTACTAAAATCACTGAATAGATCCTCAAAAAAAAAAATTAACAAAGAAACAGCAGACTTAAAGGATACACTAGATAAACTCAATTTAATAAATATCTTCAGAACTTTTCACACTAAAGAAGTAGAATATACATTCTTTTCAGGTGCTCATGGTACATTCTCTAGAATAGACCACATGTTAGGACACAAATATGGTTTCAACAAATTTAAGAAGATTAAAATCATATCAAGCATTTTCTCTGATCAAAATACCATGAAACTAGAAAATAACCACAAAAAAAAAACTGAAAAAAACTCAAACACTTGGAAACTAAATAGCACATTATTAAATAATAAATGGATTAATGGGAGAAGCAAGATGGCAACAAAGTAGGCAGACGTACCAATTTCCAACTCCCAGAACCAAAGTGGATTATAACTCAATTTAAAGAACCATCATCTGGATAAACCAACTATGAACTAAACTAAGTGGACTCTTTAACCAAGGAACACAGAAGAAGCCACATTGAGACTGGTAGGAATAGCGAAAAAGCGAAGAAGGCTACCCAGCTCCCCCAGCAAATGGCAGCCTGGAGAGACCCGCATGGCGGGAGGAAAGTTTGGCAGAGAGGGAGGAACATGGGTCTCAGGAACCAAGCCCCAGCCTGCAGTCCCAGAGCCTAGAAGAGGCGTTTAGACAGTTTTGAGCTGTGAAACAAGTGAGAAAGCTCCCAGGCCTACAGTGTGGAGTATTAGGTCCGTTCCTACTCTGCTGAGGGTTGCTGAAGGGTTTGGGGCAGCAGGACGCTGAAACGTGGTTCTGTTGGCATGGGCAGAGGCCAAGTGGGTGTGAGCTCGGTCTAGCCCAGCAGGGTCAGAGGGGACGCACGAAAGCGGTCCGGAAGCTGCGGGACCGCCTTTAATCCCACTTACGGGGACAAAGCGGGAGGCCAGGAACAAGCAGAAATCTGCTATGCGACCCTGCGCAAGCCGGCCCTGACCGTGGGGACTGGGCTAGGACCAGGAATGGGCAGGGGCTCACGGCTGAGCTCACGCTACCAGCCCCCCCCCCCCGGGCCAAAGAAACAGTGGTTTGCCATTATATGTGCGCGAGCGGGCTCCGAGCACGCGAACGGGGTAGACCTCGAGACAAGTGGAAGCTCGCAGCTGAGCCCACGCTACTATACCCTCCAGACCGGAGAAACCGCGGATTGCATTCCTACGTGCACGAGCGGTCTCCGAACGCAGGGGCTGGTGAGAGTGTGGAACGAGCGGAAGTACGCAACTGAGCGGAAGCCAGCAAACATGCCCGGCCCAATAAACCTGGGTTTCCGACCCTGCGCAGAAGGGCCCTGGCCTCGAGGGCAGGGCTAAAGCTCTGGACGGGCAAAGGCTCACAGCTGAGAGCACGTCAAAAGCGCCGCCCAACCCAAGAAACTGTGGCGAGCAGGCTCTGACTGTGGTTCTGGGCGAAAGTCAAGATATAAGCTGGGTCCGCATCTGAGCAAAGGTGCTCACCTCTACACTTGGTGCTAAGGCTTGTGGCTTAAGTGACAGAGCCTCCCACGGAGGAGAGGCAGAAATCACAGGAAAATCCACAGTGGGCCGGCACTGGCAACGCTCAACCCAACAGCCCTAGGCAGCGGCAGAGGGGGTGGGAGCCCTGCAGACAGACCACACCTAGAGAAACAAAGGCAACACCTACTGGACTCCAGTGGCCACAACTTGCTTATAAACAGATAAAATGGGCAGGAAGAGGATTGCAAACCAAAGGAATCAGGAGAAATCCCCAGAGAAGGACCTGAATGAACCAGATATAACCAAATTACCAGAAGCACAATTTAGAATAATGATAGTTAAGACGTTCAAAGAAATTAGAGCAACAATGGATAGTCATTATGAACACCTAAATAAAGAGATAACAAGTATAAAAAACGAAATTGAAATAATAAAAAAGAATGAGACAGAAATGACAAATACAGTATCAAACTGAAGACCACAATGGAAGGAATTAAAAGTAGGATGAATCACGCTGAGATCGAAAAAGCGAGTTAGAGGACACAATAAACAAAGGCACAGTAGCAGAAAAGAAAAAGGAAAAGAGATTGAAAAATTGTGAAAAAACTCTAAGGGAGCTCTGTGACAACATGGAGAGAAACAACATTCGCATCATGGGGGTGCCTGAAGAAGAGGAGAGAGGACAGGAAATGAAAACTTTGTTCAATCAAATCATAGCGGAAAACTTTCCTAAATTACGGCTGGGAAACACTCCACACAATCAAGAAGCACACAGAACTTCATTAAAGAGAAACCCAAATAGATCTACATAAAGACACATCATAGTTAAAATACCAAAGCTAATGAATAAAGAAAAAATTTTAGAAGCTGCTAGAGAAAAAAAGGCTATCACCTACAAAGGAGCCGCCATAAGGATGACATCGGACATCTCAAAGGAAACACTTGAGGCCAGAAGAGAATGGTAAGATATATTCAAAGTAATGCAGAGGAAGAAACTACAGCCCAGACTACTTTATCCAGCAAGACTAACGTTTAAAATTGAAGGAGAAATAAAGAGCTTCCCAGAAAAAGAAAGCCCGAAGGAATTCATAAAAAGCAAACCAATTCTGCAAGAGATACTAAGGGACCTCTTGTGAACAGTTTAAAGGGAGAAAAGAATAGAGCAAAAGAAGAATACAGCTTTAAAGAATAAAATGGCAATAAACAACTATATATCAATAATAACCTTAAATGTAAATGGATTAAATGATCCAATCAAAATACATAGGGTAGCTGCATGGATAAAAACAGGACCCATACCTATGCTGTGTATAAGAGACACACCTTAAAACAAAAGATGCTCATAGACTGAAGGTAAAAAGAGGGAAAAAAATATTTCATGAAAATAAAGTTGAAAAAAAAAGCAGGGGTAGCAATACTTATATCTGACAAAATGGACTTTAAAACAAAGGCTGTAGTAAGAGATAAAGGAGGACACTACATAATGATAAAGGGAACAATTCAACAGGAAGATATAACTATTATAAATATCTATGCACCAAATATAGGACCCCCAACATACATAAAACAGACTTTGATGGATATAAAGGGCGAGATTAACAGCAATACTATCATAGTAGGGGATTTCAATACCCCTCTAACAACACTGGATAGTTCTTCAAGAAAGAAAATAAATAAAGAAACAACAAACTTTAAGGAGACACTAGATCAACTTGATTTAATAGATATCTTCAGAACTTTTCACCCTAAAGCAGTAGAATATACATTCTTCTCAAGCGCTCATGGTACGTTTTCTAGGATAGACCGCATGTTAGGACACAAAAATAGTATCAATAAATTTAAGAAGATTGAAATCATATCAAGCATTTTCTCTGATCACAATGCCATGAAACTAGAAATTAACCACAAAAGAAAAACTGAAAAATACTCAAACACTTGGAAACTAAATAGCATGTTATTAAATAATGAATGTATTAACAATGAGATCAAAGGAGAAATAAAAAGGTTTCTAGAAACAAATGAGAATGAGCGTACATCAACTCAAAATCTATGGGAAACAGCAAAAGCAGTTCTGAGAGGGAAGTTTATTGCACTACAAGCATATCATAAGAAGCTAGAAAAAGCTCAAATAAGCAACCTGACCCTGCATCTAAAAGAACTAGAAAAACAACAACAAATAAAACCCAAGACAAGTAGAAGGAAGGAAATAATAAAGATCAGAGCAGAAATAAATGACATAGAGGCGAAGGAAACAATACAGAGGATCAATGAAACCAGAAGCTGGTTCATTGAAAAGGTAAACAAGATTGATGAAGCTTTAACTAGACTCACCAAAAAAAAAGAGAAAGGACTCAAATAAATAAAATTAAAAAGGACAGTGGAGAAATAACAACTGACACAACAGAAATAAAAAGCATTGTAAGAAAATACTATGAAGAACTATATGCCAAAAAATTAGACAATCTTGGTGAAATGGACAAATTTCTTGAATCAAATAACCTTCCAAAAATCAATCTGGAAGAATCAGAAAAACTAAACAGACCAATTACAGCAAATGAGATCGAAACAGTTATCAAAAAACTCCCTAAAAAGAAAAGTCCTGGGCCTGATGGCTTCACAAGTGAATTCTATAAAAAATTCAAAGAAGAACTAACTCCTATCCTTCTCAAGCTATTTCAAAAAATTCAAGAGGAAGGAAGACTTCCAAACTCCTTTTATGAGGCGAGCATAATTCTGATCCCCAACCCGGGCAAAGACAACACAAAGAAAGAAAATTATAGGCCTATATCCCTGATGAATTTAGATGCTAAAATTCTCAACAAAATATTAGCCAACCGGATCCAGCAATATATGAAAAAAATCATACACCACGATCAAGTGGGATTTATTCTGGAGAGGCAAGGTTGGTTCAATATTCGCAAATCAATCAATGTGATTCACCACATAAACAAAAGGAAGGACAAAAATCACATGATAATTTCAATAGATGCAGAAAAGGCATTTGATAAAATCCAGCACCCATTCATGCTCAAAACTCTCAGTATAGTGGGAATACAGGGATCATTCCTCAACATGATAAAGGCCATCTACGATAAACCGACAGCAAACATCATACTAAATGGACAAAAAATAAAAGCAATCCCCTTAAGATCCAGGCAGGAATGCCCCCTTTCACCACTCTTATTCAACATAGTTCTGGAAGTCCTAGCTACAGCAATCAGACAAGAAGAAGAAATAAAAGGCATCCAAATTGGAAAAGAAGAAGTAAAACTGTCACTATTTGCAGATGATATGATATTGTATATTGAAAACCCTAAAGTCTCAGTTAAAAAACTACTGGACCTTATAAGTGAATTCAGCAAGGTGTCAGGATATAAAATTAATACTGAGAAATCAGAGGAATTTTTATATACCAACAATGAACTGTCAGCAAAAAAAATTAAGAAAACAATCCCCTTCACTATTGCAGCCAAAAAAATAAAGTACCTAGGAATAAATTTAACCAAGGAGGTTAAGGACTTGTACTCGGAAAATTATAGAACATTGATAAAAGAAATCAAGGAAGATACAAACAAGTGAAAGCATATATCGTGCTCATGGCTAGGAAGAATAAACAGCATTATAATGTCTGTATTACCCAAAGCAATTTATAAATTCAATGCAATACCAATTAAAATACCAATGACATACTTCAAAGATATAGAACACATATTCCAAAAATTTATATGAAACCAAAAAAGAACACGAATAGCCTCACAATCTTAAAAAGAAAAAATAAAGCAGGAGGTATCACTCTTCCAGATATCAAGGTTTAATATAAGGCCATTATACTCAAGTCAGCCTGGTACGAGCATAAGAACAGGCACATAGATCAAAGGAACAGAACAGAGGCCCCAGAAATAAACCCACAGCTTTATGGACAACTGATATTTGACAAAGGAGGAAAGAACATACAATGGAGTAAAGACAGCCACTTTAACAAATGGTGTTGGGAAAATTGGACATCTACCTGCAAAAAAATGAAACTAGATCATCAACTTACACCATTCACAAAAACAAACTCAAAATGGATAAAAGACTTAAATGTAAGCCATGAAACCATAAGCATCTTAGAAGAAAACATAGGCAGCAAGCTCTCCGACATCTGTAGCAGCAGTATATTTGCCGATTTATCTCCACGGGCAAATGAAATAAAAGGCAAGATAAACAAATGGGACTATATTAAACTAAAAAGTTTTTGCACAGCTAAAGACAATAGGAACAGAATAAAAAGACAAACCACACAATGGGAGAACATAGTCGACAGCACATCTGATAAGGGGTTCATAACTAAAATTTATAAAGAACTTATAAAAGTCAACACCAGGAAGACAAACAACCCAATCAAAACATGGGCAAAAGAAATGATTAGAAATTTCTCCAAAGAGGACATACAGATGGCCAATAGGCATATGAAAAAATGCTCAACATCACTAATCATTAGAGAAATGCAAATTAAAACCACAATGAGATATCACCTCACACTAGTCAGAATGGCACTCATCAGCAAAACAACACAGAATAAGTGCAGGCGAGGATGCGGAGAAAAGGGAACTCTTCTGCACTGCTGGTGGGAATGCAGACTGGTGCAGCCACTATGGAAAACAGTTTGGAGATTCCTCAGAAAATTAAAAATCGAACTGCCTTTTGACCCAGCTATCCGACTTATAGGAATATACCCTAAAAACACCATAGCACTTTTGAAAAGAAGAAATGCGCCCCCATGTTCATGGCAGCATTGTTCACAATAGCGAAGATCTGGAACCAGCCCAAGTGTCCGTCAGAAGATGAGTGGATTAAAAAGCTTTGGTGCATATATACTATGGAATAGTACTCAGCCATAAGAAACGATGACATCGGATCATTTATAACAAAATGGATGTACCTTGATAACATTATACGGAGTGAAATAAGTAAATCAGAAAAAAAGAAAAACTGAGAACAGCATGATTACATACATAGGTGTGACATAAAAGTGAGAATATGAGACATAGACAAGAGAGTGGTGGTTATGGGATGTGGGGACGGAGGTAAGAGTGGGATAGAGAGGCAGGAGGGAGACAGGGAAAATCAGATAGAAGGTGACAGAGGACAATTTCACTTTTGGTGATGGGTATGCAACACAATTGAATGATAAGATAACCTGGAGATGTTTACATTGTACATATGTACCCTGATTTATTGGTGTCACCCCATTTGAATTAATAATAATAAAATATATATATATATATAAAATAAATAAATAAATGAAATAACAATGAAATCAAAGAAGAAATAAAAACGTTTTTAGAAACAAATGATAATGAGCATACATCAACTCAAAATTTATGGGACACAGCAAAAGCAGTACTGAGAGGGAAGTTCATAGCACTATAGGCATACCATGAGAAGCTAGAAAAAGCTCAACTAAGCAACCTGACCCTGCATCTAAAAAAATTTAAAAAACAACAGCAAATAAAGCTTAGGATTAGTAGAAGGAAGGAAATAATAAAGATCAGAGAAGAAATAAATGACATAGAGGGTAAGGAAACAACACAGAGGATCAATGAAACCAGGAGCTGGTTGTTTATAAAGATAAACATGATTAATGAACCTTTAACTAGAGTCACCAAGAAAAAAAGAGATAGGACTAAAATAAATAAAATTAGAAATGAAAGTGGAGAAATAACAACTGACACACAGAAATACAAAGTATTGTAAGAAAATACAATGAAGAACTCTATGCAAAATAATTAGGAACCTAGGTGAAATGGACAAATTTCTTGAATCATATAATCTTCCAAAAGTCAATCTGGAAGAATCAGAAAACCTTAACAGACCAATTACAACAAATGAGATCAAAACAGTTATCAAAAAACTCCCCCCCCAAAAAAGTCCTGGGCCTGAGGCCTTCACAAGTGAATTCTACCAAAAATTTAAAGAAGAACTAACTCCTATCCTCCTCAAGCTATTTCAAAATATTCAAGAGGAAGGAAGACTTCCAAACTCCTTTTATGTGGCGAGCATAATTCAGATCACGAAACCGGGCAAAGACAACACAAAGAAAGAAAATTATAGGCCAATATCCCTGATGAATTTAGATGCTAAAATTCTCAACAAAATATTAGCTAACCGGGTCTAGCAATATATGAAAAAAAATATACACCATGATCAAGTGAGATTTATTCTAGAGAGGTAAGGCTGGTTCAATATTTGCAACTCAATCAATGTGATTCATCACATAAACAAAAGGAATGACAAAAATCATATGATAATTTCAATAGATGCAAAAAAGCATTTGATAAAATCCAGCACCCATTCATACTCAACAATCTCAGTAAAGTGGGAATACAGGGAACATTCCTTAACATGATAAAGGCCATCTATGACAAACCCACAGCAAACATCATACTAAATGGGCAAAAATTAAAAGCAATCCACTTAAGATCAGGAACCAGGCAGGGGTGGCCCCTTTCACCACTCTTATACAACTAAATTCTGAAAGTCGTAGCTGCAGCAATCAGACCAGAAGAAGAAATAAAAGGCATCCAAATTGGAAAAGAAGAAGTAAAACTGTCATTACTTGCAGATGATATGATATTGTATTTAGAAAACCCTAAAGTCTCAGTCAAAAAACTACTGGACCTGATAAATGAATTGAGCAAGGTGGCAGGATATAAAATTAATACTCAGAAATCAGACCCATTTTTATATACCAACAATGAACTATCAGCAAAAGAAATTAAGGAAACAATACCTTTCTCTATTGCAACCAAAAATATAAAGTACCAAGTAGTAAATTTAACCAAAAAGGTTAAGGATTTGTACCTGGAAAATTATAAAAAATAAAAAATCAAGGAAGATACAAACAAGTGGAAGCATTTACCGTGCTCATGGTTAGGAAACATAAACATCATTAAAATGTCGCTATTGCCTGACCAGGCAGTGGTGCAGTGGATAGAGCGTCAGAATGGGATGCGGAAGACCCAGGTTTGAGACCACAAACTCGCCAGCTTGAGCTCTGGCCCATCTGGCTTGAGCAAAATCACGTCAGCTTGGACCCAAGGTCACTGGCTCCAGCAAGGGGTTTCTCAGTCTGCTGAAGGCCCGCGGTCAAGGCACATGTGAGAAAGCATGTGAGAAAGCACATGAACAACTATGGTGTCGCAAGAGCAACGAGAAACTATTGATTGATGCTTCTCACCTCTCTCTGTTCCTGTCTGTCTCTATCTATCCCTCTCTCTGACTCTCCCTCTCTGTCCTTGGAAAAAATAAATAAATAAAAAATATGAAAAAAATATGTCTCTATTACCCAAAGCTATTTATAAATTCAATGCAATATCAATGAAAATACCAATGACGTACTTCAAAGATATAGAAAACATATTTCAAAAATTTATATGAAACCAAAAAAGAACACGAATAGTCTCAGCAATGTTAAAAAGAAAGAATAAAACAGAAGGTATCACTCTTCAGGATATCAAGATATATTGTACTCAAGACAGCCTGGTACTGGCATAATAATAGGCACATAGATCAAAGGAACAGAACAGAGGCCCCAGAAATAAACCCACACCTTTATGGAAAACTGATTTTTGACAGAGGAGGAAAGAGCATAAAATGGAGTAAAGACAGCCTCTTTAACAAATGGTGTTTAAAAATTGGACATTTACCTTAAAAAAAAAATGAAACTAGACCATCAACTTACACCATTCACAAAAACTAACTCAAAATGGATAAAAGATTTAAATGTAAGCCGTGAAACCATAAGCATCTTAGAAGAAAACATAAGCAGCAAGCTCTCTGACATCTCTCACAGCAATATATTTGTCAATTTATCTCCGCAGGCAAATGAAATAAAAGGCAAGATAAACAAATGGGACTATATCAAACTAAAAAGTTTTTGCACAGCTAAAGACAATAAGAACAGAATAAAAAGACAAACCACACAATGGGAGAACATATTCGACAACACTTCTGTTAAGGGGTTAATAACCAAAATTTATAAAGAACTTATAAAACTCAACACCGGGAAGACAAACAATCCAGTCAATAAATGGGCAAAAGAAATGAATAGAAATTTCTCCAAAGAGGACATACTGATGGCCAATAGGCATATGAAAAAATGCTCAACATCACTAATCATTAGAGAAATGCAAATTAAAACCACAATGAGATATCACTTCACACCAGTCAGAATGGCGTTCATCAACAATACAACACAGAATAAGTTCTGGCGAGGATGTGAAGAAAAGGGAACCCTTCTGCAGTGCTGTTGTCAATGCAGACTGGTGCAGTCACTGTGGAAAACAGTATGGAGATTTCTCAAAAAATTAAAAATCGAACTGCCTTTTGACCCAGCTATCTCACTTATAGTAATATACCCTAAGAACACCATAGCACTGTTTGAAAAAAAGAAATGTGCCCCCATGTTTGTGTTCACAATAGCGAAGATCTGGAACCAGCCCAAGTGTCCATCAGAGGATGAGTGGATTAAAAAGCTTTGGTACATATATGCTATGGAATACCACTCAGCCATAAGGAATGATGACATCGGATCATTTACTACAAAATGGATGTACCTTGATAACATTATACGGAGTGAAATAAGTAAATCAGAAATAATCTGATAACAGCATGATTTCATACATAGGTCGGACCTAAAAGTGAGACTATGAGACATGGACAAGTGTGTGGTGGTTGCAGGGTGGGGGGAGAAAGGAGAGTGAGGGAGAGGCAGGAGGGAAGGGGCACAAAGAAAACCAGTTAGAAGGTGACAGAGGACAATTTGACTTTGGATGATGGTTATGCAACATAATTGAATGATAAGATAACCTGGAGATGTTTTCTTTGAACATATGTATCCTGATTTATTAATGTCACCCCATTAAAATTAATTAAAAATAAATAAATAAATAATTGTTAAAAAATTAAAAATAAAAGAAAATAGTTTGTGAGTGAGGATTGAATGAGAGGAAAAGTGAAAGAGCAAAGAAGAAACCAAAAGAGAGGAAGAAAGAGAAAAGAGAAAATGAAGAATAATAAAAAAGAGTGGAAAATGTAACACCTGTAGGTAATAAGTTCAAAATGAAAGAAAAGAAAGAGTAAAACAAAAAGAGGGTAAAAGGACCAAAGTGAAAGGAAAAGAGATAAAAAAATGAAAAGAAAAAAATGGATAAAGTTATAGACTATGGATTTTTTCTGGTTTTGAGAGGTTATCTTTTTCCTTTTCTTCTTTCTCTTTTTGGCCGATGGCACTGTACCCCTGGTTCTGCCCCTGTGGCATGCTTAGGTAGAGAATTGCAGTTGATGTGTCACTATGGCAATGACATAAACTAGGTCTCAATCCCGTTGGTGGGCAGGGCTTGTCAGCATTTGCAGGCTCCGACAATGGGAGAGTTCATTTTCCTGGAGGCTCTCCACTAGTCTCTCCTTCCTGAACCAGCAGCCTGGGGGACCCCACTGTGAAGTTGCTGCTGCCACTGCCTGGAGTGCAAGAGGCTCTAAGAGCTGCCAAAACTCTCCTCTATCCCCACTCAATGCAGGGTTCTCAGTAATGCCTTGCCAGCCCAAACTGCCAAAGTAATCAGTCGGTGCTGGGAGCTTATCACTCCTCAGGTGTCTTTCTGAGCCTCCAGGTATGTCTAGTATGCCTGAGCGCTTCACAGGACTACGTTCCCCAGACTTTTGCACTTTGTAACTTGTATTGGCTGGCAGGAAGATGCCCCAGTCACTGCCTGCAGAACAAAATGTCTTAAAAGCTGCCAAGTTCCTCCTCCAGGTCTTTTTAAGGCACAGCTCTGGGTATAAAGGCTTTGTCGACCAAAGCCACCAGCTTATGCAGGCAGGGAGCAAGCTGAAATATGGTCTGGCTCCTTACTAGGGTTCCCCGGGTATGTCTAGTTAAATTTGCTCTTCATAGACTTCTCCCTTATTGGGAAGCCTACAGCCCAGCCCACCATCTTCTATAGTGTTCTCTGTGGTCTGTTCTGTAGGAATGAGTTTTTTACCCTGTATCGCCTTGCAGGAAGTTCCCCAGCCACTGGCTGCTGAGCAAGAAGCCCTAAGAACTATCAAGTCCCTCCTCCAGGTTCTTTTTATTCGCAGACCTGGGAAAGAAGACCTTGTCAGCCAGAGCCACTGCCAGCATGAGCCAGCTGGGCAGTGAGCAGACTGTGGGTTCAGCTCTTTTCAGCGATGGACAGGTCTGTTTCTCCTAGGCTATATGCAAGTTGCCTGTGCGTCCCTCCCCTCAGTCCTTTCCCTAGGAATTTGCTTTGTTAGCCTGTATGGCTGGTGGTGGGTGGTGCCAGCCTGGAGAGGTCTGGGCGTAGGGAAGTCAGCTTTCATGCACTCCCCATGCGCTGTTGGTTCTGGGAGTAGAAACCACACAGACTTCAGCCCAGGCAGAAGGCCACTGCTGACAGTCTCTGACCTAGCCCCTTTGTCCGGAAACATGGGAACCCATGCCCAAGGTGCTAGAAAGAACCACTTGTACACAGCCCGTGCTTGCGGATTGCTAATGTGGAGACTGGGGTAAACAATGCCCACTCTGCAGGCAAGCCATTCGCCCACCTCTGCCAGGGTTCACTGCTGGTGTTAGCTCTGCGCGGGTTGAGCCACGGGCACACTCTCTCCTTGGCTTGAATGTCTCCGCCCTAGCGCCCCCTTCCTCTCAGTTCCAAGTGAAAAAATAGTTTCCTCTGGTCAGTGAGGGAAGCAGAATACTCCATTTTCTGTCCTATTTCTTTCAAAGTTGTCTGTATATTCAGTCACCTCTTTTGCCCAATTATACCTTTATTTGATGTATGTGTATTTCAGATGCTCCGGGGGTAGTTTTTCTGTCTCTAGTTGTTGGACTTGTTGAAATTTCAGGGAGAGGTATGGAAGCCCCTTTCATGGCACCATTTCTCTAATGTCACTTAGAAGTAGAATTTCTGGTTTCTTTACTTTTGCCAGGGAATAAAAGTTTAGAAACACTACACTTGTAAGGTCTTCACATATCTTCATAAGGTCTTCAAAATTTTTATAAAATTACTTTAGTTACATGTAAATGTTGCCTTTGACAGCCAATTAGATGTCCATGAGTAATACTTAAATGGTAAGCCACATCATTCATTAATAATGTACAGAGGATTCATTTTCTAAAACCATTTCCCTGGTAGCATATAGATTTTTCTTAAGTGATTCCATGGTTCTTGTTATTGTTATCTTTTAGGATCTTAATGAACATCAACACTTACTTACAGTGTGGTGGCTATTATAAAATGCTTTATGTAATCTAGCAACTAAATTGGGGCTCTACATACACCCTGCCATGAGTATATAACAAATACCTAAAGAAGATCTAATCTGCAAAGCTCAGACTTTGAGAATGAGATATAGTTTGTAATTGTTTATTCCAAGTTAAGCTTGGGTCTAATAAAACTGTTGTTTCAAAATACAAAATCTTTAGACTTAGACATAGAATATAAAAATTCCTGGGTAAATATCAGTTTTATAAATACATTAATAGTTTAGTTATATTTTCTCTGTATTCCTGAGGTAATGCTACTTAATCATAAAATATTTTAATTTTTTCAAGAATATAGAATATTTTATATTTTAAATAATACCAAGTTTAATAAAGGCAATGTTTGTGCATTTGCCTCTTTACACTGAGGATTTTAACAACTTATTGTAACTAAGATTTCTCCAACAGATACATGAAATTATTTTCAGGATTAAGTAAGGAATCCCCAACTATATTTACCTTCGTAACCAGGATGGCAAAAGTATTTAGCTTCATGTTTTGAGTTCTTATTAATCCATAATCAACATTGACATCTTTTAAAAGTATACATTTCACAGGTATAATATTAGAAAAGTTTAAGGAAATATGACCTGAAAATACTTAACACATATTTTTTCCCTTTGCAAAAGCTGAGTGAGCTGTATGTATATATAAACAGCAGCAGTTATTAAATTAGGATCAACAGAAGCCCTGAAATTGCATGGCAAAGTATGAGTATATGTATTGAGTAGGGGAAGAAAGAAAATGAAAAAGCACACACTGTATATACTAAGTAATTTCTGTATGTCAGGCCATGTTCAAAGCATTGGAAAGATAGTATGAACAAGACAGGAGTCCTAGCCTCAAGTAACTTATATTCTTCTCAAGAAATATAGGTAGTAAAACATATAAACAAATAAACTTCAGAAATATATCCCACACTTATTATATAGAATTCCCACAATTTAAGTTCAAAATAATAAGACCTCAAAATCAAAGATGGCCAAAAGCAAGCCATGCAGACCAATATGAGTGTGAGCAGTAACAATAGGCCTTCTCATTGAGTCTCAAAAAGAGAGAATGTTTCAAAATACAGAAGGAATAGGTTTGAAGAGACAATCACTATAAAATATTTCAGAATTGATAAATATATGTATATATAAAAATAAAATTAAGATTTCCATATAAACCAAGCAGGATAAATAAGTGAGATCCATATTTGCACATTTTTAAATAGGATACAGAATGTTGAAGATAAGAAGAGAAATGCTGAAGCACATAGAGAGAAAAGATGGACCAAGGAATGATAACTATACTGATTACCAACCTTTTGATGGCAACAATGAAAGCCAGAAGACTGAGCAGTAAGTACTATCTTCAAAGTCTTGAAAGAATGTAACTGTCAATCTAGAATTGTAAATTCAGCAAAACTATCATTTCAAAATGAGAGTAAAATGCAAAGATTTTCAGATGAACAAAAACTAAGTTTACCACCAACAGACATTCACTAAAAAAACTTTTAAAATATGTACTTTATGAATAAGAAAAATAAACCTATAAATGTTTTACATCGTTAACACAGATTTTGTGGTAACAGCTGCACAGCTCTGTGAATATATTAAAAAACATTAAATTGTACCCATTAAATGGGTAAATTTTATGGTATATAAATTGTATCTCAATGAGGCTGTTTAAAAAAAAAACATAAAAGACAAAAATCCTCTTTTACAACATAGCCTGTGTGACTTTAGAACTTGGCGAAATGAGTATCAGGACTCCTTTTTTAGGCCCTGATGAGATTTAATGATTAATGACAGTTGGACCAAAGGTACACTCACTACCGTGCATCTTATTTTGAGAGTGGAAACATACCTAGAGCTTCCACTAAAAATCTAGAATATTTTTTAGTTAAAACTTGTAGATTTTCTATAATAATTGATACATTGTGATAACCATTATTTTTTTAAATACAAAAATGTTCTTAAATATACTGAAAATACTTTCCAAAGACAAAACCATAAATTTAGTTCAGAGAAGTTCATTCTTGTTTCCCTAACTATTCCCTCCTTCCTACATTGGCAATTGATATTTGATTGGTATTTCCATCATTTCTATTTAATACTCAAAAAATGAGATGTCAGAGGTGAAAATTATATTCATGTTTCATTGTATAACACACACAAAAAGCACCTAACTTTTTGGTGGTCGCATCCAGAACAAGTTTGAAAACCATCAGAAATCTAACCTCTATTAATGGGCATGGATAAGAGTGTCCTGCAGCAATCAGGAACCAGCTAAAGACAGAGCCTTTCTTCTGACTAAAATAGAGTTCCTGGTTCAGTTAGCATGCCCAGAGAGATATCTGGGAGCCAGTGGTGTTTGAACTCCTTATATGAATGTGCCAGCTACTTCCCCAGTACTTGAAACAGTGTGGAAGGCAAATGGGTTTCAGAGGCAGGTATTTCTAAGCTGTGATTCTTTGAGCAAGTCTCTTAATGTCTGTTCTTCAGTTTTCTTCTTAAGACAAGGAAAGTAACACTTATACTGTTTTTATTGTTCTAAGGATTATAGTAAATGATGCAATGATTCAGAACCTACAGAATGAGCAGTGTGCTGTCACACAGACAGCATTCTGAGACAGAACTTCCTTTAAACAGTGATCAGCAAGCAGATCAAGGTGTGAAGGGAGAGCTCCATTCCCTGATGAAATAGGCTACAGTCTGTACTTAGAATAAAAAAGCCAATTTCTGTATTTCTCTGAAAGTATATATTATTACAGAGCATCAGGCTAGATAAATCAGTTTAAGAAAGTAATGCAAGGAGCATGGCCCCTTTACAGAGCAGCTCAGACAAGGCTAAATGCAATTGGAAGGCAAACATTTTTTTAGCTAATTTGAACGTTTTTAGAGTTACTATTGAAAAATATACAAACCCAGCCTGACCAGGCATCAGCACAGTGGATAGAACATCAACCTGGGATGCTGAGGAACCAGGTTTGAAATACCAAGGTCTCCAGCTTGAGCGCAGGCTCACTAGCTTGAGTGCTGGGACACTGGCTTGAACATGGGATCAGAGACAAGATCCCATGGTCGATGGATTGAACCCAAAGGTCACTGGCTTGAAGCCCAAAGTCGTTGGCTTGAGCCCAAGGTTGCTGGCTTGAGAAAAGGGTCACTGGTTTGGCTGTAGCCCCCCAGTCAAGGCATGTATGAGAAAGCAATCAATGAACAACTAAGGGGCTGCAACTATGAGTTGATGCTTCTTATCTCTCTCCCTTCCTATCTGTCTATTCCTCTCTCTGTCTCTCTGAAACTAAATAAACAAAGGAGTGAAAAAGAGAGAAAAGAAAGAAAAAAACAATCCCACAAGGTTCTGGTCCCTCTCCTGCCATTAAAAATATGCTTCTTCCAAAAAGAAAGTCTATCATTATTTGGCTCTTAAAAAATGTCACAGTTCTGAGGCGGAGCAAGATGGCGACGGAGTAAGAGGACGTACCAACTTCCAACTCCCAGAACCAAAGTGGATTACAACTCAATTTTAAGAACCATCACCTGGATAAACCAACTTTGCACAAAACTAAGTGGACTCTTCAACCAAGGAACACAGAAGAAGCCACATTGAGACTGGTAGGAATAGCGAAAACGCGAAGAGGGCTGCACAGCTCCCCGGAGCAAACGGCAGCCCGGAGAGACCCGCGGGGCGGGAGGAGATTTTGGCGGAGAGGGAGGGACCTGGGTCCCAGGAACCAAGCCCCAGCCTGCAGTCCCAGAGCCAAAAAGAGGCGTTTGGACAGATTTGAGCTGTGAAACAAGTGAGGGAGCTCCCAGGCCTACAGTGTGGAGTATTAGGTCCCTTCCTACTCTGCTGAGGGCTGCTTAAGGTTTTGGGGCGGCAGGACGCTGAAAGGCGGTTCTGTCGGCGTGGGCGGAGGCCAAGCCGGTGGGAGATCGGTCTAGCCCAGAGGGACAGAGGGGACCGCGAAAGCGGTCCGGAAGCTGCGGGCCCACCTTTAATCCCACTAACGGGGTCAAAGCGGGAGGCCAGGAACGGGCAGGCCCTGCGCGAGCCGGCCCTGACCGCGGGGACCGGGCTAGGACCAGGGACGGGCAGGGGCTGTGGCTGAGCTGACGCTACCAGTCCCCCACCCCCCCACCCCAACCCCCCCGGGTCGGAGAAACCGCGGTTGGCCAGTATACGTGCGCGAGCGGGCTCCGAGCGCGGAAACTGGGTAGACCCCGAGACAAGTGGAGGCTCGCAGCTAAGCCCACGCTACTATCCGCGCCCGGCCAAAGAAACCCCGGATAGCATTCATACGTGCACGAGGGGGCTCCAAATGCGGGGGCGGGGTAGAGTCCGGGACGAGGGGAAGTACGCAGCTCAGCGGAAGCCAGCAAACACGCCAGCCCCAATAAACCTTGGTTTCCGACCCTGCGCAGAAGGGCCCTGGCCTCGAGGGCGGGGCTAAAGCTCCAGACGGGCAAAAGCTTACCGCTGAAAACACGTCAAAAGCCCCGCCTAACCCGCGGAACTGTAGCGAGCAGGCTCCGACTGCTGGTTCTGGGCGGAAGTCCGGAAATAGGCTGGGTCCGCAGCTGTGGAAAGGTGGTCACCTCTACCCTTGGTGCTAATCTTGTGGCTTCAGTCACAGCCCCTCCCACGGAGGAGAGGCAGAAATCATAGCAAAAGCCACAGTAGGCCGGCGCTGGCAACGTTCATACCCAACCACCCTAGGCACCGGCAGAGGGGGTGGGAGCCTGCAGATAGACCACACCTAGAGAACACAAAGGCAACACCTACTGGACTCCAGTGGCCACAACTTGCTTATACACAGACAAAATGGGCAGGCAGAGGAATGCAAACCAAATGAATCAAGAGAAATCCCCAGAGAAGGACCTGAATGAACCAGATATAACCAAATTACCAGAAGCAGAATTTAGAATAATGATAGTTAGGATGTTCAAAGAAATTAGAGCAACAATGGATAGTCATTATGAACACCTAAATAAAGAGATAACAAGTATAAAAAATGAAATTGAAATAATAAAAAAGAATCAGACAGAAATGACAAATACAGTATCAGAACTGAAGACCACAATGGGAGGAATTAAAAGCAGGATGGATAACGCTGAGGATCGAATAAGCGAGTTAGAGGACACAATAAACAAAGGCATAGAAGCAGAGAAGAAAAAGGAAAAGAGACTCAAAAAATGTGAGGAAACTCTAAGAGAGCTCTGTGACAACATGAAGAGAAACAACATTCGCATCATAGGGGTGCCTGAAGAAGAGGAGAGAGGACAGGAAATGGAAACTTTGTTCAATCAAATCATAGCAGAAAACTTTCCTAAATTAAGGCTGGGAAACATTCCACACATTCAAGAAGCACACAGAACTCCATTAAGGAGAAACCAAAAAAGATCTACACCAAGACACATCATAGTTAAAATACCAAAGCTAATGGATAAAGAAAAAATATTAAAAGCTGCTAGAGAAAAAAAGACTATTACCTACAAAGGAGCCCCCATAAGGATGACATCGGACTTCTCAACAGAAACACTTGAGGTCAGAAGGGAATGGCAAGAAATAATCAAAGTAATGCAGAACAAGAACCTACAACCAAGACTACTTTATCCAGCAAGGCTAACATTTAAAATTGAAGGAGAAATAAAGAGCTTCCCAGAAAAAGAAAGCCTCAAGGAATTCATAAAAACCAAACCAATTCTGCAAGAGATACTAAGGGGCCTCTTGTGAACAGTTTAAAGGGAAGAATGAATAGAACAAAAGAAGAATACAGCTTTAAAGAATAAAATGGCAATAAACAACTACATATCAATAATAACCTTAAATGTAAATGGATTAAATGATCCAATCAAAAGACATAGGGTAGCTGCATGGATAAAGAAACAGGACCCATACATATGCTGTCTACAAGAGACACACCTTAAAACAAAAGATGCTCATAGACTGAAGGTAAAAGGATGGAAAAAAATATTTCATGCAAATGGAAATGAAAAAAAAGCAGGGGTAGCAATACTTATATCAGACAAAATGGACTTTAAAACAAAGGCTGTAGTAAGAGATAAAGGAGGGCACTACATAATGGTAAAGGGAACAATTCAACAGGAAGATATAACTATTGTAAATATCTATGCACCAAATATAGGAGCCCCGACATACATAAAGCAGACTTTGATGGATATAAAGGGCGAGATTAACAGCAATACTATCATAGTAGGGGATTTCAATACCCCTCTAACGACACTGGATAGATCCTCAAGAAAGAAAATTAATAAAGAAAGAGCAGACTGAAAGAAGACACTAGATCAACTTGATTTAATAGATATCTTCAGAACTTTTCACCCTAAAGCAGTAGAATATACATTCTTCTCAAGCGCTCATGGTACGTTTTCTAGGATAGACCACATGTTAGGACACAAAAATGGTCTCAATAAATTTAAGAAGATTGAAATCATATCAAGCATCTTCTCTGATCACAATGCCATGAAACTAGAAATTAACCACAAAAGAAAAAATGAAAAATACTCAAACACTTGGAAACTAAATAGCATGTTATTAAATAATGAATGGATTAACAATGAGATCAAAGAAGAAATAAAAAAGTTTCTAGAAACAAATGATAATGAGCATACATCAACTCAAAATTTATGGGACACAGCAAAAGCAGTTCTGAGAGGGAAGTTTATTGCACTACAGGCATATCATAAGAAGCTAGAAAAAGCTCAAATAAGCAACCTGACCCTGCATCTAAAAGAACTAGAAAAACAACAACAAATAAAACACAAGACAAGTAGAAGGAAGGAAATAATAAAGGTTAGAGCAGAAATAAATGACATAGAGGCTAAGGAAACAATACAGAGGATCAATGAAACAAGAAGCTGGTTCTTTGAAAAGGTAAAGAAGATTGATGAACCTTTAACTAGACTCACCAAGAAAAAAAGAAAGAGGACTCAAATAAATAAAATTAGAAAGGACAGTGGAGAAATAACAACTGACACAACAGAAATACAAAGCATTGTAAGAAAATACTATGAAGAACTATATGCCAAAAAATTAGACAATCTTGGTGAAATGGACAAATTTCTTGAATCATATAACATTCCAAAAATCAATCTGGAAGAATCAGAACACCTAAACAGACCAATTACAGCAAATGAGATCGAAACAGTTATCAAAAAACTCCCAAAAAAGAAAAGTCCTGGACCGGATGGCTTCACAAGTGAATTCTATCAAAAATTCAAAGAAGAACTAACTCCTATTCTCCTCAAGCTATTTCAAAAAATTCAAGAGGAAGGAAGACTTCCAAACTCCTTTTATGAGGCGAGCATAATTCTGATCCCCAACCCGGGCAAAGACAACACAAAGAAAGAAAATTATAGGCTTATATCCCTGATGAATTTAGACACTAAAATTCTCAACAAAATATTAGCCAACCGGATCCAGCAATATATGAAAAAAATCATACACCACGATCAAGTGGGATTTATTCTGGAGAGGCAAGGCTGGTTCAATATTCGCAAATCAATCAATGTGATTCACCACATAAACAAAAGGAAGGACAAAAATCACATGATAATTTCAATAGATGCAGAAAAGGCATTTGATAAAATCCAGCACCCATTCATGCTCAAAACTCTCAGTAAAGTGGGAATACAGGGATCATTCCTTAACATGATAAAGGCCATCTACGATAAACCGACAGCAAACATCATACTAAATGGACAAAGATTAAAAGCAATCCCATTAAGATCAGGAACCAGGCAGGGTTGCCCACTTTCACCACTCTTATTCAACATAGTTCTGGAAGTCCTAGCTACAGCAATCAGACAAGAAGAAGAAATAAAAGGCATACAAATTGGAAAAGAAGAAGTAAAACTGTCATTATTTGCAGATGATATGATATTGTATATTGAAAACCCTAAAGTCTCAGTCAAAAAACTACTGGACCTTATAAATGAATTCAGCAAGTTGGCAGGATATAAAATTAATACTCAGAAATCAAAGGCATTTCTATACACCAACAATGAAATATCAGCAAAAGAAATTAAGGAAACAATCCCCTTCAGTATTGCAGCCAAAAAAATAAAGTACCTAGGAGTAAATTTAACCAAGGAGGTTAAGGACTTGTACTCGGAAAATTATAGAACATTGATAAAAGAAATCAAGGAAGATACAAACAAGTGGAAACACATACCATGCTCATGGCTAGGAAGAATAAACATCATTAAAATGTCTATATTACCCAAAGCAATTTATAAATTCAATGCAATACCAATTAAAATACCAATGACATACTTCAAAGATATAGAACACATATTCCAAAAATTTATATAAAACCAAAAAAGAACACGAATAGCCTCAGCAATCTTAAAAAGAAAAAATAAAGCAGGAGGTATCACTCTTCCAGATATCAAGGTTTACTATAAGGCCATTGTACTCAAGACAGCCTGGTACTGGCATAAGAACAGGCACATAGATCAATGGAACAGAACAGAGGACCCAGAAATAATCCCACAGCTTTATGGACAACTGATATTTGACAAAGGAGGAAAGAACATACAATGGAGTAAAGACAGCCTCTTTAACAAATGGTGCTGGGAAAATTGGACATCTACCCGCAAAAAAATGAAACTAGACCATCAACTTACACCATTCACAAAAACAAACTCAAAATGGATAAAAGACTTAAATGTAAGCCATGAAACCATAAGCATCTTAGAAGAAAACATAGGCAGCAAGCTCTCCGACATCTGTAGCAGCGGTATATTTGCCGATTTATCTTCATGGGCAACTGAAATAAAAGGCAAGATAAACAAATGGGACTATATCAAACTTAAAAGTTTTTGCACAGCTAAAGACAATAGGAACAGAATAAAAAGACAAACCACACAATGGGAGAACATATTTGACAGCACATCTGATAAGGGGTTAATAACTAAAATTTATAAAAAACTTATAAAACTCAACACCAGGAAGACAAACAACCCAATCAAAAAATGGGCAAAAGAAATGAATAGAAATTTCTCCAAAGAGGACATACAGATGGCCAATAGGCATATGAAAAAATGCTCAACATCACTAATCATTAGAGAAATGCAAATTAAAACCACAATGAGATATCACCTCACACCAGTCAGAATGGCACTTATCAGCAAAACAACACAGAATAAGTGCTGGTGAGGATGTGGAGAAAAGGGAACCCTTCTGCACTGCTGGTGGGAATGCAGACTGGTGCAGCCACTGTGGAAAACAGTTTGGAGATTCCTCAGAAAATTAAAAATCGAACTGCCTTTTGACCCAGCTATCCCACTTTTAGGAATATACCCTAAGAACACCATAGCACTGTTCGAAAAGAAGAAATGCGCCCCCATGTTCGTGGCAGCATTGTTCACAATAGGGAAGATCTGGAAACAGCCCAAGTGTTCGTCAGAAGACGAGTGGATTAAAAAGCTTTGGTACAGATATACTATGGAATACTACTCTGCCATAAGAAACGATGACATCGGATCATTTATAACAAAATGGATGTACCTTGATAACATTATACGGAGTGAAATAAGTAAATCAGAAAAAAAGAAAAACTGAGAACAGCACGATTACATATATAGGTGGGACATGAAAGTGAGGGTATGAGACATGGACAAGAGAGTGGTGGTTATGGGATGGGGGGAGGGAGGGAAGAGTGGGATAGGGAGGAGGGGAGGGACGCTGGGAAAACCAGATTGAAGGTGACAGAGGACAATTTGACTTTTGGTGATGGGTATGCAACACAATTGAATGATAAGATAACCTGGAGATGTTTTCATTGTACATATGTACCCTGATTTATTGATGTCACCCCATTTGAATTAATAATAATAAAATATATATATATATATATATATAAAAAAAAAAAAAAAAGAAGGCAACACCATTGGGAGACTTGTACATTCCTAGTCAAGCTACAGGTCATGGCCCCTGAACAATGCTTCTTTAGTTTTCCTGTCTCACTAAGTTTGCCAGGAACTATTTTTAGGGGTAGACCAACCTTGTTCCTCTGCTTTTCACAGCCTGGGGGAAGATTACCTCACTTCCTGGGAAGCCACAGGAGGAGGCCACCACTCACCAGGCAATGCAGGAGGTGTCCCTTCTCCATCCTAAGGATGCCAAGGCAGCTATCTGAAGGAAACACATGCTGATCTCAATGATTTAAACAATTCCTTAGCAATGGGGTCCTACAAGGTTTCACAGCCTCAAAGAATGTGTTTTGCTGGGGCATGGGGCAGAAAAGAAAGTAAGAAAAGAGCATTGAGTCAGAAAGTAAGTGCTTTTCTCAATCTTCTGGTTCTCTTATCTTTCCAAGGTCCTAGCTCCTTAACTTTCCCTCCCAACAACCCTGCCCCTACCCAGGGTTCCCTGCTTACTTTGTCCTACTGTATCCCTCACATATCTGTCTTCTTACACAGTTCTGATGATCAAGAAAGCCTAGCCCATTACTTCTTCCTATTTCCTGTGTATTTGGGGGACTATACAAGGGGAGAAGTTCTCAGATACCAAGCCACACACCTCATTTACTAAAATTGTGTTACAAATTTTGTTCTGGGATTCCATTCAATCATAGTAAAAAGAGGGGCAGGAATTACTGTGGTTCCTCAGAGGAAGTTTCTCCCAGGACTTCATTTTCAGTTGCCTTCATCTTGAGCAGTGGTTTCCAACCTTTATACACTTGAAGACTGGTGAAAATAGGATTGTTTTGGGGACCACTGAGGCAGAAATTACCCTGAGCATAAGTGGATTCTGCTAAGATCATTGGGCCTATACCCTTTTTACAACACCAGGGTGGTTAACCCTTTCGTGGACCAACACAAAATTTCTGCAGACTGGTCCACAGCCTATGGTTGAAAACACTGCTATAGAGGACCTCAATAACAAATATTTCCTGCAAAGACGTCACGTAGTTTTCCCTTGTCTGTTGCGTAAGGAATTTATCTGTGTAAGCTGAGGGGTGCTCACACACCACACCTCACTCCTGTGTTCCTACATTGGTACCTCTTTATAAGCTGTAATTCCTTGAGGGCAGGTCATTTATCTCACACATTTTTTTCTATCTTCAATGGCAAAAACAACACAAGGATTGAAAAGTGTTTGCTAAGTGAGTAAATAATCACAAGTAGAGGAATGTCTAGCTAAAGGAACTGAAACACTATGTTGAAGTAAGAAATACAGTTATATTTTTTAAATCAACAATTATTCTCACCTAGAAATGTGTTGTGGAGCAGTAAACAGCATACAAGGTGTCCAGGTGACTGTCTGTGTTGATCAAAGTTATGTGTTTATTCAGCTTTCCCGTATCTTCCCTGTACAAGCTCAGCTTCGACAGTTTCCATGTGACTATATTTAAACCTCCACTTCATTTTGGACACAATATGAGCCCAGGAGCCTATAGAGAAGAAAGAAATGAAATCACGAGGCAGAGTGACCTAGATTACTTTTATCTAGATTATATCTTTGGGTCCCTCAGGTGTGCACTATATCTGGGTCATTTGGTTTGAGTGAGAAGTAAGCCACTGGATGGTACCAGACTGTATTTAATTAGTGGTGTGTATCACAATAAATCAGTCTTTTTTAAAAAGAGGCTCCAGAGAAGGGGAACTTAGAATGTGGTCTGCTTAGTGATGTGTGCTAAAGAAAAGAAGACAGGATGTTTGATATAAATGGAGACACTGTTACATAAGGTTTTTTAAGGACAAAAATATAAAAGATGGTGGAATCTTCCTTCCCTTCCCCCAACATACAAGCAGAGACAAGTTCCTATATAAATGGTCTGTATTACTTTGCTAGGGTTTCCTTAACAAAACACCATAAATTGGATGGCTTAAACCACAAAAAATTATTTTTTACACCATTCTGGTGCTATTAGTTCATGATTAAGGTGCCAGCAGGACTGTTTCTTCTGAGGTTTCTCCCCTTGACTTGCAGACAGCTGCCTTTTTACTGTGTCTTCACATGGTTTTTACTCTGTACACGCCCTTCTGTCTTTCCGTGTGTCCAAATTTCCTCTTTTTATAAGGACACCAATCTGGATGAGAACCCACCCCAACCCCTTCATTTTAACTCAGTCACCTCTTTAAAAGATCTCTCTCCAAATACAGTCACATTCTGAGAGTTACTAGGGGTTAGAACTTCCACACATCTCTTTTTCACTGTGAGACAATTCATCCCATAACATTAGAGCATTCTATATTCTTTAAATTTAAAAGCCATAGTGCTATCCTAATCAGTAATTGGCCTGAATTCTTACTGCTAAGGCACTTCTGTGTTATATTGAGATGGAAGGAGGAACTAAGCAGAACAATAAAGAAATTAAGAATCATTCCCCAAAGCAGCCAAAGAAGGTTGCAGAATGAGGATCAAGAGTTTGGATTGTAGTTTTGTTATGTTTTGTTTTTACGTATCTCACATTCAAACAAGACCTGGGGCAACAAACTCAAATGCATGCCAGTTCAAATGGATAACATCAGTATGGGCTACAGCCTAGTACAAAAAGAAAGGGCAAAGGGAGGAGAGGATCAGTAGCACACTGGAGAGTGTATGTCATAAAGGCAATCAAACTCGATTTTTTTCAAATGCATTAACCAGTTTGTGAACACTAAACTAGACACTGAAGAACCCCATCACTACACACATTTGCTAAACAGATGTCCTTTCCTATGTCCCATGACATTTTGTCCATTTCCTCCTTGCTTTCCTTGAATCCTGTCCAGATAAGTTCTTTGAATGGTGGCAGCCCAGGGTTCAGGCTACTAACCTAAAGCTGGAGTGTTCTAGTTGCCAACTATTTTGTTCCCAATTGGCACCCGGCCACAAGGAGAGCTACCCTCACAGGCAGGTCCTTGCTTGCTTCATCCTCTTCAGGCTTGGTTGTCACATAGACAGCAGCATGTTTGGAGCCCGGATGAAACTCCAGGACAAGAAAAGTAGAACATGTGCAAACCTGCAGGGTCCATGAAGCACTGGGTCAGAACCAGATGAGCAAAAGAACTCAAATATGTGTGAGTGCCAGTGGGAGAGCGTGTGTGGACACGTTTAGAATCTAAGCCAGTGGTTTCTAACAGAGCGGAGTAAGTAGACAAGCATCTGTTTTAGATTTAGAAACTCTTTTTAAAATGCACATGTCTATTGCCCCCAATCCTTACTGAATTATTTTTCACAGATTAGCAGCCAATAGAGTCACAGGGACTAAAGGAATCAGACCAAAGTATAGACTAAAGCAATCTGTTTAGTCATAGCTACTTTTATAATCTTCTTAGTTTGCCAGTATTGGAGATTAAATTTATTCCCCTTTTCTTAGCTTTCCATTTTAAGAGGACAGTTCACTCAGTATAACTTCTGTCCTACCTTTCCTCTTTTAGTCACTCCACCTCAAGGGAGCTGGAAAGAGTCATCCTGTGGGTGAAACTGGGAACAATAAACTGGTCATGCTAAGCCCAACTATGCCTTTCTTCCTTTTTAGGAAGCAGCTTGCCCAGAGGCAGCAGAGATTCCTCTGCCAGTAGCTCTGCCCACAAGGGGCTGCGGCAGTGAGTCTATCTGGATTCAACACTGCATGCGCTTGTTGTCAGAATTGCCTAATTCTGGGGTTCAGCACTAGTAAGTCACTCTGCTAACAGAATGAAAGCCACATTCTCTAAGCCACTGTCAATACTGAAGGTAATATTTTGTCCTCCATCTGTCATTCTTTTTGTTTCCTTATTATTTTGTTCAGAGCCTAAGGAAAACACCCCAAAAGTGAAATCAAATCTGGAGTCTCTTTTGTGGTAATATTGACAAAATACAAGATTGCTCTGTGGTAAATCAGAGTGAGGATAAGAGTTAGGGCTGGTTCACAGCAGGTAATTTCCTTTACGTTGACGGAGTAAACACAAAGGTGGACACAGACACAGGCACACCTGCATGTGCTTAACATACACAACATCTCCCATAGCAAAACAGCCTATTAGATTTCAAGGCATGGCTTAGCAACTATATATACTCATGTCATTTTAATACAGTCACTTAATTCTGTAATATTTATCTGCATATCAAATATATTTGAAATTCATTCCAAATTATAGAACATAAATTCATTTGAAAACATCCGCAAAGACCAAACCGGCCAGCAAACTTAAAGCTTTTCCCCACATCCTTTAACAGCGTTCCAAATGTTAGGAAAGCCCATCAAACTTTTCTTAAGTTACAATAGTATAGAACTAATGAATGTGAAATTTCTAAGAAATCTGGCCAAAACAGTCACGTCCTTGGTTTAGTCAACAGATGTGTATCACTATTTACTAAAGTGCAGAGTAATCAAGAGATGCACTTATTTGCAAAGAGCTTTGAAAGAAGTCTGGTAGCCACGCGTGAGGCAGAGGTCATTACTTTCAGTAGTCCACAGCATCAGACACAGTTACAGATACAAACATGTCTAGAGGGCCCGGGGTTCATGCTGACCTCCCCAACTCGGCCTACCCATTAATGGGCCCATGGCAACCGCCAAATCCTTCTCTGCAGTCCCATTGGAAGAAACAGCTTTCATGGACCTCTTTATGAGCTACCCTTGTACAATACCACTGCAGTGACCAAGCCCACAGCCTTTGGGATTCTCCTACAAAATCAAATTTGGACATTTTCACCAAAGCTTCAGGCTTGAAGTTCTAAAGTGTTTGCTCTTTGAACCCTTATACACTCTTAAAAATTATTGAAGACTCCAAAGAGCTTTAGTATATGTGAATTATATCTATTAATATTATTAAAACTGAGAAATTAATATATTTACATATATATTACATATACATATATGTGTGTATGTATATATATACACATTCCATCTCACTGTATCATCTCAAGTCATATAATCTCTAAAATTCTCTAATATACATTCATGAGAGACTGAAAGGAAAAAGGAAACTACATCATGATATTATTTCTTAAACATTTTTTACTGGGTGGACTTTGAAAGGGTCTTTGAGATCTCTGGAAAGGTCTCAAGGAGGCTGCTGTGTCCCAGACACCACCTTGAGAATCCCTGTACCAGGCTGTTGTGATTAGTGACTTTTCTGATCTTTTGATGGGCTCTTCTCCATCCCTTCACCTCTCTACCTATCTCACATTTGTAAGTTCTAATTTCTGCACTGGCCGGTTTGCTCAGTGGTAGAGTGTTGGCCCCTTGTGTGGATGTCCCAGGTTTGATTCCCAGTCAGGGCACACAGGAGAAGTGTCCATCTGCTTCTCCACCCCTACGCCTCTCAATTCTCTCTCTCTCTCTCTTTCTCTCTCTCTCTTCTGCAGCCATAGTTTGATTGGAGCAAGTTGGCCTCAGGAGCTGAGCTGAGAATGGTTCTATGGCCTCTGCCTCAGGAGCCGAGAAGAGGGGCAGAGCATCACCCTTAGTGGGCTTGCCAGGTAGATCCCATTGGGGTTGTATGCAGGAGTCTGTCTCTGTCTCCCCTCCTCTCACTAAACAAAAAAAAAGTGTTTTTTTTAATTTCTGTAGAAACCCTCTTTTTTCCTTGATACTTTAATTCAGTGGTTCTTAACCTTTTTTGAGGTACCGAACCCACCAGTTTCATATGCGCATTCACCGAATCCTTCTTTAGTGATAAATATGATTTTTTTTCCAAATTTAGTTTTGCTGGTGCGAGACTAGAGTTGCTCAACTTGGCATTGCATATCATGCAGATAGGATGCTGACTCCCATCCCGTTCCATGATACATGTGAATCCATGTTGTACATATTTGTCCGATCACTTTCTTTTTTTGTTCGACATATTTAGTATGGATTAAAATATTAAGATGTCACCCCATTAAAATTAATTTAAAAATAATAAAAATAAAATATTAAGAAAGAAACCACACGACGTACAACTATGACAGCCGTTGACTACTGCGTGCACTAAATTCCCCGCAGCACTGGTTGGCCAAGCAATGTAACGTGATCCTCTGCAGCAAGTGATGGCCAAACAGGGCATGTCATCACGACTTTACACAACTGTGTCTTTATCTCCGCGGCAGAGGCTTCTCCGAACCCCTGAGACCGACTCTTCGAACCCCTAGGGTTCGATAGAACCCAAATTAAGAACCACTGCTTTAATTAGTTTGTTATAGGCTCTACCACAAAGTATCACAAACTGATGGCTTAAAAACAGAATTTATTTTCTCCCAGTTCTGGAGGCTGGAAGTCCAAGATCAAGGTGCCACCAGGACTGCTTTCTTCTGAGGCCTCTCTCCTTGACTTATAAATGGCTGCCCTGTTGCTAACTCTTCACATGGTCTTTTCCCTGTGCGTGAACATTTCTGGTGTGTTGCCTGTGTGTCCAAATTTTCTCTTCTTATCAGGAAAGCAGCCATATTAGTTTAGGGCCCACCATAATGGCTTCATTTTAACCTAATCACCTCTTTAAAGACCCTATCTCCATATACAGTCACACTGTAAGGTACTAGGGGTTAAGATTTTAACTTATAAATTGGGGAAGTGCACAATGCAGCTTACAAGACTACTTTTGGTCACTCTATTTTTCTGACTACACCCTGGTTGATACATTGTTAAAATAGTTGGCCATACTCATAAACTATTTTATATGAACAGTTCACAGTTTGGCCAGACTGTATGAATGCTGCAAATCAAGACTGGTATCCTATAGTAAACATTTTATGGTCATAAAGGGCTTTGTTTTTTTAATAAATGTGGTAACTAGTCTCTAATAATGGTTCTCACTGACTTTTCCTTATATTTCTTTCCTTCTGTACTCCCTTTCCACATTAAAAATAGACTATATCTATGGTTCATTTTAGTGTAAGAACACTAGAAAATTTCTACTTCTGTATAGTTAAGATCACTAAGCTATGGGGTAAGTCTAGCTATCCTGTGGGAGCAGCCATATAGAGAGCCCATAGACAGAGAGCACATGGGAAGAGATTGAATCCACTTGGAGGAAGAGATGCCCAGTCACCCCAATACTCTGGCCGATGCCAGCCTTCCAGTCATACCACCAAGGTGCCTATCATGTCAGTGCACCACACTGAACATTCCACCTAAACCAAGCCTCCAGATAACTGCAGTTGTGGCCAAGATCACACAGAGTGGAAAACTGCTCAGCTAAGTCCACCAAATGTGCAGAGACGATAAACTGGTTGTTGTTTATCTATGCAGCAATAAATCATCAAAACAATATTGGACTCCTCCAAAACTTATCCTCAAATTTTAAGGGAACCTCTGACACCCATGGAAAAAATAACTGATAACATTTTTTTTTTTTACAGGGACAGAGAGAGAGAGTCAGAGAGTGATAGATAGGGACAGACAGACAGGAACAGAGAGAGATGAGAAGCATCAATTATTAGTTTTTCGTTGCCGTTGCGACACCTTAGTTGTTCATTGATTGCTTTCTCACATGTGCCTTGACCGCGGGCCTTCAGCAGACCGAGCCACCTCTTGCTGAAGCCAGCGACCTTGGGTCCAAGCTGGCGAGTTTTTGCTCAAGCCAGTTGGGCCCGACCTTGGGTTCCCGAACCTGGGTCTTCCGCATCCCAGTCCGACGCTCTATCCACTGTGCCACCGCCTGGTCAGGCTTTTTTTTTTTTCTTTCTGATAACATTTTTATCCCATCAACAGATATAGCAAAGCCAAGTGGCACTTATGTGGACAGATTTTTTTAAAAATCTATCAGTCCACAAGTCTGTATTTGTGCATTAATTTTATATAGACATAGTGAAAATATTCAGTAGAGGAAAGTAACTTGAGTTTATATCCATACCATTCCTTTTCTTTCACTACTATTTCATGGTATAAAAGAGAAATAGGGTCTTTTTGTTTTTGTTTTTGTTGTTTTTAGTCTAGTTGATCAAACATGTATTTCCATTATTCAATGAGGTATTTGCTAGTGAAAAGGGTCATAAATTTCTGGTTAATTTCAGCTTATTTAGTTTATTCAATAGTACAGGGAATGACTTCAGTAAAATGTGGAAGCCAGGCTTTATATTATATTAAATTCCCACACCTAAATCTCAAAACCCTATTTGGTGAATCTCAGCTTTCTATAAATTGCACCTCAATCCTTCTGTAAGATAATAATTTGCAGACATAATAAATCAGAAAGAGTACCAGAATCTAACTTAAACTCATTCTCTTCTCTCCACAAACTAATTTCTTCTCAAACTTTTTAAATTTCAAAAGGTGAAATGATATGGAAACTATGATCAAACATCAACCCTGAAGCTTATAAGAAATACTTTATGTTATTAAATTGTGTATTATTGTTTCTCTGCATATTTATTTACCAATGAACCAAAGGTTAATTCTGTCTTTAAACTAAATGGATTTGTAATTAGAACCTTTGTATAATTTATTTTAAAGATCATTGTTGTTTATGTGTGGACCACACTCCCATTTTTAAATGTAATTGCTTCTAAATCCCAGAGGATGCAAATGTAAATTTAGACCAATACATTTTAATACCACAATTATGATTAAACATTGACAATGTAAATTTTTATAAAGAAAGCTAAGTGCGACTTTGTGGCTTCTGATTACATGTTGTGGAGAATTTCACCTCTAGGAGCCCTGGGACACCATACACATGCCACTGCTTCCCCCATCACATTCATTGTGAAGCATGGTCTAGAATGCACCCTTTATTAAACCAGTCTTTCCCCCAGCAAAGCCCAGGAAGGAAAAACAAATATAACCCAAGCTGTTCCTGTTTTCATCTCTACATTAGAATTCTCCAAAAGGTCATCTTCAAAGTTGAGGGGAGGCTTTAGATGCAGCCCAGGATGTTTCAATTCTGTTGTAGCACTGGGGCCAGTCATGTCCTTAATCAAAATGGTTTATCCAAACTTTTCACATCACAAATTCTTCCCTAAACCAGATCACACAGGGTGACTGGCCAACTGTACAGACTAAACCATTTCTAAACAGTCACTATGTGTCATCATTGGACAGGAATGAGATGAAGAAATTTGTTTTTTCTTGAACTCTTTTCACCAAAAATCTGGTCATAGGCGGAAGAAATAAACTAGGAAGTTGGGAGGTTCAAGGAGGTCGGTCAGACACAGTGTCTGCTGACACTCCCTTCCTTCTAAGGAAGCTACATCTAATTGATCACAGGTGATTTTTTTTAAAGAGGGGAATGCAAGTTTTAGGGTAAAACTGACTTTCTAGTGATTATTCTAGAAAAGTTGAGAACTGCCATGACTGGTTCCCTTTCTTTATTCTTCTCTCACATCTATTTCTCTCTCTCTCTCTCTCTCTCTTTTTCTCTCTCTTTTATTTTTTTGAGAGATGAGAAGCATCAACCAGTAGTTGCAGCACTTCAGTTGTTCATTGATTGATTTCTCATATGTGTCTTGACCAGGGGGCTCCAGCAGAGCCAGTGATGCATTGCTCAAGCCAGAGACCTCTGGTCTCATGCCAGCAAATGTGGGGTCATTTCTATGATCCCACACTCCAGCCAGAGACCTCGCACTCAAGCTGGTGAGCCCACGCTCCAGTCGGTTACCTCAGGGTTTTGAACCTGGGTCCTCAATGTCCCGGGTTGATGCTCTATCCACTATGCCACCGCCTGGTCAGGTTCCTTCTCTTATTCAGTAACTTCACAAAGACAATGTTCAAGAAATATTCAAACAATAGCAACTTGAAGAATTATTAAATTATTATAACCACCCATGTCTTGTCCTAACTCTGCCTTTGTTGTGCTCAACACTGCATGAAGAGATTAGGGTAAGCAAAGTAATTCCTTATAGAGCATGTGGTATAGATTGAACATTTGTGCCTCCCCCCACCTCAGATTCCATGTTTAGGTCAAAAGGATAGAACACTCATCATTGGGATTATTGTCCTTATTAAAGAGACCCCCTGCAGAGCTCCTGAGACTTTTTGACCATGTGAGGACACAGCATGACACTGGTAGGCTGCAACTCAGAAGATGGTTCTCACCAGAACCCAACCACACTGACACACTTATCTTGGACTTCCAGCATCTAGAATTGTGAGAAATAAAGTTCAGTGCTGTACAAACCACCCTGTCTGTGATATTCTGCTATAGCTACCCAGAGGGACTAAGACAACACGCCACCATCTCTGTAGCACCTTCACACTTTAGGCACTCTACAGAACTCTGCTTAAGAGACTTATGCCACATTAAATAAGCACTAAACTAAAATTTCCATTTCAAAAGTACTTAATTTAGGCCTGACCTGTGGTGGCGCAGTGGATAAAGCGTCGACCTGGGAACACTGAGGTCGCCAGTTCAAAACCCTGCACTGGTCTGGTCAAGGCACATATGGGAGTTGATGCTTCCAGCTCCTCTCCCCTTTCTCTCTTTCTCTCTCTCTCTCTCATTCTGTGTCTTCTCTCTAAAATGAATAAAATAAAATAAATAAAATTTAAAAAAAAATAGTACTTAATTTAAAAAACAGCTATGTGACTAGTACCATGAGAAGTGTTATAGAGGTTATAGTGAACAATGTATGGCATGGTTCTTCCCATCAAAAAGGATACAGTTTACCTAGCAAAACAAGATTAAATCAAGCCTTCATCAAACCTTGGTCCATCTTAGAGAATCTCAGCTCTCCATCTGCCACTTAGAAAATATGGAGTATATCAAAGCAGAATTATTGTGGGAGTGGATCTCCATTTTGTGGGGGTATGTGTGGGTGTGTACATTGTTTGAGGTATAGAACTTCTCAGATCCATATCTAGTGAATTCATCGACAAATCGTAAAGGTACAGAATTCAGAGTATGTAACAGTGGGTAAATTTTAACTGCAGAGATTGGGGGAAGAGTCTGTACACACAGATGCAAAATGGAGAGGGGGGAAGATTCCCTCAGAAACTTAATAATGCTGGATGCAATACTTGGATAATTCAGGGGGAAGTGAGAACACTGTTTCTGCAATTCTGTCTATATTAAATAAATTAGCAGGATGATCCTCTGGACCCCTTCTTCTCCCCGTGGGTGGAGACACAGCTGGGCTATGTGTAGAGTCTAATCTTGACCCAAATGAAGGGTGAGCTGCAGTAAGGTTGAAAAAATAAGCCTCTCCCCTCTGCCTCTGCTCTTCTTGTAATGTGAATTTCTAGAAGACCTTTGCCTCTGGGGTGGGGTATAATTAATGCTTATCGAATTATCCTGCCCATTTCCCTATACACAATTGCTCTCTGTGTTTCTTATTCATTTGCTCAGTTCCCTTTAAAATTTTCTTAAGAACTACTTTTGGATCATTCTTGAACAGACCCACATCCTTCACAACCAAAGCTTCATTTCTGCTTGTGAACAGCATTTGCCTTCATATGTGTGGCTATACTGTCATTTAAAGAGTTCACTTTCCTCATTTATTCATTAATTCAATTATATGTATTGACTAAATTATTTTATAAATGTGTGGTGAGAGAGTGAATCTCTTTTCCTAATTCTGGAAACAACACGGATACAAGGTGTACCAGATGGGACCAGCATCAGGGAAACAGGAAACTCTTGGAATCATACTTCTGCAAAATGCCTTATTACAACACATTAGCTCCACAGAGTTAAAGAAGACAGTCAACAAATATGATTCTGGTTACTCTTTATAATATCAATATGGTTTGGATTTTGAGTCACCTTACCTTATGCTCTGCCATTGAACTCTATGCAGTTTACTTAAGTAAGTGATGAAATGCTGCATATGTGTATACATGAATCTAAATGAATCTGTACTTGGACACTGATGTTAATTTTCCTGGTGATATTAATATTTGTCATTTGTTTCTAAATCATCCCCGGCATATGTATATATTTCAAAAAAAAGCGTTAATTACTCAAAACTACACATGTAATCATTTCAAAACTCCAAATGTGATTAGAATCTCTGTGGTGTACTGCCAGTGTGTATACAGTTACTAACAATCCAGTATCATGCAATTCTTATATAAATAACTAGTCACAATCTCTGTTGTGTGCTGAACATCTTTTCCTGTTATAGTTCCCCCTATGTGTTTTGAGCTTGATAATTCTTTTTTTGTTTTTATTCATTTTAGAGAGGAGAGAGAGAGAGAGAGAGAGAAAGGGGGGAGGAGCAGGAAGCATCAACTCCCATATGTGCCTTGATCAGACAAGTGCAGAGTTTTGAACCAGCAACCTCAACATTCCAGGCTGACACTTTATCCACTGCGCCACCCCAGGAAAGACTGAGCTTAATAATTCTTGAATGTTAGTTCTAAGTGTGCTTAAAACAGATTGGTTTTTTTCTGTTCTTATCAGTGTTGACAATGTCTTCTGAGTCAATATCACCTGTCAATCTAGCGTGTTTCTCGAACACTTAAAATTCACTGAAAATTTAAAAGGAAAAATTACTGTGTCCCTAATTCTAACTAGGGCATATGTTATAGCTTGTATCCAGAAGGCTTCAAAATATTTTTAAATCAAGCATCCTCAAAGTCATAATCAGCAACTTTGCATCTAGATATTATGGTAAAAATTAAAACTTTGCAACTCAAGCTAGAAACCAGATGTTTTACTACATCTTATCAAAACAAAAATTAATATTTAAAATCATTAAGCCTGACCAGGCGGTGGAGCAGTAGAAAGCATCAAACTGGGATGCTGAGGACTCAGGTTCAAAACCTGGAGGTTGCTGGCTTGAACGTGGGCTCATCTGGCTTGAGCATGGCCCACTTGGCTTGAGTGTGGCCCACTAACTTGAACATTGGGTTGCAGCCTTGAGCATAGGATCATAGACATAACCACATGGTCACTGGCTTGAGCCCAAGGTCACTGACTTGAGCCCCAGGTCACTGGCTTGAGCAAGGGGTCACTGGCTCTGTTAGAGCCCTGGTCAAAGCACTTATGAAAAGCAATCAATGAACAGCTAAAGTGTTACTCACCTATCTCCCTTCTTTTCTGTCTATCCCTGTCTGTCTCCCTCTACTAACTAAAAAAATAAAATAAATAAAATCATTAAAATGTAGTCATTTTTACATTGTTTTAAAATTTTTATAAATATGAGCATTTACCTTTTTTTCATTATTTAAGGACAAAATATCAAATATATTTTATGTTTATGGTCAAATACTGAGTTTTTAAAAACTAGAAACACTAAAATCTTAGAAGTAGATAGCTCAAAGTTTAGGATCATTGATTTTTATTTTCCACTTTTATATATTTCTTGGCATTTTTTAAACTTTCTACCTGAGCATATATTAATTTAAAATATGTTTTCAGGAATTCCAGATAGCCAAACATCTGTCTTCTTATTTAAAGTGACTAAATTAATTTCATATTTTCATATGAAATCCATACCATCAGGAATTTTAGGAAAATATAATTTTTGTGGCAATAGTCAACAGACCAATATTTTGCTTAAAATAAGTCAATAATTTCATGAAACTTAACAATAGAAGCTAGAAAGAATTACAGTAAATGTTGAAACAGATAATAAAAATTATCAATTCAGTAATAACTGTAGATATATACCTGAATACATTAAAATTAAGAATCTTACATAACTAAGGGTTTATATTCTTTAGGTTTCTTTTTTAAGACAATGTTTTTGTAAATCTAAGATATGTATCTACTTATAATAAATTATATCACTGCTCTTAACTAGCACTTTTAAAATTGACATGAAAATCACCTGTATCCTGAAAAATATATTATTATTATTTTAGTAAATAATATGATTTTACAAAAGTGCAATGAATACTCAGGAAACTAGTGATCTATAAAATTTACAATTCATTTGCAATACTACTTGGAGACTTATGATCTGGTTAGAAGACAAGGAGAGACATCATTTCAGAAGATGGAAATTGAATGAATAAAGGCAATAAGGCCATTACTTTAAATTTGATGGGGGGAATGAAAGGAATAAGGAGGAGAGAAATAAGAACACTTGATGGGCAGAAGCAATGGAGTGAAGTGCAATAAAATAAAGGTAAGAGAACGGGAAGTATAAACATGACTTCACTGTGCCAGGCCTCATATCCCTGGAGTCCCTTAGAGGAATTTATCATCAATTCAGAATAGCAAATATCAGGCTTAGTGTAAAGTGAACATGGGCTGATGGCTTGGATCTTGTGCTTTACGTAAGTCTTCTGTCAAGACACCCCTCCAAAGATTTGTTTTGTTTTAAACCGGGCCTCTCTGGAATTCTATTTTATTCCTCGGCTCTCCTGACCCTCTCCTAGGCTCTAATTCATGGGTCTCAGGATCATTAAGGAGTACAGCTCCTCTGGCTTTGTCTTTGCCATGGGTATTAAAGCTGACCTTTCTCATAGTTGTGTTCTACAAAAGCTACCTAATTGACCATTTTAAACTCTAGTAACAGATGTGATACATAAATGTCATATTTTTCAACTCTTTTTAGTCATTCGGTGTTTGGGGCTTATGCAAATTTACTAAGTTAATACTGTAATATAGGAGAAAATCTTTTTTAATAATCTTTTCTGCTTGGAAGTTTGGAAAGAATAAAGGTAAAATTATTGGAATGAATGTACATGTGTTTTGTACAATGGAAACTCATATGTGGAAATGATCTACAGGGCCTTCAATTCAGGTTCCTGCCAATGCGGAATTGCTTTCCACCATAAAACCTCAGAGGTCGAATACAGACTAATTTAAAATATGATTCGGCTGTGACCAAATGTGCTTGTATGAGTTCTGGACAATATACTGCCATATTTACTGGTGGCCTGACTATATTTAAAAATACACTGTATTGCATATTTGAAATCTGCTAAGAGAGTCAATCTATAGTATAAAGATCTCATCAGAAGTTTTTTCTTAAATATGTATTTAATGTTGGTTGATGAATGTTAGGCGTACTTACTGTGGTAATCATTTCACATCTACATATATCAAATTATTCATTAAGTTGTACATCTTAAAGTTCACAACATTATATATCAATTATATCTCAATAAAACTGAAATAGATAAATAAATTAACTGGTGGCCTTCATCTGTTAACTGTACTACCTATTCACATCTAAACATATTTTCCTCTTGCAACTGGCCTTAGGCTAGTAAAAACTTGAAATATATAATGTAGATACCTATATATAAATTGTAAATCCCCGCCTTATTCTGGCTTATTACATCTGTATTTCAAGATGTAACCTGTCTCTGGGAGAATAGATACATTTTTTTAAAAAAGAGGCCTATTATTATCTGTCTTAGCTTTAGCCTAATAAATTCAGACCCCTACCTTATCCTTGGCCTAGACGTTGGCTGCCACACCAAAGCAAGCTACATATAATTAATTTTGTTTAGACAATTTTCCTGCTTTTGAGTTTTATAAAGTTAACCCCAACTAATGCAATACCCTATTGCCATATTTCCCCATGTATACGACGATCCCATGTATAAGACGCACCTTAATTTGGGGGCCCCAAATTTGAAAATAAAAAGAAGTATTAAATAAAGTTATCGAACTCAAGTTTTATTTATCATAAAATTCATACAACTCTTCATCATTGTCAAAACTCTCCTCCATTATTAGCTTGTCCTCATCTGTGTCTGATGATGAATCACTATCTTCAACAATGAGTGCAAAAAAAAGTGCAAAAAAGTGGGAAATGCAAGTGAAAAAATCTACAACCACTGTAGAAGATGCACCCAGTTTTTAGACCTCAATTTTTTCCCAAAAAAGTGTGTCTTATACATGTGGAAATATGGTACATGATTCCCATATGAACACTGAATGAGTGAATGGAGTTAAATCTAGCCATGAACCCAAATCTGTGGTGACAATGCCTGCTTAAAATATCCAACTTTCAATGGATTTCCATAACTTTTAAAATAATAACCAAATATTCAACTTGGCCTACAAAGCCTTATTAAGTCCGGACCTTGCTATTGGTTCAGTCTCATAATATACCATCTGGTAACTTATGTGCTCCAGCTTACACAGCCTGCTTTTTCTTTCTCTAATATGTCAAGCTTCCTCCAAACTCAGATTCCTTGAAAACGAGGAACTACTTATTCTGAGGAAACTCTAGGTTTCCAACACTTCCCCGTTTTTTTCCTGGCGGACTGCAACTCATCTTTCAGCTCTCAACTTAAATGCTGATTATTTAACACCTTTCACAGAACCTCAAATAGATTGATTCTCCCTGATTGTATGCCCATATATTATCCTGCAATTTTTATCCAGAGCACTTATCACTGACTATAATTAGCAATGTTCAGAGCACATAGTAGGCCATTAATAATAATTTTTATGAGAGTGAATAAAATGAGCATGTTCCTGTGCAAAATGTGAAGTTTCTCTATTTAACACAGAGCAACCAAATTCGTATAGGAAAGTGCTATCTTTCTTTTTGCTCTTGGATCACTGTTTCAATCTTATAATAACTAACTTTTTAAAAACCAGAGAAAGTGTCATCAGAAAATGGCATTATCAGGAGGGCTCCTGATACCTTTCCCTGAAATTTCAACAAATTCAACAACTAGAGACAGAAAAACAATCCCAGGAGCACCCAAAATACACATACATCAAACAAAGGTACGATTGGGCAAAAAGGTGACTGAAAAAACACTCTGAAGGAAATAGGACGGAGAATGGAGTATTCTGCCTCCCTCACTGACCTGAGGAAACTTTTTTTTCACTTAGAACTGAGAAGAAGAGAGGGCTAGGAGACATTCAAGCCAAGCAGAGAGTGTGCCTGCGGCTCAACCTACATGGAGCCTTACACCAGCAGCAAACCCCGGCAGAGGTGGGCGAGTTGTTTGCCTGTGGAGTGGGCTTTGTTTACCACTGATCTCCGAATCAGTGAGCATGAGCAGTGTACGAGTGGTTCCTCCTAGCACCTCCAGCGTGGGCACCTGCATTTCTAGATGGAGGGGCTGGGTTGGAGACTGTCAGCAGTGGCTTTCTGTCTGGGCTGTAACCAGAGTGTCCCTGCTCCCCGAACAACAGCGCAGGGAGTGCATGAAAGCCAACTTCCCTACGCCCGGACCTCTCTAGATGGGGAACCTCCCCTGGCCATACAGGCTAACAAGAAAACTACGGAAGTGCTGAGGGAAGGGCATGCAAGTGCACAGGCAGCTTGCTGACAGCCTATGGAGAGCAGACCCGCGGATCACTGAAAAGAACCTAACCCGCAGTCTGCTCACTGCCCGGCTGGCTCATGCTGGCAGTGGCTCGGGCTGACAAGGTCTTCTTTCCCAGGTGTATGAATTAAGAGAACCCGGAGAAGGGACTTGATAGTTCTTAGGGCCTCTCGCTCAGCAGGCAGTGCTGGGCCAACTTCCTGCCAACTGATACAGGGTAAAAAACACATTTCTACAGAACAGACCTCAGAGAACACTGCAGTAGTTGGGCAGGCTGGGCTGTAGGCTTCCCAACAAAAGAGAAGCCTGTGAAGAGCAGACCCGCAGAGCACTAAGGCAAATTTAACTAGACATATCCAGGAAACCTTAGAAAGCAGCTTGACCAGAAGTTAGCTCACCCCCTGCCTGCTTAAGCTGGTAGCTCTTGTTGGCAGAGCTTTTATACCCAGGACAATGCTTTAAAAGGACCTGGAGGAGGAACTTGGCAGCTTTTAATACCTCTTGTTCTGTGGGTAGTGACTGAGGCATCTTCCTGCCAACAGATACAGGTTACAAAGTGCAAAAGGCCTGGGGATAGTAGTCCCGTAAAGTGCTGAGGCATACTAGACATACCTGGAGGCTCAAAGAAAAACACCTGAGGAGCAATCGGCTCCCAGCCCTGCCTGATTATGCTGGTGGCTCGGGCTGGCAAGGCCTTACCCAGAACCCTACGTTGAGTGGAAATAGAGGGCAGATTTGGCAACTCTTACAGCCTCTTGCTCTCTAGGCAGTAGTAGTGGCAACTTCACAGCTGGGGCCCCAGGATACTGGTTCAGGAAGGAGAGACTGGGGAGAGGCTCCGGGAAAACAGATTCTCCCATTGTCAAAGCTTGAAAACGCTAACAAACCCTGCCTATTATCGGGACTGAGACCTAGTTTATGTCGTCACCATAATGACACATCAACAGCAAATCTCTACCTAAGAGTGCCACAGGGGCAGAACCTAGGGTACAGTGCCACCGGCCTAAAAGAGAGAGAAAGAAGAAAAAGGAAGAAGATAACCTCTCAAAACCAGAAAAAATCCACAGTCATTATAACTTTTTTCATTTTTTATTATTTTTGTATCTTTTTTTCTTCCACCTTGGTCCTTTTATCCTCTTCCCATTTTTTTTTTATTTTGAACTTCATTACCCATAGGTGTTACATTTTCCATTCTTTTCTTTCTCTTTCTCTATGGGGGTTACAGTTCAAAAACCTTCACTCTCTCCCTTTCTTTCTTTTCTTTTTTTTTCTTTTTTTTCTCCTTCTCTTTTGGTTTCTTTTCTCTTTCACTTGTCCTCTTTTTCTCTCACTCGATCCTCACTCACAAACAAGTTATTTTATTTTGGATTCAATTTTTTCTTTATAGCATTTTGTGTGCTCCTTACTTTGCTGTTCATCTCATTAGCAGTCCTCCCTACTCCGGCTCTCCATTCTATGTAGTTTTTGTTCCACTTCATATCATAGAAATTGGAGTGATGTCAGAGAAATGGTGCCATGAGGAGCGCTCCTGATACTTCCCAAAATTTCAACAAGTTCTACAACCAGAGACAGAAAAATTGATCCCTGGAGCGTCTATAAGTTCCACACACTGAACAAAAAGCCAAGACAGGATACAAAGTTCAAAAAGCCTGGGGAGAGTGGTCCCACAGAGTGCTGAGACATACTGGACACACCTGGAGGCTCATAGAAAGACACCTTGAGAGTAATTGGCTCCTGGCCCAGCCTGATTATGCTGACAGCTCTGACTGGCAGAGCCTTACCCAGAACTCTGTGCTGAGTGGGGATAAAGTAGGGATTTGCCAGCTCTTTGAGCCTCTTACTATCCAGGCAGTGGCAGCGGCAACCTCATAGCTGGATCACCAGCCTGCTAATTCAGGAAGGAGAGAGGCTCCATGAAAATGGACTCTCCCATTGTTGGAGCTTGCAAATGCTAACAAGACCTGACTACCAACAAGACTGAGGCCTAATATATGATATCACCATAGTGACACATCAACTGTAAATCTCTACCTAAGCGTGCCACATGGGGCCAGATCTGGGTTACAGTGCCACCAACCAGGAAGAGGGAGAGGAAGGAAAAAGGAAGAAGATAATCTCTCAAAATCAAGAAAAATCCACAGTGTTTATAACTTTTTCCACTTCTTTTTGTTTCTTTCAACGTCTTATCTTTAGTTATTTTTTCTCTTTCACCTTGGTCCTTTTATCCTCTGCTCATCTTATTCTTTTCTCTTCATCTTGAAATACATTACCCATAAGTGTTACATTTCCCTTTTTTTTTCTTTTCTTTTTCCTTTCTCTCTATGAGGGTTACACTCCAAAACCCTTGACTCTCTCCTTTCTTTTTCTTTTTTCTTTTTATTCTTTTTATTTTCTCTCACTCTCTCTTATTTTCTTCTTTTCTCTTTTACTTTTCATCACATTTGATCCTCACTCATGAACAAATTATTTTAGATTCAAGTTTTTTCTTTGTGGCATTTTGTGTGCTTTTCACTTCACTTTTTAACTCACTAGCATTCTCCCCAACTCCGGTTCTCCATTCTCTATAGTTTTTGTTCCAATTAACACAATAGTATTTATTTATTTTTATTATTTTTTATTTTTTTATCTCCTTCTTATCCCTTTTGCTATATCTCTCCTATCTCTCCTTTGATCATCATTTGCAAGCAAATTATTTTATTCTTGAACCAAGTTTTTTCCTTTTTTGAATTTTGTGGGTCCCTACCTGCTTTTTGCCCCTTTATTACTTCACCCAAACTCAGGACCCCCCATTATAAATAGTTTTTATTCCATTTAGCACAATATAATTCTCAGTTTGCACACCATTTTCTCAAAGAGAGAGGGAGAGGAAAAAAGAAAATAATAATAATAATTTTTCTTTAACTTTTTATTGTCTATTTTTTTATTTTTACTTTTTTATTAATTAACATTAGTGTCATTAACAAAATCACCCTCAGATGCCATTAAGGAAAAGGAAATATAATATCATACATACAAAAGACAGAGAGGTAGCACAGATAGATGAGAAAAAACTATAGAAAAAAATTTAATAGATTCAAAAGCTTAGAGTTAAATGACAGAGAATTTAAAATAGAAATCCTAAAAATACTCAGAGATATACAAGAAAACACAGAAAGGCAATTTAGAAAGCTCAGAAAACCACTCAACAAACACAAAGAATATATTACCAAGGAAATTAAAACTATTAAAACAAATCAAACAAACAAAAAATACAAATCAGAGATAAAAAAACTCAATTCATGAATTGAAAAATGAGGTAAAAAGCTTAGCTAATAGAACAGGCCAGATAGAAGAGAGAATTAGTGACATAAAAAGACAGGCAACATGAGGAAAACAGAAAGAAGAGAGAGACTCAAGAATTAAAAAAAAAATTAGAAAGCCCTACAGGAATTGTCTGACTCCATGAAAAAGAGTAACATAAGAATAATAGGTATATCAGAAGGAAAAGAGAGAGAAAATGAAATGGAGAACATATACAAACAAATAATAGACAAGAACTTCCCAAGCCTGTGGAAAAAACTAAAGCCTTAAATTGAAGAAGCAAATAAGATACCGAGTTATTTTAACCCTCACATTATAATGAAATTGGCACAAAACAACAACAAAGAAAAAATTCCCAAGACAGTCAGGGAAAAGAATAATACAACATATAAAGGAAGGCCTATTATATTATCATTGGATTTCTCAGCAGAAACTCTACAGGCTAGAAGAGAGTGGACCCCAATATTTAAAGTTCTGAAGTTCTGAAAGAAAGAAACATCCAACCAAGAATACTATACCCATCAAAACTATACTACAAATATGAAGGAGAAAAACAAACATTCACAGATACAGAAAAGATGAGGGAATTTGTCATCAGAAAATCTTCACTTCAGGATATACTAAAGGGGGTTTTCAAACTAGATACAAAGAACAAAACAAAACAAAACCACAAGTAAAAGCTCCACCAGAAACACACAAAAAGGCAAATTTAAACTGTGACAACAAAAACAATAAAGGGGAGAGGACAAAGATTAACAGTAGCAAAGGATGAAGGAGTGAAGAAGCACTCATAAGATAGTCTACTACAATGAACATGGTAGGTACCCATTTCATTACTTAATAGTAACCACCCCCTGAAAAAACCACCACAGAAGCACATGACTTGAAAAAGGAAGTAACAGAGGAAAGAAGTATGGATTACACCAAATTAAAAAAAAAGGATAGAAAAACAAAAGAAGAATCAAACAAGATACAAAACAATCAGAAAGCAATATATAAAATGGAAATAGAAAACTCTCAAGTGTCAATGATTACACTAAATGTAAATGGATTGAACTCACCAATAAAAAGACACAGAGTAGAAGAATGTATTAAAAAAGAAAATTCAACTATATGCTGCCTACAAGAAACACATCTAAGCAACAAGGATAAAAACAAATTCATAGTGAAAGGCTGGAAAACAATACTCCAAGCAAATAACATCCAAAAAAAAGCAGGTGTAGCAATACTCATATCCAACAATGCTGACTATAAGACAGCAAAAGTAATCAGAGACAAAAATGGTCATTTCATAATGATTAAAGGACACTGAATCAAGAAGACATAACACTTTTTAATATATAAGCACCAAACCAAGGGGAACCAAAATATAAAACACAGCTACTGACAGACCTAAAAAAAAAAAAATGACAAAAATACAATCATACTTGTAGACCTCAATACACTGCTGATGGCTCTAGATGGTTCACCCAAACAGAAAATCAATAAAGGACTATTGGCCTTAAATAAAACACTAGAGCAATTGGATATGAGAAACATCTGCAGGACATTTCATCCCAAAGTAACAGAGCACACATTTTTTTCTATTGTACATGAAACATTCTCAAGAAGCTAAAATATGTTGGGAAACAAAAATAACATCAGCAAATTCAAAAAAGTTGAAATTTTACCAAGCATATTTTTTTATCATAAAGCTTTGAAACGAGAATTAAACTGCATAAATGAGGTAAAGAAACCCACAAAAATGTGAAAACTAAACAACATATATTTAAAAAAATGAGTGGGTCAAAAATGAAATAAGTGCAGAGATCAAAAGATACACAAAGACAAATGAAAATGACAATACGACCTATCAGAATCTCTAGGATGCAGAAAAAGCAGTAATAAGAGGGAAGTTTATATCACTTCAGGCCTACATGAACAAACAAGAGAGAGTCCAAGTAAACCACTTAACTTCACACATTAAGGAACTAGAAAAATAAGAACAAAGACAACCCAAAACCAGCTGATGAAAGGAAAAAATCAGAGCTGAAATAAAAGAAATAGAGAATAGAAAAAAATTAATAAAACAAGGAGCTGGATCTTTGAAAAGATAAACAAAATTGAAAAACCCTTGGCAAGACTAACCAAGGAAAAAAGAGAAAAGACTCATATAAACAAAATCCAAAGTGAAAGAGGAGAAATCACCACAGATATTATAGATATACAAAGAATTTTTGTAGAATACTATGAAAAACTATATTCCACCAAATTCAACAATCTAGAAGAAATGGATAAATTTCTAGAACAATACAACCTTCCTTGACTGAGTCATGAAGAAGCAGAAAGCCTCAACAGACCAATAAGCAGGGAGGAAATAAAAACAACTATCAAAAACATCCCCAATAATAAAAGTCCAGGCCCAGACAGCTGTACTAGTGAATTCTATCAAACATTCAAAGAAGATTTGGTTTCTATTCTAGTCAGTCTTCCAAAAAATTGAAGAAGAAACAATACTCGCAAATACATTTTATGAGGCCAACATAACCCTCATACCAAAACCAGGCAAGGATGGCACAAAAAAAGAAAACTACAGACCAATATCTCTAATGAATACAGATGCTAAAATACTAAACAAAATACTAGCATATAAAATACAACAACATATTAAAAAAATAATACATCATGATCAAGTGGGATTCATCCCAAAATCTCAAGGATGGTTCAACATACGTAAAATGGTTAACATAATACACCATATCAACAAAACAAAAAACAAAAACCACATGACCTTATCAATAGATGTAGAAAAGGCAGTCAATAAAATACAACATAATTTTATGTTTAAAACACCCAACAAAATGGATATAGAAGAAAAATATCTCAACATAATAAAGGCCATTTATGATAAACCATCAGCTAACATCATATTAAATGGCATAAAACTGAGGACTTTCTCCCTTAAATCAGGAACAAGACAGGAATGTTCACTCTCTCCACTCTTATTTAACATCATGCTAGAAGTTCTAGCCAGAGCAATCAGACAAGAGAAAGAAATAAAAGTCATTCATATTGGAACAGAAGAAGAAAAGGTTTCACTTTTTTGCAGATGACATGATTCTATAAATCAAAACCCCCAAATTCTCCACAGAAAGATTACTAAAAACAATAAACCAATACAATAAGGTTGCAGGATACAAAATTAATGTACACAAGTCCATAGCATTTCTATATGCCGACAACAAAAAATTAGAAAACAAACTCAAAAAAATAATACGCTTAATGGTTGCAACAAAAATAAAATAAAATACCTAGGAATAAACATAACAAAGAATGTAAAGGACCTACATAATGAAAACTACAAAGCATTGTTAAGAGATATCAAAAGAGATACAATGAAATGGAAAATTATTTCTTGTTTTTGGATAGAAAGAATAAATATAATCAAAATGACTATATTACCCAAAGCAATATACAAGTTTAATGCAATTCCCATCAAAATTCCAAGGACATTTTTTAAAGAAATGGAACAAAAAATCATCAGATTTATATGGAACTATAAAAAAACCCAAATAGCCAAAACAATCCTAAGGAAAAAGAATGAAGCTGGAGGCATTACAATACCTGACTTCAAATTATATTATAGAGCCACAACAATCAAACCAGCATTGTATTGGCAAAAAAAAAAGACACTCAGACCAATGGAATAGAATAGAAAGTCCAGAAGTAAAACCACATATATATATATATGGTCAAATAATTTTTGATAAAGGGGCCAACAACACAATGGAGAAAAGAAAGCCTCTTCAACAAATGGTGCTGGGAAAATGGAAAGCCACATGCAAAATAATGAAACTGGACTACAGTTTGTCTTCTTGTACTAAAATTAATTCAAAATGAATCAAAGACCTAAATATAAGACCTGAAACAATAAAGTAGATAGAAGAATACATAGGAACTAAACTCATGCACCTTGGTTAAAAAGAGCACTTTTTGAATTTGACTCCAAAGACAAGGGAAGTGAAAGCAAAGATAAATGAATGGGACTACATCAGACTAAGAAGCTTTTGCACAGCAAGAGAAACTGACAACAAAATAAGCTGACGACCAACTAAATGGAAGATGATATTTTCAAACAACTCAAATAAGGGGCTAATTACCAAAATATACAAAGAACTCACAAAACTCAAAAATGAACAAACAAACAATCCAATAAAAAAAAATGGGAAGAAGACATGAACAGACACTTCTCCCAGGAAGAAATACAAATGACCAACAGATATATGAAAAGATGTTCATCTTCATTAGCTGTTACAGAAATGCAAATCAAAACTACAATGAGATACCACCTCATGCCTGTTAAATTAGCTATTATGAACAAAACAGGTAATAACAAGTATTGGAGAGGCTGTGGAGAAAAAGGAACCCTCACCCACTGTTGGTGGGAATATAAAGTAGTACAACCATTATGGAAGTAAGTATGTTGGTTTCTCAATAAACTAAAAATAGAACTACCATATAATCCAGCAATCCCTCTACTGGGTATATACGCCCAAAACTTCAAAACATTGCTACGTAAAGACACATGCAGCCCCATGTTCATAGCAGCATTATTCACAGTGACCAAAACATGGAAACAACCAAAAAGTTCTTCAATAGATGACTGGATAAAGAAGATGTGGTACATATATACCATGAAATACTACTCAACCATAAGAAATGATGACATTGGATCATTTACAACAACATAAATGGACCTTGATAACATTATACGGAGTGAAATAAGTAAATCAGAAATAACTAAGAACTGCATTATTCCATACATAGGTGGGACATAATAAAGGGACATGGACATGTGTGTGGTGGTTACCAGAGAGGAGGAGGAGGAGAGGGAGGGAGAGGAGGGGCACAAAGAAAACAAAACAGGTGACAGAGGACAATTTAACTTTGGGTGATGGGTATGCAACATAACTGAATGACAAGATAACATGCAGATAACATATGTACCCTGATTTATTAATGTCACCCCATTAAAATTAATAAAATAAAAAAATCAAATATATATATAATAGAAATTGCATCTTCCCCTGTATATTTTCTTTTTCTTTCTTTTATTTCCTTCATTTCTCTTTCACTATATCACTCATTTCACTGTCATTTACGAACAAATTATTTTATTCTTGATCCAAATTTTTTCTAGTAGCATTTTGTGAGTTCTTATCTCGTTTTTGCCTCTTTGTCACTTCTCCGCAACTCAGGCCCTCCATTCTATTTAGTCTTTGTTCCATTTCACACATTAAAATTTTCAGTTTTTCATTGTATTTTCTCAAAAAATATTTATTTTTTTAATTTTTACTTTTTATTTTTTTTATTTTTATCAACTCCTATTAATGTTATTAACAATACCACTCTAAAATGCCATTAAGGGAAAAGAAATCAAATATCATGAATACAAAAGACAGAGATGTAGCTCAGATAGATGAGAAAAAATCTAAAGAAAAGGTTTTCAATAAGATTGGAGACCTTGGAGTTAAATGAAAGAGAACTTAAAACTGAAATCCTAGAAACACTCAGGGATAAACAAGAAAGCACAGAAAGGCAATTTAGAAATATCAAAAAACAATTCAACAAACAGAAAGAATACATCACCAAAAATAATAAAACTATGAAAACGAATCAAACAGAGATAAAAAACTCAATTCATAAACTGAAAAATGAGATAACAAGCTTAGCTAATAGAACAGGCCAAATAAAAAAAGAATTAGTGACATAGAAGACAGGCAATTAGAGGCACTACAGGTAGAAGAGGAGAGAGACTCACAAATTAAAAAAATGAGAAAGCCATACAGAAATTGTCTGACTCCATTCAAAAGAGCAACATAAGAATAATGGGTATATCAGAAGAAGAAGAAAGAGAAAATGGAACGGAGAACATATTCAAACAAATAATCGATGAGAACTTGTGGAAAGAACTAAAGACTCAAATTCAAGAAGCAAACAGAACATAGAGTTATCTTAACCCTAACAAACCTACTCCAAGACACATCATAATGAAATTGGCACAAACCAAAGACAAAGAAAAAATTCTCAATACAGTCAGGGAAAAGAAGAACATAAAAAGGAAGGCCCGTAAGATTATCATCGGATTTCTCAGCAGAAACTCCACAAGCAAAAAGAGAGTGGACCCCAATATTTAAAGTTTTGAAAGAGAGGAACTTTCAGACAAGAATATTATACCCATCAACGCTATTCTTCAAATACGAAGGAGAAATAAAAACATTCACAGATACAAAACGATGAAAAAATTTATCACCAGAAAACTCCCACTTCAGGAAATACTAAAGGCGGTTTACTGACGATATACAAAGAAAAAAACAAAATAAAACCACAAGTAAAAGCTCTATCGAGAACATAATAAAATCAAATTTAAACTGTGACAACAAAAACAAAAAAGGAAGGAGGACAAAGATTAACAGTAGCAAAGAACGAAGGAATGAAGAAGCACTCATGAGATAATGTACTACAATGAACTTGATAGGTACCCTTTTCATTACTTAATGGCAACCACCCCTGAAAAAACCACCACAGAAGCACATGGCTTGAAAAAACAAGCAACAGAGGAAAGAAATATGGATTACAAACAAACATAAACAAATGACAGTAAAACAAAAGAGAAGAATAGAACAAGATACAAAACCATCAGAAAGTAATATATAAAATGGCAATAGGAAACCCTCAAATGTCAATAATTATACTATATGTAAATGGATTTAACTCACCAGTAAAAAGATACAAAGCAGCAAAATGAATTAAAAAAAGAAAATTCAATTGTATGCTGTCTACAAGAAGCACATCTAAGCTACAAGGATAAAAAGAAATTTAAAGTGAAAGGCTGGAAAAATATACTCCAAGAAAATAACATCCAAAAAAAAGCAGGTGTAGCAACACTTATATCTAACAATGCTGACTACAAGACAGCATAAGTAATCAGAGATAATAACAGTCATTTCAAAATGATTAAGGAAACAATGAATCAAGAAGACATAACACTTCTTAATATATATGCACCAAATCAAGGAGCACCAAAATATATAAGACAGCTAATGACTAACCTAAAAACAAAAACTGACAAAAATACAATCATACTTGGAGACCTTAATACACTGCTGACGGCTCTAGATCACTCATCCAAACAGAAAAGCAATAAAAAAATATTAGCCTTAAACAAAACACTAGAACAATTGGATATGATAGACATCTACAGGACATTTCATCCCAAAGTGCCAGAGTATACATTTCTTTCTAGTGTACATGGAACATTCTCCAGAATTGACCATATATTGGGCCACAAAAATAACATCAAAAAATTCAGAAAGATTTATATCATACCAAGCATATTCTCTGCATAAAGCCTTGAAACTGCAATTGCAGTTTCAGAACTCAACTACAAAAAAGAGGTAAACAAACCCACAAAAATGTGGAAACTAAACAATATACTTTTAAAAAATGAGTAGGTCAAAGAAGAAATAAAAGCAGAGATCAAAAGTTACATACATACAAACGAAAATAACAATATGACATATCAGAATATCTGGGATGCAGCAAAAGCAGTAATAAGAGAAAAGTTTATATCTCTACACGCCTATATGAATAACAAAAGAGAGCCCAAGTAAAGCACTTAACTTCACATCTTAAGGAACTAGAAAAAGAAGAAAAAAGGCAACCCAAAACCAGCAGAAGAAAGAAAATAATAAAATGAGAGCAGAAATAAATAAAATAGAAAACATAAAACTATAGAAATAATTAATAAACCAAAGAGCTGGTTCTTTGAAAAGATCAACAAAATTGACAAACCATGGCAAAAATCACTAAGGAAAAAGAAGAAAGGACTAAAACAAAATCCAAAATGAAAGACGAGAAATCACTACTGATATCATAAATATACAAAGAATTATTGTAGAATACTATGAAAAACTATATGCCACCAAATTTAACAATCTTGAAGAAACGGATACATTTCTAGAACAATACAACCTTTCTAAACTGAATCATGATGAAGCAGAAAGCCTAAACAGACCCATAAGCAGGAAGGAAAGAAAAACAACTATTGAAAACCTCTCCAATAATAAAAGTCCAGTGTTAGACAGCTATACTGGAGAATTCTATCAAACATTCAAAGAAGACTTGGTTCCTATTCTATACAAAGTCTTCCAAAAAATTGAAGAGGAAGCGGCAAGATGGCGACGGAGTAGGCGGACGTACCAACTTCCAACTCCCAGAACCAAAGTGGATTACAACTCAATTTTAAGAACCATCACCTGGATAAACCAACTTTGAACAAAACTAAGTGGACTCTTCAACCAAGGAACACAGAAGAAGCCACATTGAGACTGGTAGGAATAGCGAAAACGCGAAGAGGGCTGCCCAGCTCCCCGGAGCAAACGGCAGCCCGGAGAGACCCGCGGGGCGGGAGGAGAGTTTGGCGGAGAGGGAGGGACCTGGGTCCCAGGAACCAAGCCCCAGCCTCCAGTCCTAGAGCCTAGAAGAGGCGTTTGGACAGTATTGAGCTGTGAAACAAGTGAGGGAGCTCCCAGGCCTACAGTGTGGAGTATTAGGTCCCTTCCTACTCTGCTGAGGGCTGCTTGGGGTTTTGGGGCGGCAGGACGCTGAAAGACAGTTCTGTCGGCGTGGGCAGAGGCCAAGGTGGTGGGAGATCGGTCTAGCCCAGAGGGTCAGAGGGGACTGCGAAAGCAGTCCGGAAGCTGCGGGCCCGCCTTTAATTCCACTTAAGGGGACAAAGCGGGAGGCCAGGAACGGGCAGGCCCTGCGCAAGCCGGCCCTGACCGCGGGGACCGAGCTAGGACTAGGGACGGGCAGGGACTCGTGGCTGAGCTGACGCTACAAGTCCCCCACCCCACCCCGGGCCGGAGAAACCGCGGTTGGCCAGTATATGTGCGCGAGCGGGCTCCAAGAGCGGGAACGGGGTGGACCCCGAGACAAGTGGAGGCTCGCAGCTGAGCCCACGCTACTATCCGCGCCCGGCCGGAGAAACCCCGGATAGCATTCATACGTGAACGAGTGGGCTCCGAACGCGGGGGCGGGGTAGAGTCCGGGACTAGCGGAAGGACGCAGCTAAGCAGAAGCCAGCAAACACGCCCGCCCCAATAAACCATGGTTTCCGACCCTGCGCAGAAGGGCCCTGGCCTCGAGGACAGGGCTAAAGCTCCGGACGGGCAAAAGCTTACAGCTGAGAGCACGTCAAAAGCCCCGCCTAACCCGCGGAACTGTAGCGAGCAGGCTCCAACTGCTGGTTCTGGGCGGAAGTCCGGAAATAGGCTGGGTCCGCAGCTGAGCAAAGGTGCTCACCTCTACCCTTGGTGCTAATCTTGTGGCTTCAGTGACAGCCCCTCCCACGGAGGAGAGGCAGAAATCATAGCAAAAGACACAGTTGGCCGGCGCTGGCAATGCTCATACCCAACCACCCTAGGCACCGGCAGAGGGGGTGGGGGGCCTGCAGATAGACCACACCTAGAAAACACAAAGGCAACACCTACTGGACTCCAGTGGCCACAACTTGCTTATACACAGACAAAATGGGCAGGCAGAGGAATGCAAACCAAATGAATCAAGAGAAATCCCCAGAGAAGGACCTGAATGAACCAGATATAACCAAATTACCAGAAGCAGAATTTAGAATAATCATAGTTAGGATGTTCAAAGAAATTAGAGCAACAATGGATAGTCATTATGAACACCTAAATAAAGAGATAACAAGTATAAAAAATGAAATTGAAATAATAAAAAAGAATCAGACAGAAATGACAAATACAGTATCAGAACTGAAGACCACAATGGAAGGAATTAAAAGCAGGATGGATGACACTGAGGATCGAATAAGCGAGTTAGAGGACACAATAAACAAAGGCACAGAAGCAGAGAAGAAAAAGGAAAAGAGACGCAAAAAAATGTGAGGAAACTCTAAGGGAGCTTTGTGACAACATGAAGAGAAACAACATTCGCATCATAGGGGTGCCTGAAGAAGAGGAGAGAGGACAGGAAATGGAAACTTTGTTCAATCAAATCATAGCAGAAAACTTTCCTAAATTAAGGCTGGGAAACACTCCACACATTCAAGAAGCACACAGAACTCCATTAAGGAGAAACCCAAATAAATCTACACCAAGACACATCATAGTTAAAATACCAAAGCTAATGGATAAAGAAAAAATTTTAAAAGCTGCTAGAGAAAAAAAGACTATCACCTAAAAAGGAGCCCCCATAAGGATGACATCGGACATCTCAAAGGAAACACTTGAGGCCAGAAGGGAATGGCAAGATATAATCAAAGTAATGCAGAACAAGAACCTACAACCAAGACTACTTTATCCAGCAAGGCTAACATTTAAAATTGAAGGAGAAATAAAGAGCTTCCCAGAAAAAGAAAGCCTCAAGGAATTCATAAAAACCAAACCAATTCTGCAAGAGATACTAAGGGGCCTCTTGTGAACAGTTTAAAGGAAGGAATGAATAGAGCAAAAGAAGAATACAGCTTTAAAGAATAAAATGGCAATAAACAACTACATATCAATAACAACCTTAAATGTAAATGGATTAAATGATCCAATCAAAAGACATAGGGTAGCTGCATGGATAAAGAAACAGGACCCATACATATGCTGTCTACAAGAGACACACCTTAAAACAAAAGATGCTCATAGACTGAAGGTAAAAGGATGGAAAAAAATATTTCATGCAAATGGAAATGGAAAAAAAGCAGGGGTAGCAATACTTATATCAGACAAAATGGACTGTAAAACAAAGGCTGTAGTAAGAGATAAAGGAGGACACTACATAATGATAAAGGGAACAATTCAACAGGAAGATATAACTATTGTAAATATCTATGCACCAAATATAGGAGCCCCGACATACATAAAGCAGACTTTGATGGATATAAAGGGCGAGATTAACAGCAATACTATCATAGTAGGGGATTTCAATACCCCTCTAACAACACTGGATAGATCCTCAAGAAAGAAAATTAATAAAGAAACAGCAGACTTAAAGGATACACTAGATCAACTTGATTTAATAGATATCTTCAGAACTTTTCACCCTAAAGCAGTAGAATATACATTCTTCTCAAGCGCTCATGGTACGTTTTCTAGGATAGACCATATGTTAGGACACAAAAATGGTCTCAATAAATTTAAGAAGATTGAAATCATATCAAGCATTTTCTCTGATCACAATGCCATGAAACTAGAAATTAACCACAAAAGAAAAACTGAAAAATACTCAAACACTTGGAAACTAAATAGCATGTTATTAAATAATGAATGGATTAACAATGAGATCAAAGAAGAAATAAAAAAGTTTCTAGAAACAAATGATAATGAGCATACATCAACTCAAAATTTATGGGACACAGCAAAAGCAGTTCTGAGAGGGAAGTTTATTGCACTACAGGCATATCATAAGAAGCTAGAAAAAGCTCAAATAAGCAACCTGACCCTGCATCTAAAAGAAATAGAAAAACAACAACAAATAAAACCCAAGACAAGTAGAAGGAAGGAAATAATAAAGGTCAGAGCAGAAATAAATGACATAGAGGCAAAGAAAACAATACAGAGGATCAATGAAACAAGAAGCTGGTTCTTTGAAAAGGTAAACAAGATTGATGAACCTTTAACTAGACTCACCAAGAAAAAAAGAGAGAGGACTCAAATAAATAAAATTAGAAAGGACAGTGGAGAAATAACAACTGACACAACAGAAATACAAAGCATTGTAAGAAAATACTATGAAGAACTATATGCCAAAAAATTAGACAATCTTGGTGAAATGGACAAATTTCTTGAATCATATAACATTCCAAAAATCAATCTGGAAGAATCAGAACACCTAAACAGACCAATTACAGCAAATGAGATCAAAACAGTTATCAAAAAACTCCCAAAAAAGAAAAGTCCTGGGCCTGATGGCTTCACAAGTGAATTCTATCAAAACTTCAAAGAAGAACTAACTCCTATTCTCCTCAAGCTATTTCAAAAAATTCAAGAGGAAGGAAGACTTCCAAACTCCTTTTATGAGGCGAGCATAATTCTGATCCCAAAACCGGGCAAAGACAACACAAAGAAAGAAAATTATAGACCTATATCCCTGATGAATTTAGACACTAAAATTCTCAACAAAATATTAGCCAACCGGATCCAGCAATATATGAAAAAAATCATACACCACGATCAAGTGGGATTTATTCTGGAGAGGCAAGGCTGGTTCAATATTCGCAAATCAATCAATGTGATTCACCACATAAACAAAGGAAGGACAAAAATCACATGATAATTTCAATAGATGCAGAAAAGGCATTTGATAAAATCCAGCACTCATTCATTCTCAAAACTCTCAGTAAAGTGGAAATACAGGGATCATTCCTTAACATGATAAAGGCCATCTACGATAAACCGACAGCAAACATCATACTAAATGGACAAAGATTAAAAGCAATCCCCTTAAGATCAGGAACCAGGCAGGGTTGCCCACTTTCACCACTCTTATTCAACATAGTTCTGGAAGTCCTAGCTACAGCTATCAGACAAGAAGAAGAAATAAAAGGCATACAAATTGGAAAAGAAGAAGTAAAACTGTCATTATTTGCAGATGATATGATATTGTATATTGAAAACCCTAAAGTCTCAGTCAAAAAACTACTGAACCTGATAAATGATTTCAGCAAGGTGGCAGGATATAAAATTAATACTCAGAAATCAAAGGCATTTCTATACACCAACAATGAAATATCAGCAAAAGAAATTAAGGAAACAATCCCCTTCATTATTGCAGCCAAAAAAATAAAGTACCTAGGAGTAAATTTAACCAAGGAGGTTAAGGACTTGTACTCGGAAAATTATAGAACATTGATAAAAGAAATCAAGGAAGATACAAACAAGTGGAAGCACATACCGTGCTCATGGCTAGGAAGAATAAACATCATTAAAATGTCTATATTACCCAAAGCAATTTATAAATTCAATGCAATACCAATTAAAATACCAATGACATACTTCAAAGATATAGAAAACATATTCCAAAAATTTATATTGAATGAAAAAAGAACACGAATAGCCTCAGCGATCTTAAAAAGAAAAAATAAAGCAGGAGGTATCACTCTTCCTGATATCAAGGTTTACTACAAGGCCATTATACTCAAGACAGCCTGGTACTGGCATAAGAACAGGCACATAGATCAATGGAACAGAACAGAGGACCCAGAAATAAACCCACAGCTTTATGGACAACTGATATTTGACAAAGGAGGAAAGAACATACAATGAAGTAAAGACAGCCTCTTTAACAAATGGTGTTGGGAAAATTGGACATCTACCTGCAAAAAAATGAAACTAGACCATCAACTTACACCATTCACAAAAACAAACTCAAAATGGATAAAAGACTTAAATGTAAGCCGTGAAACCATAAGCATCTTAGAAGAAAACATAGGCAGCAAGTTCTCCGACATCTGTAGCAGCGGTATATTTGCCGATTTATCTTCATGGGCAACTGAAATAAAAGGCAAGATAAACAAATGGGACTATATCAAACTAAAAAGTTTTTGCACAGCTAAAGACAATAGGAACAGAATGAAAAGACAAACCACACAATGGGAGAACATATTCGACAGCACATCTGATAAGGGGTTAATAACTAAAATTTATAAAGAACTTATAATACGCAACACCAGGAAGACAAACAACCCAATCAAAAAATGGGCAAAAGAAATGAATAGAAATTTCTCCAAAGAGGACATACAGATGGCCAAAAGACATATGAAAAAATGCTCAACATCACTAATCATTAGAGAAATGCAAATTAAAACCACAATGAGATATCACCTCACACCAGTCAGAATGGCACTCATCAGCAAAACAACACAGAATAAGTGCTGGCGAGGATGTGGAGAAAAGGGAACCCTTCTGCACTGCTGGTGGGAATGCAGACTGGTGCAGACACTGTGGAAAACAGTTTGGAGATTCCTCAGAAAATTAAAAATCGAACTGCCTTTTGACCCAGCTATCCCACTTTTAGGAATATACCCTAAGAACACCATAGCACTGTTCGAAAAGAAGAAATGCGCCCCCATGTTCGTGGCAGCATTGTTCACAATAGCGAAGATCTGGAACCAGCCCAAGTGTCCGTCAGAAGACGAGTGGATTAAAAAGCTATGGTACATATATACTATGGAATACTACTCAGCCATAAGAAACGATGACATCGGATCATTTATAACAAAATGGATGTACCTTGATAACATTATACGGAGTGAAATAAGTAAATCAGAAAAAAAGAAAAACTGAGAACAGCATGATTACATACATAGGTGGGGCATGAAAGTGAGGGTATGAGACATGGACAAGAGAGTGGTGGTTATGGGATGGGGGGAGGGAGGGAAAAGTGGGATAGGGAGGAGGGGAGGGACGCCGGGAAAACCAGATTGAAGGTGACAGAGGACAATTTGACTTTTGGTGATGGGTATGCAACACAATTGAATGATAAGATAACCTGGAGATGTTTTCATTGTACATATGTACCCTGATTTATTGATGTCACCCCATTAGAATTAATAATAATAAAATATATATATAAAAAAAAATTGAAGAAGAAGCAATACTTCCAAACACATTTTATGAGGCCAACATAACCCTCATACCGAAACCTGGCAAGGAGAACACAAAAAATGAAAATTACAGATCAATATCGCTAATCAATACAGATGCTAAAATACTAAACAAAATACTAGCAAATTGGATACAACAACACATTAAAATAATAATACATCATGATCAAGTTGAATTTATCCCAGAATCACAAGAACGGTTCAACATACGTAAAACAGTTAACATAATACACTATATCAACAAAACAAAGGACAAAAATCATATGATCCTATAAATAGATGCAGTAAAGGCATTCGATAAAATACAACACAATTTTATGTTTAAAACACTCAACAAAATGGGTATAGAAGGAAAATATCTTAAAATTATAAAGGCCATTTATGATAAACCATCAGCTAACATCATATTAAATGGCATAAAACTGAGGAGTTTTCCCCAAAAATCAGGAACAAGACAAGGTTTTCTACTCTCTTATTCAACATAGTGCTGGAAATCTAGCCAGAGCAATCAGAAAAGAAAAAGAAATAAAAGGCATTCATATTAAAAAAGAAGAAGTAAAGGTTTCACTTTTTGCAAATGATATGATCCTATACATCAAATATTTCAAAGACTCCACAAAAAGACTACTAGAAACAATAAACCTATACACTAAGATCACAGGATACAAAATTGATATAAAAAAGTCCATTGCTTTCCTACATGCCAACAATGAAACATCAGAAAACAAACTTAAAAATATAATCCCCTTCATGGTTGCAACAAAAAAATTAAATACCTAGGAATAAACAGAACAAAGAATGTAAAGGAACTATATAATGAAAACTACAAAGCATTGTTAAGGAAAATCAAAAAAGATACAATAAAATGGAAAAATATTCTTTGTTCCTGGATAGAAAGAATAAATACAGTCAAAATGACTATATTACCCAAAGCAATATACAAATTTAATGCAATTTCCATCAAAATTCCAATGGTATTTTTTAAAGAAATGGAACAAAACAATCATCAGATTTATATGGAACTATAAAAAAAACCAAATAGCCAAAGCAATCCTACACAAAAAGAACGAAGCTGGGGGCATTACAATACCTGACTTCAAATTACATTATAGAGCCACGACAATCAAAACAGAATGGTATTGGCAGAAAAATAGACACTCAGAAGAATAGAACAGAATAGAAAGCCCAGAAATAAAACCACATATATATGGTCAAATAATTTTGATAAAGAGGCCAACAATATACAATGCAGAAAAAAAAGTCTCTTCAGCAAAACTGAAAAGCCACATGCAAAATAATGAAACTGGACCTTTGTACTAAAATTAATTCAAAATGGATCAAATACCTAAATATAAAACCTGAAACAATAAATTACATAGAGGAAAACGTAGGTACTAAACTCATGGACCTTGGTTATAAAGAGCACTTTATAAATTTGACTCCAAAGACAAGGGAAGTGAAGGCAAAGATAAATGAATGGGTCTACATCAGACTAAGAAGTTTTTGCACAGCAAGAGAAACTGACAGCAAAACAAACAGACAACCAACTAAATGGGAGATGATATTTTCAAACAACAGCTCAGATAAGGACCTAATATCCAAAATATGCAAAGAACTCATAAAACTCAACAAACAATCCAATTAAAAAAATGGGAAGAAGGCATGAACAGACACTTCTCCCAGGAAGAAATAAAATGACCAACAGATATATAAAAAAAATGCTCATCTTCATTAGCTATTAGAGAAATGCAAATCAAAACTACAATGAGATACTACCTCACACCTGTTAGATTAGCTATTATCAACAAGACAGGTAATAACAATTGTTGGAGAGACTGTGGAGAAAAAGGAACCCTCATTCACTGTTGGTGGGAATGTAAAGTAGTACAACCATTATGGAAGAAAGTTTGATGGTTCCTCAAAAAACTAAAAATAGAACTACCATATGATCCAGCAATCCCTCTACTGGGTATATACCCCCAAAATTCAAAAACATTGCTACGTAAAGACACATGCAGCCCCAGGTTCATTGCAGCATTGTTCATAGTGGCCAAGACATGGAAACAACCAAAAAGCTCTTAAATAGATGATTGGATAAAGAGGATGTGGTACATACATACTATGAAATACTACTCAGCCATAAGAAATGATGACATCGGATAATTGACAACAACATGGATGGACCTTGATAACATTATACTGACTGAAATAAATAAATCAGAAGAACTAAAAACTATATGATTCCATACATAGGTGGGACATAAAAAGGAGACTCAGAGACACGGGACAAGAGTGTGGTGGATGTGGGGGAAAGGAGGAGTTTGGGGAGGGGAGGGGCACAAAGCAAACCAGATAGAAGGTGACGGAAGACAATTTGACTTTGGGTGATGGGTATGCAACATAATGCAATGTCAAAATAACCTGGGTATGTTTTCTATGAACATATGTACCCTGATTTATCAATGTCACCCATTAAAATTAATAATAATAATAATAATAATAAAACACAGTGAGGTAAAGTACCAGTGTTTATTATGTATGAGTCATTTGAAATATATAAAGGTAAAAAAATGGAGATTACTGGTACCAAGACCTAGTGTAGCATAAAGGGGTTTTCCTGGCCAACTGCAGGAAAACCTGAGACCAGTTTCCTGGTCTATCTCATTCAATCTTTTCTTTCCATCCCATCTACACTCACTCAGATAGAAAGGGATCTTTGGGAGATCAAGGAAAGTGATCAAGACATCATACGGTTTTTAAGAATCAGAGTTGGTGAATAACATGAAGATATTTCTTTTGTATATTTTAGATCCTCCACTCTAAAATGTCTAAAACAGCTAATCTATTGAAGAGGATTGTGTCAGTAGCTAAATTAAGCTCCAGTAAATATCTCAGTGGCTAAACACAGAACACATCTATTTCTCATTCGCTCCACGTGCCCAAAGTGAATTAGCACTGCAGTCTGCTCCCTGTGATCATTCAAGGACTAAGACGAAGGGGGTTCCATCACAACACAGGCTTCCTTGATGAACCACAGCATGGGGTGGGGCAGCACAAATAATGGACTAGGTAGTAAAGTTACCCCTAGAAGTGATACACTTATCACTTCAACAAACATTTCATTGGCCAAAGCAAGTCACAGGATTGTACGAAACTACAAAGTTGTTTGGGAAGTGTAATTCTACCATGTGCCAGTATGAGATGAAACTAATGACTATCATGGGAACCAGAAAAATTAATAGCAGCTATTCCATTACAGAACAGAAGTTATCATAATCTTGATATCTCTGTGTACCAGCAGAGCTAGGACTATTGTGAAGAGACCAGGAAGAGAAAATACTCAATAAAACCTAAAAAAGACTAACTCCAACAGGCAAAGGAAAAAGGTAAAGTGGTCACTAATGTTCTCCCATCTTCTGACTCCATATGTCTTTATGATCAACTAATGCCAAATTGTTTCCTTTATAATATATTGCATGTGCATAGAAATAACAGAGGAGTTAAAACCATTATAATGCAATTATGATTATTTCTAAAAAAAGAATTCAGGGAAAGAAATGACAATGATCTTTTCAGTAGAAATCTGAAGCAGATTTAAAATGTTAAAATCTCTAAGGATGTGTGAAAACCATTGAAGGTAAGGGAACCCAGTAGAGAAAAATTTAGGAGAGTAGTCCTCACTAAGAATCCTACTTCTTTCAATGATAATGAGGCAAGATCATTTGCCAATATTTAATATTAGTCCTCCTTTCTATTTTCTTTCTATGCTACTATGCAGTTAGCCAGATCTTCTGGACTTGCTGATTCATGATTTTTGCTGTGCAGTCAGCAGAAGACTATCTTTGCTGACGATATTATGCCAGCATCTTAGAGGATAAGGAAAAGACCCACGAATTAAAAACTGAGTTAAGGGAAATGTATGAATAATAGAGGAATACCTGTCCCAAGAAAGCCCTGCTCTAGAGCCATAACTTGAGAAAGTACAGTGGTCCCTCGTCTGTTGCAGAGGTTAGGTTCCAGAACCCCCCGCGATAGGCAAAAATCTACAAACTAGTGACCTTATATTAATTTTATTATTTATGTATTTTTAAGGTTTTATAAACCCTCCCCACACTCTTATAAACACTTCCTATGCTCTTAAATACTTTCTATACTCTTAAACCTACGTAATTTTAACAACATATAAAATTTTATATGGGTACTCACCAATGAATATACTACAACTTGAATGATGAAGATGATAAATAATTTCAATTTAATATTCTTTTAATATGTTTTAATTAATATTTTTATATTGTTTTCAATATTTTAGGCTAGAAAGTGGTTATTTTACCACAAAAATAATTAAAATAATAAATATATAAAAATACTAATATAGCACAAAATCCCACGATATAGCGAAAAAATGTGCAATACAAAATTAGATATATACAATTTAAAAATCTACAATACAGAAAGACTGTGAAAAGTGAATCGTGATATAGCAAGGTACAAATGTAGCTTCGTCCAAGCAATTGCTGTACAGTCACTCAGGAAAACTGAGTCCTAGTCAAAAATAATAATTTCCACATTCCTAAATTTGAAACAAAAGCTGTGCAGTCAGCAGAAGACTATCTTTGCTGACGATATTATGCCAGCATCTTAGAGGATAAGGAAAAGACCCAAGTTGCTAGACTTGGAAGAATCATGCTTGACAGGCATCACAGAGGTAATCAGTAAAATAGGAGAAGTCTCCTGATATTCTAGTGCAGCCTGAAATGCCTTGGAATTTTGTACAATCTGGTGAAGTAGAGAACAGACGACACAAAAATATTAAATTTGCTGTCAACCCCAACAGGATGAGAGAGAGCTCAAAGGTAAATCTGAGTTGATTTAAGGGGGAAAAAATGTGTCAATTCCCCCTTAAAAATGTAAGCTCATCAGTAAAAGAAGATTATAGACTTAGACCACACTCATGAAGACCACTAATAAAGGAAAGCTCATTCTACTTCTCACCATACACCTTTGACTTAAGGTAAAAGGAATAAAAATAGAGGTCAACAGACAGATTCTACAGATATGATGGCGTTAGCTCTGATATTAGGATAAATTCCTATTGTCACACCTGATGGGTAAAGGCCATCTTCTCCGTAAACTGCCAGGGGCTACATCTGAAGAGCCAGACAACCAGGGATTGGCATCTGTAAGAAAAGACAGGAAAGTAAACAAACAGTTGAATAACAAAGAATGCCCCAGGTTGCACTGTGGAATCAGTATGTCACCTGCCATCAACATTATGCTGACTTCTTAATAAAGATTTTGTTTTGCCTATGGGATGGTTATCACTAAAATTTTAGTAGCTACCAAAGGCTAAATATTAGTCCTAAAAGTCAGGGCTCAGTGTTGTTCTTCTATACCTTCTGTGGTCACAATCACTTCTTCTAGATCCCATTCAACTGAAATGAGGTCACATAATACAATTACTTTGAGTTTGTTAAAGATTCTCAGATGTGAATCAATTACTACAGTGAGGGGGAAAGCACTTAAAATTTAGAGACAAAGACATGGCTGACTTTTCAGTTGTCAATTGGTGAAGCTTTTCATTATAAGTTTTTGAGTGCTTTCATCACTGATTAATAAATAATAATACGAGCAAATTTAATCCTGAGAAAACTAACAGATACACACACACCAAAAGCTACTTAACACTGACTTTATCATATTTGAGTGTCACCATTTCAGTATTTTGTGAAATGAAAACTGACACTTGGTATATTAGATCAATTATCAAATAGAAAATAGCATGCAAAATAATTGCAGCCTAGCCCTTATAGTCAGGCCTTCTTCCTTTTCTAACTTCCTTCTTCCCAAAACACTCATTTCCTCCAGCACCGTTCTCTGAGCATCTTACAAATCCTCACTGCCTTCCCTATGCCTTATTCATGCAATTTCTCCTGAAATTGTCCCTTTTCAATTTTTTTTTTTTTTTTTACAGGGACAGAGAGAGAGTCAGAGAGAGGGACAGACAGGAACAGACAGACAGGAACGGAGAGAGATGAGAAGCATCAATCATCAGTTTTTCATTGCCATTGCGACACCATAGTTGTTCATTGATTGCTTTCTCACATGTGCCTTGACCGCGGGCCTTCAGCAGTCCAAGCCACTCCTTGCTGGAACCAGCGACCTTGGGGCCAAGCTGGCGAGCTTTTGCTCAAGCCAGATGGGCCCGCGCTCAAGCTGGCGACCTCGGGGTCTCAAACCTGGGTCTTCCGCATCCCAGTCCGATGCTCTATCTACTGCAACACTGCCTGGTCAGCCCTTTTTAATTTTAATTGCTTTGAGAACCAAAACCAACACTTGGTCATTCTTGAATCCCCTGCAGGCCGTAGCATGACATCTGCATGTAATGCTCACTCAGTAGAACTGAATTTTGACTACTTACTTCAGTCATTATGATAGTAATCCTTGTATCACAGGGCAAAGATGTGTATCAACCTATAATGCCACACTTTCTCAATCTGACAAGAAAAATCAGCTTCTCAGAAGAAGAAAACAAAAGGAGTAAAAGCAAGTGGGCAGGGTGAGACAATAAAAAACTGAACCATAAAAGTTCAGAGAAGAACAATTTTCTTATTCTCCCTAAATGAGTGTGTTGGTCAATTGCACAGATGAGAAACATTTCTATTTAGTTAATAGTGCATGGTAGACCTCATCAGAATTAGTCTTTATTCTTTTGAGAACTTTGTAGAGTTTTCTTAGCTTCAGTTTTAGAAAGTTTGGGATGGTTTTTGTTAAGATTGCCTGCTCTTTTAGATTTCACAGACCTCCAAGGCATACTAGAAGAGTGAATTAATTCTGCTTTGAGTGAAAGAACTTGGGTAATTAGGTGAACCATTTAATTTTTTGGAGGCATTTCTTAATGTGTGAAACAATCTCGATAAAGCTCATGTTCATGCAAAGATTAATAGCAGAGGTCCCCAAACTACGGCCCGTGGGCCAAATTGTGACCACCTGAGGCTATTTATCCAGCCCCCGCTGCACTTCCGGAAGGGACACCTCTTTCATTGGTGGTCAGTGTATGGAGTACTGTATGTGGCGGCCCTACAATGGTCTGAGGGATAGTGAACTGGCCCCCTGTGTAAAAAGTTTGGGGACCCCTGAATAGGGACAGTAAACTCTTATGTTAGCAATGGTAAGTATATTTGAAGTATTTCATATATAGTGTCCAAAGTCTTAGCACTTGCAAAAGTTATAAAGGCTTTATATTTAAATTGTAGAGATAATAATATTTATTAAATGCCTACTATTTGCCGCTCCTGTGAGAAATTAGTTAAGTAACTAAATACCACAAATTAATCAATACTCATTAATATTAACAGGTATTAATATCCTGTTTTTACAAATGAGAATGCTGAAGAACAGAGAGGTTAAATAACTTAGCTAAGGCCACACATGCAACTAGCAGGACTGAAATTAGACACAAAAGAAATCCCACATACCCCACTGTTTACTATATTATATTACAACCCAAGTTAACTAAATGCCCTACCCATTAGTTGGCATCTAAGATGGTAGCAAAATTTGAAGAAAAAAAAGTTGGCAAATTTACCATTTAATAATCCTCATCAAGGATAAAGGTAAGAAAACTAATGGGCAGTTTAGGCACATTTTTCCACAACTGGACAATCTGATAACAAGTAGCCATTACTCTGGGTAGCCAAAATCTGATAACAAGTAGCCATTAAAACAGCTGAGTAAGGAGGTGGTTCATGCCAGGCAGCTATAACTGTACATATCCAGCAGAGACTAGACCAACAGTTGTGTGAGGAAAAAGTCTGTAACCCTCAAAAATCTCACTATCAACTACCCAAGGGTGTGCAAATAGCTGCTTGCCTGGCAACTCATTGAAAAGGCTTTGTTCTGCTTTCCAGCTCTGTGTTAATCTGGGCCAAGGCTACAGAGAAAAAAAACTAAAATGGAGAATTGATGATTAGTCTACTATTCTGTGCTAGGTAAACATCCAACTATTCGACATTTTTAGCAGTGATTTCAAAACATAAACAGCATTTTTACCATATTTTCAGGTTCCCTAAAACTGAATGAGAAAGCTGATATCATTAAGACACTGAGATACAAAATTATCTTAACAAACTGGAACACTAGGAAAAGCAGTAAAATTTAACAGGGATAGTTAAAAAATCATGTATTTTAGTTTAAAGCTTACAGAAATTGAATAGAGAGTGAAGGAGACTTGGGTGAACTTTCTGTGTAAAGAAGCATTGCACAGGAGGTAGATAGAGGTTGCCATCCATAACAAGCCAGAATGTGCCAACAGACTTAAGCAACATTGGTACCAGCCTAATGTCTGTATCAAGGGAGGTAATGATGATGGAAGAGTGTGTTCAGTTTAGATGCCACTATTTAAGATCAAGTGCATCCAGAAGAAAGTGACCAGTATAATAAGAGGTTTGAAAACCTGTTCCTAAAGGAAGAACTATAGGGGAACAGAGGAAATTTAGCCTGAAGAGGAAAGCACTACAAGTGAATTTGCGAGCACTCTTCATGCTATAACAGAAAACACATGGCCTGGAGATGATGCAGGGTCAATCCCAACCACAGAACTCTGTGAACCCTGGCTATCACTTCACCTGTCAATCTCTCAGCGTCCTCAACTCACATGCTTTGTCTATTCCTAAATTATCTAGACTTAACACAGACTAAACAGCAAGCTTCTGACATTCAGCAAGTTATTTTGTGCCCAAGATAGACAAGTTCTAACCCATTGACATGCAGAGTAATAATATTCTAGTTCAGAGGATAGGCAACTCACCTTGAAACAAGATGAGTTTTCTTTAAACTTTCTTTTTTTAAATCCAAAATCAAGACTGTAGCCTGACCAGGCGATGGTGCAGTGGATAGAGTGTCGGACTGGAATGCAGAAGACCCAGATTCGAGACCCCGAGGTTGCCAGCTTGAGCATGGGCCCATCTGGCTTGAGCAAAAGCTCGCCAGCTTGGACCCAAGGTCACTGGCTCCAGCAAGGGGTGGCTTAGTCTGCTGAAGGCCCGCAGTCAAGGCACATATGAGAAAGCAATCAATGAACAACTACGGTGTCGCAACGGCAATGAAAAACTAATGATTGATGCTTCTCATTTCTCTCTGTTCCCATCTGTCTGTTCCTACCTATTCCTCTCTCTTTGTCCCTGTTAAAAAATAAATAAATAAATAAGACTGTATTTACCCTCATTGGTTGACACAAGAACAGGATATTTAAAACAACCGACTGCACTGGGAAAACATGGGGTTGAAATACAGAACTGAACAAAGCCTATGATTGCAGACAGCTGAATGCACAGGGCTTAGAAGACACTGGACACAGGTGTGGAATCAGGAAACAAAAAGGAACATTGAAACATGACATCTTAACCAGGTCTTCTTGATACAATTGCTTTACATGGTGGATTTATTTGCTAGAGCTTCTGTAACAAAGCATCACAAGTTGAGTGGCTTAACCAAAGCAAATGTAGTGTCTCAAATTGTAGAGGATAGAAATCGAAGATGAAAGTGTCTACAGGGTTGGTTCATCCAAAGGCTGTGATGGAGAATCTGTCCCCTGTCTCTCTCCTGCCCTCTGGTGGTGTGCTGGCAACCTTCAGTGTTCCTGGGCTAGTAGATACATCACCTTGATCTCTGTCTTCACCTGCACATAGCATTCTCCTGTGTCTCTTCACATAGTCTTTCCTCTTTGTATGTCTGTCTCCGTAGCCAAATTTCACTTCAATTTTATCTTTTTAAATTATTATTAATTTTAAAGGGGTGACAACAATAAATCAGGGTACATATGTACAATGAAAACATCTCCAGATTATCTTATCATTCAATTGTGTTGTATACCCATCACCCAAAGTCAAATTGTCCTCTGTCACCTTCTATGTGGTTTTTCCTGTGCCCCTCCCATCCTCACTATCCCACCCTCCTCTCCCTCCCCCCACCCGGTAACCACCACTGTCTTGTCCATGTCTCATAGTCTCACTTTTATGTCCCACCTATGTATAAAATTATGCTGTTCTCAGGGGTTTTTTTTTCTGATTTACTTATTTCACTCCGTATAATGTTATCAAGGTACATCCATTTTGTTGTAAAAGATCCGATGTCATCATTTCTTATGGCTAAGTAGTATTCCATAGTATATATGTACCAAAGCCTTTTAATCCACTCGTCTTCTGACGGACACTTGGGCTGTTTCCAGATCTTGGCTATTGTGAACAATGCTGCCACGAACACGGGGGCGCATTTCTTCTTTTCGAACAGTACTATGGTGTTCTCAGGGTATATTCCTATAAGTTGGATAGCTGGGTCAAAAGGAAGTTCGACTTTTAATTTTTTAAGGAATCTCCAAACTGTTTTCCACAGTGGCTGCACCAGTCTGCATTCTCCCCAGCAGTGCAGAAGGGTTCCCTTTTCTCCACATCCTCGCCAGCACTTATTCTGTGTTGTTTTGCTGATGAGTGCCATTCTGACTGGTATGAGGTGATATCTCATTGTGGTTTTAATTTGCATTTCTCTAATGATTAGTGATGTTGAGCATTTATTCATATGCCTATTGGCCATCTGTATGTCCTCTTTAGAGAAATTTCTATTCATTTCTTTTGCCCATTTTTTGATTGGATTGTTTGTCTTCCTGGTGTTGAGTTTAATAAGTTCTTTATAAATTTTGGTTATTAACCCCTTATCAGATGAGCTGTCTAATATGTTCTCCCATTGTGTGGTTTGTCTTTTTATTCTGTTCTTATTGTCTTTAGCTGTGCAAAACCTTTTAGTTTGATATAGTCCCATTTGTTAATCTTGCCTTTTATTTCATTTGCCCGTGGATATAAATCGGCAAATATACTGCTGCTACAGATGTCGGAGAGCTTGCTGCCTATGTTTTCTTCTAAGATGCTTATGGTTTCACGGCTTACATTTAAGTCTTTTATCCATTTTGAGTTTGTTTTTGTGAATGGTGTAAGTTGATGGTCTAGTTTCATTTTTTTGCAGGTAGATGTCCAATTTGCCTAACATCATTTGTTAAAGAGGCTGTCTTTACTCCATTGTATGCTATTACCTCCTTTGTCAAATATCAGTTGTCCATAAAGCTGTGGGTTCATTTCTGAGTTCTCTGTTCTGTTCCATTGATCTATGTGCCTGTTCTTATGCCAGTACCAGGCTGTCTTGAGTATAATGGCCTTGTAATAACCCTTGATATCTGGAAGAGTGATACCTCCTGCTTTATTTTTTCTTTTTAGGATTGCTGAGGCTATTCGTGTCTTTTTTGGTTCCATATAAATTTTTGGAATATGTGTTCTATATCTTAGAAGTATGTCATTGGTATTTTAATTGGTATTGCATTGAATTTATAAATTGCTTTGAATAATATAGACATTTTAATGCTGTTTATTCTTCCTAGCCATGAGCACGGTATATGCTTCCACTTGTTTGTATCTTCCTTGATTTGTTTTTTTAACAATGTTTCATAATTTTCCGAGTACAAGTCCTTAACCTCCTTGGTTAAATTTACTCCTAGGTATTTTATTTTTTTGGCTGCAATAGTGAAGGAGATAGTTTCCTTAATTTCTTTTGCTGACAGTTCATTGTTGGTATATAGAAATGCCTCTGATTTCTGAGTATTAATTTTATATACTGCCACCTTGCTGAATTCACTTATAAGGTCCAGTAGTTTTTTGACTGAGACTTTAGGGTTTTCAATATCCAATATCATATCATCTGCAAATAGTGACAGTATTACTTCTTCTTTTCCAATTTGGATGCCTTTTATTTATTCTTCTTGTCTGATTGCTATAGATAAGAATTCCAGAACTATGTTAAATAAAAGTGGTGAAAGGGGGCACCCCTGCTGGTTCCTGATCTTACCTGCACATAAGGGGATTGCTTTTAATTTTTGTCCATTTAGTATGATATTTGCTGTGGGTTTGTCGTAGATGGCCTTTATCATGTAGAGGAATGCTCCCTGTATTCCCACTTTACTGAGAGTTTTGAGCATGAATGGGTGCTGGATTTTATCAAATGCCTTTTCTGCATCTATTGAAATTATCATGTGATTTTTGTCCTTCCTTTTGTTTATGTGATGAATCACATTGATTGATTTGTGAATATTGAACCAGCCTTGCCTCTCCAGAATAAATCCCACTTGATCATGGTGTATGATTTTTTTCATATATTGCTGGATCCAGTTGGCTAATATTTTGTTGAGAATTTTATCGTCTAAATTCATCAGAGATATAGGTCTATAATTATCTTTTCTTGTGTTGTCTTTGCCCGGTTTGGGGATCAGAATTATGCTCGCCTTATAAAAGGAGTTTGGAAGTCTTCCTTCCTCTTGAATTTTTTGAAATAGCTTGAGGAGGATAGGAGTTAGTTCTTCTTTGAATTTTTGATAGAATTCACTTGTGAAGCCATCAGGTCCAGGACTTTTCTTTTTTGGGAGTTTTTTGATAACTGTTTCGATCTCATTTGTTGTAATTGGTCTGTTTAGGTATTCTGATTATTCCAAATTGATTTTTGGAAGATTATATAATTCAAGAAATTTGTCCATTTCACCTAGGTTGTCTAATTTTTTGGCATAGAGTTCTTCATAGTATTTTCTCACAATGCTTTGTATTTCTGTTGTGTAAGTTGTTATTTTTCCACTGTCCATTCTAATTTATATATTTGAGCCCTCTCTCTTTTTTTCTTGGTGAGTCTAGTTAAAGGTTCATCAATTTTGTTTACCTTTTCAAAGAACCAGCTTCTGGTTTCATTGATCCTCTGTATTGTTTCCTTAGCCTCTATGTCATTTATTTCTGCTCTGATCTTTATTATTTCCTTCCTTCTACTTGTCCTGGGTTTTATTTGCTGTTGTTTTTCTAGTTCTTTTAGATGCAGAGTCACGTTGCCTATTTGAGCTTTTTCTAGCTTCTTATGATATGCCTGTAGGGCAACGAACTTCTCTCTCAGAACTGCTTTTGCTGTGTCCCATAAATTTTGAGTTGATGTATGCTCATTATCATTTGTTTCTAGAAACTTTTTTTTTCTTCTTTGATCTCATTGTTAATCCATTCATTATTTAATATCATGCTATTTAGTTTCCAAGTGTTTGAGTATTTTTCAGTTTTTCTCTTGTGGTTAATTTCTAGTTTCATGGCATTGTGATCAGAGAAAATGCTTGATATGATTTCAATCTTCTTAAATTTATTGAGACCATTTTTGTGTCCTAACATGTGGTCTATCCTAGAAAACGTACCATGAGTGCTTGAGAAGAATGTATATTCTACTGCTTTAGGGTGAAAAGTTCTGAAGATATCTATTAAATCAAGTTGATCTAGTATATCCTTTAAGTCTGCTGTTTCTTTATTAATTTTCTTTCTTGAGGATCTATCCAGTGTTGTTAGCAGGCTATTGAAATCTTCTACTATGATAGTATTGCTGTTAATCTCGCCCTTTATATCCATCAAAGTCTGCTTTATGTATGTCGGGGCTCCTATATTCGGCGCATAGATATTTATAATAGTTATATCTTCCTGTTGAATTGTTCTCTTTATCATTATGTAGTGTCCTTATTTATCTCTTACTACAGCCTTTGTTTTAAAGTCCACTTTGTCAGATATAGGTACTGCTTCCCCGGCTTTTTTTTTCATTTCCATTTGCATGAAATATTATTTTCCATCCTTTTACCTTCCGTCTATGTGCATCTTTTGTTTTAAGGTGTGTCTCTTGTAGACAGCATATGTATGGGTCCTGTTTCTTTATCCATGCAGCTACCCTATGTCTTTTGATTGGATCATTTAATCCATTTACATTTAAGGTTATTATTGATATGTAGTTGTTTATTGCCATTTTTTTTCTTTAAAGCTGTATTCTTCTTTTGCTCTATTCTTTCCTCCCTTTAAACTGTTCACAACAGGCCCCTTAGTATCTCTTGCAGAATTGGTTTGGTTTTTATGAATTCCTTCAGGCTTTCTTTTTCTGGAAGTTCTTTATTTCTCCTTCAATTTTAAATGTTAGCCTTGTTGGATAGAGTAGTCTTGGTTGTAGGTTCTTGTTCTGCATTACTTTGATTATATCTTGCCATTCCCTTCTAGCCTCAAGTGTTTCTGTTGAGAAGTCCGATGTCATCCTTATGGGGTCTCATTAGTAGGTGATAGCCTTTTTTTCCCTAGCAGCTTTTAAATTTTTTTCTTTATCCATTAGCTATGGTATTTTAACTATGCTGTGTCTTGGTTGTAGATCTTTTTGGGTTTCTCTTTAATGGAGTTCTCTATGCTTCTTGAACGTTTGGAATGTTTCCCAGCCTTAATTTAGGGAAGTTTTCTGCTATGATTTGATTGAACAAAGTTTCCATTTCCTGTCCTCTCTCCTCTTCTTCAGGAACCCCTATGATGCGAATGTTGTTTCTCTTCATGTTGTCACAGAGCTTCCTTAGAGTTTCCTCACATTTTTTGAGTCTCTTTTCCTTTTCTTCTCTGCTTCTATGCCTTTGTTTATTGTGTCCTCTAACTCACTTTTTCAATCCTCAGCGTGATTCATCCTGCTTTTAATTCCTTCCACTGTGGTCTTCAGTTCTGATACTGTATTTGTCATTTTTGTCTGATTCTTTTTTATTATTTCAATTTTGTTTTTTATACTTGTTATCTCTTTATTTAGGTGTTCAAAATGACTATCTATTGTTGCTCTAATTTCTTTGAACATCCTAACTGTCATTATTCTAAATTCTGCTTCTGGGAGTTTGGTTATATCTGGTTCATTCAGGTCCTTCTTGGGGATTTCTCTTGATTCATTTGGTTTGCATTCCTCTGTCTGCCCATTTTGTCTGTGTATAAGCAAGTTGTGTCCACTGGAGTCCAGTAGGTGTTGCCTTTGTGTTCTCTAGGTGTGTTCTGTCTGCAGGCCTGCCACCCCCTCTTCCGCTGCCTAGGGCGGTTGGGTAAGGGCGTTGCCAGCTCCAGCCCACTGCGGCTTTTGCTGTGATTTCCACCTCTCCTCCGCAGGAAGGGCTGTCACTCAAGCCACAAGCCTCAGCACCAAGGGCAGAGGTGAGCACCTTTGCTCAGCTGCAGACCCACCCTGTTTCAGGGCTTCCGCCCAGCACCCGCAGTCAGAGCCTGCTCACCACAGTTTCGCGGGTGGGCAGGGCTTTTGACGTGCTCTCAGCTGTGAGCCTTTGCCCATCCAGAGTTTTAGCCCCGCCCTCAAGGCCAGGGCCCTCCTGCGCAGGGTCACAAATCGCGGTTTATTGGGATGGGTGTGTTTGCTGGCTTTCCCTCAGCTGAGAGCTTGCGCCTGACCCGGACTCTATCTGCCCCCGCATTCAGAGCCAGCTCGCGCACGCAGAATGGCAATCCGCGGTTTCTCCAGCCGGGCGGGGCTGGTAGCGTGAGCTCAGCCACGACGGCCGGCTTGTGCAGAGTCGCAGAGCAGATTTCTGCCCATTCCTGGCCTCCCACTTTTTCCCCGCAGGTGAGATTATCGGTGGGCCCGCAGCTGCCAGACCGCTTTCGCGCGTCCTCTCCACCCCTGCTGGGCTAGATCGAGCTCACACTGGCTTGGCCTCTGCCCACACCGACAGAACCGTGTTTCAGAACTCCACCGCCACCATCCCTTCAGCAACCCTCAGCAGAATAGGAAGGGCCCTAATACTCCACACTGTAGACCTGGGAGCTCCGTCCCTCTAAGCAGCTCTGCTCTAATTTCCAAGGGAGAGCTTGTTTGGCTAGTGTCTTGTCTCCCTTTGCTGTTATTGCTAGTTCCATGGGAACTATTCGTTTTCGATTAGGGAAGTGACTTATCCCAGGAGTTAGGGTGGCTGTGCCTCATAGTGTTTGTCCCTGTGCCTTCAGTCCACACTCTCTTCCGCTGCTCTGGTCCTTTGACCCCGTTCCCCGGAGCCCCAGGTGCGTGGTTGTGAGAGAGGTTTTCTGCACTGTCCCTTTAAAAAGAATCTTGGGTCTGAGAAAACTGTCTCTTTCTCACAAACAGTATCCTCACTTGTTTCACAGCTCAATACTGTCCACATGCCTCTTCTAGGCTCTGGGACTGCAGGCTGGGGCTTGGTTCCTGGGACCCAGGTCCCTCCCTCTCCGCCAAACTCTCCTCCCGCCACGCGGGTCTCTCTGGGCTACTGTTTGCTCTGGGGAGTTGGGCAGCCCTCTTCGCGTTTTCGCTATTCCTACCAGTCTCAATGTGGCTTATTCTGTGTTCCTTGGTTGAAGAGTCCACTTAGTTTAGTTCAAAGTTGGTTTATCCAGATGATGGTTCTTAAAATTGAGTTATAATCCACTTTGGTTCTGGGAGTTGGAAGTTGGTACGTCCGCCTACTCCGTCGCCATCTTGCTCCTCCAAATTTCACTTCTTTATAAGGACATAGCCGTACTGAATTAGGGACCAACCCAATAACCTCATCTTACCACAATCATGCAAAGACTATTTCCAAATAAGGTCACATTCATAAGTACTAGGTATTAGAATTTCAACATCCTTTTGTCTTTGTGTGTGGGGGGGGGGGGTACAGTTCAACCCAAACATATGGCTACCTTGAAATAAGCATGACAAAACATATTTTTCTTTCTGTAAATATTTCAACAGCAATGTGACAAAAGTTAAACTCCCATATTAGCAGAAGCCTCTGAGCCCACTCCTGACCGTAATCCTCACTCCATCACAGGCCCTGCCTTCATCTCAATCTCTATCCCAGTCTTTGTTCATCTTCACCCCATCCCTTTATCATATTCCCACCCCTGGAAGGAAGGGTCAGCAATGCCATAAAGAGAAGTAATGGAGTACGAAGAAATGTTTTACTAATTCCCTGCAATTCTTTTTTCTTTTTCTCATATGTACCTTGACCGGGGGGTCCCAGCCGAGCCAGCTACCCCCTGCTCAGGTCAGCGACCCTCAGCCTAAGCCAGCAACCTTGAGGTCATGTCTATGGAATTCTTTTAAGTTGAAATTTTAATGGTTCACTTTTTTAGGCTCTATCAAAGTGAAATTTTAATCAAATGATGTTGTATAAAAATGTTTTTAGAATCAATATGTCCTCAGGGTAAAAATTATAAAAATAGGCAGGTCAAAATATCACATAGCATATGCGGTGGTGTAGGAGGGTCTGATATAGTTTCTTCATGAGGCCATACTCAGGCTGAGTATAGAAGGACTAATAGGAATACGTGAGACAAGAAAAGGAACATTCTTAGGTGAAGGAAAAGAATACAAAGGGACAATACTGAGAACGTAGGAAGCATCAGAGACTCTCAATGATGTGGCATGGCCAGTGCACAGGGACTGAAGAGGCAGGCTGGGGCCTCCCTGCCACAAGCCTTGCACCCCACTGGCTGCCTGTTTGCAGTTACTTCATTTGTTATTGCATTGGAGCGTCAGCAGAGATTTGAAGCAAGGCATGCCATCCTCATATGTGCAGTTTTAAAAAATCACTCTGACAAGCATGAGGACAGATCCAAACAGTGAAAGACTAGAGATGGGAGGACCAATGAGAGGTCTTTGTCAAAACACAAGACATACACTAAGATGTCAAGCATGGTGAGGAGGGCCAACCCTTGCCAGCTGTTTGTGAAACTATTCAGCAGGTAGAATCAACAGGACGTTAACTGAGAGAAACTAAATGTGTGGTTTCGAACCCTAGCTGCTCAGCAGAGGCACCTCAGGAAATCTAAAAGCAGTTTCTCTGGCCCTGTCTCAGATTTAGTGAATCAGAATTTCTGCTGTTTAAACCTTGAGAATTTGTAGATTCCTCCAGCCAGTCTTGATGACTAAACATTTCAGGGCTGATAACCTGACAAAGAGAAAGTACTATGCCAATTTAGGACCAGGTTGTAGTGCTGTACAAGAAAAAATGATATCATAGTTAAACTGTTTACGAATGGAACCATTATCTTGGAACCTTGTCACTGTATGCTTTTTGTTTTGTTTTGTTTTCTGTATTTTTCCAAAGTGAAAATAGGGGAGGCAGAGAGACAGACTCCTGCATGCGCCCGACCAGGATCCACCAGGCATGCCCACCAGGTGGCGATGCTCTGCCCATCTGGAGTGTCGCTCTGCTGCAACCAGAACTATTCTAGTGCCTGAGGTGGAGGCCATGGAGCCATCCTCAGCATCCAGGCCAACTTTGCTCCAATGGCTATGGTAGGGGAAGAGAGAAATAGAGAGAAAGGAGAGGGGGAAGGATAGAGAAGCAGATGGGTGCTTCTCCTGTGTGCCCTGCCCAGGAATCAAACCCAGGATATCCACACACCTGGCCGATGCTCTACCGCTGAGCCAACCAGCCAGGGCCTAACACTGAGTATATTTAAGCAGAGGCTATTAAACTAGTTAAGAAGAGGTTATAAAAGGGTTTCTTTTTTTATTTGTCAGAAGAATGATAATGCTTTTAAGGCACTCCAGGACCAGAGAGCTCTAATGTGCAGGGAGCAGGAACAAAAGCAGCCAGATATTCAAAGAAAAGCTGTGTACCTAGGCCCTGTGTGCACACCCCTATCCTCCAGCTACGGCTTCAGATACTGTCTGGCTCTGACCTGGTTTGGATTCTAGGTTCTGGCCTTTGGAGCTGTCTCTGTTTCCATGACAACCCAGACCTGTTTCAGCCATGCTTGTCTCTGGCAGCTCCATCTGAATTCACCCATGATACCCTTCCTCCCGCCCCCAATGTGGTTTCAACTTGACAGGATCTCTGAGTTAAATCTGGCCCACCCACACCTGGTTTCCATCTCCATTCAACCCTTCCTGCTTTCCAGCCTACTCTGCCCACACTCAGACCCTTGCTCCTGGCTCGGCATACAACCTATCCTTCCTAGCCAATTCCAACATGTGTCTGCTGCACACATTTTCCACATGAGATGATGGAGATCTTGCAGCTCTCCAATGGGTCTAGGAGGAGTAAAAGTACAGCCATTAAAGGAGCAGGCTTTGAATTTAGGCCTGATTCAAATCTAGACTGTGTGACAGTAAGCAAATTGCCTAATCTTTCTAAGCATCAAGTTCCAAACCTAAAGACAAATACATAACCTGCCCCATAATTTATACATATATAAGCAGCACATCTGGCTTCACTGGCTCAGGATAAACCTATGTCCAAGTCTCCTTTCATTGTCAATTAATAACTAAAACATCCAGGTACTCTAATTAACAGGACCTTCAATATCTCCCTCTTTAGGCTCAACCCATACTCCTGTGCTCACTGTTGGATGCTGTTCTCTGTCTCAGCAAAAGCCTTGCTCGCTCCAATTTCAACCAGAACAAATGATGTCTCACTTCTGGGCTTCCAGGTTATTTGGCTGCAACTAATCCTTCTTCAGCCTCCTGCACTGGGTCCTGGTAACTATGTTTCTCCTGAAGCTCCTTTTCAAGGCCTTGGGAGTTATATTAGTTTCCTAGAGTTATCATAAACTACTATAGACTGGGTGGCTTAAAACAACAGAAATTTATTCCCTTCAGGAGACCAGAAGTATAAAATCAACATGTCAACAGGGTTGGGACTTTCCATCTGGAGGCAATGAAGGAAAGACTGTCTCGTGCTTCCAGCTTTGGGCAATCCTCAGCAATCCCTGGCATTCCTTGGCTTGAAGATGAACCATTCCATTTTTGTCGGCACCTTTTCATGTTCCCTTCACTCTGTGTATTCCTGAGTTATCTCCTCTTCTTATCAGTACAACAGTCATTGGGTTTAAAGGCCCACCCATGAGATGACTATAACTTCCTTTGAACTAATTACACCTTCAAAGATCCTATTTCCAAATAAGGTCACATTCTGAGGTTCCAATGGACATGAATTTTGGGGGACACTATCTGACCCACAACAGGGCCTTTCCTTCATAACAAAGATTGAAGACTGCCTGACCAGCCGCAGTGGATAGAGCATCAGATTGGGATGAGGAGGACCCAGGTTCAAAACCCCGAGGTCACCAGCTTGAGTGCAGGCTCATCTGGTTTGAGCAAGATTTACCAGCTTGAGCCCAAGGTCGCTGGCTTGAGCAAGGGGTCACTCAGTCTTCTGTAGCCCCCCAGTCAAGGAACATATGAGAAAGCAATCAATGAGCAACTAAGGTACTGCCACAAAGAATTGATGCTTCTCCTCTCTCTCCCTTCCTGCCTGTATGTTTCTTTCTCTCTCTGTCTCTCTCTGTTTTGTCACACACACAAAAAAAAACCAGAGTGAAGACTCATTTCCCTTATTCCAAGTCTCTGAAAGAAGAGTTCTCCAACCCCTTTCTTCAAGAAATCCCACTGGGTTCCTTATGTAAATTTTACTTTTACCCTCTCTCCCAGAGCAAGAGACAGCAAACAGGTCTTCTTATGTTTTCCTTAACAACAAAAATCTGCCCAAAGTATCTTACTAGCCCAACTCCTAGAATTAAGAACAAACTGCAGTAATGTTTATCTCACTTCAGGTGTAAATAATGTACAATGTCTAGCACATAGACAGCCCTCAATTATTGGTAATTTTTATCTTCCCTGAAGGTAACCAAAAGTGTCCTGAGGATATGAAGCACTGGAATAAACCTTACTTTGCTGTTGAAAAATATCTGCCCTCTTCAGTTTCTAGCACAACTTGAGTAGAACTCTCCATGTGATCTGGCAGGCTCTGTGTCCTCATAGAACACCTAAATATAGTTTATATATTGTTGGTTCATAGGTCAGACTAATGATTATGTGTTTCAGAGCTCTCTGATAATCTAAACATTTCAGGGCACTTACTAGTGCTAAACTAGGATAAACAACACATTCAGAGTGCAAAAAAGAAAGATATTAATCTTACAAATTAGAAAAATGGGGCATAAGAACTCGGGTATCCAAGATGGCACAACAAACTAGCATCTAGTCCAGTCTATCCACCTCCAGAATCTGTATTATCCCCATGATGCCATGATGCATGCTGCGGTTAACTAAGCCCTCATGCTGCCCTGGGCGAGTAATCTTCTTTCCTCCCCTCTCCTCACTCAACAACATTCCTCTGGTTTTCAAATCAACATTTAGCCATCATATGTCTGATTCCATAACCAGCAACAGAAAAATCTGGATCATTTCTAATGAACTAACTTTAGAGAAATCAATTACCCATCTCTTCCTTTAGTTTTATGTTTGTCAAAGGATTTCTAGAATCAAACTTAATGTAGTTTCAACTGTAAATAATAGTCAACTTGTAACTGATGCAATGCATTGACATAAATTCTTATTAGAGAAGACAGGTTTACCAGCTTTTGCTGAAAACAATTGTGTAACTGAAAATATATGAAAAAGATCCTTTCTAACACATCCATTTAAGTAAAAGTCCACTCATTTGTTCTCAAAGCACTGCTGGAAATTGGGAGAAACAGCAAGTTATTACTTAGAATCCTGATTTGGCAAATGGAAGACTCCAAAATAAAGAACATTATATTCCTAGTGTAAGAAGTTCCTAGTGTAAGAAGGGAAAATGAGGAGACAGGTTTGCAACTAGCATTCAAGTCTGAAAAGAAAAAGGAGTTGAATTTATATGGAAGAAGTACATCCACTGCATTCATTTGTATGACTTATTTTTTGTTTAATAATTATCTCCACAGTTTTCTCTCCTTTGTCTTATGTAAGCTTCACAAGGAAAGGTACCATGCCTTATTTATCTTTGCATCTTCCACAGCCCAGAGACAATGACATATATAGAAGATGCTCAATAAATGTTTTCACTGAATAAGCACACTTCTTTTTCAAGTAATAGACTCACTTTAAAGAGCCCACTCATAATTTTATCTCCTAAATTGTGCATACTTCAGAATATGTTTTTGAACATGGGATGAAATAAGATTTCACAATAAAATCAGAGACATCATGGGAGGATTTCATCAAAAAATAATGAAAATGTGTCAAAGTTCATCAGCTCTTAGGTTCTCTTATAAATTACTTTTTCTTCTTTTATATGGGAGAACTTTGGACCCTTAGCTATTATTGTGGGTTTTTTTTTTCAAATACCTTTAATATAAAAATATTTTTGAGGTACAATACTGCCCTTTATGCATTCAGATGACTTTGTATGGTAGACAAAAGGGCTCCTTGAACTTCTATGGGCCTATTGTATATACCTGTACATTTTAAGTATATATTCAGCACAATAGATATTAACAGCTGTTCTCAGAAGCACTAATGTCTGAGGTGTACTTATTCCTGCTCATTTATAGAATTTCGTTTTCTTCTTTTGACATTGTATCTACAATAATACCTTTAGTGGCTGACAAATTAGGGAGGAAATTTAACATTAAAATTGTTTATAGTTTGTTTTTCAGAAAAAGAAAACCAATAAAGAAAGGAAAATTTCAAAGCAGAAAGAGCTTATGATGTCTTTTTTAAACAGCTCCAGTGCATCCTAAATTATTACCTAGATCTCTAGACATAAAAGTCTATAAGTGATCAGTTGAGTTTGCATTTTTCTTTATATTTTTACTGTCACATCAAATAAAAGTTGGCTGATCTTGCTTGAGCACTATATTCCCACTAATTGAGTGTTAAGGCAGGCTGTACTATGTCTCACTTTGTTGAGGCTATGTAGTGAAAGCAAGATAATATGGTGCAACAGGGTAGAGCAAGATTAGTGAATTACATTGAACAAAGCATTGTTCTTTTTGTCCCCTTTGAAGTTAGGAATCAGAGCCAGTTTTCTACAAACAGTAGACTACACTCAATGATGTTCAAACATTCGTTACATGTAAACAGTTCCAATTCATAACGGCAATTGAAATTTCAGCCCTGGCAAGTAGAACTGGCCACCCACTCCCTCAGAGCTTGTAGGTCACTCTCATTGATTATGATGACACAGCTGGGTTCCAGATGTCATTTTTTTCCCTCACAGGCTAGAATCATGACACCCATTTCTTGTTTCTGTAACTCTAAATTAGACAGCAGGCAGGCTTTTTGTCACCCTTATGTCCTAAAGTTAAACTAAATCATGAGCTATTGTACTTTAAAAATTGTTGAATAAATAAAAATGGAGCATTCTTACCATGAAATAAAAGCTATCTCTTAATATTTAAGCTCAGCATATGAATTATCTCAGGTCAGCCTCTGTCTGCACTCTCTGATTATCAAAGAAGAAAAAAAGAAAGCAGGAAAAGCCAATATTCCCATAACCAGCTAGAATTCTTCTCAGCAGGAGAGGAAAACAAAGCTACTGACTGCTGCTGTCATCCTGCCTGCTTCAGGTGCAGGTGGGGAGTAAGGACTGGGAAGAGCCTCGGAACCTCCACTCTTCACCCAGGAAGCTGCCCAACCCTGCGGCACCTTGGGGACACTTCTACAAACCCTCACAGGGCTAATTTTCAGTTCTTGAGCCAAACAGTGTTGTAGACAATTCAAAAATGTGTTATGTGTAATATGATATTTTCTTAATCAACATGGAAACATACTGCTCAAAACATGGTTCTAGCTGCACATGGTCTAACAAGAGCACAAAATAGAGTATTTCCATCAATTCTACTATACCCAGTTTTATTATTTTTAACATCATTGAAATAAGAATGAGTCGCACAATTGATCACTGTCATGTCAATTTAAGTGGTGGCATAATTTTTCTTTACTAATGATAGAAAAAAATAATGGTGTGTCTTGCAATCAATAGTATCTTAGGTTTGGTAAAAGATATCTGATTCTGGAATTGCCCCCAGAAAATCCAGAGAATGCAATTAGTCTGTTATGTTCAATATATATGCTCAAACTATGTCATTTCTGTCATCTCAAACTGGACATCAGAAGATGAGTGCAATGGTCAGTTGTATGTGTCAACTTAGCTAGTTTCTCATCCCCAGTCAGTCCATCAAACACCAATTTAGCTATTGCCGTGAAGGTATTTTGTAGACATGGTGAGCGACTACAATCCACCGACTTTAAATAAAGGAGATTACCCTCCATAATCTGTGTTGGCCAATCCAATAAACTGAACAATAATGAGAACTGAGGTTTCCCTGAGAAAGAAGAAATTCTGCAGTATCAGCTCTTGCCAGCTCTCCCTGACAGCCTGATGTGCGGATTTCAGACTTGCCCAACCTGCTCCCACAGTCCCATAAGCCAATTTCTTGCATGAAAACACTTTTAATATAGTCTACAGTTCTGTTTCTCCATTGGAATCCTGAGTGATACAGAGGGCCTGTGTTATTTTTTGAAAAGGTAATATACTTCTCTGTTCCTTATATTTTTACAAAAGTACACAGTGAAAAGATTTCTTCCTACTCTTCCATCCTCCCAATTCCTAATCTACTACCACCTATTTGTTACCTGTAACCATTCTAATTACTTCCTTGTGAGTAATTCTGAAGTTTTTTATACTTAAGAAAATAAATACAGATATATATTCTCCCCTACCTCCCACCAAATTACCAAAAAAAAGGCAGCCTACTATACATACAATGTTCTGCACTTTGCTATTTTTTCTTAACAATTTTTCTTTTTTAAAAAAAATATATTATCTTTTTTTTTATTCATTTTTTAGAGAGGAGAGAGAGAGAAAGGGAGGGAGAAGCAGGAAGCATCAACTCCCATATGTGCCTTGACCAGACAAGTGCAGGGTTTTGAACTGGCAATCTCTGCATTCCAGGTCAATGCTCCATCCACTGCACCACCAACATGTCAGGCAACAATATTTCTTAAAGCTTGTTCCATTCAGTATACAAAGAGTTTCTTCTATATTTTTCACAGATGTACTATAGTTCATTTCAAATCTATGTTATAATCAGTCTTCTTATGGACATTCAGCTTATTTCAACACTTTATCTATTATCCACAAAGAATATTCTTTAAAATTTTGGCTCTTGCCAGTTTGCTCAGTGGTACAGCGTCAGCCCAGCATGTGAAAGTCTGGGTTCAACTCCCGGTCAGGGCACACAGGAGAAGTGACAATCTGCTTCTCCATCCCTTCTTCTTCTCTCTCTCTCTTTCTCTCTCTCTTCCTCTTTCTTTCTCTCCCTCCCTTTCTCTCTCTCTCTCTTCCCTCCCCACAGCCATGACTGGAATGAACAAGTTGGCCCTGGGCACTGAGGATGGCTCCACGGCCTCACTTCAAGCACTATAATAGCTTGGTTGCAGGGCAATGGAGGAGCAGCCCCAAATGGGGTTGCCAGGTAACCCTAGTCAGGGAGCATGTGGGATTCTGTCTCTTCATCTCTCTGCCTCTCACTTAATAAAAATAAAATAAAATAAAATAAAATTTTGTAAATACATGAATAGATAGATATAGCTAGATATAATGAATGACTTTATATATAATCGTTGTGTATTTTAAGCAAGGCTATGTATAGAAGAACACACAAATACAATTAATTACTCAAAAGGGCAGAGGATATATGCATTTGAAATTTTGACACAACTTGCTAAATTGTCCTAAATTTTCCACTAGCAAATGAAGTATTTGCTTGGAAAGTGCTTGTTTACCCAAAGCCTCACTAACATAAGTGTGTCATTGAACTTTGGAATTTTTACCAATGCAATAAATTATTTTACAAAGTATGTTTCAGTAAATGTAAAATTTATATCTCAATTACTATGTGTGACATAGAATATCTTTTTAATATAGCTTGGTCATTTCTATCTCCTTTACTGTATAATCTCTATTCATATCTTTTATTTTTCTATTGAGGTGTGTGTGTGTGTGTGTGTGTATGTGTGTGTGTGTGTTGTGTGTGTGTGTGTGTGTGTGTGTGTGTGTGTGTGTGTGTGTGTATACACATAAAAAAAATTTTCTCTGGGAGTTCTTATATATCAGGCAGATTACTCTGATAAAAAAATTCTTCAGCCTAACCTGTGGTGGCGCAGTGGATAAAGCGTCGACCTGGGAACACTGAGGTCGCCAGTTCAAAACCCTGCACTGGTTCGGTCAAGGCACATATGGGAGTTGATGCTTCCAGCTCCTCCCCCCTTTCTCTCTTTCTCTCTCTCTCTCTCTCACTCTGTGTCTCCTCTCTAAAATGAATAAAATAAAAATAAAATAAAAAACTTTAAAACTCTTAAAAAAAGTTCTTCATCTTTAAGTATTTTGGTTATTCAATCTTTTCTTCTATGGCTCCAAATTTTGTATCATACTTAGAAAGGTCTTCTCCACAACAAGGTTCTAAAGGCATTTACAGGTTTTTTTAAAAATGTTTAAGCCTTTGTTTTTAAAATGAATTCTTTATTACTGGTATTTTTCAGATAGCTGACCAGTTTTCCCAACATCATTTATTAAATAGGCTACTTTTTCCATACTTATATGAAGTACTTTTGTCATATACTAAACTTCTGTATCTGGATCTGGCCCATTCCAAACATTGGTTTCTATGTCTATGCATCAGTACCATATGTTTTAATAAGTAAAACTTTACAATATATTTTAACATGTAGTAAGGTTGCTTCTTCCCCACCTTCCTCCACCCCACCATTGCTTTTCTTTTAGAGGGTTTTCTTGACTATCTTATTTAGTCCTGCACAAATAATTTAGAAATAGTGTGCCTGTCTTCATCCCATCTTACCCTCCAAAATAACTTCATACTGGTTTGTCTTACCACAGCCCCAAAATTCTACCATTAAATAAAATGAGTTGTAAAGCCAAAAGCATCAGACAATGGTCTATCATCATGTGCTGTGAACTGGGACAGCTACCACACCTCCTCACATCTCACTTTTCTCCTTGACAGAATGGGAACAAAGATAAGAAGAAGTTTTATGCAGATGCTCTCTAAGATTCCTTCCCGTTTTCAAGTTTTCCAGTTCAATGTCAAATCTCCACTTGGAAGTCTCAAGTAGCAGTGTGCTTCTATCTCATAAAAATTACTGTTTTGTGATTTTACGTTACAAACAACTGGAATTTCTGAATCACGTGACACAATTCTCAGTAGAGGAAAAGATGAATAAATGACTCGATACCCCTATGAATCAAAATTTAAATGACAGAAGTTCTGGTAAGTCATGTTTTCCAAACCATTCTCCTTTTTTTTTTATTTTATTCATTTTTTTTTAGAGAGGAGACACAGAGTGAGAGAGAGAGAGAGAGAGAGAGAGAGAGAGAGAGAGAGAGAGAGAGAGAGAAGGGGGGAGGAGCTGTAAGCATCAACTCCCATATGTGCCTTGACCAGACCAGTGCAGGGTTTTGAACTGGCGACCTCAGTGTTCCCAGGTCGACGCTTTATCCACTGCACCACCACAGGTCAGGCCAAACCATTCACCTTTTCTAAGTGCAATATCTCAGCAAAAAATCTGACATACAGATAGGACCAACAAAAAACAAAAACTTCAGAAGGTCTGCTTTTATTTATGTTTTTGCTATTTTTTTTAATCATTTCTATATATTGCTAGCTGAGCAAACACTGGAGGATCAAAGTCTCTAAATGAAGTTTTTTCACACAGGCCCGAGTGGCCGCTGAACACCTTGATTACACATCGCTGCTGAGTAACTGGGACAATACTCCACTCTAAATTGCATGTCATGAACTAGGGGGGGAAATGAACCAATAAAAACTTAACTTGGTTTTATTACTCTGAAAAGTACATTGCTTTTAAAAATCTTGCGAAGAAGTTGGTGTAACACGAATTTGTGCGACCAGAATACTACCACAATTAAATGTTTGGTAGCTTCTGATCAACCACCTGATCAATGAAACACCTAAATCCATGAACCAAGAACAAACCCCTCTCTGCATCTTCAATTCTATCCATAACTGTATAATTTACAGACTTTCCCTCTCCCTTCTCCTCAGTGGCTGTATGTTAGGTGGACTCTGTTAGAATGTGGAGTATAAAGCACAAAACCAAAGGGAATCTTTTATTTTCAGTATAGCATTTTTATGCTTTCTGCAGACTAGTGTCTTATATATGTAATATGCCTCCTGCACAAATATGAAGCATTCTTAGAGTGACTTACCTACATGAAAATTTCATCTCAGCTTTAAAAGAATCCTGTGCAAAATCATAGACCTAAAATGGAAAGATCTGCATTTATTTCAGTAAGTTGGAAGTGTCTTGGGCACTAATCCTAATAAGAGCTGTGTATAAATCCCCAGACATCAAAATATCCTTGACTGGGTTGACTTTTAATTTAAGAGTTTACTAGAGCCTACAGCTATACTGCTGGAGCCTGTGATAGTGTCAGATCTCATAAACGAAGCATGGAGGACTTGGTAAGCAGCCTGGGTAGAATACCAAAGAATGCCCTAGGGACATGGTAATTCTGTACTCAAGGCAGCCTTCATTTCTGTGAGCCAGTACTAAATCAGTGCCTATAATGGTGTTAGAAACACTGCAGTGCAGTCTCCAATTTTTGCTGTCAGCTCCTTGCCCTTATTTACAAAGCTCTTTTCTCTGGCATACACAGGGTAACTGCAAGGACGATAAGTTATAGCTGCCTCATCAAATTTCCTAGCAAGTGGACACTGCCTGGCACCTTGCCACCAGCCAGGCTTTCCTTGATCCCCTTTCCTGATTGGTTAGAGAGGGTGGAGAGAGAATGGATGACAAGGAGAGGAGACAGCAGAGCTGACTCCTCCAACACGTCCGTTCCGATGGGCATATGACGGGAATAACTAGAGAAAAGAAGAATAGACTATGACCAGCTCCTACTTCTTTTTGTCTCCTCCCAGAACTCAATTGAGAGGTGAAGATATTTAGGAGTGCCACCCTGCCTGTGCCCAGGCATTTCCACCACTCTAAAAGTGAAAAGCTGGCAAATTAGCTTAGGCAGGAAATCTAATCAATCGCTACAGCTTTCTCTTGCTAGTAGGTAGATATGGAAAGATACTCAGGAAGCTAAGGGAACCTACCCACCACCATCATTATTGTCATCATCTTATGAGCCCCCACACTGAGGTCACACATGGTGAATTCTTCACAGCAAAGCCATACCTGAGAAGGACTAGTTTCTCTTTTTTACAGAAGTAAGCACTGAAGCTAACAAAGATTATTTGGCACAGTTACAAACCGGAGAGCCCACATGCAAACCTATACCCATCTGGCTGCAAGCACAGAAAATAGGATGGGAAAATTAGACACTTCTCAGTAGCAGCTGAGTTCCTAGAGACAACAGAAGTGCCAAGTACTGTCCAAATCCTCAACTGAGGTTCTAGAACATGCTAAAAACAACAATAAATTATTATTATTATAATTATATATGATAACCAATAGATGCAGGGCATGCTCAGAAATTATAAAACCTGTTCTGTCAGCATTAGTCTTAACTCACACCTCAGGGCTTAAAGAGTGAAGACACTAAAGAAAATGCTTCCTTTAGGGAGAACTGTTGGACAACCCTGGCATCTCTCCTCTCCATTCCTCGAGAAAAAGGGTCAAGGTGAGTCTCCATTACCTGAAGACAAATGAATAGAACTTCATGGCAACACTAGAAACGTTTGGCATGTGTCTCTTCAACTTTGAAAAATAAAAAACTTATTTCCACCAGGTAAAACTAAACTATGACTGTTTGAAAAGAGGAGGCTCTATTGGGAGTGAACTGTTCTGTTACCAATGCAGGAAAAAGGTAGGATTTTCTGGAGAAGAGATGTAGGTTCTGCTACAAGAAGCAGAACTATGACAATTTTTAAAGAAAGGTGACCTGGGTTTACTTGAAAGGACAAAGGCCTCAACAGGTAGAAAGGGTCTGTACAGTGCAACACGCCAAGAGTCCTGGAGTACAAGGGATGTGTAACTTCTGTCAGGTAAGCCCCCATCCTGGGAGTTACAAGGAAGAGAGCCACAGCTGGAGGACAGAAAGAACCAGTAACCACATACACACAAAGTCCAGAGGGATGCATACCCAGATTGCAGCTGCAAAAGCTACAAGCAGCAGCCCCTTCTCCCCTGATCCCCTATCTGACTGGGCCAGCCCTGGAGAGGTCAGAGGCAGCTGCCCTACAGGGGGAAAGAAATACATCAACAATAGCAAGTGGCTGACCACAGCTATTTCTCCCACTGCGTGCTTACAAGCCTGATGCAGGCTTGAGCTAGGAAAATGAATTTGAAATAAATTGGATTTATTTTTTTATTTCTCTACAACAATCACAAAGACAGGCATTATGTGATTATTAGACCAAACAAGGCTTTTAGTGCTGTAATAAGAGGATTACTGATGTACCTAAAAATAACTTTGAAACCTGCTTGAAATGTCATGCAGGAACCAGGGAGAGGGAAGAGCCACAGAGCCTGTATAATAGGAATTTCTAAACAAGTAAAAGTGACTTGGTGGTTTTTAGTCCAGCTCATTCTGTGTGTAGCTTATGCACACACAAGGCTGGCTCACATGCATTATGAAATGCCCTCTTTGTTGGCCTACTCTTTTAGGGAATTAACTTTCTAAAGGGCTGCCATGTCACATATGCTAGGCACTGTTTACCCTACAGTTCTCCCTCACCTTGTCCACAGATATTTGGCAATCCTACCCTATCCACCTCTCCATACAAGAAAATAGAAAATCCTAATTATGTACACTCAGTGAGTTTATAACCTTATAACCTGTGTTAGGTGTCACAAAAGCATGTATATATATATATATATATATATATATATATATATATATATATATATATATAGAGAGAGAGAGAGAGAGAGAGAGAGAGAGAGAGAGAGAGAGGAGAGAGAGAGAGAGAGAGAGAGAGATTTTAGAGGGAGAGAAAGAGAGAAACATCAATTTGTTGTTCCTTTATTTATGCATTCATTGGTTAATTTTCATATGCCCTGACCAGGGATTAAACCCGCAACTTTAGTGTATCAGGATGATGTTCTAACCAACCAAGCTACCTGGCCAGGGCCATCACAAAAGTCACTTTGCATTTCTTGGTCCTGTCCTAGCTATACATTTTTACTTCTTATATTTTAAATCCATCTTTTGGTGCCTCAGTCACACATTTTGTGATTACTGCTGAAGATGCCAGAAGAATTCATTAGGTTTGAGTACTGTGAGATCCCCCGAAGCAGTTATCTCTGAAGCACTACTCCTTACAAGTGATGGCGGCCCAGGCAGGGTAGGAAGCAATTTGTCTATCAGGAGTACTCACGCAGATGGCGCTTCTGCGGCAGCAGAACAAGCAGTGAACAGCAAGCAGCAGGCTGGCTAAGTGCACACTACTCATGATGAAGGGCATACATATTAAATCTAGACCTCAATTTGCATTTTGCATTTTTTTAAATATGGAATGCACTTATAAGCAGAAAGGTTCAAAACTGTATATATAGACATAAAAATATTTGTCAACAGTTTGTAATGTTTTTTAATTCACAAAAATTGTCATAAGAAAGTCTAATTCACTTTCTAATTTGAAAATAAAATCCTGGTGGTACATAAAAAGACATGTTTTTAATAATATTTCATGTAATATGACCATACTCACTATATAATGTTAAGTGGGAAGAAAAAAGAGTACAAAATTGCACATGCAGCATGTCTGTGTAATACATCTAGCAATGTCCCAGTTTAAGGATTTCAAACCTATCGAGTTTAGATACCCCCAGAGTATTCATGTGACCCAGGCCCACTAGGCACCCAGGGTCCTCTGCTGAGTTGCTGGGTCCTGAAGCAAACACTGTCTGCCTCCCCTATATTTTCTTCAAGTGTGACATGGCAGGGGACACTGCTTGGCTTCCAGCTGCCTTGGGACTTTCTCAGCCATCCAGAATCAGCTCTATCCACACCTTGAAGAGGCACAATGTGCCCAATAGTTAACACCCTCGATCCTTACCAATGACTCACTAGAGCAGTTATATAAAAAGTCTACCTCTCTCACCCTTCCAGTGAGACCATTCTAACACACATGAGCGTGGGTTTCCTATGTTCTCTCATCAAAATTAAACTCATTACCAGGCCTGGCCAGTTGGCTCAGTAGCAAACTATCGGCCCGGCATGTGGAAATCCCGGGTTTGATTCCTGGTCAGGGCACACAGGAGAAGCACCTGTCTGCTTCTCCACCCTTCCCCCTCTCCTTTCTCTCTACCTCTCTCTTTCCCTCCTGCAGCCAAGACTCCATTGGAGCAAAGTTGGCCCAGGTGCTGGGGATAGCTGCATGGCCTCCACCTCAGGTGCTAGAATGATCCCAGCCGCAATGGAGCAACACCCCAGAGAGTCAGAGCATCGGCCCTGGTGGGCATGCCGGGTGGATCCCAGTCAGGCACATGCCGGAGTCTGTCTCTGACTGCCTCCCTGCTTCTAACTTTGGAAAAATACAAAATAATAATAATAATAATAATAATAAAGCCACAACAAAGCTACTGGTTTGATAACTTGACTATTGCTGGGATTTCCTAAGATGACCCTAAAGATTGGGCCCAATCATCTCAGGACATACTCTGGTGCAAACCCACACTGAAACCATTAGTAACAGAAATGGTTCTAGGAAGCAGGGCCTTATAATGGATTCGGAATTGTTGAATAGTAAACTGGAGTGAGCTACAGCATCATAATTGTGAAGACTGTCTACTGTGGTGAGTGGGGATTAGATAAAGTAGAAGAGGATGCACCAGTTTATGCAATATTCATAGAATCTGGATATTATAAGAACTGTGAAGTTTAAGCAATTCAACTTCCAGCAGTCTACTCTGAAGATAAACCTCTATCAATAGGAAAATAAATATGCACAAATTTTGCAATTTCAAACAATGCTGCATGGTATGAAATTGGCAAAATATTGAAAACAACCTAAATGCCCATTCATAAAAAGTTATTACATAAATTATGTGTGAAAAGTAGAATAATGTTTGTATAGACATTGATGTGAACAAAACTGACTCCAACTTTGTAACCATATTTGGTTTTCCATATACTGAGAACTCTGACCTAACTAGTCACAGCCTGCACCAAAGCCTCATAGTTAATGATTAGCTGTGTTCTGTAAGCTCACACAATGTAGCCATAAAGATTCCTGTCAGTAAATGGCCAAAAGGGCACAGCAACCAAGATAAATATCAAACTAGGTGTTGGTGTCCATTTGAAGCAATCATCCCATCATAAGACCACGAGGAGGTGTGGTTCCCAGCTATAGTGCATGCTTTGTCCTTTTGTCTTGTCAATCATTAGTAGTTCAGCTATACTATAAAAGATTTACTGTAACAACTGTCTAGTAGCAGAGAATAATCTGTAGAGTGCTGCCTTGTCTGTCCACTCCAATCAAATGTTTCTATAAGTAAATTACCCTACAATAAAATTAAAAAAAAAAACTGTGAGGCTTGTTGATTAGTTGGTTGTTAAATTTCACTGACATACTAAAAGAAAACTATTGACAGGCTCAGTCAGCCAATCAGAGCACACTATGAAAACAAAAGGGCAGCCTCCGTGACAGCCTTTAATCTCACAACTGAAAGATAACTCTTGCAGCAGAAAGATTACTTCCTGAATATCAAGTCCAGAACCTAAATGTGAAATTATCCATTTCTAAGAAGCACTTAATTCAGAATCCTAGCAACTTGATAGAAGAAGTGAAATTCAGAAAATTGGGACAGGGACATCTGCTTAGATGTACTTGAGAAACTTAAACCTTAAACTTTATGGGCTGACAGAAACTGTCCAATCCCCCTGCGAAGAAAGCAGCCCTTTCTTGTGAACAGATCATGCACATCCTCACAACATAATGGCCTCCTCAAGATCTGCCCCACCTGCTCTGACTGCTGCAGGTGAATAACTGGGGTCAAGTTTCAGCATGATTAGACTTGGGGCCCTGCTATTAGAGGAAAGGGATTAGCCATGAAAAGAAATACAAGACCCAGGTATTATGTATTGGCAGAAATAAAAGAACATGCCAGGAATGGATCTTGATTGGACTGAACCACAGAAGGTGAAATACAATATTGGATAAATGAAATTTTTGATGGGGGTACTTTCCTGTGACCCAGGATGAATATCCAGAAAAGACATCTGTAACTGGTTTTAATGTCTTGTTGGAATAGGTGCATGGAGCCAGGAAAACAATGATGATAGAATGCCAGGATGTCCCTGATAGAATGAGGACGGAGTCCAAGGTTCACAAAAGTAGATGTGCTAGAATGTGTATATTATACATAACATCAGGGACCCCATTGGTTATTTATACTCCATTGGGGGCCCGAGCACACTCCCCTCACTAAAGGAATAAGAATGTGTTATGAGGAGCAGAAGTCATTACTGAAAATTTCAGTGCTGGGGTTCCATGCAAGCCAAGATTGATTGTAGGGATGATGCCATACACCTGAGCTCCCTAGTACCAATAGAGATGATAGGATTCTGGTAGCAGCACTTAACCATCAGATGGAAGGTAGATGCAATAACCATACAAGTAACAAGGCTAAAATGGCACCAGGGAACCCTGACCTACAAAGATCTGTGGCAACAGCTAAGAGATTATGGTATTCCTTGAAATGAGATAGTTTTTAGACCTCAGCCAATTCTCAGACCCAAAGCCCACTGACTGAAGAAGAGGCTATGGAAGCTATAGCAACTATAAACAGCAGCAAATTCCCCAACCTTTCTCCAAAGAGACTTGTGGCTATTTATTAGAATAAAGACAAGACCTAGACTATTTGAGGACTGTTAGCTACAGTGTCTGAGCTGACAGTATTAAGATATTAGGAGACTTAAAATATCATTATGTCCCACAGTTAGAAGGTGAGCCTAGAAAGGCAGAGTAATAAATAGAGGTCTGAACCAAATCATTTTTACAGGACATGAGCCCTTTGACAATTATGCCCAGTTCCGGAGGCATAATTATGGTAGATACATTTAGCAGCTGCCATAGCACACACCTTAGTTCTCTAGGCTATGGGATAAAAACCATAGTAGTAAGAAAGGGAACCTCTAAGGCTCTAAATCTGCCCCCTCCTCTTCCAAGACAGTAAATCAAAGTAATACTACATCCTGGAGGGAATGGCAGATTAGTGTCACCCTCAAAGGCTTAAAGGATGCAGGATTGTGATCCCCAACAAATCCCCCCTTGAATTTACCAGTCTAGCCCCTACAAAACCCACATGGGTCATGGAAAATGATAGTGTACGGCCGAAAACTGAACTAAATGATACCTGTAGTCACTGCAGCAGTGCAGGGTGAGGTATCTTTATTAGAAGAAGTTAACGCAGCCTCTGGAATGCAACATAGATTTGGAGAAGTGCTTTTTGATTGATTCCCTATAGAGAGTGGTGCTCAGAAGCAGCTTGCATCTACTTACTTGCATTGGACAGCACCAGACGTTCATGGTGTTGCCCCAGTACTGTGCTAACCCTCTTGCTTCCTGTAACAATACATTCAAAAAAAAAAAAAAAAGGACCCTGACCACCTGGACATTTTACAGAACTTCAATCCACTTTATTGTTGACATTACATTAATTGCACCCGAAGGAAAGGAGCAGGAAGTGCTCTGGATGCCCTAACAGAACAGGTGAAGTAGGAGGAGACTCAGTAGCCTGCAGATTGGAAATACTTTTAGGGGTCCAGAAGGTCTGGGCTATGCCAGATATCCCCTCCAAAGCAAAGAACAAGTTATAGTACTTTCACTTCAATCACTAGGAAAAGCACAGCACTTGCCAAGTATCTTTGGCTTTGGGAAACAATATACACCATACTTGGGAATACTGCACCAACTCACTTACCATAGGTCCTGGAAAACTGCCATTTTCAAATGAAGCCCAGGGCAAAATAAGGTTCTGCACCAGGTTTATGCAGCCTTACCATGTGGGTTATATTACCTGATAGATCCTGTGGGGCAATCTTCCACAGTAGTCTCTGGCAAGCCCTATAAAGATTCAGTGCTGACCACTTAGATCCTGAAGCAAGACAAGAATTTTACAGCACATAACTCCTCACTCTTTAAAAAGTAGCCACCAGCATGATTCTGGACCCTCATAGAAGCTGGATTCCTAACTGTGGTGCATCAGGTACACATGCAACCCACATTTTCTGTCGTAAACTGGGTATTGTCTATGGCTTCAAATCATAAATTCAAGTGGACAAAGTCATTGTCATCATGTGAAAGAAGCAATATATTCAGGATTAGACCCCAGCAGGTCCATGTCAGCTGGACTCGGAATGAAATAAAATGGATATGTGTAAAGGACAAAGTAAGAGGCCATAAATCTGAAGCTATAACTGCCTTATAGTCATTTTTACTTAATGCTGAGAGACCAACAAGACAAAAGATTATTATACCAGCAAGAGTAATTGACTCTCATCAGGAGCTAGAATTTCTTCTACATCATAGGCACAAGGATATATTTGGAACTCAGAGGATTTATAGGACATCTGTTGAATTTTTTTCTTTTTTTTAGACTTTGCACCTGGCTACCACCTTGAAGAATCAATGAGAGGATGGAATGAACGTATGGGAAGTGAAGCATGGTCGGTCTGAGTAGGAAAACAAGTAGACTGCAACAGATGTTGTCAGAGCCCTACCCATATACTCATACTTTACCAATATAGTACCAATATAGCTGACTTCTAGCTGTCCAATGGCTCTCTCTGGTGGCCAGAGTCTCTCTGTCTGTACAGATGGCAGGTCAGAAGTGACAAAGATTTTATCACCACCATCAACGAGCAGCATTCAACCAGTGACTGAAGGAAGTCTTGAGTATAAATGCCACGTTCCTTTCTCCTTGAGAGGATTAACTGAGGTTCATGTTCTTCTGCTCAGCTTCCTAGAGTTGCTCAGTGAGTTCCAGGCATCCCCAACAGCAAGAAAATGCAACTGTGTGTATCATTTTAGGTCCCATAGATTGTGGATCCTGATTCTATGATTTTTTAAATGTTTGGTCTACATTAAGAGCAAGGAACTACTAGGTTCTTGCTAACTTCATTTCCTTTTATTTCTCAGTAATAGTTTTTCAAATTTAAAACATGTTCATACAAATAAAAATAGCTCAAACTTTTTGAATCAGACTACCATTTACTTATTTATAGCCATAATAAAACTCTAAGCTGTTTTTGTGTATATATGCATAAAATCAATACCTAATCTTGATAAGTATTAAATCTATTCACAATTGTTAAAAATTACTAACCTTAAAGTAAAAAAACAATTCCAGCATCAGTTAAGTTTAAAGATAAATTCAACCACATGAGAGTTGACTCTAGCCAAGAATGAAAGACCTTATTATAGTAGACCACCAATAAGCACTGGAAATTTGCTGTGTTGTGAAATTCCTCATAGGCAGCTAGATAATATGGCCTGAGATGAGTAATAAAAGGATAGCTATGATAGCTACTGCCTTTCAAGACAGCCAAGGGAACTTTTCTGAGCTACTTCTTCACTTCTCAAGAACATACCAGAAAATAGTGCATAGGAAAAGGATGAGCTTCTTTGAAATCCTGTCCATTTACACCTTACTTATAAGGAAAAGACTAGAAGAAAACAAGTAAACCTTGAAAACTCTTCACTATATTCCAAATTAAGTCCCTTCCTTAGAGCTGTCTGAAACTATTTAACAAAGAAAATATGTAAGGAGATAAAAATGTTAAGTATTATCTTCAGTACTACAAAGAATAATTAAATTTAGTGCAAGTAAACTTAGCACAGTTTACAGTAACTAAGAGAGACTTTGTTGTGTTGTCACTATCACAACAACAAAAAGCCATTACTGAAATAAACTTCTAGTCATATATCAAGTATTAGGTTGAATCACATGAAATTGCCCATGTTTGGCCATTCTTTACCAAATAAAGGAGAATTTCATGTGATTCAATTTAATATTTTCTCTCACACTGGCAGAACTACAAAACACTTTGAAATATAATCTTTCTTCATAGTGCTGACCTGAAAAACTACTTGCAAAGAACTGTCACCACACAGTATAATCTCATCTTCATAAATATGTTAATCTGGTAGAAGTATAAAAGACTCAACAAAAGTTGATACTCAGTTATCAACTAATGTTCATTTTCTTGTGGTCAAAGATCCAATAACTTATCTGAGTGATTCACATAATATAGACAATAAGTCAAAATACTTGAATTAAAAATGAACTTTTTTCCCAAAACTTACTTATATTAAGTACTTCCATTGTTCTCAACCTGGTCCAAAGCATCAAAGTTGGACAGAAAGAAGAAGAGAAGGCCCTGGCCAGTTGGCTCAGCAGAAGAGCATCGGCCTGGCATATAGAAGTCCCGGGCTTGATTCCTGGCCAAGGCACACAGGAGAAGCGCCTATCTGCTTCTCCACCCTTCCCCCCTCTCCTTCCTCTCTCTCTCTTCCCCTCCCACAGCCAAGGCTCCACTGGAGCAAAGTTGGCCTGGGCACTGAGGATGGCTCCATGGCCTCCACCTCAGACACTAGAATGGCTCCAGTTGCAATGGAGAAAGGGTTTTTAGAAGTATTATAAGGAGTTTACCACCTACTTCTTCCATCTTGAACACTCTCTTTCTCTTGGAAACCCAGACATCAACTCATATGGTGTTCCTTCTACCTCACCGGCTCTTTTCAAACTATCAGAGCAGCTTCTGCTTCTCTGTCTAACCTCTGGAAGCAGGGTTTCTTCAGGGATTAATCTTTGCATTTCTACTTTTTCTCCTCTCTTTCCCTGATCTCTTCCATTCCTTGGCATAAATAACATCTGTAGGATGACAATTTCCAAATTCATTCTCTAGCTTACATCACTTCTGAAATCCAGATCCATACATCCAACTGCTTTTTTGACATTTCTTCTTGCTTATGTCTCCCTCCCAAGTAAAAATTAGAAGCTGCACTCAACTTTTCTCTCAAAACTCATCTTCATTTCATATTCTTCATCTCAATAAATGGTACTTTAATCTCACCCATTTCCCAAATTGGAAATCTAGAAATCATCCATGGGCATTCCATAGCTAAACCCACCATAACCATCACTAAGTCTTGTCAATTCAACCCACAGTATAGGTCTCAAATCCACCTACTTTGTTCAATATCCATTGCCATTTTCTAATCATTCCACCATCATCTCTTACCTATACTACTGCAGTAGTACTGCCTTACCAATGTGTTTTCCACAAAGCTAAGAAGAATAAAATGTTAAAGGTATGAACCAGATAAATGAATGTCAAGGATAAAAACATTTAACAGCTCTTAGGATATAATCCGAGACCTTGAAGGATTTTGATTCGGTGTCTGCCTTTCTCTCCAGCCTCATCCTGGGCCACTCTCCTCCATTTTTGGCCCAATCCTACCACCCTAAGCATCTGATCTGTTGTTGTCTGTCACCTCTAATACTTCCCCTGCTACTTTTCCCAGCTAATATCTTAGGCTTCTGCTTAAATAGCACTTTCTGAAAGGATTTTTCCTGATCTCCCCCTAATTCTTCTTCAGAGTGATCTGCATTTTCCTTTAAAAGGCATCACAATTTTATTTATACTTGTATTTAATGTATTTCTCTCCTACTAGCTTATGCCTTAAGGATAGATATCTATTTTGTTCATCAATGCACCCAGAGTCTAGCACAGTGCATAAAACATAGCTATTGTTTTATAAATATTTGGAATATCTGAAATAGCCCTTTACATTAATAACATATTTTTCTACACAACAGCTTTGTTAGAAAGTAAAAATATTGTCTGACCTGTGGTGGCGCAGTGGGTAAAGTGTCGACCTGGAATGCTGAGGTTGCCATTTCAAAACCCTGGGCTTTCCTGGTCAAGGCACATATGGGAGTTGATGCTTTTTGCTCCTTCCCTGCCCTTCTCTCTCTCTCTCTCTCTCTCTCTCTCTCTTTCTCTTTCTCATTCTCTCTCTTTCTCTCTCTCCTCTCTAAAATGAATAAATAAATTTTTAAAAAATTATTTTAAAAAAGAAAGTAAAAATATCAAATTTTTTTGTTCTTGCCTGGAAATGTAACAATTTAGTTTGATGTTACAGTTTATTTTCACTGATCAGAAGCTCTGTTTGGTCTTTGGAATAATGAATTTTTAAAGCAAAAATATATTTGTTTATCATAATTAATTTGTTTCAAATGCAGTTTGAAAAATAAAGAGCTTTCAAATGTTGATAAGAAAAACAATAACAAAGTGAGGGTCTTGGCAATTTATTTTTATATTGAGAAATGACTTCTAGTTCAGAATGTTAGATTGAACACAAATGTTATGATCCCTTCCTGCAAAGATCCAACTGAAATGACAATAATGTATGCAAAAAAAAGAAAGTAAGGAGTGACATCAACAGAATAAAGATTTGAAAGATTTCTAGAAAACGGAAAGTCAGTGGAATTGTGCAGATGGAAGAACAGGGTGCTGGGGACAGAGGCTATAGTCAAGAACACACAAGGGAGGAGGCTACAGTGGATGCAGAAGCCATTATTTTCAGCCCAGCTCCAGAGAAGATCCAAACTCAGAAATCAGCTGATCAATCAAAAGACTAAGAGCAGCTGCACCAGCCAGCGCCCCATCCCACCCACTCGCCTCCACTCCCACATGTGCAAAGTGACTGGCAACAGGAGCATTTTCTCCCAGATTAAAATCAAAGAACCACTCTTGAAACAAATTGGTCAATGTGCCTGGAAAAGACACCTTTCCTAGCCAGGATGTGAATACCACAGAATTAGTTGCTTCTTATTTAATCAGCCAGGAGAAGGGCCAGCTTGACTACATACTTACTGCTCACACACTCCAGCTAACACACACACACACACACACACACACACACACACACACATACTGCATGCTTACAAGTCAGCCTGCCAATTTAAGAGAGAGTCTGTGGGGAAAACCATCCTACATAACACACCAGCTACCTAGATTCCCTCCATTGAATACTTTATTTAGTGTTTATCACATACAAAGCACAAGTTATATAGTTTTGTAGGGCACTGTATAAATATTCCTAGAATGGGTAAACAGACAAATGAAAGATAAAATAAATATTTCAAGGAAGTTGTTGTCTAGGAAAGGGCTTATAATTATCATTCTCCTAAAACTCTTTTGCAGTTGACAAAACATGCTGTTCCTCCCTTCTGTTTCAGAAATATCTTTTTCTCCTCCTTCTTAGCCTGATTCTTTTTCATTTTGTTCTCTAATTCTGTTTTTTCTTTTTCCACATCAACTACTGAAATGCCTCCAAAGCGTGCTTGTGCGTGCTCTCTCTCTCTCTTTCTCCACCCTCCTCATCCATTCTTTAGCAGTTTCTTCTTTATTTCACTTGACTGAACTCCTCTCTAGTGCCCATTTTTGGGGTGGTTCCTTTGTTTGTTTTAAATCATCACTTGCCATCAATGAGATGATGATGTTTCACAATGATGCCACATTTTTATAGTCACTTATATAACATTTTGAATCCCTTCTAATTACTATGGCTCCTTCATTTTCTATATTCAGCCACTTTCTCTAGCCTGTCAATCTATTATAAAGTACTGTATGATTTAAGTTTGGCCTATTTCCACAGAAATATATGAGGTGGCATATGGGAAGAACATATTATAAAATAGTTCATTGCAAATTTAAAAACAGAATTACAGAAAAAAAACTAGAATACAAAAATAATGTCAAGGAGGAATAAAACACAAATATGTGGAATATAAAAACATATATAATTGTTCTAATTTAGTAAAAATGTGGTTTCCAAGAATACAATGGAGAAAATGAAATGGAAGACATACATTTCATAGTTCTTAATGGGTGCAATATGACTTTTATTTTAAGATGATGGAGTACTGACGAGGCTCAATATATAGCAACACTCTTTCTTATCCAGGTTCTGTGTCAAATAAGAAATTATAAGAAAGCAGCAAAGGAGTAAGCCAATGAAGCTAAAATAAGATTATTACTGATTCTGAGAATGTGACTTACATCTGTAAACAAGTGGGTTTATACATGAACACAGAATTCGGTGGACTCTCTCGGCCACTGCCATGTGGTCCCCACTGGAGGTAGGGCCTGCCCCTTTCCCACTCAGCTTCCACAACACTGAGGTAGGGCACAAAATGGACAGACCCACTCTCAAAAAGAAGAGAAGAAGGGAATGAGTTATCTCATTCTACCATTGCCCAATTCTTCCTTCCAAAATTACCAACCCATTTAATTCACTCTTCCCTAAGGGAGGAGCAAGTGAGGGGCAGAAAGATGTGAGGGGTGTTATACTTTCCAGCCTCCTCTACCCAGAGTCAAGAACATGGGAAAAACATTCTTTTTTCCCAGCATAAAGGTCCCTGAGGGATGTGGCAGACAAAGCATTTGACAATATCCCTGCAGTGAATGCAGGAACAAGTTTACTCAGACTAATCTATGTAAGAGATTTCTTATTGAAAGCTGTGACTGTTACATAGAAACCCAACTCAGTGAAAGTAGTTCTGACCAAGGCCCCAGCAATAAAAATAGAGTTCAGATTTTTCAAAAAGAAAGCTTTATTGTGATTACCTCCAATAAATATAACCTTCAATAGATTTTTACCTGTGATAACAAGAATAAACTACTCACCTTGGACTTAATATCTTCCACTCTGATTCATCTCACTGTTTTATATCCTTTTTGTATGCATCCTTTCTATCAGACCACATCACTGTTCTGTGAGCACAAACTACTCAGGCATCATTGCTTATATTGTTCCCATATGGAACGCTCTTTTCGACACTTTCAAGTCTCAATCATCTTTCAAAGGAATTCTAAGATTTCCTTCTTCAGGAAGCATTCCCTGGTTATTCCAGACACCATTGATTTCTGTCTCTTTACTTCTTAGAGCACTAAGAGTTTATAGCAAACTTCTGCTCACATATTTGTGCTGTTGTTGCTCATTCTTGTTTTACAAGTATTATCATGTCTACTTAACCAGACTCTAAACTCTTTAAAAGGCAGAAAGATATTTTTAACTTAACTTTTCTATATTAGCTACATCTACCACAGGGTTGAGTGTGTACTAGGACATTAATAAGTACTGTTGAATAACAAATCAGTCAGTCAAATTGAGCACGTCAGAAAGCAGATACAAAACAGGGTTGACAAGTCAGCTGCTCCAAAGGTCCAAATTGAGTACAATTTTTAAAAATCGTCAATTGAGGTTTCAAGAGAATCAGGACAATTCAGTAGGTTTATTCTTCTATATTGCTTCTATTTCCTTATGTAAGATGATCTATATGCTTGGAGAATGGGGAGCTTATGCATAAGAAGATGGCTGTAGCCAAGGCCTTAAGTATATGAGTTTTGGTGTTGAATTTTAATTCCAATACTTACTAGTTGTATAACCTTTTCTTTGAATTTTGAAAAGTTTTAGGTCCTTATTAAATATGGGGGGAAAAAGTACAGTGAACATAGTTAATAAGCTCATATAGAAATGTTACCTCCTGCTTTTAAAAAATAAAAAGTGGAAGGAAATATTACCTCTTTGTCCCAGCAACAACGTAGTAACCAGCAATTGCAACCAAAGAGAAATCACCACAACCTCAAACTCTTGCTCTTCTCCAATGAACTGTAATTCAAAGCAACCCTCCCCAATCCAATTTTCTCCTGAAACCTAGTGAAAGCTAACTTCCCTTTGTCTCTTTGGACTTGCCTACAATTTATCAGAGTTTACTTGTCCTAAATTACAAGTCTACATTCACAAATAAACCCATTTTGCTAGTAGAACTGGCTATTTTCTTTTTGAGGTTGACACCCAAAAATCACAAAGTTAGGAGAAAGAACATTTTGAGTAGTGTGATTCTTTTAATAGTTTTTGTGAAAACACTGTTTTTACATGAACTTTCAAAACTAATCTTACAATGTCCATGGTAGGTAAAAGCACATGAAAATTTCTAGTTTGTAACACATTCTAAAACTTCCTCCTCTTCAACCATTTCTCAAAGCTCCCAGGACATTAAAATTAGCTTGCCTTCAATTTGCCACCTGTGTGCTCCTGAAACCCCACTCTGCTGAGGTTCTGATGAATGTGAAAACCAAAAAGGAAGGTAGTAGCAAAGAGGAGGGGCAGCAGCCCCAGGATGGATTTGAAGTAACAGAGCCTTCAATAACTGAGCCCTCTCATTAGCATATAGGATATCTATCCCCGTTAGATATCGGATATCTGTCCCCTGCATTTTGAGAAAATTCTGAGAGATTGGGGCTATATTGATGTGGAAGCAAATAAATTACAACTCTAAGATTCCCAGGCAAATCTGACAGATACTTTGTATGGGGTCTGGCATGCATCAGACAATAGATTGCTATCTGAAACTGGGCAATAAATTGTTTTTAGGGAGAAATGAGTTTACACTGAGTTGTCACACATATCACTGGCCAAGATAGCTGATTTCAATAAATGGGATCTGATATAGGATCATATTCATTTGTTTTCATCTGTGCTTCAAAGGTTACCATCTCACCAGATAATATTATATCTCCCCATAAACACCAATGTTAATGTGATCCTTTCCTTCTGAGATGACCTGATCTAAGTACCATGCAAAAAAAAAAAAAAAAAGCATGCCATTTAGTACTAAAAATAAATCCAGCATGAGGCAGAGTTCTTCTCTTTCATCTTCCACATTGGGGTATTATTACAATTTTAATGATCTGCCTAGGATTTTTCATACACCCTGCTTCTGTTAAAGGATGGACAGGAAATATATTGAAACACCAATTTTCTTGAAATGTCTACAGCAACAGAGCAATGGGAATATATCCTTTGGTGTAAGGAAAAAAATAAATAAAGCACTCATAAATGTATCTCTTGGGTCTATTATGATATATTGCTTTTCCTTCAGAGAGAACAGGTACTTGTGGTCTAATATTATATTTTCAGTTACTACATTAATCCTGTAAGGTATTAAGGTGATTACAACTCCTGACCCCCCAAAAGTATCTTCTTTCCAAATATCATTTATGCTTTGAATCTTTGTAGTCAACCCAATGCAATCACTTATTTATATATCTGGCTAAGCTGTTTTCATTTCTTCCTAAAAGAAAATTTAACAATTTTTTAAATGGTTGAAATTTCATTGATACACTGTTGAAGTGGCAAACACAAGTTTGCCAAAAAGTAGTAGATATGGGACCTGGAGGAGGGGTAATAAAGAAGGAACTCGTGCTTGAGTAGTTGCTGTATAGTAGGTTTGAGCAGTTTCTGTACTGTGTTGGGTGCCTTCAAATATTATTACATTTAAACTTCCCAACAAACCATAAATTTCAACTAATCTTGTGTGGAAGAAAAATGTTCCAAATATCAAGTCCAAACAAATACACTTTTCTTATAATTCATTGATTACTCAAAACCATATCACATTTTAGTTGGCTCAACATTTGGATTTGCATTATTTTTTTAAAACTAAAAGAAAATAAAAACAGTTTCTCTACACTGGTCAAGGAGTAGCTCAGTTGGCTAGAGTGTTGTCCCAACACGGAAAGGTTGTGCGTTCAATTCCCAGGCAGGGCACATACAAGAATCAATCAGTGAATGCATAAATATGTGGAACAACAAATTGATCTCTCTCTTTCTTTTTACTTCTCTCCCCTCCCCTTCCTACTTCTCTAAAATCGAGTTTTTTAAGTATCTTAAAGATATTTTTTAATTTATTTTCCTAGAGCTTCTAATTATCCTTCTTTCTTGTGATTGGTAAAACAAATCATGATGTTTTACCAATAAGATGACACACCTGTTTGATGATAAAATTTTATGATATTATTCATTTTCTTTTTTGAAGATATTCGTTTAGGAACCTTGGGCTTCATTCACATTGTAATTTGGATGACCCTAGGATTTTATTATCTTATTAAATTAGTTTAGATATCGCTTGGATTTCATTTCCACTTTTCTTTTAAATTCATTTTCACTTCTCTTGATATATCCTAAAATAATTTTTTTAGGAAAAGTTATTGAGATACTAAATTTTTGTACTTTTTGTTTTTCTGAAAATGTCTTTTTGGTCAGTTCTAAAATTCTCAAATAAAATCATTCCTATTAGCAATTGAAGTTATTGAAATATTAACTTCTTGCATCTAGTGCTATTGAAACATCTAAAATAAATGCTAATTCCTTTGCCTTTGCAGGTAAACAGTTGTTCCTCTGAAATTTTTTTTAATCTTTTTTTTATTCATTGTGTTCTGAAATTTATCAGGGATGTAGTTGGTGTAAGGTGTTAAAAACTATTATTCAGCATAGCACTTCATAGGCCTTTCAATGTGGTCATTCATGTATTTCAACTATTCTGAGAGAAAAAAATTATTCTTTGTTTTTTCCATATCTTCTTTTACTCAATTTTTCATATTTGGAAATCCTATTAGATGTTTTTTGCAGTTCACGAATGGATTTTCCATTTGTCTTAGTTGGTCACAACTTCAACAATCACATTTGAACTATCAGAAACTACTTATTCTCCAATAGCTCTTTTTCCAAGGTAGCCTATTTTTAGCTTGAGCCTCTTCTTGACTCTTGGAAAGTCACCAGATAAAAGGGATTAAATTAAAGCTATTGGTATAGATTGTTCCATTGAGAAGTTTTGCTGTAAACAATGGTAGAAAAATAAGATCTAGAGATTGTAACACAGTTGGGTGAATTTATTTTGTTTTTATTTTTATTTTTCTCCACAGTAAGACTCTCTACATTTTTTGAAAGCCATCAAGATGAATTAAGAGTCCTTAGAAGCCCTAACCAGTTAGCTTAGTCTGTTGGAGCATCACCCCAAGGCACCAATTGCAGGTTCAATCCCTGGTCAGGGAACATATGGGAGGCCACCAACTAAGTGGAATAAGTGAATGCTTATTTCTTCCTCTCTTTCTCTTTCTCTTTCTCTCTCTCTCTCTCTCTCTCTCTCTCTCTTTTCTTCTCTCTGTCTCTATAAAATCAATTAAAAAAGATAGAGACTAAGAACTCTGTTCCCTACCACACACACTTACCTGGGGCTGGTATTTAAGCATGGCACACCAGTAAAGTAGTAGCAACATTAAATACCAAGTTACTTCCTTAATCATTGGTAAAGATCATTGTCGCAACTCATTTGAGTGATATTCAATATGTCAGTTTCCCTGAAGCTGCCCCAGAATTCCCCTGGGAACATTATAACATTCCTCAATTCAGAAGCTAAAGGTTTATTTCTGAAACAGCAGAATGGCTCCAGAACTCTGCTTTAGTGCTAATGGATAACTTCTTCTTGATTACTGAGTTCCTAAGCGCATCGGCTTCCTGAATTGCTGCCTTCTGCACATAGATTCCCTTCAAGGACTGCAGAAGACTAGCTTTACTCCACCATGCTCTCTGTCTAGTCCCAAGGAGTTCAAGATTGGCACAACAAAGAAGCCACTCTCGCAAAGATGAGCATGCTGACTTGCCAGCCACACAACATGGTCTGACATATCACTCACATCTCTATATACGCCCTAACCAGAGCATGCCTGGATCCTCAGTGGGGTAGAGGGAAACAGCACTAGCAGCAATGGTGACAACCTTCGAGTAAATGTCAAGTGTCTACCTGGGCTCCCAAGGTTATGCAACTGCCACCAGCCAGGTGTTGCCCTTAGAAGATTGCTGTGGAACCTATACTTCTGTAGGACTTTGGTTCTGACAGCACAAGAAAGACCAACTATGAGATCCTGGCTTTGGTGGCCTGGCTTCAAGAGAAGAAAATGGAAAGAGCTCAAGGGCAGTTGGGACCAGGAAACACCTGGAATGCATGAAAGTCCCCTTTTTCACTACTCTAGGTGACACACGGTATGGTTTCAGTAATATAAAATTCCAAATTAGCTATATGGGAAGGAATGGTGAAACTATAAAGGTGAATAAAAATTGAGGAAATTAGTTTTCTCTCTGGGAAAAGGCATCTAGGAGCTTCAACAAAGGCCTCAATAAGGGTACAAAAGAAATATAAGCAAACTGTGGACCATTCCAGGACACTGAGTACATATAGGGCACAATTTACTTATTTAGGCATTTAACAATTGCATAGCATTTACTACACAGCAGGTGCAGTTCTCAGCAGCATACATATATTCACTCTGACATGTTGCTTTGCCTAAATGAGAGGCATGCACTGGAACTAACTAATGAAGGTCTTCAAAGGTGAATGGAGTCTCAAGTTCATCAAGATATGGGTCAAGACTCATATACTGGCCAAGAGCACAGGGACTTTAGCCATTCAGTGGTGGGAAATTGCTGTGACTAAGAAAGTCTCGCTCCTAAGATGGTCACTAATGATGTATTTACAAAAGAAGTCACAAATGGCTCCAGTTGGACATAGGAAGGAAAGGGGTCAAGCAAAAGAAAGAGAAGTAACTAAGGAAAACAAAGGAGTGGTTAACTGTCTTTGTGCAAGACTAAGAAGACTGAGACAAACGTGACAAGTAAAAGTAATTAAGAACAAACAGCACCATCTAGATTATTTTGGAGACCAAGAGATGGCCCTAAAGCCAGAAGAAACTCTTCAGAGTTTCAAACACAAACCTAAAAGCAAGCATGAAAGAAAAAACTTCTAGTAATTAAATTAAAAGTATCATGTCCTCTAAAAGACTTTATATTGCAATGTGATATAGAGACAAAACAATTTTCATAGAGGAAAAGAATGGATGAATGGAACAAACAGTTGTAAGTTCTATTCAAAAAATCAACATAATATTAAAAATTATTATGAAATTTTAAATGATGTTTAGGAATTCTTACACCTGCCAAATACTAGAATTTTAGAACAAGGTGTCCATGATTGGTTATTTTTTAAATAGAAAGAAGTAGATACCGGCAGTACTACATAGGAAGTTATAGGTTTTGAAAACCAATTGGAGCCTGACCAGGCGGTGGCGCAGTGGATAGAGAGTCAGACTGGGATGCGGAAGACCCAGATTCGAGACCCCAAGCTCTCCAGCTTGAGCATGGGCCCATAGGGCTTGAGAAAAAGCTCATCAGCTTGGACCCAAGGTTGCTGGCTCCAGCAAGGGGTTACTCGGTCTGCTGAAGGCCCGGGGTCAAGGTACATGTGAGAAAGCAATCAATGAACAACTAAGGTATTGCGATGGCAACAAAAAACTAATGATTGATGCTTCTCATCTGTCTCCGTTCCTGTCTGTCTGTCCCTATCTATCCCTCTCTCTCTGTCCCTGGGGGGGGAAAAAAAAAAAGAAAGGAAAAAAAGAAAACCAATTGGATACAGGTGTCAAATGACAGGTGTTGGTCCAATTCTGGACACCATTGCCACACCTTAAACTGAGCTAAGCAATATTCTATTGGAATGTTCCACTAACTTAAAAGGAGGGGTCCATGGGAGATGTTTCAGTTTTCTGTTTCAATCTTAATTTCGCTTCCAGATTTAACTAGAATTTTCCTAAAACTTTTCATTACTTTTTAATATTTAGTAGTTGAGATAGCATTTATATTAAATCATATTCATTTTATGTGTATTTGTGATTTCTCAAGGGCCAATTGTGAGTTGAATATAATATAAAACAGAAGAGAACTGGTCCATGCCCTGGAGTTTTGTAATCTCAGCAAAACAGACAGAACTATAATAAACTGACTAATACAATTCAGGGTTGACTGAGTTACTACCACAGCTTTAGTTTCCTCTAGGAACTCTTCCAATTACATAAAGAATCATGGCACTGAGAGAAAACTGGCACTTTAAAAAAACGGATCTTAATGCCTTTACTACAACCCAACCCTCCCTCCCGCCTGGAGAGGAGAATGCAGAAAGGCAGTGTTATCTTACCGTTAAGGAGGTGGCATTTTCTGCTTTGCACAATACACTTGCCACACGCAGCTATAGTAAGGAGAGCACTAATGTAAATTGGAATTGAAGCTCAGAAAGCTTTCTTTTATTTTGTTGTGAAATTAAAGCTCTGAGAAGTAGAGAGCTTATTGTTTGGATAAGATCTAGCCTCTGGATAGTACCCTGATTGGAGGCACTATAAAAGTCTAGCAGGACTTTTACAAATACTCTCAAACGCGGACACAAACACCACCCTCCTCCCCTGTCAGCATCCAGACTTTAGATAGAAGTTCTGGCTCCTGTAGGATAAAGTTGACGTCTATCTGCAAATATTCAATCTTATTTTTCTGAAACCTTAAAAGTCATAGCCTCCATGACTCTCAGGCTTTTCATCAGCCAAAAAAATAAAAAAATGAAAGAAAGAAAAAGCTCTTAAAGAGGCCTCCCCCATATCTTTCCAACCTTATCATGTTATAATCCCATGAGCCACCCTCAGCTGGCTCTCTCCATCCCTCATCATCCCATATTGGTCTCCTTCTAAATTTCACCACCCTCCAGCCCTCTTTAAAACAATTACTGCTGCAGATTTGCTGAAAGGTGATTCCATTAACTACTGCTCCCAAGCCTCTCAAGGTTTTTTTTGTTTTTTGTGGTTTTTTTGTATTTAGGTATCAAGGAACGACTTCAAGTGTCACTGCCATCCCTCTTCTTTCTCCTAGCACTCTGAGAAGGCAGAAAACCAGGAGGAAACAGGGTCCTGTGGGTCTTGGAAATCATTGCCCAATGAGATTTGAATTTTGAGAAGTAAAATATTAACACAGCCACCCTTGTCCCCTTTCTGCCCTGGCACACAACCGCGTGAGGCAGAGAAGAGGACAGCAGAAGAGTTTTCAAAGGTGTTAGCTCGCCAAACTGTCCCAGCCTACCAGCCACACCCCAGACGAGAGGGCAGAGCCTTCCAGGTCTGCTTTCATTGTCTGGATTCAACTATGTTAACCAGCCATCAACTCTCCATCCTACCAGGGAAAGGGAAGAACAAACAGAGCCAAATCCTTTCATTTTCTTTTAGACAGAATCAGAAATTAGATTTGAAATAACGGTGTGCATCTTCCCAAAGCAGCGCTGTTTCCTGCAGAGAGTTCTTGAATTTAGACCCCTCTTATCTCCTGGCCGTCTTTATCACATCAGCTCCCTAGCATTTAATGTCTTTTTCCCCCATTCTGGGAGAAGTAAAAAAAACTAATAAAATTAAAGGTTACTATCTCAGGTGGCTGAAAATAAAGCATGGTAGGAAAAAGTCCATATTTGTTTGAAGCTGAAAATAATTATAACAACTGTACTATGATGCGTTTTTGGTTTTTGTTTTTTTCATGTTGCATCTTTCAAATCTGGAGGACTATTATAATATTGCTAACAGCTCTTTTCCCTAGATTGACATACTCTTATTCGTGAGCATGGTAAGCCTAAAGAACCTCATGAGGAAAGGCTTATTATTAGAAATATTTACTTCTACACCAGGGCTTCAGAAAACATGCAGTGACGTACGAATTAGCACTGCAACTTTAAACCTTAACTGACTTTTTATGGGTCTGTACACTGAATATTAAACCCATGGATTTCTTTCTGTTTCCAAAGTAATTCTGCATTCTGTCTTGTTCAGTAACATTATCTTTTTGTTTCAACATTTGTTCTTAGCTATCTGGTTTTATCACACTGCTGTAGACCAGGCTAGCGGCATCACCCATATCTGCTACTCCAAGCTCTGTCATCTTGCTGTGCACTGATACTGTTATATGTATGTGGCACATTTCCAATTACCTAGGGTGGAGCGTGATTGGACAAGCATAAATATAGGCAAAGCCCATGAATAATCCTAAAATCTCTTTGTAGCCAGTACTACATTTTCAGAATTTTCTCTTCACTAAACATTCCATAAAATTTGCTAATAAAATCAATGAGATTTCCCATTTCTCCTCCCAGACATGCTAACTCATTAGTGAAAGTGATAATGATAATAAGCAGATAAATGATTAAGTGACAGTAATAGGAGAATCATAATGGACATACAAATGAGCCTACCTTGGACTGTAGTAATGAGAGCTGGCTAAACTCCAATAGTCCTTCTTATTGTTTGTTTAACAATAATGCTCTGGGTAGGGAGGGAGGTTGTCCAAACTTGAGGCTAAAGAGTGTATTTTGCTAGGACTCAAATATTTTGGCCCAGAAGGTGGTGGCAGAGTGACTTTGGAAGGGAGCCAAAAGGGGATGACAAAGTGACTTTGGTAGGATTAGTTCTCTGAATGTCAGGTACTGGCAGCCAGTAGCAATGGCCAGTGCACCTATGTAGCTTGGTAATAATCCAAGACCTCAGCATCAAACATTACTGGAAGCAACCAATGTAAAAACTTAGAAAACAAATTAGCATCACATGAAAACATAGAGCGCCTGACTCTAAGTATGCATGAGGTACAGCAAAAATGGATTTCAGTGGGTAAGAACCAGGGAAATATCATTACTCTTAGTATAGCCCTATGGGTGCTCTTCTGACCAGGCTGGGAAAACCTGGGGAAAGTGGAATTACAGATATGTTTGGAATCACACACTTTATTTTAAAGATGTAACTATAGTATGTTTATGTTTGATTTTTACTTTGGGGCTCAACATATTTCTTTTTTCCCTACCTCAAAGATCACTGATCTTTCGCATGTTCTTGAGAATCTGTCATTATTCATGTACCAGTACTCAGGTAGAATATTGTGCTGTCTCTGATAATAGGCTGGTGTGATCTGTCTATACTAATTCACCCCAGAGTTGTAAAATACTAGAAAAGTAGTCATACAAACATCAAAATTTGTTCAGAAAAAAGAAACCTTATTTTGTTTCTAAACCACAAGGGAATATATTTCCATGAAAGGATAAAACAAAAAGAAAATGTATCAAATATTTGATAACATGTCTGATAAGGGGTTAATAACCAAAATTTATGAAGAACTTATAAAACTCAACACCAGAAAGATAAACAATTCAATCAAAAAATGGGCAAAAGAAATGAATAGACACCTCTCCAAAGAGGACATACAGATGGCCAACAGGCAGATGAAATAATGTTCAACATCACTAATCATCAGAAAAATGCAAATTAAAACCACAATGAGATACCACCTCACACCAGTCAGAATGGCGCTCATCAACAAAACAACACAGAATAAGTGCTGGCGAGGATGTGGAGAAAAGGGAACCCTCCTGCACTGCTGGTGGGAATGCAGACTGGTGCAGCCACTGTGGAAACAGTATGGAGATTCCTTAAAAAATTAAAAATGGATCTGCTTTTTGACCCAGCCATCCCACTTTTGGGAATATATCCTAAGAACACCACATCATTGATTCAAATGAAGAAATGCACACCCATGTTTACAGCAGCATTGTTTAAATTGCCAAGATCTGGAAACAGCCCAAGTGTCCATCAGTAGATGAGTAGATTAAAAACCAGTGGTACAAAAAAAAAACCAGTGGTACATATATACAATGGAATACTATGGAACCATGAAAAAGAAGGAAATCTTACCTTTTGCCACAACATGGATGGACCTGGAAAATATTATGCTAAGTGAAATAAGCCAGACAGAAAAAGAAAAATATCATATGACCTCACTCATTTGAGAAATCCAATGAACAATGTGAACTGAGGAGTGGAATAGAGTCAGAGGCAGGATCAAAGGGACCTGAGGGAAAGCGGACAGAGGGAAAGGGGATGAGAGGATGGGATAAGAGAAGGGAAAGAGATTGGTGAAATTATATACACATAATACAGTGTTACAGAGAGCAGAAAAGCAAATCTTGGAGGGAGAGAGGAGGGCTTTGGGGGCAAGGGCGGGAATGTTGGGGGGAACACAGGGGTAGGGGGTGTATTTGGTGTGATACTTGAATCTATGTAAACACAATAAATTTAAATCAATAAAAAAGGTATATATATATATATATATATATATATATATATATATATATATATCCCTTTTCTTATCTTGCCAACTCTCGTCGCTATCCCTGTAGGGTAACACATACTTTTTCTTTAGTGAAGAAGCGGGTAGCAGAGCATATGCCATCTCTGAAACACTGCCTGTTGGCCCAGCAGAGTGGGAATTTACTTTTTGTGCTTTGTGGACACAGTTCACTCCTGTCAAAGTAGTTCAAACCATGTTTGATGATCTTTAAGAATCTAGGGAAAATAGAAAGGCTATGAGATTGGAGACAGAAAATAAAAATTTGACATTTTTTCCAAACTCAAGGTAAACTGTATGCTGCAAAATGGTGAGTGTATTTGTTAGGCCAATTTTAGCTCCAATAACAGAGCATAACTTGAGCTTCTTCAACAAATAATGGGAAATTCACTGTGAAACTGATCTGAGACCAAACCTCAACATAGACATGGTCAAGTCTCAGTACTATACCTTCCTAACTTTGTGAATGTAGGCCAATTGTTTAACCTCCTCAGCCTCAGAGTTTTATTTACAGCACAAAGTTCACAGTAGCCCCTAACAGGCAGGTTTTATGAAGGTTAAATGAGATAAAGTGCTTATCACAGGAGATGACATATTAGAAAAGGCAGCTTTCATCAACATTATTATTAAAAGACTAATGTGGTGGGGACAGCAAGATGGCGATGGAGTAGGCGGACGTACCAACTTCCAACTCCCAGAACCAAAGTGGATTATGACTTAATTTTAAGAACCATCATCTGGATAAACAAACTTTGAACTAAACTAAGTGAACTCATCAACCAAAGAACACTGAGAAGTCATATTGAGACTGGTAGGAAAAGAAAAAATGCAGAGAGGACTGCCCAGCTTCCCCAGAGCAAAAGGCAGCCCAAGAGACTCGTGTGGCAGGAGGAGAGTTTAGTGGAGAGGGAGGGACCTGGGTCCCAGGAACAAAGCCCCAGCATGCAGTCCCAGAGCCCAGAAAAGGCATTTCGACAGTATTGACCTGTGAAACAAGTGAGGATACTGTTTGTGAGAGACAGTTTTCTCAGACCCAGGATTCTTCTTAAAGGGACAGCACAGAAAACCTCTCTAACAACCACTCACCGGGGGCTCCAGGGAATGGGGAAAGAGGAGAGGACCAGAGCAGTGGGAAGAAAGTGTGGACTGGAAGGCACAGGGAGGAACACTCTGAGGGGCAGCCACCCTAATCTCTGGGCTGAGTCATGTTCCAAATTGAAAATGAATATTTCCCCTAAAACTAGCAATACCAGCAAAGGGAGACAAAACACCAGCCAAACAAGCTCTCCCTCGGCTTTTAGAGCAGAGCTGCTTAGATGGAGGAAGCTCCCAGGCCTACAGTATGGACTGTTAGGGTCTGAGCTGTAGTGCCCCTCCCCACACTGCTGAGGGCTTACTGGAGGGACCATGGTGGAGGGACACTGAAATGCGGTTCTGTCGGCAGGGGCAGAGGCCCAGCCGGTGTGAGCTCGGTCTAGCCCAGCAGGGGTGGAGGGGACGCGCAAAAGCAATCCAGCAGCTGCGGGGCCTCCTGCAGCCCCACCTTCAGGGAAAAAGTGGGAGGCCTGGAATGGGCAGAGATCTGCTCTGCAACACTGCGTGAGGCTGCCCTGACCACAGGGGTGGGGCTAAAGCCCGGGACAGGCAAAGGCTGGAAGCTGAATGCACACCAGCAGCCCCACCCAGCCCGAGAAACCACAGTTTGCGATCCTGCGCCAGCTGGCCCTGACCACAGCGGCGAGGCTAAAGCCCGGGACAGGCGGAGGCTCACAGCTGAGTGCATGCCAGTAGCCCTGTTTGACCCAAGAAACTGCAGCAAGCTGGTTCTGACTGCAGGGGCTGGGCAGAAGACTGGGAACAGGCTGGGTCGACAGCTGAGCAAAGGTGCTCACCGCTACCCTTGGTGCTAGAGCTTGGAGATTGAGTGCGAAGGCCCATACAGGCTGAGGCTTGTAGAGCAGGGCACCAAAACACAGCCCCTCCAGAGGAGGAGATGCAGAAATCTCAGGAACAGCTGCAGTGGGCCGGTGCTGGCAATGCCCATACCCAACAGCCTTAGGCAGCGGCAGAGGAGGGTGGCGGGCCTGCAGAGAGACCAAACCTAGGGAACAGGGAGGCAACACCCATTGGACTCCAGTGGCCACACCCTTCTTATACACAGACAAAATGGGCAGGCAAAAAAATGCAACCAAAATGAATCAAGAGAAATCCCCAGAGAATGACCTGAATGAAGTACATATAACCAAATTACCAGAAGCAGAGTTTAAAATAATGATAGTTAGGATGTTCAAAGAGATAAGAGAAACAATGGATATTCATTATGAACACCTAAATAAAGAGATAACAAGTATAAAAAAGGAAATTGAAATATAAAAATGAATCACACAGAAATAACAAATACAGTATCAAAACTGAAGACCACAATGGAAGGAATTAAAAGCAAGATGGATGAAGCTGAGGATTGAATCAGTGAGTTATAGGACAACATAAACAAAGGCACAAAGCAGAGCAGAAAAAAGAAAAGAGATTCAAAAACTGTGAAGAAACTCTAAGGGAGCTCTGTGACAACATGAAGAGAAATAACATCCAAATCATAGGGGTTCCTGAAAAAGAGGAGAAAGAACAAGATATAGACACTTTGTTCAATCTAATCATAGCTGAAAACTTCCCTAAATTAAGGCTGGAAAACATTTCACACGTTCAAGAAGCACAGAGAACTCCATTAAACAGAAACCCAAAGAAATCCACACCAAGACACATCATAGTTAAAATACCAAAGCTAAGGGATAAAGAGAAAATTTTAAAAGCTGCTAAAGAAAAAAAGGCTATCACCTACAAAGGAGCCCTCATAAGGATGACATCCGACTTATCACCAGAAACACTTGAGGCAAGAAGGGAATGGCAAGATATATTCAAAGTAATGCAAAACAAGAACCTACAAACAAGACTACTCTATCCAGGGTGACTAATGTTTAAAATTGAAGGAGAAATAAAGAGCTTACCAGACAAATAAAAAGCCTCAAGGAATTCATTAAAACCAAACCAATTCTGCAAGAGATGCTAAGGGGACTGCTGTGAACCGTTCAAAGGGGGAAAAGAATATAGCAAAAAAAGAATGAATACAGCTTTAAAGAATAAAATGGCAATAAACAACTACATATCAATAATAACCTTAAATGTAAATATATTAAATGATCCAGTCAAAAGACATAGGGTAGCTGCATAGATAAAGAAACAGAACCGGCACATATGCTGTCTACAAGAAACACACCTTAAAACAAAAGATGCACATAGACTGAAGGTAAAAGAATGGAAAAAAATATTTCACGCAAATGGAAATGAAAAAAAAAAAAAAAAAAGCCAGGGTAGAGAAGCAAGATGGCAACGGAGTAGGCAGACGTACCAACTTCCAACTCCCAGAACCAAAGTGGATTATAACTCAATTTTAAGAACCATCATCTGGATAAACCAGCTTTGAACTAAACTAAATGGACTCTTCAACCAGGGAACACAGAAGTAGCCACATTGAGAATGGTAGGAATAGCAAAAACGCAAAGAGAGCTGCCCAACTCCCCGGAGCAAATGGCAGCCCGGAGAGACCTGCGTGGCGGGAGGAAAGTTTGGCGGAGAGGGAGGGACCTGGGTCCCAGGAACCAAGCCCCAGCCTGCAGTCCCAGAGCCTAGAAGAGGCGTTTGGACAGTTTTGAGCTGAGAAACAAGTGAGGGAGCTCCCAAGCCTACAGTGTGGAGTATTAGGTCCCTTCCTACCCTGCTGAGGGTTGCTGAAGGGTTTGGGGCGGCAGGACGCTGAAACGCGGTTCTATCGGCATGGGAAGAGGCCAAGCGGGTGTGAGCTCGGTCTAGTCCAGCAGGGTAAAAGGGGACGCACGAAAGAACTCCGGAAGCTGCGGGCCCGCCTATAATGCCACCTACGGGGACAAAGCAGGAGGCCAGGAACGGGCAGAAATCTGCTCTGCGATCCTGCGCAAGCTGGCCCTGACCGCGGGGACCAGGCTAGGACCAGAAACGGGTTGGGGCTCGCGGCTGAGCTCACACTACCAGCCTGCCCGACCAGAGAAACCGCGGTTTGCCATTATACGTGCGCGAGCGGGCTCCGAAAGCGGGAACGAGGTATACCCCGAGAATAGTGTAAGCTCGCAGCTGAGCCCACGCTACTATCCCCAACCGGCCGGAAAAACCGAGGATTGCCATCCCACGTGCACAGGCGGGCTCCGAACGCGGGGGCAAGGTAGAGTCCGGGATGAGCAGAAGTACGCAGCTGAGCAGAAGCCAGCAAACACACCCGGCCCAATAAACCTGGGTTTGCAACCCTGCGCAGTAGGGCCATGGCCTCAAAGGTGGAGCTAAAGCTCCAGATGGGCAAAGGCTCACACCTGAGAGCACGTCAAAAGCCCCGCCCAACCCTTGAAACTGTGGCAGGCAGGCTCTGACTGCGGGTTCTGGGCGGAAATCCAGAAACAGGCTGGATCCGCAGCTGAGCAAAGGTGCTCACCTCTATCCTTCATGCTGAGGCTTGTGGCTTGAGTGAAAACCCCTCCTGCGGAGGAGAGGCAGAAATCACAGCAAAAGCCACAGTGGGCCGGCACTGGCAACGCCCATACCCAACCACCCTAGGCAGCGGCAGAGGGGGTAGGGGGCATGCAGACAGACCACACCTAGAAAACACAAAGGCAACACATACTGGACACCAGTGGCCACAACTTGCTTATACACAAACAAAATGGGTAGGCAGAGGAATGCAAACCAAATGAATCAAGAGAAATCCCCAAAGAAGGACCAGAATGAACCAGATATAACCAACTTACCAGAATCACAATTTAAAATAATGATAGTTAGGATGTTCAAAGAAATTAGAGCAACAATGGATAATCATTATGAACACCTAAATAAAGAGATAACAAGTATAAAAAATGAAATTGAAATAATAAAAAAAAATCAAACAGAAATGACAAATACAGTGTCAGAACTGAAGACCACAATGGAAGGAATTAAAAGCAGGATGAATCACGCTGACGATCGAATAAGCGAGTTAGAGGACACAATAAACAAAGGCACAGAAGCAGAGAAGAAAAAGGAAAAGAGACTCAAAAAATGTGAGGAAACTCTAAGGGAGCTCTGTGACAACATGAAGAGAAACAACATTCGCATCATAGGGGTACCTGAAGAAGAGGAAAGAGGACAAGAAATGGAAACTTTGTTCAATCAAATCATAGCAGAAAACTTCCCTAAATTAAGGCTGGGAAACACTCCACACGTTCAAGAAGCGCACAGAACACCATTAAAGAGAAACCCAAAAAGATCTACACCAAGACACATCGTAGTTAAAATACCTAAGCTAATGGATAAAGAAAAAATTTTAAAGGCTGCTAAAGAAAAAAAGGCTATCACCTACAAAGGAGCCCCCATAAGGATGACATCCGAATTCTCAACAGAAACACTTGAGGCCAGAAGGGAATGGCAAGATATAATCAAAGTAATGCAGAACAAGAACCTACAACCAAGACTACTCTATCCAGCAAGGCTAACGTTTAATATTGAAGGAGAAATAAAGAGCTTCCCAGAAAAAGAAAGCCTCAAGGAATTCATAAAAACCAAACCAATTCTGCAAGAGATACTAATAGACCTCTTGTGAACAGTTTAAAGGGAGAAAAGAATAGAGCAAAAGAAGAATACAGCTTTAAAGAATAAAATGGCAATAAACAACTACATACAAATAATAACCTTAAATGTAAATGGATTAAATGATCCAATCAAAAGACATAAGGTAGCTGCATGGATAAAGAAACAGGACCCATACATATGCTGTCTACAAGAGACACACCTTAAAACAAAAGATGCACATAGACTGAAGGTAAAAGCATGGGAAAAAATATTTCATGCAAATAGAAATGAAAAAAAAGCCGGGGTAGCAATAATTATATCTGACAAAATGGACTTTAAAACTAAGGCTGTAGTAAGAGATAAAGAAGGACACTACACAATGATAAAGGGAACAATTCAACAGGAAGATATAACTATTATAAATATCTACGCACCAAATATAGGAGCCCACACATACATAAAGCAGACTTTGATGGATATAAAGGGCGAGATTAACAGGAATAATATCATAGTAGGGGATTTTAATACCCCTCTAACAACACTGGATAGATCCTCAAGAAAGAAAATTAATAAAGGAACAGCAGACTTAACGGAGACACTAGATCAACTTGATTTAATAGATATCTTCAGAACTTTTCACCCTAAAGCAGTAGAATATACATCCTTCTCAAGCGCTCATGGTACGTTTTCTAGGATAGACCACATGTTAGGACACAAAAATGGTCTCAATATATTTAAGAAGATTGAAATCATATCAAGCATTTTCTCTGATCACAATGCCATGAAACTGGAAATTAACCACAAAAGAAAAACTGAAAAATACTCAAACACTTGGAAACTAAATAGCATGTTATTAAATAATGAATGGATTAACAATGATATCAAAGAAGAAATAAAAAAGTTTCATGAAACAAACGATAATGAGCGTACATCAACTCAAAATTTATGAGACACAGCAAAAGCAGTTCTGAGATGGAAGTTTATTGTACTACAGGCATAATATAAAGAGCTAGAAAAAGCTCAAATAAGCAACCTGACCCGGCATCTAAAAGAACTAGAAAAACAACAACAAATAAAACCCAAGACAAGTAGAAGAAAGGAAATAATAAAGATCAGAGCAGAAATAAATGACATAGAGGCGAAGGAAACAATACAGAGGATCAATGAAACAAGAAGCTGGTTCTTTGAAAAGGTAAACAAGATTGATGAACTTTTAACTAGACTCACCAAGAAAAAAAGAGAGAGGACTGAAATAAATAAAATTAGAAAGGACAGTGGAGAAATAACAACTGACACAACAGAAATACTATGAAGAACTATATGCCAAAAAATTAGACAATCTGGGTGAAGTGGACAAATTTCTTGAATCATATAACTTTCCAATAATCAATCTGGAAGAATCAGAACACCTAAACAGACCAATTACAACAAATGAGATCGAAACAGTTATCAAAAAACTCCCAAAAAAGAAAAGTCCTGGGCCTGATGACTTCACAAGTAAATTCTATCAAAAATTCAAAGAAGAACTAACTCCTATCCTCCTCAAGCTATTTCAAAAAATTCAAAGGAAGAAAGACTTCCAAACTCCTTTTATGAGGTGAGCATAATTCTGATCCCAAAACCGGGCCAAGACAACACAAAGAAAGAAAATTATAGGCCTATATACCTGATGAATTTAGACGCTAAAATTCTCAACAAAATATTAGCCAACCGGATGCAGCAATATATGAAAAAAAATCATACACCATGATCAAGTGAGATTTATTCTGGAGAATCAAGGCTGGTTCAATATTCGCAAATCAAGCAAATTGATTCATCACATAAACAAAAGGAAGGACAAAAATTACATGATAATTTCAATAGATGCAGAAAAGGCATTTGATAAAATCCAGCACCCATTCATGCTCAAAACTCTCAGAAAAGTGGGAATACAGGGACCGTTTCTTAACATGATAAAGGCCGTCTACGATAAACCGACAGAAAACATCATACTAAATGGACAAAGATTAAAAGCAATCCTCTTAAGATCAGGAACCAGGCAGGGATGCCTTCTTTTACCACTCTTATTCAACATAGTTCTGGAAGTCCTAGCTACAGCAATCAGACAAGAAGAAGAAATAAAAGGCATCCAAATTGGAAAAGAAGAAGTAAAACTGTCACTAATTGCAGATGATATGATATTGTATATTGAAAACCCTAAAGTCTCAGTAAAACAACTACTGGACCTTATAAATGAATTCAGCAAGGTGGTAGAATATAAAATTAATACCCAGAAATCAGATGCATTTCTATATACCAACAATGAACTGTCAGCAAAAGAAATTAAGGAATCAATCCCCTTCACTATTGCAGCCAAAAAAATAAAATACCTAGGAGTAAATTTAACCAAGGAGGTTAAGAACTTGTATTCGGAAAATTATGAAACATTGATAAAAGAAATCAAGGAAGATACAAACAAGTGGAAGCATATACCGTGCTCATGGCTAGGAAGAATAAACATCATTAAAATGTCTATATTACCCAAAGCAATTTATAAATTCAATGCAATACCAATTAAAATACCAATGACATACTTCAAAGATATAGAAAACATATTCCAAAAATTTATATGGAACCAAAAAAGAACACGAATAGCCTCAGCAATCCTAAAAAGAAAAAATAAAGCAGGAGGTATCACTCTTCCGGATATCAAGGTTTACTACAAGGCCATTATACAAAAGACTGCCTGGTACTGGCATAAGAACAGGCACAGTGATCAATGAAACAGAACAGAAAACCCAGAAATAAACCCACAGCTTTATGGACAACTGATATTTGACAAAGGAGGAAAGAACATACAATGGAGTAAAGACAGCCTCTTTAACAAATGGTGCTGGGAAAATTGGACATCTACCTGCAAAAAAAATGAAACTAGACCATCAACTTACACCATGCACAAAAACAAACTTAAAATGGATAAAAGACTTAAATGTAAGTTGTGAAACCATAAGCATCTTAGAAGAAAACATAGGCAGCAAGCTCTCCAACATCTGTAGCAGCAATATATTTGTCGATTTATCTCCACGGGCAAATGAAATGAAAGGCAAGATAAACAAATGGGACTATATCATACTAAAAAGCTTTTGCACAGCTAAAGACAATAAGAACAGAATAAAAAGACAAACCACACAATGGGAGAACATATTCGACAGCACGTCTGATAAGGGATTAATAACTAAAATTTATAAAGAACTTATAAAACTCAACACCAGGAAGACAAACAACCCAATCAAAAAATGGGCAAAAGAAATGAATAGAAATTTCTCCAAAGAGGACATACAGATGGCCAATAAGCATATGAAAAAATGCTCAACATCACTAATCATTAGAGAAATGCAATGAGATATCACCTCACACCAGTCAGAATGGAGCTCATCTGCAAAACAACACAGAATAAGTGCTGGCGAGGATGTGGAGAAAAGGGAACTCTCCTGCACTGCTGATGGCAATGCAGACTGGTGCAGCTACTCTGGAAAACAGTATGGAGATTCCTCAAGAAATTAAAAATCGAACTGCCTTTTGACCCAGCTATCCCACTTATAGGAATATACCCTAAGAACACCATAGCACTGTTCGAAAAGATGAAATGCGCCCCCCATGTTCGTGGCAGCATTGTTCACAATAGCGAAAATCTGGAAACAACCCAAGTGTCTGTCAGAGGACAAGTGGATTAAAAATCTTTGGTACATATATACTATGGAATACTACTCAGCCATAAGAAATGATACATCAGATCATTTACAACAGAATGGATGGACCTTGATAACATTATACAGAGTGAAATAAGTAAAACAGAAGAAAAACTGAGAACGGCATGATTTTACACATAGGTGGGACATAAAAGCAAGACTATGAGACATGGACAAGAGTGTGGAGGTTACAGGTTGGAGGGAGGGTGGAGTGGGAGGGAAATGGGGGAGGGGAGGGACACAAAGAAAACCAGATAGAACGTGACAGAGGACAATTTGACTTTGGGTGATGGGTATGCAACATAATTGAATAAGATAACCTGAAGATGTTTTCTTTTTGAACCTATGTACCCTGATTTATTAATGTCAACCCATTAAAATTAATAAAAATTTAAAAAAGAGACTAATGTGGGGCTATGAATGTTGCTAGTAAATATGTAGAGAGTGGCTACTTGATTTATGCAAGGAAGATTTATTGAGCATCAATTCTGTACCAGGAACTAGGACACAACAATGAACAAACTAGATCTAGGCCCTGCAAACCAGAAGCATCATTGTTCATTTTGTAGTCTGTAAAAACATACTTGCTGTTTCCAGCATTTTACTATGTATGAGTACTTTCTTGGGACTATACAGGGGTTTCAAAATGACTACTTCTGTGCCCCCTGATGTTAGGGAGCAATTACATCACGTCAGATTGGTACTTCCCCAACACTGAATATGGACTTCCCCAACTGAGTGCCTTGAGCAAATATTCTAAGAATAGAGGTGTGCTTTTAGAGCCACTTATTATTCCACATCAGAAAAGAATTCTCTTGCCTACTAACTATTCAATGCAACTACAGACCATTACTAAAAGGATGCTTTATATATATGTGTGTGTGTGTGTGTGTGTGTGTGTGTGTGTGTGTGTGTGTGTGTATGAATAGCACTATTGACTCAACATGCTTTATTCATACCAGAGTGCACAATTCCACTCAGAATCAATGAGGGAGTGTATGGTTACCCAAATCTGTGAAACTATATCCAAAACTAAAGAGAAAATAGACGCACTAGAACTTGGAGAGTAAAAGGTGTAAATCCTTATGTAATAACCCCTGTGTAGGATCAGATTCTAAATAGTGCTTTATTTTGGTGATCAAGAAAACAAAATCTCAAAATAAAAAGAGTTTTTCAGTCCAAGAAACAGTCTGCTTATTAAAGGTCCTGGATATTTTTGTTCTATGATGGGTTTTAGCTTTAGCTTGAACTATTCCAAGCCCAGAAAAAGGCTGGAGAATTTCATTATATAGACTGTTACTTTTCCTTCTTTCATGGGTAAAAAGAAATAAAGAAAGTGAAACTATTCTGGATACCAAGAATCTAGAGAAGAAAAGATTATAAAAAATAAAATGCTATCACTGGAAGACTGGTTAATCCATGATCTTCATGTATTCATTATTGCTAACACCTGTCAATTCCAAAAGTTGAGGATTGGAGCATAAGGAAGGATGTCGAGAACCGCGTCCATGGTCATGAAACTATTTCCTCTCTGGTGATATTAGCTGCCATCAGATAGTGAGCCTGGGACCAGAGATAAAGCATATGTCTTCTTGTGACTTTCTGTGAAAGAGCTAAGGTATGCCTCTTGAGTGCATACAGTAGACAGCTGCTGTAGTCATCTCAGCTCTTCCATGACAGAAGAAGGGCCTAAAAAGACACTGGGTAATGATTGGCAGCCCACCTATGAATGAGGCTGCTGTCTTTCACAGTGGATGAAGTCTAGCACTGTGCTGTGTTTTTTAAAATTTCCCTGATGAAAAGGATCATCTGGGGTGCTTATTAAACGCACAAATTTCTGAACCCCACCTAAAACCACTGAATCAGAATCTCCAGATGGGGACTGGGAGAGTTAAATATTTATTAACTGCCCAGGAGATTTTTATTTTCAAAGAGAATAGCACACAAGAACCTTCTGGGCTCTCTCCAATCGGGTGGCAGGCACTGTTCACTGGCCTGAAGAGAAGCTTGTCATTAAGCTTCCAGAGGTATAAAGAACCCTTGAAAATAGCCAAAACATTCTTGTCGCCAAATAACCGAATGTTCATGATATAAAGCAAACTTCACAATTAAGCAGTATAAAAAGAAACAACGGTTCCTTAGAGAAATTGTTTTCATTATGTCTCTCAAATTCTTTTTAGGGTTAAAATTCAAAATAAATGCTTTAGTTGGCATAATATTTGAAAACTACTTTCAGTATACCAGCCTTCTGAAAAGATAGAAAGTTCTTCATTAATTGTAAATTGTAAAACATAAGCATATAAAACTTCCATCTAGGATTAAAACTAGATATTAGATTATTTTCCATACAAGGTGATAGGAATACTTTTCTAACCACATCCTACATGGAGATCATAATTATTGCAAAAATATCTTGGTGAATAAATATTATTTATAATTTACCATAAGATATATTGATTGTATTGTCTTAAATGAAATCAAATCAAGTTATTATTTTATTAGAAATGAAAAATAGATTTTTGTTAAAGAATTTCATTGCTGCCTGACCAGGAGATGGCGCAGTGGATAGAGCATCGGACTAGGATGCGGAGGACCCGGTTTTGAGACCCCGAGCTCGCCAGCTTAAGCACGGGCCCATCTGGTTTGAGCAAAAGCTCACCAGCTTAGACCCAAGGTCGCTGGCTCCAGCAAGAAGTTACTCAGTCTGCTGAAGGCCCGCAGTCAAGGCACATGTGAGAAAGCAATCAATGAACAACTAAGATGCTGCAACGGCAACAAAAAACTGATGATTGATGCTTTTCATCTCTCTCCGTTCCTGTCTGTCCTTATCTATCCCTCTCTCCGACTCTCTCTCTGTCTCTGTAAAAAAAAAAAAAAGAAAAGAAAAGAAAAGAAAGAAAGAAAGAATTTCATTGCTTATTTTGTCAATACCATTAAATATAAATTTAAAAAGTAGCATTTTTCCCCTGGCCAGTTGACTCAGTAATAGAGCGTCAGCCTGGCATGTAGATGTCCTGGGTTCGATTCCTGGCCAGGACACACAGGAGAAGTGCCTATCTGCTTCTCCATCCTTCCCCCTCTCCTTTCTCTCAATCTCTCTCTCTTCCTGTCCGGCAGCCAAGGCTCCATTGAAGCAAAGTTGGCCCAGAGCACTGAGGATAGCTCCATGGCTTCCACCTCAAGTACTAGAATGGCTCCGGGTGTACCAGAGCAATGCCCCAGATGGACAGAGCATTGCCCCCTACTGGGCATGCTGGGTGGATCCCAGTTGAGCGCATGTGGGAGTCTCTTTCTCTGCCTCCCGCTTCTCACTTCAGAGAAATACAAAAACAAAAAAATCAGCATTTTGAAATGGTCTCAAATATTTTCCAGTGTCTCATATAGCTAGTTGTGACCACTTGATTAAGTGTTGTTCAGTGGAAAGTCAGCAAAAATAGTGTGTCACTTCTGGTCTCACTCTCAACACACTGAAACATGAATCCCTTGGTTCTTTTGCCCCTTCCCGCTGCCTGGGAGAAGCAGTCAGCTTGGATGGAAACGTGGAGGCTACAGCCTGAGAAAGGGAAAGCTGCTGGGAAATACATTTAGGCTTGGGCATGCAAGTATGAGAGGGAGAGAGGGGACCAACAAGAGAGAAGAGGGACCTCCTTTTTGTTTAAGCCACTTAGAGTTTCTTTGTTAGGTCAGCCGACCCTATACCCTTATTAATACCACAAACCAAAAAACTACAAGCCTGAATAAAGGAATATACGACCAAACTAGTGAACATTCCAAAGAAAGATATAAATGAAAACAATCACTTGTCAATACATATTAACCCTGATTGAACTTCTAATTTTTATTTCCAGTTTTTTTTTAAATCAGTGGACCTTTTTAAAGGTAATTGTCAACTCTTCCATTACTTACTCTCAATATCTGCTTCTTCTGAATGTTATTGTAGAACACTGAATGACCTTTCAGGTTATTTATGAAGTAGAATGAACTATCTTTAAAACTGTAGTCTTTTAACTGTCAGCAAATCCTTGCAAAGTTCAACAGATTCATAAATAATGAAAGTTAATATTCTTCTATAATATTTATGAAAATTTTAAGGCAGAGACATATAAATTTCAAAATAAAAACACAATATTTTTGCATTAGCAATTCAGGTCAATAGAGTCTATATTTCTAAGGCTAGAGTTTTTAAGGCACTATTTCTATATTCATACTTCCCTAAGGAAAAGTATTTTCTGTGTTTTTATATAAATTTGGAGTCTTTGTTCCAAATTTTTCAACACAGAACATTAAAACTCAGGAGATACGACTGTTAACATCAGAATGGCTAGGGCACTCTTCTCAGTTTTCTCTGTCGGACCTACTTTGAGCAATAATGAAGAACATGAGTGATATCACAGGGTTCTCTGATACCCAGAGCTCTGTTAGAAAATATCTCAGACCTCCAGGTTCCTCAGATCCCCTTCCTTCTGTTAGAAGTCAGCCCTCCTAGATTAAAGTTGCCAGATTTAGCAAAAAAAATACAAAACACCTAGTTCTATTTGAATTTCAGATAAACAACCAATAAACTCTTAGTAGAAATATGACCCATGCAACATTTGATACATATACTTTAAAAATAATTCACTGTTTATCTGAAATTCAAATTAAACTGGCATCCAATATTTTATGTGATGATTCTAAATAGCATATATGAAAGAATATAGCAATGAAATACATTAAAATTGCATAGTAGGAGTCCCAAATTCTAGACCGTTACTAGTCAAAGCACACATATATATAAAGAAAAGGAGCAGGTAGCCAGCAAGTATCTATTTGCAAAAATGTATTTCCCTGGGGGATATAAAGGGAGGAGAGAGGGAAAATGAAGGAGGAAAAGGGAAGGAAAAAAGAATACAGTATCTGTCACTTGTAACCTGTCTAATTCCTAGGCCTAGCCTCAGGGATTCATCCTGAGACATTTTATAGAGATAGACTGTAGGCCCCTGGCTGAATGAGAGATTCTACAAATCATAGGGTAGAAGTTCCACATTGCATTTGGTATCCAGGTAACAGGTAACACTGGGTAATAGTGTAACCCAGAGTGGGGTCAAAAGCCTCCCCCACTTCTAACCTGCTGCTTAGAAATTTCTGTTCCCTTTGGGAACACAGGATGACCATCACTAACCACTCTTGGAGCACCTCCTCTGATTCTAGCCACAGCAGCCTTGCAGCATAACCCCCGGGTGGTCACAATGACCAACAGGATCAGAAAAAGAAAGAAGAAAATGGGATATTTGGTATCTCCTTTAATCTATAGCATTGCTTTTAAGCACAAAGGAGACACATGCCAGATGTCGCCAGAAATAAGTGGATAAAAAGTAATGGGGTGCCAGAAAGCTATCCATTACTAAGTGAAGGTAAGAGCCAGAGAAACACCGGCATAACCACTAGCAGAGCCCCGCGCGCATGCACAGATGGGAAGGCGAAGGCCCAGGGAGCGTGAATCACAGCATATTAGTAATGACAGTGCCTTCCTTCTCAGCTCCGTTACCAATGCTTTGCTCATTAAAAACTAATCAGTATCTCTCTATGCTAGAGTTTATTCTTAAAGATAACTTTTCCTTCTGTAACTTTTCTTTCTCCAAATATTAAACAATTTTATGAGCAGGGGTTCTCAACTCTCCATGCCCTTAATATATTCATGAAGTTATCAAGAAGGTATTCAGAAATGGATTTATATATTCCAAAATTTATTCTACTAGCCTTTATTTGTTTGTCTTTTATCTCCTGAGGAAACCATCCTCAAAACTGCACCTGGAACCAGGGGCTGAACAGAGCACTTCCGCCCTTCCTTGCAGCTTCTTGCCACTAGAGGCGCTACTCTCAGACACTGGTTCACAGTTTGTGCATTCTTTTTCTTTTTCTTTCTTTTTTTCGGTATTAGTTTCAGGTGTACAGCTTAGTGGTTAAAAACCACACACTTTACATAGTACTGTCCTTGATATTTCCAGCACCCCGACTGCACCATACATACTTGGTAATGCAAATATTATAGAGTATATTCCCTATGCTTTACTTAACATCCCCATGACTATTTGGTAACTGCCAATTTATTAGAATACTATCTCCATCCCGTGTTCCAACGGCATGCCAGCAGGCTATGACCACTTCGCATCTGTTCTCCCAGGAGACCTGGAGACTTAGACGCAAGCAAGCCTCTCAGGGTGACCTGTTCTGAAATCTTAGAAACAGATGAGGCTTTAACCCGTTTTCACTCTCTACTAAGTAAATAAATAAAAATAAAAAAAAAATTCTTACACATGGCAGATATGTCAAAAGTTTCTCTTGCTTTAAGAAAAAACATCTGAATAATTAAAAAACAAGGATATCAGTAATATAGGCAACTGAGATTCACAGAATTTGAGTGAATAGCCTAAAGTACAGTTGCAACAAATAGCAGAAGGGGAATTAGAATATATCGCTTGCCTTCCTGTTTCATCTTCTCTGTACTACACCCCAGTGCCTTATTCAAGAGTGTCACATGAATGCCTACAACCATTTCAGAAGTGGGATCCAACCCACAATACCAGTTTGTGAAGTGTATATAGAAAAAATTAGTGCAGAACTATTTGCAGTGATTAGGAGAAACTGTTTGTTAAAAATCATCCCCAAAATGAGTTTTTGGAAGGGAGACAAATCTAAGAAACACATTTAAGGATTTGTTACCCTACTAGGCAGCTAGCTGGGCCAGGCCCCCTGGAAGAGGAGGGACACAGACATGTCCCTTGCCAGCTGTCGCCCTCTGGTTTCATCTTTTCAGAGCTGCTGAGTAGGTTAGATGGGCCTTTTATTACACAGCAGTAGATTCAAGAGTCTAGTTAGGTTTAAGGAAGAGAAAGCTCCTTGGTTCTCCAGCCTGAGCCAGCAAGTCCTGCTCATTCACCAGGTTCTCCCCCAATTCAGTGAGCAAAGCATTGCCTTGCTTTATTTACAATGTGGCATGCCCATTGGGAAGTTGGAGGAAAAGGGTACCTGAAAGCCTGGCAGGAGTCAAGTATTACTGTGTTCCTAACCATAATCTCATCTTTGCCCCAACCAAAACTCATCATAATGGGAAAAGGGCTCATTCTGGAAGATGGCACACAGTTAGAAAGCAGAGTTGGACAGGGAGACTGTTAGGAAGGCCCTTGAAGTCTCAAAGGAACAGCATTCAGGGCACAGGATATGCAGGGACTGAACGAGAGGGAGCAGGAACAGGAGGCAAGGAGGAAGTGTGAAAAGGGAGCTGAGCAGGTGCTGTATGCACAGCTTTACCAGCCTGTGTTTCTGGTGATGGCACCACCATGAGTCTATAAATTGTATTGAGCAAAAGCTATAAATTGTATTGAGCAAAAGACACTCTGAGGGACAGCAACAGATTTCTCAGAGACTCTTCGAGAACTAATATTTTTAGAAACATACCAGGACTCCCAAATTATTTATTGTAATATGGCACACAGTAGGCTTTTTTTATTTAAGATTTTCTTTTGAATGATCTTAAAGGATACTTTGCTTTAAAAAGCTACCCATATAGCCAGTACTTTTCAGTCTGCTAAAAATATGTTAAAGTGTTTGCAACTTTTTGGTGAAAGGTGTCACATATTATTTTATTGCTTGATCATTGCGGCTACTGAGAATAAGACCTTTTGGGGGAAGGAGGCTAATGCATAGGCAAGGAAGTAAAATCTCAATTTTTATTGGCAACATCTAACAAAATTGAGGCTTTTAATTTTGGAAAGAAATCAGTTTCCAAAAATACCATCACTTCAAAGAGGTGCTTTAGGGAAGTGTTGAATGTAAAAGGAAATGAAATAATGATGTGCCCATTATCTAGGAGTTGGGGAAACCCTGAAAAGGCTGGTTTGTTTTCTGTAAATCATACCTTTTCCCTATTCAATTGCAAAGGAAAAATGAGGAGCACGGTCAATTCAAGCTTGGATTTTCAGGTGTTGTTTCATAGGAAATTTACAGGAAAATGCCACCTCATATACATTTTTAATTGCAATGCTTAATTTTATTTAAAATATTTTTAAGCAGTTAATATTACAATGTATGCAAATTCTTAAATATGGCACAAAATAAAGGAAAATAATAATGACAGTGACCGAAATAAAATCACTTTCACCTCCAACCCTGTATCTCTTTCCCTGTGCCTTTCTCTTACATTGCTCTGCTTTTTCTTTGAATAACTCTGCTCCTCTCCGTGCAGTGCATGTGACTGTCAATCACTGACAATAACCCACAACCAGGCCAGCATTCTGCTCGTCAATCACAGCCTTTCCTAAGAATGAAGTAGCAATCAGGGAAGTGGAACACGCACATCTTTAACTCCTTTGACCTCTCCAGTATTTGTGAGCCAGTAAATCCCACCCCCTAAAGGATTCCTTTTGTTTAAACCAGGGTGAGCTGGTCTCTGCTCACACACGTCTGAAAAGCTCCTGAATAATATATGAACCATTTTTTATTTTACTTAAAGCCCGTTTACTCTGATTTCTTTTCTTTCCACACAGTATGCTGTTTACAGCTAAGTTTAAACAAAATCTTGAAGATATTGTGTTATATTCTTCTAGCATCTACGTAAAATATACATCTAGATTCTGGGAGTTCAGAATACTGATCCCTCCTTTTTAACAATGTTTTCTAAACTTGCCTGATAATGAAACAATCTCGCAAGGAGATGTTCTTGTTAAAATACAGATTTCTGGGTCCTGCCACATAAAACCTACTGAATCAGATTATCTAAGGAAGAGGGATAACAATCTGTATTTTTTAACAAGCATCACAAGTGAACCTTATAAGGTAAATTTAGGAAATGCTGCCTGACAGCAACATTTGTCCTAAACTTAAATCTTTCCTTTTGAAAGAAAGCCTCCTTCCTGTGGATCTTTGAACCTTTAAACCCTTTCTTTAAACTTTTCTCTGGAGTAACTGTTTTCTTCAGAACACATCTGAGAAAGGAAGTCTCTTTGACTCTTTTTATAAGCGCTCTGTAGTGAAAGTCATTCTGCTTAGCTGATTCCAATATAATCAATCAAACTAAAGCTGTGGGGCTCATTATTTAGAAAATTCATGAAAAGAACTGCAGCCTTAGAATTAGGTCAACCTGGGTATAAATTCTCTATTTAGATAAACCTGGGTATGAATTCCTACAATATATTTAATAACCACATGACCTTGAGTAAATTTCTTAAAATCACATACCCTCAATTTTGTTCATCTATAAAGATGGAACATGGCACTGGATAGAATGCCCACCTACACTGTTAACAGAATACGGAGTCAAGTGAATACTCTTGCTTAGTGCTTTATTTTTACATAGTAGAGTTTTTCTATGTTTTTCTTAGTTTTTATAAATGGGAAGCAAATCAAGGTAACAGGAAACTTGGCTCAAGTAAAATTTCAAGATAATTTATGATTCTGCCCTCATTAAAAAGATATAATAATGCTCAACAAATAGTAGGTTTACTTATTTTTTAAAAAAAATATGGCTTTAAAAATACCTATTTACTTTCATTAATAAAAACAACAAACAGCCTGAACAAGTGGTGGCACAGTAGATAGAGTCAGACTGGGATGTGGAGAACCCAGGTTTGAAACCCCAAAGTCGCTGGCTTGACCACAGGCTCACCAGCTTGAGTGCAGGGGTCACTGGCTTAAGCATGGGATCATAGACATGACCCCATAGTCACTGGCTTCAGCCCAAAGATTGCTGGCTTGAAGGCCAAGGTCGCTGGCTTGAGCCCAAGGTAGATGGCTTCAGCAAGGGGTCACTCGCTCTGCTGTAGCCCTCCACCCCTGTCAAGGCACATATGGAAAGCAACCAATGAACAACTGAGGTGCCGCAACAACGAATTGATGCTTCTTGTCTGTCCCTTCCTATCTGTCTGTCTCTATCTATCCTTCTCTCTGTCTCTCCATCTGTCTCTGTCACAAAAAGAATAATAATAATAACAGACAAAAACAGAGTTAACAACAAGCTGTCAAAGGAAAGAAAATCAAACTGAGTCATTAGTCTTCTGAACTGAGTTTCCTATTTAAGTTGTAAAAACTTTTTTTTTTTCTAATTTCACACCTTTCTTTCTTACTTCATGAACCACAGACTAATGATAGGATCAATAAATTTCAAAAACTGAACCGAAAAGAGCAGATTGCTTCTTACCTGTTAGTATATAGGGTTTTATCTATCAATCAGAGTCATCTACAAAAGCATTTTGTTTATCTTATTACTTATTGTGATTCTCTACTTTCTGTAGCCTTCTGGGGCTCTTCTGAAATTGTCCTGGCTTACAAGAATCAGTAAAGACTCATCTGGGAGGCCGTGTTTAGCTACTGGAAGGAAGGCTCACCATCTCTGTGAGTGAGTCCCCACTGTGCTGATCATGACAGCACCAGGTGGTTATTTAATGCCCAGTCAAGCATTCTAAAAAAGAAATAACCAACTCGCTCAAAAGATAAGAATTCAGAGGGAGGGAAGATGGCGATGGAGTAGGCAGATGTACCAACTTCCAACTCGCAGAACCAAAGTGGATTATAACTCAATTTTAAGAACCATCATCTGGATAAACCAACTTTGAACTAAACTAAGTGGACTCTTCAACCAAGGAACACTGCAAAAGCCACATTGAGACTGGTAGGAATAGCGAAAACGCGAAGAGGGCTGCCCAGCTCCCTGGAGCAAACGGCAGCCCGGAGAGATGTGCGTGGCGGGAGGAGAGTTTGGCGGAGAGGGAGGGACCTGGGTCCCAGGAACCAAGCCCCAGACTGCAGTCCCAGAGCCTAGAAGAGGCGTTTGGACAGTATCGAGCTGTGAAGCAAGTGAGGATACTATTTGTGAAAAAGAGAGAGTTTTCTCAGACCCAAAAATCTTTTTAAAGGGACAGCTCAGAAAGCCTCTCTCACAACCACGCACCTGGGGCTCCAGGGAACTGGGACAGAGGAGAGGAACAGAGCAGCGGGAACAAAGAGTGGACTGAAGGCATGGAGACACTCTGAGGGACAGCCACCCCAACCCATGGGCTAAGTCACTTCCCTAATCGAAAACGAATATTTCCCCTGGAACTAGCAATACCAGCAAAGGGAGACAGGACACTAGCCAAACAAGCTCTCCTGCAGCAATTAGAGCAGAGCTGCTTAGAGGGAGGGAGCACCCAGGCCTACAGTGTGGAGACTTAGGGCACTTCTAGCCCCCTGAGGTTGCTGAAGCCTATGGTTGGGACAGGACGCCGAAACGCGGTCCTGTCGGTGTGGGCGGAACAGTGTGAGCTCAGGCTAGCCTAGCAGGGGCGGAGGCGACGCACAAAAGCTGTCCGGCAGCTGCGGGCCACCTGTGACCCCGCTTGTGAGGAAAAATACGGGCAGAGATCAGCTCTGCGACCCTGCGCTAGCCGGCCCTGACCGCGGGCACGGGGCTAAGTCCAGGGACGGGCGAGCGGCTTGCGGCTGAGCTCACGCTGACAACCCCGCCCAGACGGAGAAACCGCGGTGTGCCATCTGTGTGCGCGTGCGGGCTCCTAAGGAGGGGGCGAGGGAGACACTGAGACCAGCGGAAGTTCGAGGCTGAGCTCAAGCTGCTCGCCCCGCCCGGCCGGAGAAACTGCGGAGTACCACCCTACGTGCCCGAGCTGGCTCCGAGCGTGGGGGCAGGGTAGGATCCGGAACGACCGGAAGCTAGCAGCTGAGCTCATGCCAGCAAACACGCCCAGCCAAATAATCCCCGGTTTTTGGTTTCAGTCCCTGCGCAGGAGGGCCATGACCTCGAGGGCGGGGCTAAATTCTGGACTGGCAAAGGCTCACAGCTGAGAGCCGTCAAAAGCCCAGCCCAACCCACGAAACGGTGGCTAGCAGACTCTGACTGAGGTGGCTGGGAGTAAGCCTTCCGGAAAAAGGCTGGTTCCTCAGCTGAGCAAAGGTGCTCACCTCTACCCTGGGTGCTAACGCTAGTGACTTGAGTGACAGCCCCTCCCGCAAAGGAGAGGCAGAAATCACAGCAATAGCTATAGTGAGCCAGCGCTGGCAATGCCCACACCCAACCGCCCTAGGCAGCTGCAGAGGGGGTGGCAAGCCTGCAGACAGACCACACCTAGAGAACACAAAGACAACACATACTGGACTCCAGTGGCCACAACTTGCTTACACTCAGATAAAATGGGCAGGCAGAGAAATGCAAACCAAATCAACCAAGAGAAAGCCCCAGAGAAGGACCTGAATGAACCAGATATAACCAAACTACCAGAAGCAGATTTTACAATAATGATAGTTAGGATGTTCAAAGAAATTAGAGCAACAATGGATAGTCACTATGAGCACCTAAATAAAGAGATAACAAGTATAAAAAATGAAATTGAAATAATAAGAAAGAACCAGACAGAAATGACAAATACAGTATCAGAACTGAAGACCACAATGGAAGGAATTAAAAGCAGGATGAATCACGCTGAGGATCGAATAAGCGAGTTAGAGGACACAATAAACATAGTTACAGAAGCAGAGAAAAAAAAAAGGAAAAGAGATTCAAAAAATGTGAGGAAACTCTAAGGGAGCTCTGTGACAACATGAAGAGAAACAATATTCGCATCAGAGGGGTGCCTGAAGAAGAGGAAAGAGGACAAGAAATGGAAACTTTGTTCAATCAAATCATAGCAGAAAACATCCCTATATTAAGGCTGGGAAACATTCCACATGTTCAAGAGGCACACAGAACCCCATTAAAGAGAAACCCAAAAAGATCTACACCAAGACACATCATAGTTAAAATATCAAAGCTAATGGATAAAGAAAAAATCTTAAAAGCTGCTAGAGAAAAAAAGGCTATCACCTACAAAGGAGCCCCCATTAGGATGACATTGGACTTCTCAACAGAAACACTTGAGGTCAGAAGGGAATGGCAAGATATAATCAAAGTAATGCAGAACAAGAACCTACAACCAAGACTACTCTATCCAGAAAGGCTAACGTTTAAAATTGAAGGAGAAATAAAGAGCTTTCCAGACAAAGAAAACCTCAAAAAATTCATTAAAACCAAACCAATCCTGGAGGAGCAAGATGGCGACGGAGTAGGCGGACGTACCAACTTCCAACTCCCAGAACCAAAGTGGATTACAACGCAATTTTAAGAACCATCACCTGGATAAACCAACTTTGAACAAAACTAAGTGGACTCTTCAACCAAGGAACACAGAAGAAGCCACATTGAGACTGGTAGGAATAGCGAAAACGCGAAAAGGGCTGCCCAGCTCCCCGGAGCAAACGGCAGCCCGGAGAGACCCGTGTGGCGGGAGGAAAGTTTGGCAGAGAGGGAGGGACCTGGGTCCCAGGAACCAAGCCCCAGCCTGCAGTCCCAGAGCCTAGAAGAGGCGTTTGGACAGATTTGAGATGTGAAACAAGTGAGGGAGCTCCCAGGCCTACAGTGTGGAGTATTAGGTCCCTTCCTACTCTGCTGAGGGCTGCTTAAGGTTTTGGGGCGGCAGGACGCTGAAACGCGATACTGTCGGCGTGGGCGGAGGCCAAGCCGGTGGGAGATCGGTCTAGCCCAGAAGGTAGGAGGGGAAGCGCGAGAGCGGTCCGGAAGCTGCGGGCCCGCCTATAATCCCACTTACGGGGACAAAGCGGGAGGCCAGGAACAGGCAGGCCCTGCGCAAGCCGACCCTGACCGTGGGGACCGGGCTAGGACCAGGGACGGGCAGGGGCTCGCAGCTGAGCTGACACCACCAGTCCCCTCGCCCCCGGCCGGAGAAACCGCGGTTGGCCAGTATACGTGCGCGAGCGGGCTCCGAGCACGAGAACGGGGTGGACCCCGAGACCGGTGGAGGCTCGCAGCTGAGCCCACGCTATTATCCCCATCCGGCCGGAGAAAACGCGAATAGCATTCATACGTGCACGAGCGGGCTCCGAACGCGGGGGCGGGGTAGAGTCCGGGACGAGCGGAAGGACCCAGCTCGGCGGAAGCCAGCAAACACTCCTGCCCCAATAAACCTTGGTTTCCGACCCTGCGCAAAGGGCCCTGGCCTCGAGGGCGGGGATAAAGCTCCGGACGGGCAAAGGCTTACAGCTGAGAGCAAGTCAAAAGCCCCGCCTAACCCGCGGAACTGTAGCTAGCAGGCTCCGACTGCTGGTTCTGGACGGAAGTCCCGAAATAGGCTGGGTCCGCAGCTGAGGAAAGGTGCTCACCTCTACCCTTGGTGCTGATCTTGTGGCTTCAGTGACAGCCCCTCCCACGGAGGAGAGGCAGAAATCACAGCAAAAGCCACAGTGGGCCCGCGCTGGCAATGCTCATACCCAACCACCCTAGGCACCGGCAGAGGGGGTGGGGGGCCTGCAGATAGACCACACCTAGAGAACACAAAGACAACACCTACTGGACTCCAGTGGCCACAACTTGCTTATACACAGAAAAAATGGGCAGGCAGAGGAATGCAAACCAAATGAATCAAGAGAAATCCCCAGAGAAGGACCTGAATGAACCAGATATAACCAAATTACCGGAAGCAGAATTTAGAATAATGATAGTTAGGATGTTCAAAGAAATTAGAGCAACAATGGATAGTCATTATGAACACCTAAATAAAGAGATAACAAGTATAAAAAATGAAATTGAAATAATAAAAAAGAATCAGACAGAAATGACAAATACAGTATCAGAACTGAAGACCACAATGGAAGGAATTAAAAGCAGGATGGATGACGCTGAGGATCGAATAAGCGAGTTAGAGGACACAATAAACAAAGGCACAGAAGCAGAGAAAAAAAAGGAAAAGAGACTCAAAAAATGTGAGGAAACTCTAAGGGAGCTTTGTGACAACATGAAGAGAAACAACATTCGCATCATAGGGGTGCCTGAAGAAGAGGAGAGAGGACAGGAAATGGAAACTTTGTTCAATCAAATCATAGCAGAAAACTTTCCTAAATTAAGGCTGGGAAACACTCCACACATTCAAGAAGCACACAGAACTCCATTAAAGAGAAACCCAAAAAGATCTACACCAAGACACATCATAGTTAAAATACCAAAGCTAATGGATAAAGAAAAAATTTTAAAAGCTGCTAGAGAAAAAAAGGCTATCACCTACAAAGGAGCCCCCATAAGGATGACATCAGACTTCTCAACAGAAACACTTGAGGCCAGAAGGGAATGGCAAGAAATAATCAAAGTAATGCAGAACAAGAACCTACAACCAGGACTACTTTATCCAGCAAGGCTAACGTTTAAAATTGAAGGAGAAATAAAGAGCTTCCCAGAAAAAGAAAGCCTCAAGGAATTCATAAAAACCAAACCAATTCTGCAAGAGATACTAAGGGGCCTCTTGTGAACAGTTTAAAGGGAGGAATGAATAGAGCAAAAGAAGAATACAGCTTTAAAGAATAAAATGGCAATAAACAACTACATATCAATAATAACCTTAAATGTAAATGGATTAAATGATCCAATCAAAAGACATAGGGTAGCTGCATGGATAAAGAAACAGGACCCATACATATGCTGTCTACAAGAGACACACCTTAAAACAAAAGATGCTCATAGACTGAAGGTAAAAGGATGGAAAAAAATATTTCATGCAAATGGAAATGAAAAAAAAGCAGGGGTAGCAATACTTATATCAGACAAAATGGACTTTAAAACAAAGGCTGTAGTAAGAGATAAAGGAGGACACTACATAATGATAAAGGGAACAATTCAACAGGAAGATATAACTATTGTAAATATCTATGCACCAAATATAGGAGCCCCGACATACATAAAGCAAACTTTGATGGATATAAAGGGCGAGATTAACAGCAATACTATCATAGTAGGGGATTTCAATACCCCTCTAACAACACTGGATAGATCCTCAAGAAAGAAAATTAATAAAGAAACAGCAGACTTAAAGGATACACTAGATCAACTTGATTTAATAGATATCTTCAGAACTTTTCACCCTAAAGCAGTAGAATATACATTCTTCTCAAGCGCTCATGGTACGTTTTCTAGGATAGACCACATGTTAGGACACAAAAATGGTCTCAATAAATTTAAGAAGATTGAAATCATATCAAGCATTTTCTCTGATCACAATGCCATGAAACTAGAAATTAACCACAAAAGAAAAACTGAAAAATACTCAAACACTTGGAAACTAAATAGCATGTTATTAAATAATGAATGGATTAACAATGAGATCAAAGAAGAAATAAAAAAGTTTCTAGAAACAAATGATAATGAGCATACATCAACTCAAAATTTATGGGACACAGCAAAAGCAGTTCTGAGAGGGAAGTTTATTGCACTACAGGCATATCATAAGAAGCTAGAAAAAGCTCAAATAAGCAACCTAACCCTGCATCTAAAAGAACTAGAAAAACAACAACAAATAAAACCCAAGACAAGTAGAAGGAAAGAAATAATAAAGGTCAGAGCAGAAATAAATGACATAGAGGCTAAGGAAACAATACAGAGGATCAATGAAACCAGAAGCTGGTTCTTTGAAAAGGTAAACAAGATTGATGAACCTTTAACTAGACTCACCAAGAAAAAAAGAGAGAGGACTCAAATAAATAAAATTAGAAAGGACAGTGGAGAAATAACAACTGACACAACAGAAATACAAAGCATTGTAAGAAAATACTATGAAGAACTATATGCCAAAAAATTAGACAATCTTGGTGAAATGGACAAATTTCTTGAATCATATAACCTTCCAAAAATCAATCTGGAAGAATCAGAACACCTAAACAGACCAATTACAACAAATGAGATAGAAACAGTTATCAAAAAACTCCCAAAAAAGAACAGTCCTGGGCCTGATGGCTTCACAAGTGAATTCTATCAAAAATTCAAAGAAGAACTAATTCCTATTCTCCTCAAGCTATTTCAAAAAATTCAAGAGGAAGGAAGACTTCCAAACTCCTTTTATGAGGCGAGCATAATTCTGATCCCAAAACCGGGCAAAGACAACACAAAGAAAGAAAATTATAGGCCTATATCCCTGATGAATTTAGATGCTAAAATTCTCAACAAAATATTAGCCAACCGGATCCAGCAATATATGAAAAAAATCATACACCACGATCAAGTGGGATTTATTCTGGAGAGGCAAGGCTGGTTCAATATTCGCAAATCAATCAATTTGATTCACCATATAAACAAAAGGAAGGACAAAAATCACATGATAATTTCAATAGATGCAGAAAAGGCATTTGATAAAATCCAGCACCCATTCATGCTCAAAACTCTCAGTAAAATGGGAATACAGGGATCATTCCTTAACACGGTAAAGGCCATCTACGATAAACCGACAGCAAACATCATACTAAATGGACAAAGATTAAAAGCAATCCCCTTAAGATCAGGAACCAGGCAGGGTTGCCCACTTTCACCACTCTTATTCAACATAGTTCTGGAAGTCCTAGCTACAGCAATCAGACAAGAAGAAGAAATAAAAGGCATACAAATTGGAAAAGAAGAAGTAAAACTGTCATTATTTGCAGATGATATGATATTGTATATGGAAAACCCTAAAGTCTCAGTCAAAAGACTACTGGACCTTATAAATGATTTCAGCAAGGTGGCAGAATATAAAATTAATACTCAGAAATATGAGGCATTTCTATACACCAACAATGAAATATCAGCAAAAGAAATTAAGGAAACAATCCCCTTCAGTATTGCAGCCAAAAAAATAAAGTACCTAGTAGTAAATTTAACCAAGGAGGTTAAGGACTTGTACTCGGAAAATTATAGAACATTGATAAAAGAAATCAAGGAAGATACAAACAAGTGGAAGCATATACCGTGCTCATGGCTAGGAAGAATAAACATCATTAAAATGTCTATATTACCTAAAGCAATTTATAAATTCAATGCAATACCAATTAAAATACCAATGACATACTTCAAAGATATAGAACACATATTCCAAAAATTTATATGGAACCAAAAAAGAACACGAATAGCCTCAGCAATCTTAAAAAGAAAAAATAAAGCAGGAGGTATCATGCTTCCTGATATCAAGGTTTACTATAAGGCCATTATACTCAAGACAGTCTGGTACTGGCATAAGAACAGGCACATAGATCAATGGAACAGAACAGAGAACCCAGAAATAAACCCACAGCTTTATGGACAACTGATATTTGACAAAGGAGGAAAGAACATACAATGGAGTAAAGACAGCCTCTTTAACAAATGGTGTTGGGAAAATTGGACATCTACCTGCAAAAAAATGAAACTAGACCATCAACTTACACCATTCACAAAAACAAACTCCAAATGGATAAAAGACTTAAATGTAAGCCGTGAAACCATAAGCATCTTAGAAGAAAACATAGGCAGCAAGCTCTCCGACATCTGTAGCAGCGGTATATTTGCCGATTTATCTTCATGGGCAACTGAAATAAAAGGCAAGATAAACAAATGGGACTATATCAAACTAAAAAGTTTTTGCACAGCTAAAGACAATAGGAACAGAATAAAAAGACAAACCACACAATGGGAGAACATATTCGACAGCACATCTGATAAGGGGTTAATAACTAAAATTTATAAAGAACTTATAAAACGCAACACCAGGAAGACAAACAACCCAATCAAAAAATGGGCAAAAGAAATGAATAGAAATTTCTCCAAAGAGGACATACAGATGGCCAATAGGCATATGAAAAAATGCTCAACATCACTAATCATTAGAGAAATGCAAATTAAAACCACAATGAGATATCACCTCACACCAGTCAGAATGGCACTTATCAGCAAAACAACACAGAATAAGTGCTGGCGAGGATGTGGAGAAAAGGGAACCCTTCTGCACTGCTGGTGGGAACGCAGACTGGTGCAGCCACTGTGGAAAACAGTTTGGAGATTCCTCAGAAAATTAAAAATTGAACTGCCTTTTGACCCAGCTATCCCACTTTTAGGAATATACCCTAAGAACACCATAGCACTGTTCGAAAAGAAGAAATGCGCCCCCATGTTCGTGGCAGCATTGTTCACAATAGCGAAGATCTGGAAACAGCCCAAGTGTCCGTCAGAAGACGAGTGGATTAAAAAGCTATGGTACATATATACTATGGAATACTACTCAGCCATAAGAAACGATGACATCGGATCATTTATAACAAAATGGATGTACCTTGATAACATTATATGGAGTGAAATAAGTAAATCAGAAAAAAAGAAAAACTGAGAACAGCACGATTACATACATAGGTGGGACATGAAAGTGAGGGTATGAGACATGGACAAGAGAGTGTTGGTTATGGGATGGGGGGAGGGAGGGAAGAGTGGGATAGGGAGGAGAGGAGGGACACAGAGAAAACCAGATTGAAAGTGACAGAGGACAATTTGACTTTTGGTGATGGGTATGCAACACAATTGAATGATAAGATAACCTGGAGATGTTTTCATTGTACATATGTACCCTGATTTATTGGTGTCACCTCATTAGAATTAATAATAATAAAATATATATTAAAATTAAAAAAAAAAAAAAAAAAAAAAAAAAACCAAACCAATCCTGCAAGAGATTCTAAGGGGCCTAGTGTGAACAGTTCAAAGGGAGGAAAGAATATAGCAAAAAAAAAAAAAAAAAATACAGCTTTAAAGAATAAAATGGCAATAAACAACTACATATAAATAATAACCTTAAATGTAAATGGTTTAAATGATCCAATCAAAAGACATAGGGTAGCAGCGTGGTTAAAGAAACAGGATCCATACATATGCTGTCTACAAGAGACACACCTTAAAACAAAAGATGTACATAAACTGAAGGTATAAGGGTGGAAAAAAATATTTCATGCAAATAGAAATGAAAAAAAAACCGGGGTAGCAGTACTTATAGCTGACAAAATGGATTTTAAAACAAAGACTGTAGTAAGAGATAAAGAAGGACACTACATAATGATAACGGGAACAATTCAACAGGAAGATATAACTATTATAAATATCTACACACCAAATATAGGAGCCCCGACATTAATAAAGCAGACTTTGATGGATATAAAGGGCGAGATTAACAGTAATACTACCATAGTTGGGGATTTCAATACCCCACTAACAACAATGGATAGATCCAGAAGAAAGAAAATTAATAAAGAAACAGCAGACTTAAAGGATATACTAGATCAACTTGATTTAATAGATATCTTCAGAACTTTTCACCCTAAAGCAGTAGAATATACATTCTTCTCAAGCGCTCATGGTACGTTTTCTAGGATAGACCACATGTTAGGACACAAAAAAGACCTCAAAAAATTTAAGAAGATTGAAATTATATCAAGCATTTTCTCTGATCACAATGCCATGAAACTAGAAATTAACCACAAAAGAAAAACTGAAAAATACTCAAACACTTGGAAACTAAATAGCATGTTATTAAATAATGAATGGATTAACATTGAGATCAAAGAAGAAATAAAAAAGTTTCTAGAAACAAATGATAATGAGCATACGTCAACAGCAAAAGCAGTTCTGAGAGGGAAGTTTATTGCACTACAGGCATATCATAAGAAGCTAAAAGAAGAGCATATAAGCAACTTACCCTGCAGCTAAAAGAACTAGAAAAACAACAACAAATAAAACCCAAGACAAGTAGAAGGAAGGAAATAATAAAGGTCAGAGCAGAAAAAATGACATAGAGGCTAAGGAAACAATACAGAGGATCAATGAAACAAGAAGCTGGTTCTTTGAAAAGGTAAACAAGATTGATGAACCCTTAACTAGACTCACCAAGAAAAAAAGAGAGAGGTCTCAAATAGATAAAATTAGAAAGGACAGTGGAGAAATTACAACTAATACAACAGAGATACAAAGCATTGTAAGAAAATACTATGAAGAACTATATGCCAAAAAATTAGACAATCTAGATGAAATGGAAAAATTTCTTGAATCATATAAACTTACAAAAATCAATCTGGAAGAATCTGAACACCTAAACAGACCAATTACAACAGATGAGATTGAAACAGTTATCAAAAAACTCCCAAAAAAGAAAAGTCCTGGGCCTGATGGCTTCACAAGTGAATTCTATCAAAAATTCAAAGAAGAACTAACTCCTATCCTCCTCAAGCTATTTCAAAAAATTCAAGAGGAAGGAAGACTTCCAAACTCCTTTTATGAGGTGAGCATAATTCTGATCCCAAAACCGGGCAAAGACACCACAAAGAAAGAAAATTATAGGCCTATATCCCTGATGAATTTAGATGCTAAAATTCTCAACAAAATATTAGCCAACCGGATTCAGCAACATATGAAAAAAATCATACACCACGATCAAGTGGGATTTATTCTGGAGAGGCAAGGCTGGTTCAATATTCACAAATCAATCAATGTGATTCATCACATAAACAAAAGGAAGGACAAAAATCACATGATAATTTCAATAGATGCAGAAAAGGCATTTGATAAAATCCAGCACCCATTCATGCTTAAAACTTTCAGTAAAGTGGAAATACGACAAACCCACAGAAAACGTCATACTAAATGGACAAAAATTAAAAGCAATCCCCTTAAGATCAGGAACCAGGCAGGGTTGCCCACTTTCACCACTTTTATTCAACATAGTTCTTGAAGTCCTAGCTACAGCAATCAGACAAGAAGAAGAAATAAAAGGCATCCAAATTGGAAAAGAAGAAGTAAAACTATCACTATTTGCAGATTATATGATATTGTACATAGAAAACCCTAAGGTCTCAGTTAAAAAACTACTGGACCTTATAAATGAATTCAGCAAGGTGGCAGGATATAAAATTAATACTCAGAAATCAGAGGCATTTCTATATACCAACAATGAACTGTCAGCAAAAGAAATTAAGGAATCAATCCCCTTCACTATTGCAGCCAAAAAAATAAAATACCTAGGAGTAAATTTAACCAAGGAGGTTAAGGACTTGTACTCGGAAAATTATGAAACATTGTTAAAAAAACAAATCAAGGAAGATACAAACAAGTGGAAGCATATACCGTGCTCATGGCTAGGAAGAATAAACATCATTAAAATGTCTATATTACCCAAAGCAATTTATAAATTCAATGCTATACCAATTAAAATACCAATGAAATACTTCAAAGATATAGAACACATATTCCAAAAATTTATATGGAACCAAAAAAGAACACGAATAGCCTCAGCAATCTTAAAAAGAAAAAATAAAGCAGGAGGCATCACTCTTCCGGATATCAAGGTTTACTACAAGGCCATTATACTCAAGACTGCCTGGTACTGGCATAAGAACAGGCACAGTGATCAATGGAACAGAACAGAAAATCCAGAAATAAACCCACACCTTTATGGACAACTGATATTTGACAAAGGAGGGAAGAACATACAATGGAGTAAAGACAGCCTCTTTAACAAATGGTGCTGGGAAAATTGGACATCTACCTGCAAAAAAATGAAACTAGACCATCAACTTACACCATGCACAAAAACAAATTCAAAATGGATAAAAGACTTAAACATAAGCCGTGAAACTATAAGCATCTTAGAAGAAAACATAGGCAGCAAGCTCTCCGACATCTGTAGCAGCAATTTATTTGCATATTTATCTCCACAGGCAAATGAAATGAAAGGCAAGATAAACAAATGGGACTATATCAAACTAAAAAGGTTTTGCAGAGCTAAAGACAATAAGAACAGAATAAAAAGACAAACTACACAATGGGAGAACATATTCGACAGCACGTCTGATAAGGGGTTAATAACCAAAATTTATAAAGAACTTATAAAACTCAACACCATGAAGACAAACAATCCAATCAAAAAATGGGCAAAAGAAATGAATAGAAATTTCTCCAAAGAAGACCTACAGATGGCCAAAAGACATATGAAAAAATGCTCAACATCACTAATCATTAGAGAAATACAAATTAAAACCACAATGAGATATCACCTCACACCAGTCAGAATGGCGCTCATCAGCAAAACAATACAGAATAAGTGCTGGCGAGGATGTGGAGAAAAGGGAACCCTTCTGCACTGCTGGTGGGAACGCAGACTGGTGCAGACAGTGTGGAAAACAGTTTGGAGATTCCTCAAAAAATTACAAGTCAAACTGCCTTTTGACCAGGCTATCCCACTTTTAGGAATATACCCTAAGAACACCATAACACTGTTCGAAAAGAAGAAATGCGCCCCCATGTTCGTGGCAGCATTGTTCACAATAGCGAAGAGCTGGAAACAGCCCAAGTGTCCGTCAGAAGATGAGTGGATTAAAAAGCTTTGGTATATATATACTATGGAACAATATTCAGCCATAAGAAATGATGACATCGGATCATTTACAACAAAATGGATGTACCTTGATAACATTATACGGAGTGAAATAAGTGATTCTTAAAAAAAAATCTGAGAACAGCATGATTTCATACATAGGTGGGACTTTAATGTGAGACTATGAGACATGGACAAGAGTGTGGTGGTCACGGGATGGGGGGAGGGAAGGGAGGGTGGAATAGGGAGAAGGGGAGGGGTACAGGGAAAACCAGATAGAAGGTGACAGAGGACAATTTGACTTTGGGTAATGGGTATGCAGCACAATTGAATGATAAAATAATCTGGAGATGTTTTCATTGTACATATGTACCCTGATTTATTGGTGTCACCCCATTAAAGTTAATAAAAAATAAATTAATTAATTAATTAAAAGATAAGAATTCATGACAGCAATCTTTAATCATTTGATTCATATTATTATTATAAGAAAGTAGATAAAATTTTCTTGAAAAGTGGAAAATAATTTGTTTTTATTACTATGAACTCTTTAATAGTCAAGGCAGTAATTGAGAAAGCTGAAAATATAAACTGTTTTCAACCTTGCTGCCTATTTTAAAATCCTTCTTATCTGCAGATTCCTATATATACCAGAGCACATCTGTATAAGAGCTTTGCAATCTCTCTCTGAGAAGTAGTCTGAACATATAGTTTACTATGTTATGGTATTATATAATTACACAGATTTAGATAGAATATTTTTACATAGAGTGTTTATATAATTATCTTGGTTGCTATGCTCCTTGATGGTGAATGCTAAAACGCCTATCAAGATAACAGAAAATCTTACTCAGGTAGAAATAAGAGATATTTTGTGCTGGTTCTCTGATTAAAAACACAAATATTATCCTATCTGATAAAAAGACTCCTGTGCCCTAAGGAGGTTGATTGGCTTATACTGAGAGAACTACAGGAAAGTATAAAGAAAAATTCACTTAACAACAAAAATGTTTACTATGTACAGAAGAGTTTGTCTCTACCCCTAGCAATAAAAACCTGAAACAAGCAGAAACTTTGTATCTTAATGTAAAACATCATAAAGCTCTGTGTAACCACTTGTCCATTTCCAAAGTAGGCAGTATACTGACAAACAAAGACAAATGCCTACGTAATTTTTCACTTTCTGCAGATTTCTATTCACTTGTCCTTCTCTTTCTAAAATTGTTCTCTTTTGACTGATATTGGCAGCCGTTATTTCTTCAACACTGTGTTTAGAGGCATGTTGGATATTTTGCTGTTGCTGCAATTTCCCTCTTTAGGTGGGAGTTTCAAACCATGCTGACAGCTAGTATCTAAACACCATTTTTAGTCACAGTTGACTAGCACAATGTCTTCTAGTCAAGGTGGAAATTCTTATGTAGTGCCCAAGAGGACTGTGTGATGAATGACGTGTTCAAAACATACAGCACAAGCACAAATAATTATAGTGTGAAACTACTCTGAAGTTCTCAGCCTTGAGTTAAAAGTTTTTAATTAATGTGGTGAGCAAAACAACAACTAGAAAACAAAAGCCACAAAGCCACAACCAGCCAGGATCCATACACAGTATTTGCCGATCCTTTTGTAAGGAAAGCAATGTAATGTGGGATATATGAGCTAAATAAGTGGATCAGAGCAGTAGATACATTATATATCATGATTATTTCACTAAAAATATTACATCAGTCATTCACCCCAGAAGATAAATGTGAACATTTTCTCTGCAAGCACTTTTCCTGCAAAAATTAAACATAGTTATACCTCATTTTATTAAATTGCCAAAACGATATATACTTGGACCAGAGAAGTTCAGTATCTTATAGCATTGCTTTGACTGAATCATGTTTTAACAATGCCTTCACCACCGTGAAATGTTGCTATAAGAAACAGTCAAAAGACATCTCCTTTTACATTTGCTGTTTGAAAAATAGGTGTAGATGATCAAATTTATCACTCATTGTCTCTTATAAAGAAAAGCCCCTAGGTCACAGGTTATTCTAGAAAATGTTGCCAGAAAAACCTTACCTTTTCTAACACTTGTCCTTCTTGTTTTTTTTTAAAAAAAAAAAAAAAACAAACAAACAAAAAAAAAAACATGTAGCCTGTTGTATTTCCCCTTTTGCAATGACTTCTAGGATTTTCACAAGTATATAACTTCAAATTCTTTTTAGGAAAGGATTGCTATTAGTAAATTCTACCGGTTATCAGTAAATATAGTAAAAGCTACATCCAATTATTTGGGGGGAAAGAACTGGAATCAGTAAATTCAGTTATCCAAAGAGCACTTACATGGCAGCATTGACTCTTTAAGAAGAGTTGATAATCAAAAAGTGAAATAAAAGGACTAAACAGTTCAAATCTAGTTTCAATGCTTTGCACCAGAGATCACACATGTTGGTACCAGGCAAATGCCTTTGTCCTTCACTTCCAACTTGTTTTAGCTGCATTTAGAACCAGAACAAGTTTGGTTATGATTTTTCTTAGGACACAGAAAATACAAAGCAGGAATGAGACACTGCCAGAAGTACCCACACTGTTAAAAACAATAATTTGCAGTTGGCACCAAAGGAAGAGAGTAAGCAATTAAAATGCAGTATAAAGAAATAAAACCCTTGTTAATTTAGAGCCAATTCATGAGTTTCTCAAAGTGTGGTCCTGCCCTGGTTGGTGGCACAATGGATAGAGCATTGTCCAGGAACAGTGAGATCACCAGTTTGATCCTTGTGTCCCTGGCTGTATCCCAGGGTCACTTGCTCAACCCTAGGATCGCAGGCTTGAACCTGAGGTTGCTGGTTCGAGCCCTGGTTAGGGAACATATGAAAAGCAATCAGTGGATGCACAACCAAGTGGAACAATAAGTTGATACCTCTCTCTCTCATCCTCTTTCTCAAGAGAAAAAAAAAGTTGTGGTCCTGAAGCACTTACATTACAATCTCCTGGGAGATTCTGAGCCCCACGTCAGAATCTTCAGGAGTGTGGGAGTACACGATGTTCATAAGCATACCAGGTGAATCTTTTGAAAATCACAGGTGTTGACACTAGTAACTCTACATGACTAACTCAGGAGGCCTCAGGGCCTAACCATACACTAAGCGCAGAAACATCAAAGATTATTTCAGAGCCTTCTTTTTGGAACGCATGTGATCAATTTTAGTGCAAATTTAGAAAGCTTACCCTTTAAAATTGTTATCATGCCCTGGCTGGATAACTCAGTTGGTTAGAACATCATCCCGAAGTACAGAGGTTGCCAGTTTGATCCCCTGTCAGGGCACATCCAGGAACAGATCAATATTCCTGTCTCTCTTTATCCTCATTTCTCTCTCTCTAAAATCAATAAAATAAACATTTTTTAAAAATTTAAATAAAATTATTAATATGCAAACATTTTACTGTTTTTGTTATCTTTATGTGGAGCGGGAATAATTTTCAGTACACTCAGATAACAAGAATTATGGCTGTCAAGAACTGTGAAGGGCATTAACCCTAGTTGCCAGCTAGTTAGCCTGCCACAGCTTCATGCTGGAGAGGTCTAGAGATTCCCGGGTCAGAGACAAAGGCCTTTATTACTCACAGCAGATCAAGAATCATGACCTTCTTATTTGTGTCAGTTCCCTTCCACCCCAAGTCCTTCAAGGGCTATGCAGAGAGGTCTAGGTGGGTTTGTGTCACAGTTGAGAACATCTAAATGCAGGCATTCCCAATTCTTTATTTTTTTCTCATTTGGGTATTTCTTTTGTTTGTTTTTTTTTGTTTTGTTTGGATTTTGTTTATTGACCTTTAGAAAGAGAAGAGAGAGAAAGAGGGGAAAGAAGCAGGAAGCATCTCTTCATAGTAGTTGCTTCCCAAATGTGTCTTGATCGGCAAGCTCAGGGATTCAAACAGGCGACTTCAGCATTCCAGGTCGATGCTTTATCCACTATGCCACCACAGGTCAGGCTGTTTTTGTTTTATTTTAGCTTGAATCTTCCCCCACCACTACCACCACCACCCCAATTCTTTAAAATGAAAGTAAGCAACTGGCCTGAACTTTGCTCTGGAAGGATTGTCCTCATTGCCCTGAAGAGTAAATACACTTGCTCTCTGCTCCAGAGAGAGACACTAGCTCTATCTTCTAAGACTGTTCCCTACACAAATATACTTGCAAAGATATCCTGGGATAAAGACTATCTATAACTCTGCTCACAAAATGTGCAGAAACAAAAGACCCACAGAGAAATGTCTCTCAGTAGTAATTTCTGTTTGGGCTCTGGGATGGTGTGTCTTCCTTTTAAAACATAGGGGTTTGTTGTCACCTGGAGAAGAGAACATTTTCTTTTCCTTTTATCTCATTTGTTGTTCTTCCCCATTCTCTTTGCTGGTCTCTCTTCTTCTCCCAGACCTCCAAACACTGGAGTGCTCCAGACCATAAAACTGCTCTCTCCACTCTGCCTGCAATCACCCGTCAGCAATCTCATCCAATCTCTTAGTTTAAATAGCATTTATATTGTCAGCAACTCCCAAATGTGTTTTTCCACCCCAGAATACCCTCTGAACTCTAAATATATATGACTGCCTATACCAAATCTCCACTTGGCTGTCTAATCATACTCAAACTTGAGGTCCACATTCTTCCTGTTGTCTAATATAGAACTCAGTGTATAGTTGACTGGCAACTCTATCTTTCCAATTGCGCAGGCCAAATATCTTAGAGCAATCCCTGACTCTTCCTCTCATAGCCCACATTTCAGTCTGTCAGGACACATTGTGGGTTTTATCTTCAAAGTAGATCTCCCTCACCATCACCACTGCTACCTCCCTGATGTGATCCACCATCATCAAGAGATGGTTGAAATCGGCTCCTACTTATCTCCCTTCTACCAACTTAGGCTCCCCTGCTCCTCCCAACTCACACACATACACAGTCTACTTTAAAAGTCAGATCACTTCACCTTTCTGCACAAAAGCTGCAATTAAATTCATGAGAGCCATTTCACACCCATTTATATCTCTGCTCTCTTTTGATATTACTCTTTTCTTCTCATCACACTCACCTTGCTTGAACAATCCTGGGCAAACTCACACTGTATTAATTTCCTATTGCCACTGTTACAAATGACCACAAACCTAGTGGCTTAACACAACACAGAATTATCTTTTATAGTCTAGAGATCAGAAGTCTGAAATCAGTTTCACTGGGCTAAAGCCAGGTATCAGCAGAGCTGGTTCCTTCTGGAGACTCTGAGAGATTTCCTTTCCTTTTCAGGCCAACTGTGTTCCTTGGCTTGTGGTTCCTTCCTCCATCTTCAAAGAACATCATTCCAACCTCTGCTTCCATCACTACATCTTCTTCTTCTCTGATGCTGACTCCTGTATCCCTCTTGTAGAGTTGTGACTACATTGGGTCCATTTGAATAATCTAGATACTCTCCCCATCTCAACATCCTTACTTTAATCACATCTGCCAAGTCCCTTCTGCCATATAACATTCACAGGTTCTGGGCATTAGAAGATGAATATATATTCAGCCTGCCACACCCACGATAAGTTCTTTGCACTAAATATTCTCTGTGCATGGAACACTCTTCTTCTAAATATCCATATGGCTAATGCCCTCATCCCCTTCAAGTTTTCTCTCAGGGGTCAATGAGGCCAAATTTGACTACTTTCTCAATGAGGCCAAACTTGACTACCTTATTTGAAATTGCAACAGTCAACAACTCTTCACCACTGTATTCCTGATTCCCTTTACTATTCCCTTACCTTTCCTGCTCTGTTTCTCAAAGCACTTACCACCTTTCAACATGCTATGTAATTTACTTACTTATTGTCTGTCTCCTCATACTAAAAAGTATGCTCTGTGAGGTCAGTTGTTTTTTGTCTGCTTTGTTCGTGGATATATCTCAAACACAAAAACCATAGCACATATCAAGAGTTTAATAAATGCTGTTGAATAAGTAAATATGTCATTGACCTTATAAACCTAGAACACTAAAAGAAAGGCACATTTTTAAATATCAAATAATAATAACTCAAGCTCCTAGCAGTCTCAGTTTCAGAAATTAAATCCTTACCACATCTTATTCAATTGTAGGTAGCAATTCCTTCAAAAGAAGTCACTTCTAATGGGCACATCTGTCCTTTGTTGTGACTGCCATGGTAGTTCCATCCTTCCTTCCTCAGCACAGGAGATCCCTGTCCCCAATTCTCCATAGTTTAAAACCAGACAAACGTTTTTACAATAACTTAGAATAACTAAGGGACAAACCAAAGAAAAGGTGTCTTTAACTGCTACTGGTGGTAAGCACTCTTCTTAAAACCTAAAAACATAAACTCAACTTCAGAATCTCTTGCCTGGTTCCCATAATTCCTACAGGTAACAGAGGCCAGCTCAGCCTTTCCACCACATGAGAGGTTTCATAAACTCTGTCTTCACCCCATAATCAAAGCACACTGTTGCCTGACTCAGAGTAGGAATCTAAAATTCCAGGAGCTGCCATCATGGCCATTCACATGCAGGTTCCCATTGGATTTGGACAGATGATGAAGAAATGGAGGAGTGAGAAAATGGTAGGTGTTGGGCAGATAAAATATATTATGCTCAATTTGTTAATGATGGTGCTGCCCACATGGAAGCCCATCACCCAGGTGATATTAGTTGCCCTTATGCTTGGGATGGGTATGGGGGAAAGACTGTAATGTAAGCAGGCCAGGTCATTATAGCCTAAGGCTTAGTTTTAAGAGTAAGCTTTTCCCCACACCCTTGACTGATTGGATGATGTGGGGTGGTGCACTCTCATGAGGAATCCTCCCATTATGACTCAGGTGACTTTGTATCAGAGACTTCCTTGTTTATAGATTGAATTAAAAGTTTGGATTTCTACACTATAAAGTAGAGCAGACCGAGATCTTGCTCTCTTGGTTCCTGAGGTTAGTATTAGAGAGGAGAGCAGATTAAGGCCACGTGGAGGAGAGGAGAAACAGGTGGAGTGCTGAAGGAGAACTCAGTTTGAGCAGTTTGTGCTGAAAAAGAAGATAGGAAACAGAGGTGAATAAGTCTGGTGAGCTAGAAACCTTTGATTCTAGGAAACTCGGATAAGTAAGTAGCTTTGTGAGCACTGAATGAGTGGGTTTTGGAGCCTAGTGTATGTTTTTACTTGCCCGCCAGGTGCAAGCTAGGATTAAAGCTGATGGCTCACCAGTTCTTGCCTCCGTTGTTTCATTACCGACTGTCTGAATCAAATGTGAACCTGCATGAGCCAGGCGGCTGTCATGGTGGCCTTGGCTACAGGCCTTACAATAGGCCATTCTGTTTATTGGTGTCTCACCAAGACAGGCAAGCTGCAAGAGAAGATAAGAGAAAAGAAGAAAACCTGCTTTTCCCATGGAGGGCAAGGGATCAGGGAGGCCCCTGCAATGGTGATTGCAGAAACTGAGAGAGCAAGCTCCCAGTCTGCCCCACTTTAAAGTATAGAAATCCAAATCCTTAATCCATCTACAAACAGGAAAGTCTCTGATACAAAGTCACTCATCTGAGACATAATGGGATTCCTCATGAGAGTGCACCACCCTACATCAAAAATGGTAGGGAAGGGCGGAACAAGAAGGCGATGGAGTAGGCGGACGTACCAACTTCCAACTCCCAGAACCAAAGTGAATTATAACTCAATTTTAAGAACTATCATCTGGATAAACCAACTTTGAACTGAACTAAGTGGACTCTTCAACCAAGGAACACTGAAGAAGCCACATTGAGACTGGTAGGAAAAGCGAAAACGCAAAGAGGGCTGCCCAGCTCCCCAGAGAAAACGGCAGCCCGGAGAGACCCGCGTGGTGGGAGGAGAGTTTGGCGGAGAGGGAGGGACCTGGGTCCCAGGAACCAAATCCCAGCCTACAGTCCCAGAACCTAGAAGAGGCGTTTGGACAGTTTTGAGCTGTGAAACAAGTGAGGGAGCTCCAAGGCCTACAGTGTGAAGTTTTAGGGCCCTTCCTACTCTGCTGTTGCTGAAGGCTATGGTAGCAGCAGGACGCTGAAACACGGTTCTGTCGGCGTGGGCAGAGGCCAAGCCGGTGTGAGCTTAGTCTAGCCCAGCAGGGGCGGAGGGGACATGGAAAAGCGGTCTGGAAGCTGCGGGCCCGCCTGTAATCCCACCTGTAGGGACAAAGCGGGAGGCCAGGAAGGGGCAGAAATATGCTCTGCAACCCTGCACAAGCCGGCCCTGACCGCGGGGACAGGGCTAGGAAAGGGACGGGCGGGGGCTCGCGGCTGAGCACACGCTACCAGCCCCGCCCGACCGGAGAAACCACAGTTTGCCATCCTGCGTGCACGAGCGGGTTCCAAACGCAGGGGCGGGGTAGAGTCCGGGATGAGCGAAAGCTCGCAGCTGAGCGGAAGCCAGCAAACATGCCAGCCCAATAAACCTTGGTTTGCGACCCTGCGCAGGAGGGCCCTGGCCTCGGGGGCGTGGCTAAATTCAGGATGGGCAAAGGCTCACAGCTGAGAGCACGTCAAAAGCCCAGCCCAACCCGCGAAACTGTGGCGAGCAGGCTCTGACTGCGGGTTCTGGGCAGAAGTCCAGAAAAAGGCTGGGTCCGCAGCTGAGCAAAGGTGCTCACCTCTACCCTTGGTGCTGAGGCTTGTGGCTTGAATGACAGCCCCTCCCGTGGAGGAGAGGCAGAAATCACAGCAAAAGCCGCAGTGGGCCGGCGCTGGCAACGCCCATACCCAACCGTCCTAGGCAGCAGTTGAGAGGGTGGCGGACCTGCAGACAGACTACACCTAGAGAACACAAAGGCAACACCTAGTGGACTCCAGTGGCCACAACTTGCTTATACACAGACAAAATGGGCAGGCAGAGGAATGCAAACCAAATGAATCAAGAGAAATCCCCAGAGAAGGACCTGAAGGAACCAGATATAACCAAATTACCAGAAGCAGAATTTAGAATAATGATAGTTAGGATGTTCAAAGAAATTAGAGCAACAATGCAATATCAATTAAAATACCAATGACATACTTCAAAGATTTAGAACACATATTCCAAAAATTTATATGGAACCAAAATAGAATACGAATAGCCTCAGCAATCTTAAAAAGAAAAAATAAAGCAGGAGGTATCACTCTTCCGGATATCAAGGTTTACTACAAGGCCATTATACTCAAGACAGCCTGGTACTGGCATAAGAACAGGCACATAGATCAGTGAAACAGAACAGAAAACCCAGAAATAAACCCACAGCTTTATGGACAACTGATATTTGACAAAGGAGGAAAGAACATACAATGGAGTAAAGACAGCCTCTTTAACAAATGGTGTTGGGAAAATTGGACATCTACCTGCAAAAAAATGAAAATAGACCATCAACTCACACCATTCACAAAAACAAACTCAAAATGGATAAAAGACTTAAACATAAGTCGTGAAACGATAAGCATCTTAGAAGAAAACATAGGCAGCAAGCTCTCTGACATCTGTAGCAGCAATATATTTGCTGATTTATCTCCACGGGCAAATGAAATAAAAGGCAAGATAAACAAATGGGACTATATCAAACTAAAAAGGTTTTGCAGAGCTAAAGACAATAAGAACAGAATAAAAAGACAAACTACACAATGGGAGAACATATTCGACAGCACATATGATAAGGGGTTAATAACTAAAATTTATAAAGAACTTATAAAACTCAACAACAGGAAGACAAACAATCCAATCAAAAAATGGGCAAAAGAAATGAATAGAAATTTCTCCAAAGAGGACATACAGATGGCCAATAAGCATATGAAAAAATGCTCAACATCACTAATCATTAGAGAAATGCAAATTAAAACCACAATGAGATATCACCTCACACCAGTCAGAATGGCATTCATCAGCAAAACAACACAGAATAAGTGCTGGCAAGGATGTGGAGAAAAGGGAACCCTTTTGCACTGCTGGTGGGAATGCAGACTGGTCCAGCCACTGTGGAAAACAGTTTGGAGATTCCTCAAAAAATTAAAAATCGAACTGCCTTTTGACCCAGCTATCCCACTTTTAGGAATATACCCTAAGAACACCATAGCACTGTTCGAAAAGAAGAAATGCGCCCCCATGTTCGTGGCAGCATTGTTCACAATAGCGAAGAGCTGGAAACAGCCCAAGTGTCCGTCAGAAGATGAGTGGATTAAAAAGCTTTGGTACATATATACTATGGAATACTACTCAGCCATAAGAAATGATGACATCGGATCATTTATAACAAAATGGATGTACCTTGATAACATTATACGGAGTGAAATAAGTAAATCAGAAAAAAAGAAAAACTGAGAACAGCATGATTTCATACATAGGTGGGACATAAAAGTGAGACTATGAGACATGGACAAGAGAGTGGTGGTTACGGGGTAGGGGGTGGGAGGGAAGGGTGGGATAGAGAGGTGGGGAGGGGCACAGGAAAAACCAGATAGAAGGTGACAGAGGACAATTTGACTTTGGGTGACGGGTATGCAACACAATTGAATGATAAGACAACCTGGAGATGTTTCCATTGTACATATGTACCCTGATTTATTGGTGTCATCCCATTAAAATTAATAATAATAAAATAAAATTTAAAAAGATAAAAATGGTAGGGAAAGGCTTAGTCTTAAAACTAAGCCTTGGGCTATAATGACCAGCCTGCTTACAGCCTGTCCCCCACACCCCATACAAACTATAAGTGACCAAACATATATATCATATTCACAAACTTATTTGACCAACATTCCAGCCCTTTTGCTCGTTTCACAATCTAAACCACAGGTATCTTCCATGATGGTCACTGTGCAAGGAATGGAATACAATTGCATAAACAGAAACAGTACCAACTACAGCCATAGGATTAACAAATCAAAAGCTATGGGTGAAGTGAGAGAGCTGTCAATGGCACCAAGACAGGCAAATCTTTTCCCTCTGGCAGAATACAGGCCAGAGTTTTGTCTACAGACAGCACCGTAGCTGGTACCAGAAGCCGCCCTGACTGGGCATACCAAACCTTATTAGCCAATAAACCAGCATCTGCTGGTTTTATGTGTAGTAAAATAGAAGAACTCATTATTGGCCATAAAGAAATTACAAAGGTGCCCTTCATAATGCTGTCCCCCATGAGCACTCAAAGGATAATACACTTCTACCTTAGGTGGCCTGGTGCTGGTTGCCCAAGGAGTTAACTGGAGGTCCACCTCTAGCCCCTTCCCACATGGTGCCAACAAGGCCACCCATCTCAGATGAGGGGCCTGTACAGTCAAGGGTCAAGTCCACCAAAGCCGTTGGCCTTTAAGAAGGGCTGTTGGGGCAGGTAAGAGCATGTTGCCCTGCTGTCCAAAACCTGACTTGAGTAAAATGTCCTTGGTGCGTATCTGCAACTGAATGGGGGAAGCTCCCCGATGCAGTAGGGCCTCTACTGGGGCTGGGCTCCCTCCTCAAGGTCTCTCATTCAAAATCCAGAGTACTGTTCATAAGCAGAGTGTCCATCCAGTAAGGGAGCTGGTGCCCCCTCCTGTCGCAGTCCCTGCTTTAAGAGTCCATTATATCGCTCAATGATACCAGCAGCCTGGGGGTGGTAGGGAACATGGTACTTCCAGTCCACTCCCAGCTCTTGAGCCCATTGCCTCACCATTATCTGCTTTTCCCATGGAGGGCAAGGGATCAGGGAGGCCCCTGCAATGGTGATAGCAGGAACTGAGAGAGCAAGCTCTCAGTCTGCCCCACTTTATAGTGTAGAAATCCAAACCCTTAATCCAATCTACAAACAAGAAAGTCTCTGATACAAAGTCACTCATCTGAGGCATAATGGGATTCCTCATGAGAGTGCACCACCCTACATCAAAAAGGGTGGGGAAGGGCTTAGTCTTAAAACTAAGCCTTGGGCTATATTAATGACCAGCTTGCTTACAGCCTGTCCCCCACACCCAATACAAACTATGCCATGGTAGTTCCATCCTTTCTTCCTCAGCACAGGAGAGCCCTGTCCCCAATTCTCCATAGTTCAAAACCAGACAAACATTTTTACAATGACTTAGAATAACTAAGTGTTGGGCAGATAAAATATAATATGCTCACTTTGTTAAAGATGGTGCTGCCCACATGGAAGCCCATCACACAGGTGATAGTATTTGCCCTTATGCTTGGGATGGGTGTGGGGGAAAGGCTGTAATGTAAGCAGGCCGGGTCCTTATAGCCTAAGGCTTAGTTTAAGAGTAAGCTCTTCCCCACACCCTTGACTGATTGGATGATGTAGGGTGGTACACTCTCCTGAGGAATCCCATTATACAGAGACTTTCTTGTTTGTATAATTGGATTAAAGGTTTTGATTTTACAATATAAAGTGGGGAGACCAGTAGCTTGATCTCTCTCGCTTGGTTCCTGAGGTAGAAGAGAAGAGAGCTGATTAAGGCCACATGGAGGCCAGGAGAAGCAGTCAAGATGGCAGAGTGCTGAGGGAGAAGCCAGTTTGTTAAGAGTTTGTGCTGGAGGAGATGGGGAACAGAGGTGAATAAGCCTGGTGAGCTAGAAACCTTTGATTCTAGGAAACTCGGATAAGTCAGTAGCTTTGTGAGCACTGAATATGTGGGTTTTGGAGCCCAGTGTGTGTTTTTGCTTGCCCGCCAGGTGCAAGCTAGAATTAAAGCTGACGGCTCACCAGTTCGTGGCTCCTGTGTTTCATTACGACCTGTTCGAATCCAATGCGAACCTGCATGGGTCAGGCTGCTGTGATAATGGCCGCGACTACTGGCTTTACACTAAGGAACAAACCAAAGAAAAGGTGTTTTTAACTGCTACTGGTAGTAAGCACTATTCTTAAAACCTAAAAACACAAACTCAACTTCAGAATCTCTTGCCTGGTTCCCATAGTTCCTCCAGATAACAGAGGCCAGCTCAGCCTTTCCACCACAAGAGAGGTTCATAAACTCTGTCTTCACCCCATAATCCAAACAAACTGTTGCCTGACTGTAAAGCCAGTAGTCGAGGCCACCATCACAGCAGCCTAGCCCATGCAGGTTCGCATTAGATTCGAACAGTTGGTAATGAAACAATGGAGCCAAAAACTGGTGAGCCATCAGCTTTAATTCTAGCTTGCACCTGGTGGGCAAGCAAAAACACACACTAAGCTCCAAAACCCACTCATTCAGTGCTCACAAAGCTACTGACTTATCCAAGTTTCCTAGAATCAAAGGTTTCTAGCTCACCAGACTTATTCACCTCTGTTCCCTATCTCCTCCTGCACAAATTCTGCTAAAACTACCTTCTTCCTCTGCACTCTGCCATCTTGGCTGCTTCTCCTTTCCACATGGCCTTAATCTGCTCTCCTCTCTAATACCTCAGAAACCAAGAGCGCAAGCTCCTGGTCTGCCCCACTTTATAGCATAGATTCAGGACCTTTAATCCCCTCTACAAACAAGAAAGTCTCCTATAAAAAGTCACTCATCTGAGGCACAATGGGATTCCTCATGAGAGTGCACCACCCCATATCATCCAATCAGTCAAGGGTGTGTGGAAAAGCCTACTCTTAAAACCAAGTTTAGGCTACAATGACCTGGCCTGCTTACATTACAGTCTTTCCCCGACACCCATCCCAAGCATAAGGGCAAATAATATCACCTTTGTGAGGGCTTCCATGTGGGCAGCGCCATCTTTAACAAAGTGAGCATATTTATTTTATCTGCCCAACACTGACTCAGAGTAGGAATCTAAAATTTGTCTTCGAATTTTTAATTTCTTTACCCTCAAATTGGTCTCTTCCCACAGTGATTTATGAATGATATATGTTGGGAAGATAAAATATATTATGCTCACTTTGTTAAAGATGGCGCTGCCCACGTGCGGGTTTTGAGAGTAAGCTTTTCCCCACACCCTTGACTGATTGGATGATGTGGGGTGGTGCACTCTCATGAGGAATCCTCCCAATATGCCTCAGATAAGTGACCTTGTATCAGAGACTTTCTTGTTTGTATAATTGGATTAAAGGTTTTTAATTCTACACTATAAAGTGAGGCAGACCGGGAGCTTGCTCTCTGGGTTCCTGAGGTTAGTATTAGAGAGCAGAGCAGATTAAGGCCACGTGGAGGAGAGGAGAAGCAGCCAAGATGGCAGAGTGCTGAGGAAGAAGCCAGTTTGTGCAGAGTTTGTGCTGGAGAAGGAGATGGGAAACAGAGGTGAATAAGTCTGGTGAGCTAGAAACCGTTTGATTCTAGAAAACTCAGGTAAGTCAGTAGCTTTGTGAGCACTGAATGAGTGGGTTTTGGAGCCCAGTGTGTGTTTCTGCTTGCCCGCCGGGTGCAAGCTAGAATTAAAGCTGATGGCTCACCAGTTCTTGGCTCCGTTGTTTCATTACCGACTGTCTGAATCAAATGTGAACCTGCATGGGCCAGGCGGCTGTGTTGGTGGCCCTGTCTCCTGTTCTTACAATATATCATCTCCAAATTACTAGAATTTAGTTTTGCCCAAGAGCTGTAGTGGAACAATTCATTATAATTAAATATTCACATATTTTCTAAAGTCTAAAGTTATTTAATTTTCAGTAACATTCTTTGTAAGGCTTCAGCAGAACAGTACAAAATAACAAAGATTCAACAACGTCAGTTAAATCATTGTTAGGGTCCCCTGTCCCAGTTTGAGGTATCCATTGGCATCTTTTCTACTGTACTGGTGTCTTCCCACTAATATGTGGCAGGTGTTTGTACAAGCATATAAGTGAGAGTATAGACTCAACCCCCACAAAAACATCAATTTTCAGGGGTCTACATTTAGAGGGAAAAATAAAATGTCTAAAGAAAACATAAAGGATACTCAGTTTTTATGACTGTCATAATTCTTCTCATCTCCATGAAACATCTGCTTTCAGTTACTGTACCACCTTTAGGCCTTCCCCAGCTATGGGGGAAGGGAACACGACTAAAAAAACAGGCTTTTATTTGCATATCTAAAAACCTTAATCAAGAGAGTTTTTTTCCAAAACAAAGGAGCAGTTTACTCTTAAAGCTGAATTCAGATTGCCACCAGAAGGCTCTGAGGCTTTCAGATTGACAGAATTTTTAGTTTAAAAGAGAAATAAAGAAAAAAAGTTGAGATCCAGGTTACAGTCACCCAGTCTTATTAAAGGTAAGTAATACCTTTTCAAGAGATATCAAAACAATGCTTCAAAATGCAAAACGAATTCTACAATAGCAAAATGTTTCTAAAAGTTTTTAAAGTGCTTTTTGCAGAACTCTGAGCACCTGATTTGATAAACAGGGTACCCACAGAACAGTTGTCTTCAAAGGGATAGGAGCCACATGCAGAAGTGACAAGTGGGACAGGATGGTCTGGAAGTAGAATGACTGCTAATGGTTAAAGTGATCCTTTTTGAGGAGTCATGAATGGGTTGTAAAGTTAGACAGAAGGAGCTGCACAGCTTTGTGTATATATTGAAAGCCAATGAAGTGTATAACTTCAGAGGGTGAATTTATGGCATGTGAATGATATCTCAGTAAAGCTATTGTTGAGTCGAAGACAACTCAAAATGAACCTCACTGCTATCCTTTTTTTGTAGATGTATGCATCTTTGAACTGGAAAGAACCTTAGAATTTTATTTTCATTTGTCTTTAAGAAAAGGCAACCAGTAATATGTCTTACTTTGATTAATGAAATGCTTCATATGAATTGTTCTAACCTTCCTATGAAGGTGAGGTTATATAAGGCAAAGAACTGGCCCTGTAAATAGAGGATATGATATCGTTGTCATTTTTTTTACAAAATTAAAGGGCATAAAGAAAAGAAGCCTGTGCTGTTTCTTTTGGCCTATTCCACTAGCTTTCCAGGCAACTCTAACAGAATTTCAAATCATCTCTTCCTCCCCCTCTAAGAAGGAAAATTAGAATATTATATGAGAAGGCTTAAAAGCATGTAAGATGAGCCAAGCTCCTTGAAAGTCTTCACTGACTGAACTTGTTTCAAAAGTCCATTTGCTCTATTTCTCCCTCATCCATCAAGGGGGGAATCAATATTTTGTTTTTTAATGCTGTCAAAGCTATAGCTAAATAGCTAAAAGCAGATGAGAGTGATACGGATATATATTTACCTCCTGATCTACTGAATGAATATTAAAGCAGCAATCCAGATTATCTTTTCTTACATGGGCTATATTGGTAAAGTAGAAACAGTGTAAGCAACAGACTCTCCTATTTTGAAGGTTTAAGAAGAATTCTACACTATTAGAAAAATGATTTAACATTAAAATTGAGAAGAAGAATCTATGGAAACAGGCCTCCATGATCCCAAATGACTGAAAGGAAAAAATGAGATCACAAAGTTAAAATCTCAGTTCCTAGAAATAAAAAAAAAAAAACCCAACAGTTTCTCACCACTTTAGTCAAGTGTTTATTAAGAGCTAGTGATATTAAAGAAGAAAAGCTACATCTACAAGGTTTCTAATATACCACTCTAAAAGACACTTTAGCATGATAGTTAGTTGCCTTATCCTTCCTTAAATCTACTTTCTTGGGTATATATCTAACAAAAGTCCTTTAGTGCTATTCTATTCATTTATTCTCTATTTAATGTCTTCACTCTGAGAGTGAAATACTAGAAAACTATGTGCATAGAGTTGTAACCTTAACTCACTAGCCAACTTGCACACTCTAAAAGAAATAATCAAGCGTTGTATGAGCTCAGCATCATGTAGCTGCTATAGAGACATTTTAGTCATAACCACTACAGCTGAGTATTGCCATGTTGGCAAAAAGACAAGATAACATGTCCCAGAGAGGGTTCCTGAAATGATTCCTAAGGAAAATGTAGAATTTCACTAAGACAAAAGGACAAGTTTTAAGGAAGCCCCTTGGAAGAGAGGAGGCCAGAATCTGAAAGCAGTGGCCAAGTCATGCAGTGACTTTTTGGTCATGCAGAAGTCATTTAGACTTCATTCTACAGAGTAGACTTGCAGAGCCTTTGAAGGGTTTATTGCCAATAATGTGCTAACTGCGTAGTATTGCTTTTCCTGAAATTTCTATACACCTCAGTCAGATTTTATAAGCTATCTTAAATGAGATATTTTTCACTAAAACCTTGGAAACTATGACTATGAGATAATTATGCTCTGTGGCTCATTCCACTCAGACCTGCTTGCTTTCTGTTTTATAGATGTCTAATTATGTTTGTCTTCATTGTTTTGTGTGCCTGTTTATGTTTAACTATCTAAAGTTACTCTCTATAACTACATTTATAAAAATCAATTTGGGAGCAGCCTGACCTGTGGTGGCGCAGTGGATAAAGCGTCGACCTGGGAACACTGAGGTCGCCAGTTCAAAACCCTGCACTGGTTCGGTCAAGGCACATATGGGAGTTGATGCTTCCAGCTCCTCCCCCCTTTCTCTCTTTCTCTCTCTCTCTCTCACTCTGTGTCTCCTCTCTAAAATGAATAAAATAAAAATAAAATAAATTAAAAAAAAAAATCTTTCCATTTAAAAAAAAAAAAAAAAAATCAATTTGGGAGCTAATCATTAAACAACAATTATCATCTCTGTTCCACAGCAGATTATTTATTATGTACACACATTGTTTTTCATCCAAATAAATTTAGCTAGATACAAGTTACAGCTTTAAAAATTAGCCTTCTATAACAGGAAGCCACCTTGTTAAGTAAACAAAAAGTCAAAGCTTCTTCCTTAATATGAAAAGCAGGAAATTGATTACAAGCTGGGACTCTCTCCAATCTTGGTTCCCAAGTCAAGTGATGACATTTGCTCAACATTTATTTAGGAGAGGGTAAATCATCAGCCACACCTGGCTCAACCCCTTAAGGTATATTCTAGGATACGTTTAATGACATTAAACTATAGCAGGGCCTGAGCTCTAATTTAAGAGTTTCTGATTATGCAAGTTATGTTAGTAGGATTACTCCAGAATCAACACTTCATCATGTATATTGTTCCCTTCATCATAATGTCTTATTCTAAACTTTCAAATACTTACAAAAGCTACCGTAGGGAAAGAGAAACTGTTCAGAAGCTCCTCTAATTAACAAGATAAAGCAAAATCTAACTAGATACTGTATGGCACCTGCATATTTGGATTTTGTTTTGATCACAAAACAAAGCAGTCATGGTTTCACTGCTTGAAAGCACCTCAGATATGAATTGCTATTAACGTCTCAGAAACAACCTACTCCTGATATTCTCTTAAACAGCATTTGTGAGGTAATAAACTCACTCATTTGTACTGATTACCCACACAACTATTATTCTTATTTATCTTACTCCTCTGACACTGACCAGTAATGTCTCATTGCAAATGCAGGTACATGAACAGGGCTTCACTGCAATTTAGAAGGGGCTTCTAAGAAAAAACAAAGATCCTACTATTTTTAGTGAAAAACACTGTTTCAGCAAAGCCTTTTATTCAAAACCCTTTTTTGACTGAAAATCATTTTAGTCTCAATTAACTTATAATTAGGTTAAGTGTCAGAGAGAAAGACTTTAACAAAATACCTACCAGTCCTGTCAAGGTAGGCAGGTACTAGATATTGATGGAGAAAGAGAGCAAAGGGAGTTTGAACATTAAATGCTAGAAAACTTAGAAAGCTTGCTTCAGTAAGAAGCTTCAACATTTCATTTAGATTAATTTGCTAGAAGGCTAAGGTATTCATAGGCCCAATTGCACATTTCTGGAATCCATTGTGCCCTTAGCACAGTCTCAGTTTCTAGTCATTTGGGGAAAATCTCCCCAAGACACTGCTGGTCAGGTGCTACAAGACAAGGTATTTCTGTGCCTCCACTTTAAGACATGCACAGTGGAAGCCAGAATGGTGATCACAGTGGCCTGTCAGTCTAGCCTAGAAGAAGGATCTTTTGGTTAGTGGGAAGAACCAACACAAGCCTGTGAAATTTTAAAGAAACTGATTGGTTAGCTTAAAGAGAAGCTAGTCCTTCCCAGCCTGAAAATATAAACAGAGGCTGAACAGAGACCCAGCACTTTTCACCTTTCTTTGTCCTTCTTTCTGCCTTCCTGCAGAGGGAAATGAGCTATCCACATCTGCAGCCATCCTGCGTGGGTTGGCAGCCGGTGGATCTCTGAGCAGCACCTGGACTGGATTGGGCTTTGATATGAGATAAACCATGGCACAGAATATCTGGACTCTGGTCTTTATACTGAGCCTACTGAAGACAAGACTGAACATTTTCCTTGATGATACGGGGAGATTAGGCATTAAAAGCCTATAAGCAACCTTTTATTTCAACCTTGAACAAAGTTACTGCAAAAGCCTAACCTTTTCCAAATGTGGTGTTGGGCAAATAAGTTTGTAAAATGTGATTTTTACATTTGCTTACTTTTATTGTTAAAAAATGGCCACTGCCCATGTGAATGGCACTGCCCAGGTGAGGCTGCTCATTACCTTTCTGCTTAAGAAGCGGCATTGTCATGCTAATGTTGCTGGAGGAGGGGTTTTCACACCAAGAAAAGTTTGTGAGGAAGAAGGAGAAGAGAAAGAAGCAGCCAAGATGGCAGGGTGCTCAAGGAGAAGCCAGTTTGTGCAGAGAGGAGAAGGGAGAAGGTGTGCAGATGGGGAAGAGGTGAGGGCTCTTGCCAGCTGCGCTGAGACTGGTGGGGGCCTTTGATTCTAGGAGAAACCTAAAAACATTCTCCTGATTGTGGAACTGGAAAATGTGTGAGTGGGTTTTGGTGCCCTGTGTGTGTTTCACTCACCTGCCGGATGTGAGGCTAAAATAAAGGAATGGCCCACCATTTTTTAGGTCCGCAGTTTCTTTACTGTCTGCCCAAATTTAATGAGAACCTGCATATGAGTGGCCGTGATGGCTGCAACTACTGGCCATACATACAGGCTGTTTGAAATTCCTTTCCCTTGACACCACAACCAAACCACATCAGAATTGGCTTTAGAACTTATATCAGTAGTAAAATCACAGCATTTAAATAAAACGCATCCTGACTCCTAGACATTTACAAGGCTTCCTATTGTTTATAGTTCAACAAAAATAAATTCTGTTCATCATATCCTGTTGTTTTGTAGATTACTAATTTATATGTGTGTTTCTTGGATAGAATATGCTTTGCTTCTTCCTTACAGCATCTAGTTCACTGGGTAGATTAAAAAATAAAATTGTTCAATCAGATAGCTCAGGTCAGAAGAGAAGCATACAGTGGTGTAGCTATAGAGCAACAGGCCCAACTGTGAAAACAATGACTGCTTGGTTCTTTTGAAAGAGAATATTGAAGTGCCCATGAAGTAGGTGACTAAAAGCTCTTAACAGGGAACACTGACTGCTGTAAGGGCAGAGTTCCGCTTGCCTTCCACCTGAAAGGAATAGTCCAGGACAGTTGAAAAAAGAAAGAAGAGGTTCCTGTCAGAATCACATGAAGAGAGAGAGCTGATGTCCGCAAATTAGTTATGCCCACTACCTATAGTTGTTAGTCTCCACTTCTAAACTGAATCATCCTAGCAGGCAGAGACTTCAGGAGGTAACGTCTGTTGTGGTCACATTTTGATTCTTTCCCTTTAAACTATAAGCTTTCTTCAAAATACTATTTTGTAGTATTACTAAAGGACATACTATTTTTTTATTGATTTTATTTATTGAGGTGTGTAGGGCCTGTGGCTGTCATCATGCCGGTTCACATTGGATTCAGGCAGACGGGAAAGGAACAGTGGAGCCAGAAAAGGGTGGGCCATTTCGTTTATTAGTCTCATAACCCCAGACGGGCAAACAGGCAGGAGACATGGTCTTTGGTTCCACAACCCAGACTCATTTCTGGACCTACCCTCCAGAATCACAGAGCAAACAGGTCCCCACCAGGCTCAGCAGGGATCCTAAGCCCCTCAGCACTCTTTCTCTCCCTCTGGACTCTCCAGCCAAAACAGGCTGGGGGGAAAAACACTTCTCTAGCATACAATGGCCTTCCCAAGCAGGAAGGCAATCCACAATCTGCAATCTGCTGCCCTGAGGGCAAGCACCTGAGCTTTCTAAAGACTACAGACATGTGGCACTGCCCTAATACAGCAGCAAACTTAAAAAACATTTGTTTACCCAACAGGATGACAGTCATTAACAAAATTACACAGGTTTCAGGTGCACAATTCTGCAACACATCATCTGTAACCTGTATTTTGTGTTCACTGCCCCCGTGACAAGTCTCCGCCCATCTCCATCTATCCCCTCATACCCCCCTCTCCCTCCCCCACGACCCCACAATTACCACACAGTTGTCCATATAAAGGACATAGTATTAAAATCTATTAACTTTTATCTGATTCCATTTTTCTCTTAAGTTTATTTCAGCATTTTACTTGAAGTTATTAGAAATGTCTCATTTTTCTACAATTTACATTGATTACTTTTATAATCAGGAAAAATAAACTAATAAAAAAGAAATTATATTTGAGGCACTACAGTTATCAAACTGTTTCTAGTCATTTCAACTGTTTATTTTAGGAAATAAGGTATTTGAAAACAAAATTCAACTGAGTAAATTTAAAGATCTAATTGGCTTTATTAAGCCATTCATGAACTGGAAAGCATCCCATCTAGCTACTAGAAGGTGTTTTAAGGAGGTTTACAAAATGGAAAAATTTTTATAGGAAGAAAGGTGGGGCAAGGAGCTATTAACACAAGAATGGAAAGGATTATTATAGGTCAGGACATTTTCCTTTGAGGGGGAAGGGATAGAGAGGTTTTATCATGCAGATTACATAACTAGTATTGATCAGGAAATTCCAGATTGACTGGTTTAAAATTCCACTCCTGGGAAAAGCTGAAACTGCAATGAGAGTGGTTATTAAATTTTGATTTGATGATGTGGCTTAACAAAAGTGACTCCATTTTGGCCTATTGTTTCTTTATTAACAAAGAAAAGACATTCATTTCCTTGCTATATTTCAAATTTTTCAACAAAACTTCATCCTTTTTGAAAATACTTTCTGCCAATTATTTTGATTTTATTAAGATTGCATGATCCCGCCTGACCTGTGGTGGCGCAGTGGATAAAGCGTCGACCTGGGAACACTGAGGTCGCCAGTTCAAAACCCTGCACTGGTCTGGTCAAGACACATATGGGAGTTGATGCTTCCAGCTCCTCCCATCTTTCTCTCTCTCTCTCTCTCTCTCTCTCTCTCTCTCTCTCTTTCTCTCTCTTTCTCTCTGTGTGTGTGTGTCTCCTCTCTAAAATGAATAAAATAAAAATTTTAAAAAAATTATAAACTATGAAAAAGAAAAGATTGCATGATCCCTTTTAAATGTTTCTATAGGGTCAGTGACTAAGGGGGGTGGTTACATGGGGAAATCAGAGCCCCAGTCTTGTCTGGCATTGCCCACATAGCCAGGTGCGCGGAAATTACACTTCCCATAAACCTTTGGGAGAAAAGCAACTGTCCGTCAGTCAGTGAGATTTCACTACATCATATTAGCTAGACAACCCTAGAAAGGCCCCTTTTTAAATCTGGCGCCATGCGGTCCCCGGGGCGAGATTCCTGGCATTCATCTTCCATGCCAGTGAGTCCCCTCCGAGAAGCGCTCTGTACCAAATAAAGCCTTAATAGTCAATACTTAGTAACTACGCTGATTTCCTTCTTTCTCAGCAGGGAAAATACCTTATATTTTTGGTGCCGGAAACGCTGGAGGAGATTGAAGTCCACAATGGACCGCTCCTCTCTTCCCATCCCCTCCGAGAAAGAACGAGGACCCAGAATATCCGACCAACCTTCCACCTTGGCCCACGGTGTGGTAAGCTCCCTGCCTCCAAACCCCCCTCAGGTTCTTTCCGCCTAGGCTCCCTGTCCAAAAACCATAGCTACATCAGGGAAGCCTTTTCCGTCCAAGTGCGTGTGTGCCGTAGAGACGTCCAAGCACATATCCACTTTCCCTATCTGTTCCATGGCCAGAGTCTAAGTTTTGGGACGCCAATACTCATCTCTTGACCATTCTCCGAGAACTGAGAGGTGACCATGGGGGAAAAGGGATCCAAGCCTGACTCTAAAACACCCCTGGGGTGCTTTATTTGAAACCTCCCAAACATTGATCCCTCCCTAAAAAAGAAGAAACTAATTTTCTTCTGCAGCGTAGCCTGGACACAATACCCACTGGATAACCGGACCAGGTGGCCTCAGGAAGGAAGTTTCGATTTTAACATCCTTATTGGTTTACAGAACTATTGCCAAGAAGTTGGAAAATGGACAGAGATTCCTTATATACAGGGGTTTCTTCATTTGCATTCTCGTCCTCATCTCTGCGCCGGCTGCTCTACAATGCAGGTCTTTCTGGCCAGAGAAATCTCAACCAAACTCTCCACTCCAGATCTTTCCTCCTTTGCCTACTCCCCTGAGGAACTTGGTTACCCTCCTGTACCACTCCCTCGGTCCCATCTCATCTCTTCGCTAAATCCTGTTTCTCTTCTGCCTGCAAATGCTGATCCCTCTCTCTCCCCTGTTAGCGCTCACACCCGGTCCCACTTCAGGCCACAAGAGGGAGCCGACCTTCTATGCCCTCTCCACGAGGTGACCAGGACAGAAGGTGTCGTTCGAGTTCATGCGCCTTTCTCCCTCTCTGATCTGTCTGCAATCGAAAAGTGTTTGGGCTCCTATTCTTCTAATCCTACCAACTATATACCAAGGAATTCCAATATCTCACTCAGGCATATGACCTTACTTAGCATGATCTCTATATTATTATGTCTTCTACCCTCACCCCCAAAGAACAAGACAGGATCCAGACAGCAGTGCAAGCTCATGCAGATAAGGTTCACACCCCTAATGCTCAAATGCCGGTGGGCCCAGAGGCAAACCCTGACACGGACCCCAACTGGGATTACCAGAAGGAACAACCAGGTAGGAGACGACAGGATCAGATGGTTGAACGTCTTATAGCTGGCATGCAGGATGCAACACAAAAGGTGGTTAACTATGACAAATTAAGGGAAATTAGTCACAAAGACCTGAGGAAAATCCAGTTCTCTTCTTAAATCGCTTCACTGATGCTATGGTCCTTCATACCTGTTCAGACCCTACTTCCAGTGCCAGGGCCACTGTATTAGCTACTCACTTTATTTCCCAATTGGCCACGGACATTCGGAAGAAACTTAAGAAGGCAGAGGAGGGCCCGCAAACCCCTATCCAAGATCTGATGAACATGGCATTTAAGGTTTTTAATGGTCAAGAGGAACAGGCCGAGGCTTTTCACCAGGTCCGCATGCAACAGAAGGTAGCCCTCCAAACCCAGGCTATTGTGGCAGCCCTTAGGCCAGAGCAACAGGGGCAAAGCACGGGAGGTGCTCGACCTAAGTCTGAGCCGCAAACAGGATCCCCACCAGGAACTTGCTTTAAGTGTGGCAAGGAGGGTCATTGGTCTCGACAATGCCCCTACCCAAGGATATCCACTAAGCCTTGTCCTAAGTGCAAGCAGCCTGGTCACTGGCAGAGCGATTGTTCTCTCTGGACAGCAGGCACATTCTCAGCATTTCAGCGTGGAAGACAGACTGCTCAAATGGGAGGCCAAGGTAGCCAAGTGGGCTCATCGTTTGAATTCCTAAGCTTCATGGATGGCTGACACGGCCCGGACTCGGAGATTCCCCCCTCACTCTCTCTGAGCCAAGGGTGAAGCTACAGGTAGCGAGTAAGTCCATTTCATTTCTTTTGGACATGGGGGCTACCTTCTCTGTTATGCCATCACAATCTGGACCTCTAATTCCCTCGCAGGTTAGGGGGGTTGATGGACCCCTTCATCTCCCCTTCATACACTACTCCTGACATGCAGTTTGAATAGAATTCCCTTTTCTTGCACTTATTCTTAGTTATGCCATCGTGCCCTGCACCCCTTCTGGGTCAAAACATTCTACACAGTGTCGGATCCAGCTGACAGCATCTTCCCACTTACTCTTACCATTTCTCATTACCAAGGGCTCCCCCATAATCAATACTACCCTCATTTCTTTTTTTTTTTTTAATTTTTATTTTATTCATTTTAGAGAGGAGACACAGAGTGAGAGAGAGAGAGAAAGAGAGAAAGGGGGGAGGAGCTGGAAGCTCAACTCCCATACGTGCCTTGACCAGACCAGTGCAGGGTTTTGAACTGGCGACCTCAGTGTTCCCAGGTCGACGCTTTATCCACTGCACCACCACAGGTCAGGCCCAATACTACCCTCATTTCTAATCGTGCCTCTTGCCTCAAGCTTGCTTCATGCAGGATTGCTGATAGTCAGAACCACTGGGCCCTACTTGTCTGCGGTTCACAAAAAGGATGGGGCCTACAGACCCTCCCATTGCATCCTATTCCTCCCACCAGGGACCTGACACCCGAGTGAACGGAACTGAGGAGCAATGCTGTTCAGTAGGACTGGCCTGATGAAAGAAGCTTTAATCTCCTCAACTGTCTGCAAACAAAAATCTCTCCTCCTACAACCTACTTAACTCCTAATGGCAGCCACCCATTCTCATCTAGGTTGCCCCTATTCTAAATCCTCTTCTAATTATCAACATATAACTCATATGTGTTTCTTTTTTAAATTCTTACAGAAGCGTATCCATGAAATTTCTCAACTTGCAGCCAAACTGATGTTCCTCCTGACACCCCTCAAAGCTACTACAAGCCAACCCCACACACACAATGCCCCTATTCAGCAAGAAGTAGTCAGACGAATAAATGGTGCCCCTTTTCTATTTAACCAAAAAGGCTGGATTATAGGGTCGGTGACTAAGGGGGGTGGTTACGTGGGGAAATCAGAACCCCAGTCTTTATTGGGATCGCCCACATAGCCAGGCACGCAGAAATTACACTTCCCATAAACCTTTGGGAGAAAAGCAGCTGTCAGCCAGTGAAATTTCACTACATCATATTAGCTAGACAACCCCGGGAGGGCCCCTTTTTAAATCTGGTGTCACGCGGTCCCCAGGGCAAGGTTCCTGGCATTCATCTTCCATGCCAGTGAGTCCCCTCCGAGAAGCGCTCTGTACCAAATAAAGCCTTAATAGTCAATACTTAGTAACTACGCTGATTTCCTTCTTTCTCGGCGGGGAAAATACCTTACAGTTTCCTTTGAATCATGTACACTAACCTTTTCCCCCAGAGCTAGGGCTTAATCAACATTTTCTTATCACAAACCTCTCATACTTATTAAAAGGGCCTCAAATATACAAGTTCATACTTCAGAGATCGTGATGCTGCTCTCAGAGCTCCATATCAGAACAAAATTAATTCAAATATATCAATTATCAATATTTCAAGTATATGAGGGGAAAATTGGCAATTATTGTCACAAAGCAAAGTTAACAAGGTATCAAATTTAGACCAATTCTACCCTAAATCTGTCACAAGGTGGCATATAAATAAATAAATAAATGTATCCATGATAAATCGTACTTAAAATTTCAACTTGGAATATTAGTTAATGAGCTTTGGAAGCTATGACATAAAGTTTTTCACATTCAGCAGGCGCATAAATAATAGTAGTTGTTTTTTCAAATCCATCTAAGATCCCAGGTACCTGGTCTCTTATATGCGCTCCACCATCTGATTGTGGAGTTAAGTTGTGACCTGGCCATTTGTCTGCCCTGGACTGTCTGCTGTAAGTAGACAAAGCAAGAGTTCATATACAGGTTAGCCATGGTCCTCCCTATCAGGTACCTTTTCTAGCCCAGAGCTGGGCATGTTATCTTGAAAAAGCTGCAATATTAGTATAACAAAGAGCATATCAATCTGCTCTTCCCAAGATTGGCCCCAACCCAAGGTAACCAAGCTGCAGCTGCACTTCAAGTTAGCTCCAACAAAAAACTGGCAAGTTAGAGCTTTGGAGAAGTTTCTTGCTGCACTTGAAAACTTTTTGACACTTATGCATATTTCTTCAAAACTATGAAAGCCCCACTGAGAAGTTGTCTGGCACTTTTCAAAAGGGAAGAAGGTGCAAAACATCATATGAAATTGTCTTTCTTATGTATTTCAAAGACTCAATGTGTTCCATTGCTTTTAATTAGCCTACTCTGACCCAATTAAGTTCATTTATCTATTCAAAATTATTAATTCCACCATTCAATTTAAATCAGTGTCCAAACTCAACGGGCAACTAATTTTCACCTCTGCCACAGTACCTAGGGAAAAGCATGAGACTGGGTAAAACATATCTAAATTTATGTCTTCTGTTAATATTTTCTAGAAAGGGACCAGAAAGTCAGCTGATTAGAACAAGGTGCTAATGAGGCGAAGGTTGTGGATTCAATCTCTGCATAAGCCAATTAGCTTCATTTAGACCAGTGGTTCTTAACCTGGGTTCTATCGAACCCTAGGGGTTCGGTCTCAGGGATTCGGAGAAGCCTCTGCCGCGGAGGCCAGAATAAAGTAATACCGTAATTTGTTGTGAGTTCATGCACTTTGTTAGTTTTGTTCTTTGAGCAAGGTGATGTTCATGCATGGCTCATTTTTTGCACCAGTAAAAAAAATATACCTATGTCTTGAATTTGGAAAAAAAATCATATTTTATTTATCACTAAAGAAGGGTTTGGTGAATGCGCATATGAAACTGGTGGGTCCGGTACCTCAAAAAAGGTTAAGACCACTGATTTAGACAAACCACCATTCCACAGATGCAATTTACACTCAAGCCCAGACAGCCATGCAAAAACATGCCAGTGAACTCAAGAGAATATTAAGAGAAAGAGTGTTAGCTCAGGGCAGGTCACTTTCATTGCTTAGAGAAAAGGGGAAAATGGGTGGGCCATGCATTCAGCAACAAAGATCCCATATCTGCAGTGTGCAGTGTAATGTGCCAGGTAAGTGGTAGATGGAAAAAAAACCTAAGGTGGGTAGAGCAGTTCACAACCTGGCATTCAATTTCAAGAGATGTCCTCCTCAGCAAAGAGATAAAGCCTAATACAGATATACATTACTTAATGTTAGGGATATGTTCGAAGAAATGTGTCATCAATTCTGTCGTTGGGCAAACACCACAGGGTACACTTAAGCAAACCTAAATGGTGTAGCCTACTACACAACCAGGCTATATGGAATAGCCCATTGTCCCCAGGCTCTAAGCCTCTACAGCACATTATTGTACTGAATACTGTGGGTAACTGTTAGACGATGATAAGTATTTTTGTATCTAAACATATCTAAACATAGAAAAGGTACAGTAAAAATGCAGTACAAAAGATTTATAACGTGGTACAACTGTATGGGGCACTTATGAAGGGAGTTTGCAGGACTAGAAGTAGCTCTGGGTGGGTCAGTGAGTGAACATAAGTGAATGTGAAGGCCTAGGACATTACTGAGCACTACTGCAGGCTTTATTAGCACTATACACTAAGGCTACACTACATTTGTTAGAAACATTTTTCTTTCCTCAAAAATAAATTAACGTTAGCTTCCTCTAATACCTTTCTAGTTTATAAGTTTTTAAATATTTTTAACTTTTCCACTCTTTTGTAATAACACAGCATAGAACACAAATACATTGTACAGCTATGCAAAAATCTTTCTTTTATATCTTTATTCTATATTAATAACTGTAAGAAATGCATTGTGCTACAAAGTTATGAGAACTACAATGTCACTAGGCAATAAGAATTTTACAGCTGCATTATATCCTGTGGGACCACCGTGGTATATACAGTCGGTCTGTCATTAACCAAATCATTGCTATGTGGCGCATGGTGTACTGAGGTTGAGAAATATAAAGGGATACTACAATATAAGTAAGAAGTAATCAGTAGACCTAATAAGCATAATAAAATTGTAAAAACTTCATGCTCTTACAAAAGATAGAGAGTTCATGTTCAGATGATCAAAAGTGACTTTATGGAAACAGTTAAATTTGATCTGGAGTTTACAGGTAAATTGAGAGAAAAGTCTAGAAAGATAGGTAGCTCAAAACTAGATAATAAAAAGCCATGAATACTAAGTATATAATTTAAATGTTGTCTTCTAAGAAACAGGGAATTATAAGAATTTTTTATAATACAGCAATGAACTGATCATAACTCTGAGGACCTAAAACTGGCAGAGGTATGGGGCACACCGGCAACAGAAGGTCTGGATAAAAGCAACAAAATGAGGCTCTCGTGAGAGCGGACTCAGGAAGTACTCGGAAAATAAAAATGACAGATTTGGCAATGGGTTACATGGAAGAAATTATTGAAAGAAGGGAAATTAAAAATATATGAGGACTCAAAATCCACTGATAGGAAAAATAGTACCATAACAAAAATAAAGACTAGAAATATAAGGATTGGAATTAGCCAGGACGAATCAGGAAGTCCAATGATGATGATGAAATTTGTTTGTATACGTCAAGTTTGAGGTATTGGCAAAACACTCAGCTGGGTTCATACAGCAGGCTCTTAGCTGGAAGAAGGGATAAGTCAGTAATACCAAATGCTATAGAAGAATAAAGGAGAATAAAGAAACATAAAAATGTATTTGACTCGATAATAAGGAAACCTGATAGTTCACTGAATTTATTTCCATTCTTCCTCCTGCTGGGCACATGGTGGGTTTGTACTTTCTCAACTAACCCCTTTAAGTTAGATGGAGCAATGTGAGTACCTGGATAAGCCAATGAATTTGAGTAAAAGTGACAGGTCACATTCTGAGGCCAGAAAATATAATCTGCTAGGGCTGCTAAGGCAAAACCCTATAAAATTCTTTTTCCCTTTGCCAAGGCAACCTGCAGTGTTCCAAATGTGGGCTGCTTCATCAGCCTGGACCTAGAGTGACCATGCCATGCCATCAAACAGCAGCCCCAGCCCACCAACAGTGTCAGTGTTGTCTACACAGCTGTGTAGCAGGCATGAGGGGCAAAGCTCTGCAGTTTTGTTTTGTTTTTGTTTTTTTCTTTTTTAGAGAGGACAGGAGGGGGAAAGGGAGGGAAAGAGAAAAGCATCAACTCATTGTTTTACTTAGCTGTGCCATTGATTGCTTCTCATATATGCTCTGACCAGGGCTCCAAGTGACAACCTCAGGTTCAAGCCAGCTACCCTGACACCCTGGGATGACACTCTATTCACTGCACCACTAGCCAGGACACTGCAGTTTTAAGTGGCTGAGGTTGATCCCATACTGACCAATAGAGCAGGATTTAGAAAATCAATCGAGGAAGCAGCTTCTCTAAAGTGGTGAGGAAAAGTCTGTCCTGCAAGGTGCTAAGGAGCAATAGGATGGAAAAAAAGTGAAGTATTCAGCAAGATCATTGTGTTTGTAAATATGGTCATGGAAAGACAGAAGATATTCAGCAACTTTGGAAGGAACAGAAAACAGAAATAAATTGTAAGGGCTTTTGTTGTTGTTTTAGTACAGGGAAGCAGCCCCAAGAAAGAATATGAGAGGGGAAAAGATTAATAGAATAAGAGTTCAAAAGAGTTAAAACAGAGTTAAGGTAGAAAAATTATCTCTCTTTCCTCTGAGATAGAAAAAAATGAGTAGAAGGAAGATTAGCCTTAAGAAATCTTAAGATGGGAAGAAAGCAGAAGAGCTCATGTGAGATAGCTTCAACCCATCCATAGTGTCATCTTCCCACACAATGGCTATCATGTTTTAATATTATCCAAGATATTATTGCTTCTCATTAAGTATTAAGTAATGCAAAGTCTTTCATAAAATGTATCCTCCATTTAGCACATAATGAATCATGACAATGATCTGAACACAGCACTAAGCAAGATGAGAGGTACAGGTGATTTGGGCATGCACTATAATCTCTTCAGTAAACTTACAAATATTAACATATTTTAAAAGAATTTTATTTATTTATTTTTTTACAGGGACAGAGAGAGTCAGAGTGAGGGTTATATAAGGACAGACAGACAGGAACGAAGAGAGATGAGAAGCATCAGTTTTTCATTGCAACACCTTAGTTGTTCATTGATTGCTTTCTCACATGTGCCTTGACCGCGGGCCTTCAGCAGACCGAGCAACCCCCTTGCTGGAGCCAGCGACCCTGGGTCCAAACTGGTGAGCTTTTGCTCAAGCCAGATGGGCCCGCGCTCAAGCTGGCGACCTAGAGGTCTCGAACCTGGGTCTTCCGCATCCCAGTCCGACACTCTATCCACTGCGCCACTGCCTGGTCAGGCTAATATATTTTAAATTAGTGCAGAGCAGAAAACTGTATATAACCCAGTGTTAAGTTTTAAAGTATAGAGAGAAAATGATTATTCAGATCTAAGAAAGTCAAAAAAAATCTTTAAAGCAGAACTTGAAGGTATTTAAGTTTTGAACATAGACATAGGAAAATGAAGGAACTGCTAGTAATTACAATGGCCCTGGCCAAGCAAGCAGTCCAAAGTGAGCTTGGCATACTCTTAAAATGGAAAGAATGACCTGTCTAGGGTAGGGTATGTGTATATGTGTTCAGTCAGAATTCTTAGCTGTGTACATTAGAAAACAACTTTTTTAAGGATTTAGGTAGCTCACACAAACTTCATGAGAAACATAGAGACAAGTTTAGAGATTAAGCAGCCAGAATCAATGACCAAAATTGAAAAGCAAGACTGGTCTAGGCAAAATAGTAATGCAAAACCAATTTAGAAGATTTTTCTTCTGTCATTGATGGGCACCGACCCCTTAGTTTGTATTGCTGAGCCCAGATGCTGTTGTGGATGCCTCCAGAAACTGGACAGGTATTGCCACTGCTGCTACCTATCCTTGTGTGTTCTGCAAGGGCCCTGTTGCCCTGCACGACTTTCTTATGGCTCTAAGTCTGAGAGAAGTATATCCAAAGGAGAGGGCCTAAATCATGTGCTACGACAACTGACGGCACTACAAGGAAGGCGGAGAAGTGATTATCAGGTATCTGCTGCCTCTACAGCAGGGGTGTGGCTCGACTTCACAACACAGGGAATTCCCCATATATAAGAACAGAGTGACATTGTTGGTGGCCAAACATCTATTACAATATCTATGGCAAATAGAAATCTGACCAAAATAATCATCAGAGGGCAGAAGAAATAAATATAGAAGACTTGAAATCCTGACTGAGGAATTTGGCTTCCTTCTGAAAGAAAATCGGAAATAGAGTAGGTAATTTATAAAGCTTGGTGAATAAACAAATGATTACAGCAGTAGGACTAGATGGATTGGGAAATGGATGGAAAGGGTTAGAGACTGCCATGTTAGGCTGCAGCAGAAACCCAGCACAAGAGAATGACTGTGGACAAGCCCACCGGGGTTGAGGACGACAGAGATGCAGAGACCTGACTCTGGAGACCAGGTTCAGTGACGCAGATCCGCTTTATTCAGGAAGCAAGCTAGTTTATATACATGGGTTCAGCCTATAGGGTGTTACAGCGTGTTCTTCAAAGCCAATGGCTGAAAAGGTCAGGGAGCTGCCTGGTTGGCGCTGAGTCACTTTCTTACAGCGGGTGAGCTCCCTTCCAGATGTGCCTAGGAGGGTTTCCAGTGCTGGAGTGTTCTCACAGCATTGCATCAGCCATAGCTGTTAGGAATGCGCTCTGCGGCTCTACCTACAAATGACCCCTTGGACCAAGGGTGTAGAACTGAAACAGAGAGAGAAGCACCTACATGAAAAATATGTTGAAGAAAAGATTCATAGACCTTAGTTACTGACTGACTAAGTACAATTACTAACAGGGTAAACTGTCTCCAAAAATTTCAGCATAGATCACTAAGGAGATTTATATCAAAGCCGATATGGGTGAATTTTCATCCTGAAGACTTTAAACTCTCTTCTGCCAATGTCCAATCAGTTATTAAGACTATCCAGTGAGTTTTCCATTGGAATTTTAGTTTTCAGTTCTATAATTTCCATTTGGCTCTCCTGTGCTGTTTACATCTCTCTGCTGAAATTTTCTATCTGCTCTCACTGAGATATTGTTTCCCTTTTATTCTTTGAACATATTCATAATGGTGAGTTTAAAGTCTTTGCTAACTTCCATACATGGGAGTTGGCTTTTATTAAACTTTCTCTTAATCATGGACCACATTCTCATGGGTTTTTTGAAAGTTTATAATAACTATTTTTGACCCTGGGTATTATGGATGTATCATTGTAAAGACTGAATTCTATCTTCCTTTGAAGAGCTGCCTTGTCTCACAGGCAGCTCAATTACTTTATCAATAATTACCTTGAAACTTGTATGCAAACCCATGTGCTTGGCTTTATGATTCATTAGGGAGGACCTGTGGAAAGCACAGGGTGTTCTCCAAGCCCCTCCAACTTGGCAAAAGTCAACTTCTAAACTCTCTCTTGACGATTTCATTAAGGCTTGGTCTTTGGCTTCACTATGCCAGGTATGCTGTAAGCTTTACTTCAGGATATGGTCTGTAGAGGTATTTCTGGTATCCTAGCTGGAAGCTGGACTTTAACAAATATTGATGATATGCTAATGCATTTCTTACTATGGTTAGGCTGGAACTCCAATGTCTCCAATACTGCTCACCCTTTAGAATCTTTGCTGTACCCTCAAACCTCAGCTCTCTGGAGAGCCTTGAGGAATCTCACCCTGCACATATACAGCCAAGATTGGTGAGAAATGCCCATACAGACTTCTGAGTTTCCCCCTCTACAGAGCTTTTTCCTCTCCAGTGCTCACATATTCCAACTGCTTCTACTGTCTTGAACTCGAATCTCTGTCTATTCAGCAAAGCATAACCAGTATCAATTCCAGCAACCTGTACTATGATTACAAAATGTTTCCCAGGCAGACAGCTAGGTCAATCCTGGGACTCAGTTCATGAGTTTCCCTTCTTTCACAGAGCACAGTCTTGGACTGCCTGTTGTCCAAACCTGAAAAGCATTGCCACATATATCTTGTCCAGTCTCGTGGTTATTTATGGCATGATATATGCCTTGTACCAGTAACTGTATCATAGCCAGAGGCAGGAGAATAAAGACACTAACCATAAGGGGATGCTGAAACAACAAAGTGGAAATTCAATCGACTTCTGACATCTGCTTTGGGTCAGCCCCTTATTATGAGGCCAGTTATCTACATCCATTCTTCAGGAAGACCATAAGTGCAGGCTTCAGCCAAGCCCCTCTCAGACTGCTTGTCAGTTTGACATTTAACCTCTCTTCTTAATCCTTCAAATTCATTCTTATAGGATGGGATGGGGGTGGGGAGTTTTCTCCCTACTCTCCTTAGCTGTGAATTTTTGCTGCCCTTGAAGCTAAGATCTGTTATATTGACTGAATTTTAAGGAGAAATGTTTTCTCTTCCCTCTACTTCTTTCTGGCTTCTCTACATAGGAAGAAACATTGTGTAATAATATAGACTGAGAGAGGACCACAAGGCACATTTCAAATTCATATTTACTAATAAAATTGAGCCCACGGTAAAAAAGTGACTCCCACCTTTCTGACTGACTCCCACAAACTTCAGCAATGCCCTGGCTTAAGCTGCTGCTCATTTTAGGGACTTACTAAGACCCTTTCCTTTAAGTATGAAGCTCAGCTCTTGATTTTCACACTTCCTTAGTCTTATCAAACCTGACTCCACATAAGAGAATTCTTCTACTAGCTCCAGCCCTATGGGACATACAACAACATTGATTCCTTCTCCGTAATGCCTTTCTTTTTAATTTTATTTAGACACTTAATTTTAATGGGGTAATATTTGTCAATTACAATGGGGAACAAAGATTTTGTTACATCCACAAAAACACTTGTTCTTACCAAACTCGAGTGTGCTGATCTCAATTCTGACATTAGGTTTTCTCTGTAAGCTACAGTATTTTTGCAATTCAAGATTTTAGGTTTTCATCTTATTGTGAAATTTTCAATTTAGTTTAACATAATGAAGTAGAATGTCTACTTGGGCATCACGCTTGTGAAAATATAATAATTTATATAATGCAGTAAATACACTAAAAGATATGAATGCATCAGATTTTCTCCAAATTTCAAAATAGAATATATTAAAACATTTATTTTAATCATAAAATTTGAACAAAACTTATTTGAATTCTTTTCAGGCAAAATTTTGCATTCATAGCTCTTGCATTTGTGTACTTGTTGAAGACAATCTCAATTTATGCTCCAGCAGTAGTCTGCTCATCACTAACAGCTGCAAGATTTTCGGGAAACTTATCAAGGTGACTGTTCAGGAAGTAAATCTTAATGCTCATATTACATTCAATGTTGCAGAAAGCCAACAGCATCCTTTGAACCAGAAGTTCATAGTTTTCTGCTTTTTTGTTGCCAAGGAAGGTCTTTGTAACTGCCACAAAAGACTGTCATGCTGCTTTCAACTCCTTATTCATCTTCCTGGCAAATTCTTCATCACGTATGAGGGTTCGAATTTGAGGCCCTTCCAATACACCTGCTTTTATCTTCTCGAAAGACAAGGCAGAAAAAGCAGAAATAATATGTTGAAAGCATTTACTTTCTCTATTCAAAGCCTGAACAAACTGCTTCATTAAGCCAAGCTTGATGTGAAGTGGGGGAAAAATGATCCTGTCTCGATTAACTACAGGTTCATTCATTGTGATATTTTGCATCCCTACTTCCAGAGCTTCACATTTTGGCCACTCCTTTTGTGTCCAGTGTTTCTCCCGAGCACGGCTGTCCCACAAACACAGAAAGCAAGGATATTTTGTGAAACCTTTCTGTTGTCCTAGCAAGAAATTGACCATTTTAAGATCCACACAAATGATCCAATTATGTTCCTCAGATTTCAGAAAGTCCAGGACAATTTTATGTCATTATAATCTTCTCACAAATGAGTTGAATAACCAATTGGAACTGCTGCATGAACATTACCGTTGTGTACAAGAACACATTTCAGACTCTGTTTAGAGATTTCAAGAAATTGCCGCCTTTCTGTTGGACTGTAAGTGGTAACACCTAGCTGGCTTACAAGACTACTGATATCAGTAAACAAAGTGTTTGTCTTTGGAAAAAAGTCCAAAAAAATTTGTTCACGCTTTCTGAACTGGGATACTTTAGATGACCAGTGAAGTACATTCTTTTCTAGAAGGCTGGAGGCTAATAACTCAGCAGCTTTTTTTGATAGGCCTAAATCTCTTACTATGTCATTCAATTCGGGTTGGCTAAACTGCTGAGGGTTTAATGACTGCTTGGCATCAGAAGAAGACCCTTCAGATTCTACAACCATTTCCTCATGCATCGTATCAAAATACATTTGATCACCATGTTCACTTTCTTCATCCTTAGAAGCAATGAAACCATTGAAAACTGGAAATGGGAGTGTCTCATAGTGTGGGATACGTCGTATTGCTAAAGAAATATTAAGATATGCGATCATATGCTGTTTTTTCTTGCCGATGCCCTTCAAATGGATCAGACAGAAATAACAGTCACTGCTGTGGTCCTGAGGTTCATGCCAAACCATGGGACTACTAAAAGGCATTCCTTTGCGTTTTCATTTTGTTCAGTCACAAAGCATTTCATCACAATTATGACACACAATATGAAGAGCCCAATTCTTGTCTTGATCGCCAAGGGGAACTTGAAAATGGGCAATATATGCACGTGTCACAAATGATGAAATATTGCACCTTTGACGGTGAAGTGCGCAACAGCCACATATATAACAGAAGGTGTTGGGACTATTCTTACAATTATGCCTACTCGAAGAAGCCATGATTCAATCTCAAAACAAAATAAGTGGGTGTTTTGTATCAGATAATAATTTTTTACATTTAAAAACAACTAGAATTATGTAAAAGTGATGTTTGTAAAACATTAATTGCTGTGTGGTTATGTTCAATCCAAGAGTTGTTGCCCTTTAACTCCAATGTAAAAATCAATGTATGCCATCAACTGTCACAGAAATAAATTAAAATTGCATAGAAACAAGAGAATGCACTAGAAAACGAATTTCAGATTTGGAATCAGCAATGTAGAATTATATAGAAACAGTTCTGAAACCTCATGCAATAGATAAAGAAAATAAAATTGTTCCCCAGTGTTATAGTACATGGATTCAGAGAAAACATCTCCAAATCATTTTGACATTTGGTTATGTTGTACACCCATCACCCAAAGTCAAATTGTCCTCCATTACCTCTTATTTGGTTTCCTTTATGCCCCTCATCTTCTCCCACTTCTTCCTTTTCCTCCCTTTCCCTCTCCCTGGTAACCACCAGACTCTTGTCCATGTCCATGAGTCTCAATTTTGTGTTCCACCTAGGTATGGAATCATACAGTTCTTAATTTTTTCTGATTTACTTATTTCACTCAGTATACTGTTATCAAGGTCCATCCACGTTGTTGTAAATGATCCAATGTCATCATTTCTTATGGCTGGGTAGTATTCCATAGTATGTATGTACCACATCTTCTTTATCCAATCATCTATTGAAGAGCTTTTTGGTCTTTTCCATGTCTTGGCCACTGTGAGCAATGCTACAATGAACATGGGGCTGCATGTGTCTTTGTGTAGTAATGTTTTTTGAGTTTTGGGGGTATATACCCAGTAGAGGGGTTGCTGGGTCATATGGTAGTTTTATTCTTAATTTTTTGAGGAACCATCATACTTTCTTCCATAATGGTTGTACTACTTTACATTCCCACCAACAGTGAATGAGGGTTTCTATTTCTCCACAGCTTCTCCAACAATTGTTATTACCTGTCTTGTTGATAATAGCTAATCTAACAGGTGTGAGTTGGCATCTCATTGTACTTTTTTGATTTGCATTTCTCTAATAGCTAATAAAGATGAGCATCTTTTCATTTTCATATATCTTCCTGGGAGAAGTGTCTGTTCATGTCCTCTTCCCATTTTTTTATTGGATTGTTTGTTTGTTTGTTGTTGAGTTTTGTGAGTTTTCTGTATATTTTGGATATTAGGCTCTTACCTGTGCTGTTACTGAATATACACAATTAGTATAACAAAGAAAAATACCATTTTTATAAAACAAGCTTTATTTCATACTCATGTTTATATGCTGATTAAAGCGCAATATAATTATGTTATACCAAAAACTAGTGATCAATTCCCACATGAACTAGTTTGTTTAACTTTGTTTGACCTCATCTTGGCTAACCTTCTAACTCACCTAGCTCTCTATCCAAGTGGAACCTAAAGAGAGAACATAACTATTAATGAAACTACAGAATATTTAGTGATACAACAGCGTAAGACTCAAGCTGAACTGGTGATCACAAGCATCATTTTTATGTATCAAGAATAGCATTATCAATACATACATTATCAATAGAAGATTTCTTAAAACCAAAGAAATATCTTTCTTGGTGGGGAGACACATAGGTGAAAAAGTTAAATATTGGAAGAAAGCACAATATAAATGTTTTATCCTCAGAACACTCAGGTCAATAATTATACATTATGCATTATTATTAGCATCATAAAAAATTTAGTCAGCAAATATTATAAGAAACACATTATGCCTGTTACCACAATAGAAAATAGACAGTGAACAACCTCAAGAAATTTACAAAGTAGTTAAGAAAACAAAATTCATTCACATCAAAATATTGCCAACAATACAAAACAATCTACCGTATTTCCCCATGTACAGACACTCCTATGTATAAGACTCACCTTAATTTTGGGGCCCCATATTTGAAAAAAAAATGTATGTACATAAAGTTATTGAACTCAAGTTTTATTCATCATAAAATTCATACAATTTCTCATCACTGTCAAAACTCCCATCCAGCCTGACCAGGTGGTGGTGCAGTGGATATAACATCGGACTGGGATGTGGAGGACCCAGGTTTGAGACCCCGAGGTCGCAGTTTGAGCACGGGCCCATCTGGCTTGAGCAAAAGCTTGTCTACTTGGACCCAAGGTCACTGGCTCGAGCAACAGGTTACTCGATCTGCTGAAGGCCTGCGGTCAAGGCACATACAAGAAAGCAATCAAAGAACTAAGGTGTTGCAAAAAAAAACTGATGATTGATGCTTCTCATCTCTCTCTGTTCCTGTCTGTCTGTCCCTATCTATCCCTCTCTCTGACCCTCTCTCTGATCCTGAAAAAAAAAACACCTCCCATCCATTAGCTTGTCCTCATTTGTGTCTGATAAGGAATCACTGTCTTCATATACTGCCTCGTCCTCAGTTCCATCTATGGCATTTGAAATGCTACACTTCTTAAATGACTTGACAACAATCTCAATCTTGATATTATCCCAGGATCTTTTCACCCAGGTAAAACTGCTCCTATAGTTGGTTTTTTCACTCTTCCTGCTGGTGTGAAATTGTCCCCAGAAGACTTCATCCATTGGTTCCATTCGTCTCTCATGGCAGCTTTGAAGGGCTTACTAATGCTGACATCAAGTGGTTGGAGCTTGGATGTCAAGCCTCCAGATATGACGGCAAGTTTTGTTTTTTGCTCTGCAGCAATCTTCTTCATGTTTTTTTGTTATGTATGCCCTGAATTGATCAAGCACCAATAGGGGAGGTTTGCATAAGAACCCACCTGGTCTCCTTCTTCAAACTTTCTCAAATGAGATCTTCATTTCATCCTGATCCATCCAACCCTTGTCATGAATGTAAACAATCACTCCTCCAGGAACGTCTTCTTTGGGCATTGTTCTGCATTTGAAAATCAGCATAGGAGACAGCTTGCTTCCATCGACACAACAAGCTAGAACAACTGTATAATGGCTCTTTCCATGTCCACTTGTCTTCACAGTTAGTTTTCACACCCTTCTTATCAACACTTCCGTTATTTGGGACATCAAATTGAAGGGAAACTTCATCCATATTTGAAATCTGTCTCAACTCAAACTGATGTCTTCTGACATTGAATGACAAAAGGATAAAATTCAAGGACCTTATTTCTGCTCATACATGTCAGGCATCTTTGGGGCAAGTCTGGTGCATATACACATGCTTAGTCCATTCCATTTCATGAACCTGAAGCACCAATTGTGTTCTCCTTTGAAATCAGTAACTTTTTTTTCATCATCAATTCTTCTTGCCTCATGCTGAATCATCTCTGTGGACACAGGAATTCCAATTGCCCTTTGCTCCTCAATCTGTATCTTCAATTCCCTTTCTAAATCAGGCCATTTTGCTGACTTGCCTCTCATGATCTTCTTCTGTCATGGTGTTTTCAGTAAGGTTTCTTCTTCCTGTAGCTAGTCTCAGATTGACTTCTCAGTTGGAGGAGAACCAAACTTATGTTCAGCAGCACAATTTACATTCACTTTTACAAACTGGATCATTTTTAACTTGAATTCAGCACTGTATGAAAATCTTTTCTGAGCCATTTATGGGCAGAATGTAGCAAAATGTAACTTATCATAATATACCAATAACAAGCGTGAAACAATAAGTGCAAAGATAACAAGCACAAAAAAGCTGGAAATGCAAGTTAAAAAATCTACAACCACTGTATAAGATGCACCCAGTTTTTATACCCCACATTTTTGACAAAGGGTGTGTCTTATACATGGGAGAATACAGTACAAGAAGTATTCCAAAACACTGGCATAGGAGATATGGCATGAAAAGTTCAATGTGTCTTGAATTTTACAGTTTAAATAAGATTTGTTAGATTGAAACGTATAAAACTGTCATTTTTGTAGGTCAAAGAAAAAATTTTCATATGGTGCAACTTAAGTAAGTCTCTTCTATGTATGAAAACAAAGTATGGATTCTGTAGCAATGGGCCACATTGAGAGCAGAAATCTATGAATAAGGTTTCAATGCTGGTACAAAATAGGCTATTTATTAGCACTTTTGCTAAGTTAAATAAATAACTGGAAACTTTCTGGTTTTAGTTATTTATTTAAAAAGAAAACAAATGCATGAAAGATCACCAAAGAGGCGATCTTTGAGTCAGGAGCTACTTATCTGCTGTCTCATTTAAATTTCACTATAATCCTGTGAGACACATAGTTCCTCATTTTTCACATGTGGAAACTGATGGCTAAAAAAGAATCTTGCCAGTTTGTGCAGCAAGAAAGAGTGGAGCTGGATGCATACCCAGGTATTTGATACCATCACTGACTTTTCCCTGCCCCAGTGTACCTTTTTGAAAAAAAGCCAATCTTTGCCTCCTTGTAAAAATCATTAAGTAATAGATAGATATTTTAAGACATCTGTCATCTATGCATGATACAGCAATGCAAATGTTTCTTAATTTAGCTCACTCAAAATCCTATACATTCATAGGAATGACAATTTTCATATCTATTTAGTACTTTGGATTATTCCTTAGAGAACAGAACAGAGTAAGATAAGCATTATAGTTTTCTTACATGCTGAAAAAAAGATCAAGACTGAGACTAATTTTGCTTCAAAATTTTTCTTGAAGAATTCTCAAGAAGTTTCCAGCTAGGTTTTCTTTCCATGAGACATCTATCTAGAAAAATAGTACTGCCCTCTACAACCCTTGAGATGCTCTTGATTGCAGTATTAGAGAAACAAGAGGAGGATTCTAAAGACTCCAAAACTAGTCCACTAAAATCAGGGTTCATTATGCACAAGGCTGATATGTGTTCCTATGCTTTAAATTATTTTATCATTTTTAACTGTCTTCTAATTAATTATGACAAATTATATTTTTCTTGAGTTATATTTTCAATTCAGCTTGAAGGCACAGAACATTTAGAACTTTTCTTTTTTAAAAATTAAGTTTCTTTTATGTTGGTCTTCTAATTATTTCCAGAAATCTAATGTTTTTGAAAAAACAAAAACAATAAACCTCATATCAAACTCTAACCAGGAATACATATGCCATATTACTGATTTAGTAATGTTAGTCTGACTGGCCATAAAATAGAGCTAAGTAAGAATGTACTAAGTTTATGAGAATTTTTGTAAAATGATAAAACCAGTTTGTTGCTCTTATAACCATGATTTAATATCACCAGTTTAGTCATCACAGGTATGTATTCTGTAACAAATCAATAGTATATAATCAATCCTGTGCTTTCACCTCTGGCGAAATTCTCATTATAGTTAAAAGGCCTGTTCCACTCCAACTGATGCACATCAAGGATTAACAAGCAAGAATAAGCCTAAGCAAGAGCTACATCTCAGGCCCAAAGCCCTTCTTCTCCTCACTGCCACCACCTTCAGGCTTATAGTTCTGGTTCTCACTCAAGACCAAAAGGACAACCTGACTAAGGGAATATGTGGAGACCTGTTAAAAAGAACAAAAGCCCTAGTTTGTAAGTTACCTGCTAGCTTCAGTTTCTATAACAACCAAGGAAACAGACTCGACTTTCAGATACGCCAGCTCCAAAAGATGCACTGACCTTCAACCAGTTATCTGAACACAGTGGACTGGCTTGCACTAACCCCCCTCACCAAAGAACTCTCAACCCCCTCTTTTTGATTCCTTTGTTTTATTTTTGGTTATTCCCCCTCCTTCTCCCTTTTTATAAAAACCCCACTGGCACCAAAAAGAGGGAGACAGATTTTTCTAGGACAAAAGTCCCCATCCTCGCAGGTGGCCAGTATTTGAATAAACTTCTTTCCTTCTCATCAGCATCTGTGTCACGTGATTGGCTTTCATTGCGAAAGGCAGCCGGAACTGCAGTTCACTTTTCCAGTTACAAAAGATCTGTTTCTTAATAAGTTTTCAGACCTTGGAAACCTATTCTTTAAAAAATAATACTGGAAAATGTATAGCTTAGTAATCTAATTTTGGTTTAAAGTACTAAAAATCAAAACTACATTTTTACCCTTGTTATAAAATAATATAAAATTACTTTCCTCTAAAGGTATAATACATCCATTTGATATCTCAGAGCAATTCAAGTATGGCACATACAGGGTAAAAATAAAAAAAAAAAACCTTGCCTCATTTTCTAAAAATGTTCTGTATATATTGATCACTATTTGACCTTGAACAGATGATTTAACCTTTCTCCACAAAAACAATTCTGAAAAAAAAAAACAAAAAAAACCAAACAATTCTGATACCACTTCTCTTCTAATACACAAATTATTGTTTCACAGCAATTGAAACATTTTAAATAATTAATGTTTCACAGAATTAAAAACTATTTTAATTGTTCATTCTGAAATGCAAATACAAACTTTTAAATATACTCATTCACGCAACATGCATGTTCTAGCAACTATCCTTTTGAAATTTGTGGCCCTGGCCAGTTGGCTCAGTGGAGAGCATCAGCCTGGTGTGTAGATGTCCCAGGGTCGATTCCTGGTCAGGACACACAGGAGAAGCAACTATTTGCATCTCTACTCCTCCCCCTCTTCTTCTCTCTCTCTCTCTCTCTCTTCCCCATAGCACAGCAATGGCACAATTGGTTTGAGCAAGTTGGCTTCAGGTGCTAAGGATGGCTCCATGGTCTCCACCTAAATCAAGCACTAAAAGAATGGCTCAGCAAGTAGCAATGGCCCCAGATGAGCAGAGCATTGCTCCCTAATGTGCTTGCTGGGTGGATCCCAGTCAGGGAACATGCAGGAATCTATCTCCCTTCCTCTCACTAAAAAAAAAAAAGAAAGAAATTTGCATTCACTGCTTCTCCTTTCTCTCCACTCATCACTCCTTAATCCAACACAATCTGGCTTAATTTTCCCATACACTTTTCTAGCACCAATAATTTGCTTATCCTCAAGCCTAAAGGACTTTACCCAGCACTCATCCTTAACTTTTCAGCCACATTTCACAGTTGATTCCTTCCCTCCTCTTTCCTTCCTCATTTGGTTTTGGTCAAAGTTGCTGTCCTTCTTCTTTTATGTTTATTTGTATCTTTTATTCCTCACCTAATATGCCAAACATACTTCAATGTTCTACCTCCTCTCGGCTGTCTGCTTTATTACATCACCCACTATTCTATCAGAGCTTCCGGTTTCACCCAAATCAAGTGATACCAAATCTGTGCCTCTAGTTTAGAATACTCTTTTGACCTCCAGATCCAAATATGTAGATGCCAATCCTATATCTACCAATACTTCCCTTTGCTCCTTCAACTCAACACATTCCTAATGAAGATCCTCTTATTTTTCCCTAGACACCAACTCCACATGATCTATTTCTATTAACAATATAACTTTCAGATCAACCTGACACAAAACTTCAAAGTTGGCTGCTGTTGTTGTTGTTTCAGAGAAAATGGGTTTATAAATACAGAGTCAGGGAAAGTGAGAGGCTTCATATAGTCCATAAGCATACCAATCAATAAATCAACAAAAATGTGTTGACTTGTAGTTTGCATTTGGTATTGAGTTACTTCTTCACCTTGGCTGCACAGTAGAATCACCAGACCCCACAATAAATGGGCCAGTTAAATCAGCCTAAAAATTATTTCTATTTTGTGTGTGTGGTAAAATTGGTATGCAAGATTTCAAATTTTTCAGGTGTACAACATAAAAATTCAATATTGTATACACTACCTAGTGTTTACCACTGTAAGTTTAATTGCCATCCATTACTACAAAATTGATTCCCTTTACCCATATTACCCTCCACCCAACCTCCTTTCCTTCAGATAACCACCAATCAGTATCTATGAGTTTGTTTTGTTTTATTTGTTTGGTCATTTTTTTAAAGACTCCACATAGAAATATAATCATATAGTATTTGTCTTTCTCTGTCTGACTTATTTTACTAAAGATTTCCTTCTTCTTTATGGCTGAGTAGTATTTCAGTGTGTGTGTGTGTGTGTGTGTGTGTGTGTGTGTGTGTGTGTGTGTACACATACCTATCTATATATCACTGCTTTTTTATTTATTCATTTAGTCAGTGAGAGGAGGGAGTTAGGAGACACAGACTCCCGCATGAACCTAAAACAGGATCCGCCGGCAAGCCCACGAGGGAGCGATGCTCTGCCCACTTTGGGCGTTGCTCCATTACACAGCAACCAAGCTTTTCTTAGCACCTGAGACAGAGGTCATGGAGCCATACTCAGCGCCTGAGGCCAACTCACTCCAATAGAGCCATGGCTGCAAGAAGGGAAGAGAGAGAGAGAGAGAAGAGGGGGAGGGGTGAAACAGATAGGCACTTCCCGTGTGTGCCTTGACTAAGAATTGAATCCAGGACATCCACATGCCAGGCCAATGCTCTACCACTGAGCCAACTGACCAGGGCCATCACATTTTTTTTATATATACCACTTCTTTTTTTAGCCATTCATCGATCAATCGGCACTTAGGTTTTTCCATATTTGGCTATTGCGAATAATGTTGCATTGAACGTAAGGATGCATATATCTTTTCGATTTATTGTTTTTGTATTCTTTGGATAAATACCCAGAAGTGGTATGGCTGTGTCATATGGTAGTTTAGTGTTAATTTTTTGAGAACTCTCCATTCAGTTTTCAATAGTGGCTATACCAGTTGAGAGGATCACATGATTTTTATCATTTATTTTGTTAATCTCATGTGTCATGTTAATTGATTTGTAGATTTATAACTATCCTCACATCCTTAGGATAAATCCCACTTGATAATGGTGTTTGATCTTTTCAATGTATTGTTGAATTCAGCTTGCTAATACTTTGTGGGGGATTTTTGCATTTTTGTTCATCAGTGATATAGGCCTATAATTTTCTTTCTTGTGAATCCTTGTTTGGTTTTGGTAGATTTTGGAGGCATTCCCTCTTCTCCAATATTTTGAAATAGTTTGAGAAGAACATGTATTAAATTATCTTTGAATGTTGGTAGAATTCACCAGTGAAGCCATCCAGTGCTGAATTTCTGTTTGCTGGGTGGTTTTTAATTAATGATTCAATCTCCTTACTAATAATTGCTCTACTCAAATTTAATATTTTTTTATGGTTCAGTCTTGGAAGATGTTTATAGGAATTTATCTAGTTCTTCTAGGTCAGTGATGGGCAATCTTTTGAGCTTGGTGTGTCAAAATTCGCCAAAAAAGTGAGCATAACTTGGGTGGTGTGTCACTTTGAGAAAAGAAAACATAATTTCGCGATATTTATAGTTTAAATAACAAAAATCTTTTGGCCTAGAGACCTCTGGCACGGTGTCTACACTACATCAAATGTTTTATCCTCCACTACTGCACCATGCAGTAGCGGAGGATGAAACATCCTTCTCAGCATGCGGCCCCACACTTCTCTGATATGCGGCTGCATGCAGCCGTGTGTCATCAAAAATGGCTATGCGTGTCAGTGCTGACACGCGTGTCATAGGTTCATCATCACGGTTCTAGGTTGTCCAATTTGTTGCCATATAATTGTTCACAGTAGTGTCTTATGATCTTTTCATTTCTGTGATAAGTTGTAATTTCTATTTCACTTCTGATTTTATTTAAAATAAAACAGTCCTCCGTTTTTGGTGAGTTTGTTGATTTCATTTATGCTCTCAAAGAACCAGTTCTTGGTTTCATTGAGCTTTTTAATTTTTTTTAGTCTCTATTGCATTAATTTCTGATCTGATCTTTATTCTACTAACTTTGGGGTTTGTTCTTCTTTTTCTAGTTCTTTTAGGTAGAGATAGATTGTTTCATATTTTTTTATTTCTTGAGGTAGGCCTGGACCACTATAAAAGTGCCTCTTATAACTACTTTTGCTGTATACCATAGATTTTGGAATGTTACAGTTCCATTTTTATTTAATCTTGAAGTAGTTTTTTATTTCCCCCTTAATTTCTTCATTGACCTATTGATTGCTCAGTAGTACATTGTTTGGTCTCACATATTTGTGATATTCCAATTTTCTTTTTGTAATTGATTTCAGTTTCATACTACTGTGGTTTCAGAAGATACTTGATATACTTTCAATCTTAAATTTATTGAGACTTGTTTGTAGCCTAACATTAAATCTATTCCAGAGAATGTTTCATGTCTCCTTGGGAAGATTGCATATTCTGTTGTCTGTGGATAAAATGTATTCTATATTTATTAGGTTCATCTGATATAATTTGTCACTCAAGGTTGTTGTTTCCTTACTGATTTACTCTCTGAATGATCTATTGATTGAATTTATTCCACCTATTATTATGTTGTCAACTTTATCATTTGGTCCCTTAATATTTGCTTTATGTATTTTGGAACTCCTATGTTGGGTGCATATATTTATAAATGTTTTTGTCATCTTGCTGTATTGACCACTTTATCATTATGTAATGCCCTTCTATGTCTCTTATTGCAGTCTTTGTTTTAAAGTTTTTGTTGACTGATCTGAGTATAGCTACACCAGCTTTCTTTTTATTTTCATTTACATAAAATATTATATTTCATTCCTTCACTTTCAGTTTGTGTGTCCATACTTGTGAAGTGAATCTCTCATAGGTGGTTTTATATATCCTATTATTAGTCCATTAATTTAGTCCATTTACACTTAAAGAAATTATTTATAGTATATACTCATTGCCATTTTGTTCATTGTTTTCTGGATATTTTGTGTAGTTCCTCTCTATTTATTTATTCTTCTCTTTGTTTTATATGGTTTGATGACTTTTTTTAGTGTTATGTTTAGATTCCTTTCTAATTTTCTTTTATGTCACTATTTTCTTTGTCCGTAAGGTTTACATATAACGTTCTATGTACATAACGGTCTTTTTAGGTTGATCACAATTTAAATTAAATACAATTCAAATATCAACATTTTTACTCTACTTACCCCTAATATTTTGTTTTTGATATCACATTTTACATCTCTTTATGTATCTCCTTAACTAATTTTGTTGTTGACAGAGAGAAAGACAGAGAAAGGGAAAAAAAGGGACAGACAGACAGGAAGAAAGAGAGATGAGAAGCATCAATTCTTCATTGAGGCACCTTAGTCTCCTTAGTTGCTCATTGATTGCTCGCTCACATATGCCTTGACCAGGGGGCTTCAGCAGAGTGAGTGACCCCTTGCTCGAGCCAGCGACCATGAGCTCAAGTCAGTGACCTTGGGCTTCAAACCAGCAACCTTTGAGTTCATGCCAGAGACCATGGGGTCATGTCTATGATCCCACTCTCAAGCCAGAAACCCTGTGCTCAAGCTGGTAAGCCTGCACTCAAGCCAAGTGAGCCTGCGCTCAAGCTGGCAACCTAGAGGTTTCAGACCTGAGTTCTTTGTATGCCACTCCAAAACTCTATTCACTGTGCCACCATTGGACAGGCTTCTTAACTAATTATTAAAATTTCTTAACTATTATTTAATTTTTCTACTTCTTCTTTTGACATTCATACTAGTGTTGTAAGTGGTTAATCCACTACTTATATTATATATTTACTTTACCAGTAAGACTACTTTCATAAGTTTTCTCATTAATAACACTGGGGAACAAAATTTTTGTTGCATTCACAAAAACACTTATTCTTACCTAATTCAAGTGTGCTAATCTCAATTCTGACATTAGTTTTTCTCTGTAAGCTACAGTTTTTTTGCAATTCAAGATTTTAGCTTTTCAACTTATTGTAAAATTTCCAACATTTAATTTAACATAATGAAGTAGAAAGTCTTCTTGGGTATCATCCTTGTGAAAATATAATAATTTATATAATGCAGTAAATACACTAATACACTAAAAGATATGATTGCATCAGAATTTGTCTACAATTTCAAAATAGAATATATTAAGACATTTATTTTAATCATAAAATGTGCGCAAAACTTATTTAAATTCTATTCAGGCAAAAAATTTGCGTTTGTAGCTCTTACATTTGTGTACTTGTTGAGGACAATCTCGTTTGATGCTCCAGCAGTAGTCTGCCATCATAAATTCCATCACCCCTGATAATGCTCTTCCATCGTCTTCAGATCTTGATGAAAGTGTTCTCAATCTTAATGCTCATGTTACATTTAATATTACAAAAAAGCCAACAGCATCCTTTGAACCAGAAGTTCATAGTTTTCTGCTTTTTTGTTGCCAAGAAAGTTCTTTGTAACTGCCACAAAAGACTGCCCTGCTGCTTTTTCCTCCTTATACATCTTCCTGGAAAATTCTTTGTCACGTATGAAGGTTTGAATTTGAGGTCAATCAAATACACCTGCTTTTATCTTCTCGAAAGACAAGGCAGAAAAAGCAGAAATATGTTGAAAGCATTCACTTTCTCTAATTAAAGCCTGAACTAATTGTTTCATTAAGCCAACTTTGATGTGAAGTGGGGAAAAAATGATCCTGTCTCAATTAGCTAAAGGTTCATTCACAATATTTTGCATCCCTACCTCCAAAGCTTCACATTTCGGTCACTTCTTCTGTGTCCAGTGTTTCTCCTGAGCTCAGCTGTTCCACAAACACAGAAAGCAAGGATACTTTGTGAAACCTCTCAGTTGTTCTAGCAGGAAATTGACCATTTTAAGATCCACACAAATGATCCAGTTATGCTCCTCATACTTCAGAAAGTTGAGGACAATTTTTATGTCATTATAATCGTCTCACAGATGAGTTGAATAACCAATTGAAACTGCTGCAAAAACATTACCGTTGTGTAGGAGAACACATTTCAGACTCCATTTAGAGCTGTCAAGAAATAGCCACCATTCTGTTGGACTGTAAGTGGTAACACCTAGCTGACTGAGAAGACTACTGATATCATGAGAGTAAACAAAGTGTTTGTCTTCAGAAAAAAACTGCACAAATATTTGTTCAGGCTTTCTGAAATGGGATACTTTAACTGACTGAAGTACATTCTTTTCTTGAAGCCTGGAGGCTAATAACTCAGCTGCTTTCTTTTATGGGCTTAAATCTCTTACTAAGTCACTCAGTCAAGGTTGGCTAAGCTGCTGAGGAGTTATTGACTGCTTGGCATCAGAAGAAGACCCTTCAGATTCTACAACCATTTCCTCATGCATCTTATCAAAATACACAAATAACAGTCACTGCTGTGGTCCTTAGGTACACGCCAAACCATGAGAATACCAAAAGGCATTCCTTTGCGTTTTCCCTTTTTCCAGTCATAAAACATTTCCTCACAATTACGACACACAATATCAAGAGCCCAATTCTTCTCTTGATCTCTAAGGGGAACTGGAAAATAGGCAATATATGCACGTGTCACAAATGACGAAATATTGTGCTTTTGACGGTGAAGTGTCTAACAGCCACATATATAACAGAAGTTGTAGGGACTATTCTTACATTTACACCTACTCAAAGAAGACATGATTGAATCTTAAAACAACTAGAATTATGTAAAAATGATGTTTGTAAAACATTAATTGCCTTGTGGCTATGTTCAATTCAAGAGTCATTGCCTTTTATCTCCAATTTAAAAATCAATGCATGCCATTAACTGTAACAAAAATAAATTAAAATTGCATAGAAACTAGAGCATGCACCAGAAAACAGACTTCACATTTGGAATTACGGAAGCAGAAATATATAGAAACAGTTCTAAAACCTCATGCAGCAGAAAAATGAAAAAGAATATTTTCAGTGTATTAGTGCTATTTTTTTTCAGCTTATAGAAGTCCCTTTAACATTTTTTTGTACAGCTACTTTAGTGGTAATGAACGCCTTTAGCTCTTGCTTGTTGGGAAAATTCTTCATCTCTCCTTCAATTGCTGAGGTAGTGTATTGTTGATTGAAATGTTTTTTACTTTCAGCATTTTGAAGATGCCATGGCACTCCCTTCTGAAAAGTCAAATTTCTGCTAAAAAATATGCTGATAGCCTAATGGTGTGTGTGTGTGTGTGTGTGTGTTCTCAAGTTTTTTAATTCATTTTAATTTATTCTGTTTACATAGATTCAAGTGTCCCACTGAATACCTCCACCCCATTGCCATGTTCTCCTAAACATCCTGCTTGCCTCCTCCACCACAACACCCTCCCCTCTTCCCTCCAGGATTTGCTTTCCCGCCCTCTATAACACTGCGATATATATATATATATATATATATATATATATGTATATATATATATATGTATATATATATAATTTCACCAATCTCTTTCCTTTCTCTTATCCCATCCTCTCATCCCCTTTCACTCTGTCAGCTTTGCCGCTAGTTCCTTTGATCGCACCTCTGTCTCTATTCCATTCCTCAGTTCACATTGTTCATTGGATTCCTCAAATGACTGAGCTCATAGAATATTTTTTTTTCTCTGCCTGGCTTATTCCACTTAGCATAATAGTTTCAAGGTTCATTCATGTTGTCACAAAAGGTTAGAATTCCTTCTTTTTCATGGCCACGTAGTATTCCATTGTGTATATGTACCACAGCTTTTTATTACACTCGTCCACTGACAGACACTTGGGCTATTTATTTCCAGATCTTGGCTATTTTAAACAATGCTGCGTTTAGGATTTATTCCTAAAAGTGAAATGGCTGGGTCAAAAGGCAATTCAATTTTAATTTTTGAGAAATCTCCATAATGTTTTCTACAGTGGCTGCATCAGTCTGCGTTCTCACCAGCAATGCAGGAGGGTTCCCTTTCCTCCACATCCTCTCCAGAACTTATTATGTGATTTTAATAAGCGCCATTCTGAAAGATGTGAGGTGATATCTCATTGTGGATTTAATTAGCATTTCACTAATGATTCGTGACATTGAACATTTTTTCATCTGCCTATTGGCCATCTCTATGTCCTCTCTGGAGAAGTGTCTATTCATTTCTTTTGCCCATTTTTTGATTGGATTGTTTATCTTCCTGGTGTTGAGTTTTAAAAGTTCTATATAAATTTTGGTTATTAACCCCTTATCAGATGTATTGGTGAATATGTTCTCCCATTGCATGGTTTGTCTTTTTATTTTGTTCATATTGTCTTTAGCTGTGCAAAAGTTTTTAGTTTGATATAATCTCATTTGTTCATCCTGTCCATTATTTCACTTGCCCATGTAGATAAATCGGCAAATATATTGCTGCAAGAGATGTCAGAGAGCTTACTGCTGATGTTTTCTCCCAAGATGATTATGGTTTCGAGACTTACATGTAAGTCTTTTATCCATTTTGAGTTTAGTTTTGTGAATGGTGTAAGTTGGTTTCATGATTCTGCAGGTAGCTGTCCAATTTTCCGACAACATTTGTTAAAGAGACTGTCTTTACTTCATTTTATGCTCTTACCTCCTTTGTCAAATATCAATTGCCCGTAAACATGTGGGTTTATTTCTGGGTTCTCTGTTCTGTACCATTGATCTATGTGACTATTCTTATGCCAGTACCAAGCTGTTTTGATCACAATGCCTTGATATCAGGAAGTGTGATATACTCTCACTCTATTTCTCTTTTTCAAGATTGCTGAGGCTATTCGTGTTCTTTTTTGGTTCTTTATAAATTTTTGGAATATTTGTTCTATATCTTTGAAGTATGTCATTGGTATTTTAATAGGTATTGCATTGAATTTATAAATTGTTTTGGATAATATAGACATTTTAATGATGTTTATTCTTCCTATCCATGAACATGGTATATGCTTCCACTTGTTTGTATCTTCCTTGATTTCTTTTATCAATGTTTTATAATTTTCTGAGTACAAGTCTTTAACCTCCTTGGTTAAATTTACTCCTTGGTACTTTGTTGTTGTTGTTGAAATAGTGAAGGGTATTGTTTTCTTAATTTCTCTTTCAGACAGGCATATAAAAATGCCTCTGATTTTTGAATATTAATTTTATATCCTGCCATCTTGCTGAATTCATTTATAAGGTCCAGTAGTTTTTTACTGTGACTTTAGGGTTTTCTATGTACAGTATCATATCATCTTCATAATGATAGTTTTACTTCTTCTTTTCCGATTTGGATGCTTTTTATTTCTTCTTTTTGTATGATTTTTGTGGCTAGAACTTTCAGAACTATGTTGAATAGGAGTGGTGAAAGGGGGCACCTCTGCCTTCTTCCTGAACTTAAGGGATGGCTTTTAAATTTTGCCCATTGAGTATGATGTTGGCTGTGGGTTTGTCATAGATGGCCTTTATCACGTTGACGTATGTTCCCTGTATTCCTAATTTGCTGAGATTTTTTATCATAAATGGGTGCTAGATTTTATCAAATGCTTTTTCTGCATCTATTGATATTATCATGTAATTTTTCTTATATCTTTTGTCTATATCCGGGGTCCCCAAACTTTTTACACAGGTGGCCAGTTCACTGTCCCTCAGACCATTGGAGGGCCGAAGTATAAAAAAAAAACTGTGAACAAATCCCTATGCACACTGCACATATCTTAATTTAAAGTAAAAAAAAAAAAAAAGAACAAATACAATATTTAAAATAAAGAACAAGTAAATTTAAATCAACAAACTGACCTGTATTTCAATGGGAACTATGGGTGCAAATGTATCCTGTGCTCCTCTCACTGACCACCAATGAAAGAGGTGCCCCTTCTGGAAGTGCGGCGGGGGCCAGATAAATGGCCTCAGAGGGCTGCATGTGGCCTGCAGGCTGTAGTTTAGGGACCCCTGGTTTATATGATGAATCACATTGATTGATTTGCAAATACTGTGCTTGCCTTTCCTCCCCAGAATAAATCCCACTTGAACATAATGTATGATTTTTTTCATGTATTGCTGGATCTGGATTGCTAATATTTTGGTGAGAATTTTTGCATCTAAATTCATCAAGGATATTGACCTATAATTTTCTATCTTTGTATTGTCTTTGTCTGGTTTTGGAATAAGAATTATGCTCACCTCATAAATGGAGCTTGGAAGTCGTCTCTCCTCTTAAATTTTTTGAAATAGCTTGAGAAGGATAAGAGTTAGTTCTTCTTTGAATATTTGGTAGAATTCGCCTGTGAAGACATATGGCCCAGGTCTTTTGTCTGTTGGAAGTATTTTGATAACTGTTTCAATCTCACTTGTTGTAATCTGTTCCGGTTTTCTGATTCTTCCAGATTGATTTTTGAAACATTATATGTTTCTAGGAATTTGTCCATTTCACCTAGGTTGTCTAATTTTGGGGCATACAGTTCTTCATACTATTTTCTTAACAATCCTTTGTATTTCTGCAGTCAGTTGTTACTTCTCCACTCTCATTTCTAATTTCATTTATTTGATTCCTCTCTATTTTTTTCTTGATGAGTCTGGTTAAAGGTTCATCAATCTTTACCTTTTCAAAGAACCAACTCTTGGTTTTATTGATCCTCTATATTGTTTTTTTAGCCTCTATATCATTTATTTCTGCTCTAATCTTTATTATTCCCTTCCTTCTACTTTCTCTAGGCTTTACTTGCTGTTTGTTTTCTAGTTCTTTTAGATGCAGGGTTAAGTTGTTTATTTGAGTTTTTTCTTATTTCTTATGGTATGCCTGTAATGCTATGAACTTCCATCTCAGGACTGCCTTTGCCTTTTTGTGTCCCATAAATTTTGAGTTGTTGTATGTTCATTTTCATTTGTTTCAAAAAAATTTTTAATTTCTTCCTTGATCTTATTATTAAGTCATTCATTATTTAATAACATGCTATTTAGTTTCAAAGTGTTTGGGTGTTTTTCAGTTTTTCTATTATAGTTGATTTCTAGTTTCATGCCATTGTGATCAGAGAAGATGCTTAATATGATTTCAATCTTAAATTTATTGAGACTCATTTTGTGTCCTAACATGTGGTCTGTCCTAGAGAATGTACTATGAACACTTAAAAAGAATGTATATTCTGCTGCTTTAGGGTGAAAGGTTCTAAAGATAATTATTAAATCCAGTTGATCTAGTGTGTCCTTTAAGGCTTCTGTTTCTTTGTTAATTTTCTTTCTTGAGGATCTACTCAGTGATGTTAGTGGGGTATTGATACCCCCTACTATTACACTATTGCTGTTGATCTTGCCCTTTATGTCCATCAAAATATGCTCTTTATATTTAGGTGCTCTTATTTTAGACTTATAGATATTTATAATGGTTATATCTTTCTGTTGGATGCTCCCTTAATCATTATGTAGTGACCTTCTTTATTCCTTAGTAGAGTCTTTGTTTTAAAGTCTATTTTTCAGGTATAAGTATTGCCACCCCAGCTTTTTTTTTTCATTGCCATTTGCATAAAATACTTTTTTCCATCCTTTTACTTTCAGTTTATGTGGATCTTCTGTCTTGAGGTTGGTCTATTATAGATAGTATATGGACAGGTTGTGTTTTCTTATTCACGCAGCTTCCCTATGTCTTTTGATTGGAGCTTTTAATCTATTTACAGTTAAGGTTATTATTAATATGTAGTTATTTATTTTCATTATATTCTTTAAATCTAGATTTCCTTTTTAATGCATTATTTTTTACTTTGTTCTGTTTACAACAGGCCCCTTAACATTTCTTGCAGCATTGATATGGTTGTAATAAATTCCTTCAATTTTGTATTGAGGGGGTTGTTTTTTTTTGTCTAGGAAGCTTTTTACTTCTCCTTCATTTTTAAACAATAGCCTTGCTGGATAAAGAAGTCTTGGTTGCAGGCTCTTGTTCCACATTACTTTAAATATTTCTTGCCCTTCCTTTCTGGCCTCAAGTGTTTCTGTTGAAAAATTGGATGTCATCCTTATGGGGGCTCCTTTGCAGGTGATTGACTGCTTTTTCTTGCAGCTTTTAGTATTCTTTCTTTATAGCTTAGCTTTGATATTTTAATTATGATGTGTCTTTGTGTAGGTCTCTTTGGGTTCCTCTTTAATGTGGTTCTCTGCTTCTTGAACTTGTATGACTTTTTACTGCCTCAGTTTAGGGAATTTTTCAGCTATGATTTTTTTTAACCAAGTTCTCTATCCCTTGTTCTTTCTCTTCTCCTTCAGGAAACCCTATTATGTGGATGTTGTTTCTCTTCATGTTGTCACAGAGCTCTCCTAGAGTTTCCTCAGATGTTAAGGTCCTTTTTTCTTTTTGCTGTTCTGTTTCCATTCTTTCGCTTATCTTGTCCTCTATATCACTGGTTCGATCCTCTGCTTCATTCATCCTGCTTTTAATTCCTTTCAGTGTAGTCTTCATTTCTGATATTGTGTTTGTCATTTCTTTCAAATTCTTTTTTATAATTTCAATCTTATTTTTCATGCCTTCTATCTCTTTGTTTAGGTGCTTATTATGTTCATCTATTGTTGCTCTAAGATCTCTGAGCATCCTAACAATCATTATTCTAAACTCTGCATCCAGTATCTTGGTTAGTTCCATCTCACTCAGTTCTTTTTCTGGGGATTTCTCTTGTTGATTCTTTTGAATTGCATTTCTGTCTTCCCATTTTGTCTCTGTATGGACTGCTCCTTTGGATGTGTTGTATGTGTGGCTAGCTGAGTATAGGATTGGTGTTGTCTGCCCCCAGCTTTCAGTTGTGTTGTTTCTGGATTTTCTTGGGTTGGCTTCAGCTGTTTGTATTCCACTGTGGGCTACCTGTCCGCTGCTACTGCTCTTTTCACTGTTTGTTACAGCATTTTCTATGTCTTAGCTGGGTCAGGTGTGAGGAGCCTTTCCTTAACATACCACTCTAACTATGGTTGTTAGGTTTTTAGCTGATGCTCTCAGTCTGTCTGCTGGATGTGCCAGCCCTGGACCTCCCTGGCCAGAACCTGGTGCAGACCAGTGGGAGTCAATTTTTATGACTGGCCCTTAGGCCCTTAGCAACCTTCTTGGAGGTACAGGCAATCCAGAATTTGTGGTTGCCTTTGCTGGGCCCTGATGCAATTGTAAATATCAACTGCACTCCCAGGCTGGTTTTTATCTACTCTTGGCCAGTGTGTGTGGCCTCTCTATTATTGTTGTGTGGCTTTTCCGCTGACCCCCCACTGCCTCCACCTCCTCGGGCACTCAGGCACTCAGGCACTCAGGCACCAACATTGCTGGACATGCGAGCTTGCGGGTCACAATTCAGGCTGTCCCAAGGGCATGAGGAACTCCTCACCTCACTGGGCTTCACCCTATCATGCGCACACAGGCTGCCTCTCACGGTTTGGCCCCTCACCATCAACACACAGGCCACTGGGCTCCACTCCCCACTGCCATGCTGGCCATGTGCTGTGGTCACCACTGCAGCCAGGCCCTTCCGCCCTTCAAAGGGTACTCAGCAGTTTGGAGGGGCCGTGTAGCCAAGACCTCAGCACTCAAAACTTGTGTCCCTGTTGCACCCCCTGCTTCTAAGCATCTCTTTGCACTGACTGAAGCAGGAGAGCCTCTTGTGGGCAGGGTAATTGCTTCCCTTTGCTGACTTGGTTCTCCCAGGAAAAGTGGTCACTTTAGGTTTGAGGGGTGACCCAGTACAGGGGTCAGGGTGGTTGTCCCCCACAGTCTCTCCTTGTGCCCCCAAGACTACACTCTCCTCTTGCTACTTCAGTCCTCTCAGTGCTCCTGGAGTAGCACTCCTGGAGCCCTGGGTAAGTGTCTATAAATGAGGTTTTCTGCAGTGTCCCTTTAAGATGGAGCCTGGGTCTGAGAGTTCTGTCTCCCTCTCACAAACAGTAACCTGGCTCTTCTTTCAGCTAAATACTTTCCCTATGCCTCTTTTAGTCTCTGGGGCTTCAGGCTGGCTTTTCAGTACTGGGTCTGAGGACCCACAACTCTCCGGCAACCCACCCCACCATGAGAGATCCTCTGGGCCGCCTTTAACTCCTGGGAGCAGGGCAGCCCTTTCTGCGTCTCTGCCCTTCCTACCAGCTCAGTGTGGTTCCTTCAGTGATGCTTGGGTATAGATTCCTTTTAGTTTAGTCCAAAGTTGGTTTTTCAAGATGATTGTTCCTAAGTTAAGTTGTAATCCACTTTGGTTCTGGGAGGTGAGAGTTTTAACAGCCACCTACTCCATCGTCATTTTCCCTCTCTCTCAAGTTGTTTTTATCTTGCTGCTTTTAAGATTCTCTCTTTAACTTTAGACATTTTAATTACTGTATTTTCCCATGTATAAGATGCACCTTAATTTTGAGGGCTAAATTTTTTTTAAATGTATGACACAAATTATTGAATTCAAGTTTAATTCATCATAAAATTCATACAACTCCTCAAGCAGAAAATGCAAGTAAAAATATCTACAACCACTGTATAAGACAATCCCTGTGTTTAGACCCAAACTTTTTGAGAAAGGGTGTGTCTTATTCATGGAGAATTATCGCATAATATGTCTTGGTGTAGATGTCTGAGTTCATCCTGTTTAGAACTCCCTGGTTTTCCTGAACCTGGATGTTCATTTTTTCCCTCAGGTTAGGGACGTTTTCAGTCATCATTTCTTCAAGTTTTCTTCCTCTTTCTCTCTCTTCTCCTTTAGGACCCCTATAACACAAATGTTATGCCATTTGATGTTGTGTTATATGTCCATTAAGCCATTGTCGTTTCTTTTCATTCTTTTTTAATTTTGCTGCTCCATTTGTGTATTTCAATGTTTTGTCTTCCAGCTTGCTGATTTGTTCTTTCCACTTATCCAGTCTGATGTTAAAATTCTCTAGTGTATTTTTATGACCAATTACTGTATTTTTTTAGCTCCTAGGTTTCTGTTCAAATTTCCTTATATTTTTCTATGTTTTTGTTTTTAAGTTCCCAATGTGTTCATTCAATTTTCTCCAGTGATTTGTGAGCAACTTTATGATCATTATTTTGAACTCTTTATCAGGTAGATTACTTATCTCCCTTTCATTAAAGTATTTTTTATTTTGTTTATGCATTTGAAACATTGTCATTTGTTTCCTCATTTTTCTTGATTCTTTGTTTATTTCTATGTGTTAGATTAAACAGATGTCTCTCTCAGTCTTAAAGGAGTGGTCACCAGAAGACTGGGGATTTGTTTCAGTCTACTGTCTGTATAATGACTGCCCTGGGGGGTGGTAGCCTGTCAAGAACTGTCACTCTATTTGTTTCAGTCCTATAGGGCCCAGAAACACAAGCCCACTCCTGGCCACCAACACCTGTGTTCAACAGACCACCCATGTATAGAGTGCATGCACCATCCAATTCTGGTAAGATGGGGGCCATGATGGAAGAGAGCTGGGACCAGCAGATTTCACCCATGAGGTATGGCAGGAAGAAAGCCGCAGTGGAGGAGAACCAAGACCAGCAGAGCCCACCATTCTGGACTAGCAGAGAAGAGTCTGCATTGGAGAAGTATCCAAAAGAGCACAACAGAGGGCCCAGGCCAGAGGAAATCCACAGGGAACACTAGGAATTGATAAGTGGTGTTAACAAGATATAGAGAAAGTGCCAAAAGTGCTAGTGTTGGGCTAATAAGGTACAAAGAAAGTTAAAAACTGGCACCTATCAGTGTCTCCTTTCTCAAAAGATTCTAAGACTCATGCCCCTACACATATACACTAAGATTAGTCATTGAATCTCCTTTTCATATGGCCCAGGTACTTTTTAAACTGCTGTCTCTGCTCTAGGACTCAAGAGTGAGTGAGTTATGTGCATGAGCCCTTTAAGAGTCAAGTCTCAGTTTCCTAAAGCCCTTTGGTCCTCTCAGACATAAGTCCTACTGGTTTATCAAAGCCAGTGGTTATTGGGGTTCATCTTCTTGGTGTAGGTTTCTTAGGCTGGGACACCTATGTGAGGCTCAACCATCATTCATCAGGTCAGAACTGCATATTTTTTCTCTCTCTACTGCTTACAGGTCACCACCCAGAGAGCATATCTCTGCCCCCTTCTATCTGTCTCAATGTGGCTTTTGTCCTTTATGGTAGAATAGTTGTTTTACTTGTTTTAAGATTTTTTTCAGAAAGAGTTGTTTTATATGTAATTATACTTTGCTGTGTCCATAGTACGAAACAAGTTCAGGATCTTTCTACAGCACCACCTCAAATCCATCTTTAGGAATTTAACCCATAGTATTTTTAATTCTTCCTTCTCATTGCCCTATACTTAAATTCAGTCTAGTTTACAATATCTTTTTCTCTTTTTTTTTTTAATTTTTCGATTGATTTGAGAGAGAGAAAGGAAGAGAAGGAGAAAGAGAGAGGAAAAGGTGGGGAAAGAGAGAGAAGAATCAACTCACCATTCCACTTAGTTGCTCCATCTTATTGCATACTCATTGACATTTCATGTACATGCCTTGACTGGGAATCAAACCTGCGACCTAGGCACACAGGGATGATGCTTTATCTACTAAGCCACCCAACCAGAGCCAAGCTTATAATATATTCCAAATCCCCACCTTTTTTCTAAACACTATTCATAGCATATAACAGTAGCTAACAAAGGTTATATTCTTGTTTTTTATCTTAGCTGTTTGTGTAATGTCAATTCTTTTTTCTAAACTGTATGTTTCAAAAAGGAAGACACTGTGTTTTACTCATATGGTACAACTATTTAGGTGTACCATTAAGTGTTGGTAGGGCAGGAAGTAGGCTCAAATTTTTCTACAAAGAAGGGATTTAGAAATCTGGCTGTGGGAGCAGGAACATAGGTGACTTTGAAGTGTGCTTTTCCTGGTTAGCACACTGTTTTCATTTAGGCTGCTTAAGTGGCTTTGAGATTCTGGTAAAGATTTTGAGGGCCACAAAGACCCTAAGATGCCTAAGCACTGCCTTAGCTGATAAGCACACTGTAGAAAAATAAGTTTATTAAGGGAACAATGAAGATAAACCAGTTTTTAGAGATGGTGAAAATAGCCTTTTACAGTTTCCTGAAGTTACAGACAGTCCCTGAGTCTAGCTCAGAAGAATGTCAAGAAGTCTCTCTTTCTTGTCTGCTTCTCCCTTTCTCTCTTCTTCCCATTATTTCTTACCCACCTGCCCATTCTTTCTAATTTTGCTTTTCTCTTCTCTTCAGCCTGTGTCTTGTATACAGAAAGCAGAAACAAAGGGACACTGCCTCTTTCTACCCAGAACCAGATAAAACATCTTCCTCTGATTGTATAGTTCTGATGCACTTTCTAAATAATTTCTTTCTCTTCATATTATACCACTTTCTATTATCCTAGTTTAAAATAAGCCAGAACTCCCAGAGGAGTCAGTAAGCACTTTACTTATAAAAGAATAAAAATTTTAAAAACCCATTTTGCAATTCACATAATCCCAAAAATCTCAACACAATCACTAGCACAAATAAACATTTGGTAAGTAAACTAACAAATGTGTTCTCTGAAAAGATTAATAGAAGAAATAGTAGGAATCTTAAAAACAAATACACTAGATTCTGATTAATGTGTAATGCTTTATAAAATACAATTAAAGAAGTTAATCTTTATTTTATTTTCCTTTAATTAATGGTGCTTTCCTAATGAACCTAGGCTGTTAATGAATTTGGCTCAGCTCTAGTAAAATCAATGAAGCATTTCTATCAAATCAGTATTCAGACAATGTCTCCATTGATCTTAGCATAGTACTTAATATCTGAACTACAAAACCACAGTTATTTACAATCCAGTGTTCAAAGATCCTTCACTTGAAAAGATTAAGAAAAATGCTGATGTTATACTCTAAAATATAAAGTTCTAAATATCATCAAATAAGATGTAAAGCTTATATTATGCCAGCTATTTTGCTAAGCCATGATCTATATTTCCACTAAATAATCCAAATATAATGTTGCATAGCTGAAAAGAATGTGTTTGGCTGGCAATGCCCATCCTTGCCTAGCCCAGCTTCAGCATGCATTTGTAGAAACTGGATGGACTATTGGGAACAAAAACACAGGATTCCTGTGTCCAGAGAGGAACAAACACAACGGACAGTATCTAGTGCATTTTGCAACCTGCTCCAGGGATGCAAACTGAGCCATCACAGAGAAAGGGGCTACAGAGACAGGCTGAACTAGCTGTTTACACAAGCACCTTTATGAGACTGGTGCCAGGTTAACAGTCCAAGGCAGAACTTAGGATAGAGCATTTTATCATTTCTACAAATAACACAACATGGCTAAAACTTGACAATAAATATGTAGAGGAACCCAGGAGTATTTGGTACATTGTAGATTTTGCAGCTTTGCAAGTATTGTTAAGAATGTATGCTGTGTAGAGAAGCAGGGTTCCCAAAGAGGATACTTGAAGGCACTTTGCTGCCAGCAGCTCTCAGTAAGTAGACTTAAATGGAATAGCATGAGAGAGATGGTCTGAACACATGCAAATCCAAAAAATAACTCGGCAGTCTTAGAGGTTATGCAAGAGGGAATTAACTGTCTAACACATTAATTCTATAAGCTACGTGGCCTCATTTAGAACCAAAGCAACTGAAATCTGAGGATAGTTGGTATATTATCATAAATGTGTAAATCCACATCCTTATTCAAAGTTAGTCGTGTGTGTGTGTGTGTGTGTGTGTGTGTGTGTGATTTCACTTAAAAGCCTAGAGTTTTCAGATATACGGACACCAGAATATCACCCTTAACTTGATCCAATTCACTCTTACCTTGATTATTAATCCTATCCAAAGAGAAAATAATAATATGCTTTTATTCAGAATTTCTTTTTTTAGAAACTACACTAAGCAGTGTGGAAGAATTACTTAAAAAATCAATAGTCTGACTTAGCTGGGTAGCTCAGTTAGTTAGAACATCATCTCCATACATCAAGTCTGGCAGATTCAATCCCAGTACGGGTACATACAAGAGTCAACCAATTAATACATAAATAATAAATGAAACAAGTCAGTGTTTTTCTCTCTCTCTTTCCCTCTCTCTTTGTCCCTCTCTCTCTCTCTCTCAAAAGTCAATTAAAAAAATCAACAGTCTTCCTTTAATAAACACAAAATGTATTAGGGGATATGAAATGATACATTAAGGACAATAAAGAAATAAACCAAGAATATATGCTACAATATATATAGAATACTTCTGGAAGAATATGTAAGGACAGTGATTTCTTCTGCAGAGAGGACTAAAAGACAGGGGTAAATGGAATACCATCTCTTCACTGTTAGCCATTTGCACAATTTGAACATTTTTTCCAGGTGTTGGTATAACCCTTTCAAAAGAAAAATAATTGAGTTGTTTTTTCTAAAGGAAGTACAAAATGAAAAATTATAATTTAGTCATAATCTGAACAAAAGCATGGATGTTCAGAATCAGACAAATCTGACATTGCTAACTGACCTAAGACAAGTAAGCCTTCTGGAAATCTCTGGGCCTTTTTAGGAAATGTCTATAATATCTGGCAATTAACAGTAGATGAGAACTTTATCCACAGTCCTACTAACATGTAGGTTGTTAAAATCAAATTTAAAGCCAAATATTGTAACACATACAAATTTTTATTAGTAAGCAAGCGTTAAATAATACCATACAACCATTGAGTCTGTTAAGACCTTAGGCACTCAAACATGAATCTTGAATGAATGTCAGATGTAAAACTACATTAGCAGCTGAATCAGCTTATCTTCTTTTTGGATCAGATAATAGAATCTTCCATTAAGTGGTAGAATGCTGGACCAAATGAAATCCTTGGCCAGAGTCCTTCCAAAGAGTTTCAGGCTGATGGACTCCCTAATACTCATTACAGTAGCACATTACAAACCACAGGAGATACATTCAAAGGCCCTCCTCAGTGGATGCCTGAAACTGTAGATAGTAACCGAACTTATATATACTATGTATTTTCCTATATATACATATTTACAATGAACTTTAATTTATAAACCAGGCACAGTAAGAGATTAACAATAATAAGTAATAATAAAATTGAACAAATACAACCATACACTGTAATAAAAGTAATGTTAATATGGTCTCACTCAAAATATTTTATTGTATTGCATTTATCTTTTCACTTGAAGCACTTTTCAGTTTTTCTTTAGTATATCTGAATGACCAGCACCACTACTCTTGTGCTTTGGAATCATTATTAAGTAAAATAAGAGTTATTTGAATACAAACACTACAATACCATAATAGTCAGTGTGATAACAAAGCTGCTGAGTAACTAACAGGCGAGTAGTAAATACATAATGGATATGCATGACAAAGAGATCAGTTTCTGGCAAACATTAAGTGTTATATAATTACTTATTAAATATATTATTTTTTATGCTAATTTGTGAACTCTCTGATAAAGGTTCTGATAGTGACATGAGATTTGCTTACAGCCTTGGAAAATACAGAAATACAGTGTCTCTCTTTGCTCAACAAAAAATGTATGCGTTCCCTAAACTTAGAATTTCTTTTCTGTAATACAACCCACTGAATGTACAGGTATCATCTGGCCTTCTGCATGTCATGCTACGGTAACTAGAGTCTGAGGAACTGGTAAAGAAATGCTAATACTCTGATTAATGCTATTTCTGTGAATGATAAATGATCTGACTCCAAGAATCTTGTGTCTTCTGCCAGCACCTATGAAACTATAGCAGTAACTTGCAAGTAGAGTAAAATCTCAGCCCTTCCCAGTTTTTAATACTACTGAGGATGTGTTGAAGAAAACTTATACCAATAGATTAGAAAACAGATAAAATCAACAAATTTCTTTAAAGTCACAATCTACTGATTTCTTTATGTCATTAAGAAAGGCAAGAACAAGCCCTGTCCAGCTTGCTCAGTGGTAGAGCATTGCCCCAGCATGTAGATGTCCAAGGTTTGATTCCCAGTCAGGGTACACAGGAGAAGCAACCATCTGCTTCTCCCCTTACCCCTACCCTTACCCCTCTTTTCTCTCCCCCACCCACAGCCATGGCACGACTGATTCAAGCAAGTTGGCCCCAGTCACAAAGGGTGGCTCTGTGGCCTCTGCATCAGGCACCAAAAATAGCTCAAAGCAATGAAGCAATGCCCCAGATGGGCAGAGCATTGCTCCATAAGGGGTTTGCAGGTGGATCCTGGTCGGGGCACAGGTGGGAACCTGTCTCCTTGCCTCTCCTTCTCTCACTTAAAGAAAAAAAAAAAGGAAAGAAATGCAAGGAGACAAAAAAATACTACCCATAAAAGGAAAATAAGTAAATTAGACATCAATGAAAGTTAATTTTGGTCCTGGCCAGTTGGCCTCAGTGGTAGAGCATTGGTCAGCATGTGTATGTCCTGGGTTAGATTCCCGGTCAGAGCACACAGAAGAAGCGACCATCTGTTTCTCAACCCCTCCCCATCTTGCCTCTTTCTCTCTCTCTCTCTCTTTCTCTCTCTCTCTCTCTCTCTCTTCCCCTCCTGCAGCCATGGTTAAATTGGAGCGAATTGGCCCCAGGCACTGAGGATGGCTCCATGACCTCCACCTCACCTCAGGTGCTAAGAAGACCTTGGTTGCTGAGCAATCAAGCAATACCCTAGAAGGGCAGAGCATCGCCCCCCAGGGGGCTTGCTGGTGGATCCCAGTTGGGGTGCATTTGGGAGTATGTCTCTCTGCCTCCCCTAATCTTACTAAAAATGAATAAGTAAATAAAAAAATAAATTCTTTTTGCTGTTTAAAATCATTAAGAAAATAAAAAGGTAAGCCATAGACTAAAGCAAAATATTTATAATTGATACATTTCACATAGCACTTGGACCTAGAATATACAAAGAACTCTTTCAGCTCAGTATGTAGTCAAATAACTTTTTAAATAGCCAAATATTTAAACAGAAACTTCTCAAAAGAAGCACATGAAAAAATTACCTACATCATTAGTCACCAGGAAAATAAAAAATTAAACTATAATGAGATATCACTACTTAGCCACTACATGATGACTAAAATGAAAAAGACTGACAATACCAAGTGTTGACAATGATGTGAAACAACCGATATTTTAATATAATATTGGTAGGAATGTGAAATGGTATAAGCACTTTGAGAAGTAGTTTGGTAGTTTCTAATCAATGTTTCTACACCAAGGTATTTTTCCCAGAGAAAAATGTATGTAAACATAAGAACTTCTACAAAAATTTTTGTAGCAATTATATTTAAAATAGCCAAAAAATGGAAACCAATGACTATTAACAGGTAAATGAGTAAACAAATTATATTTATAAACAGAATATTACTAAGCATTAAGAAGAAAGAACTAATACTGAATAAACATTATTTTGCTCAAAACCATATGCTGAGCAAAAGAAGCCAAAATAAAACAAAGTGAATACGCTGCATGGCTCCATTTGTATGAAGTTCTGGAACAAGCAAAACTAATCTATGGTTATAGAATTCAAATCATTGAGTCTAGAAATGAAGAGTTGATTGCAAAGTACTATCAGAAAAAAAAATTTTTTTACAAAAATAGTCTCTATCTTGTTTGGCATAATGATTGTAGAAAGTACACACACACACATCAAACCTTATCAGACTGTATTGTTGCATGACCAAGTGATGGTACTGTGGATAGAGCAATGACCTGGGATGCTGAGGACCGAGGTTCAAAACCACAAGGCACCAGCTTGAACACAGGCTCATCCAGCTTGAGCGCAGGTTCACCAGCTTGAGTGCAAAGTCACCGGCTTGAGCGTGGGATCATAGACATGACCCCCTGGTCACTGGCTTGAGCTCAAAGATCACTGGCTTGAAGCCCAAAGTCACTGGCTTGAGCCCAAGGTTGTTGGCTTGAGCAAGAGGGCATTGGCTCAGTTGAATCCCTCCAGTCGAGGCATGTATGAGAAGCAATAACTGAACAACTAAAGTGCCACAACTACAAGTTGATGCATCTCATTCTTTCCCTTCCTGTCTGTCTCTGTCTCTGTCTCTCTTTTGTCTAAAAGAAAAAGTCTGCATTGTTAAAAATTGATGCGTTCTATATAAATTATACCTGGAGTAATATTTTTTTAAAAAAAATATGTATGATCATTCTCACTACCTATTAAAACATCAAGATGTTTTAACTTTACTGAAACTTTATCTAAAAAATATGAATAATACTATCATACTGGAAAGAAAATTATATTAAATATTCATATAGACCACTTAACACAATACATAGAAAGAAGAATAAAAATATAAACTAAATAACTGATAAGATGGTTAAGTGTTGTATGGATAGTGTTATCCATTAGGTTTTCCTGGGAGGTGATTTCTGAGATAACCGTTAAAGAAAGACATGAATTATTATTTTTTTTTATTGCCATTTTATTGTGCATATTTTTATCTTTTTTTATCTTCTTCTTTAACAAGACCCTTTAACATTTCATGCAATACTGGTTTGGTGGTGATGAATTCCGTCAGCTTTTTCTTGTCTGGGAAGTTCTTTGTATGTCCTTTGATTCTAAATAGTAGTTTTGCTGGGTATAGTAATTCTGGTTGTAGGTCCTTGGTTTCATCATTTTAAATATTTCTTGCCACTCCCTTCTGTCCTGCAAAATTTCTGTTGAGAAATCAGCTGACATTCTTTTGGGAGTTCCCTTGGGTAACTAACTGCTTTTTCCTTGCTGCTTTTAAAATTCTCTTTGTCTTTAACCTTCTGCATTTTAATTATAATGTATCTTGGTGTGGGCTTGTTTGGGTTCATCTTGTCTGGGACTCTCTATGCTTTCTGGACTTGTATGTCTATTTTTTTCAGCAGGTTAGAGAAGTGTTCTGTCATTATTTTTTCAAATACATTTTCAATTTCTTGCTCTCTCTCTCTCCTTATGGCACTCCCATGATGCAAATGTTGGTACACTTGAAGATAACCCAGAGCCTCCTTACACTATATTCATTTTTTGGATTATTTTTTCTTTTTATTGTTCTGATTGGGTGTTTTTTGCTTCCTTATATTCTAAATTATTCATTTGATTCTCAGCTTCATCTAGTCTGTTGATTTCTTATATTTCTTCATTTCAGCTAGAGTATCATTCATTTCTGACTTGTTCTTTTTAATGGTTTCTATATCTTCTTTTATGCTCTTGAAGTTCTCACCAAGCTCCTTGAATATCCTTATAAGCACTGTTTTAAACTGTATATCTGGTAGTTTGCTTGCCTCCATTTCATTTTGTTGTTTTTCTAGAGATTTCTCCTGTGCTATCATTTGGGGCCTGTTTTTTTGTCTCTGCATTTTGGCTGCTTCATTTTGTTTGTTGCTCTCTATTAAGTAGAGATTTTATGTCTCCCAGATGTGGTAGAGTGGGTGACATGAATTATTAAGGATAATAATCCATGTAGAAATGTCAGACAAAAGCATTGAGGTAAAATTACCCAGATGAGTAGAATAATGGGAAACTATTAGGTATATCCTGCTGAATTAGACAGACCACACCAAATTGTAATAAAAACTGAGAAAGAGATTATAGAAGAAGAGTGGGTAAAAGATAATAAGTCCAGAGAAGAAAAAGCTAGGCTAGGAAAAATAGGACATGCTAGACCAAGTACAATAATGATATATAAATATTAGTGATCAAATTAGGCTATTCTTTAGATTCTTATTTAAAGTGAATAGAATCAGGGCATGAAACAAATGAAGTAGAAACTTTGCTATGTATGAGGCAACAAAGTTTAGACTAGAAAAGAGAGAAAAATAAGAACATGCAAGCAACATTGTATGAAAATATTTTCAGAAATTGGCTTTAAATGGAAACCCCCAAAACAGAAGTTGCAAACAATTTCAAAGTCTTGAGTTAAAAAATAAGTTGTTTTTTTTAATACTGATAAACAAATAATAGTTGTTTTAAGACACCAAGGTTTTGGAGTATTATTTTATTCAGCAACAGATAACCAAAAAATTCAATAAGTGGTTTTGTATGATAGTTAATTGAAAAATTAAACATAAGAAATTTTTTGTGTATTAATAAATCCTTGCTCTTCAGTAAAAGGATAGCCAGTATCATGAGCTCTGAAACAGGATATATTTGGGAAACTCTGGCACTGTCATTTACTAGGGACAAAAGAAGCCAATCTGTGAACTTCAATTTCTTCATTCATACAATAAGCATAAAAAGAATTACCTCTAGGGTTTAATGTGACAATTAAAAATAATGATTATATATAAAGTACAAGAAACAAAGTCTGTACTCAATAAATGGTAAAAGTAATTTTTATCATTTTCTCATACAGTAGCCCCCCCCCATCCACAGAGGATACATTCCAAGACCCCCAGTGGGTACATGAAATCTCAGATACCACCAAATCTTACATATACTATGTTTTTTCTTATACATACTTTAATTTACAAATTAGGCACACTAAGATGTTAACAATAATAACTAATAATAAAATAGGACAATTATAACAATATATCATAATAAAAGTTATGTGAATGTGGCCTCTCTCTCAAGATATCTATTATATTTACCTTTTCACTTAAAGGAAGGACTTTACAGTTCCTCTCTGGTATATCCAAATTGCCAGCATCACTACCCTTGCACTATGAAGCCATTATTAAGTAAAATAAAGTTTACTTGAACACAAGCACTATGATACCATGACAGTCAGCCTGATAATCAAGACAGCTACTAAGTGGCTAACAGGTTAGTAGTGCATACAGCATGGACATGCTGGACAAAGGAATGATTTACTTCCTGGGAAGGATTGAACAGAATTAAAAACCTGCAAGCTATTTATTTCTGGATTTTTTTCATTTAATATTTTGGATCATGGTTAGCCACAGGTAATTAAAATAATGGAAAATGACACTACAAATAATGGACAAATGTTTATGGAGCATCAACTATGTGACAAGCATATGTTAGGTGATGAGAATATAAAACTAAGCACAGTCCACACTGTACTTCCAGGGATCTTATACTCTATTCATTGTATTACATTCAGCAAAGGAAAGCTACAGGTTTGGTGAGAAAGCCTAGCAAGAAACCTAGTTCAGATGAATGATCTGGGATGGTTTCTTTTTTTTTTTTTTTACAGGGACAGAGAGAGAATCAGAGAGATGGACAGACAGACAGGAACGGAGAGAGGTGAGAAGCATCAATCATTAGTTTTTCATTGCCGTTGCAACACCTTAGTTGTTCATTGATTGCTTTCTCACATGTGCCTTCACCGTGGGCCTTCAGCAGACTGAGCAACCCCTTGCTGGAGCCAGCCACCTTGGGTCCAAGCTAGCGAGCTCTTTGCTCAAGCCAGATGGGCTCACGCTCAAGCTGACAACCTTGGGGTCTCAGACCTGGGTCTTCCGCATCCCATTCCAACACTCTATCCACTGCACCACCGCCTGGTCAGGCTGGGATGGTTTCTTTGATAAACATTTACACTGAGGACTAAAAGATCAGAAGGTACTGACCAAGTAAAGAATGCTGTAAAGAAGGCTATGGACAGGGGAACAGCAGCATGATTCTCTGAAGCAGCAGATGACTTGCAAATTCTAAGAGCTGAAGAAGGTTGCTATGGCTTGGGCCTTGAGAAACCTATAACAGAGACTGTGAAATAAGGCTCATGTTTTTATTAATAGCTATCCCAGAGCTCATATCTTAAAAGGGTAGGCATACAGAGCTATGGCCACGGTGTTACCAATTGGCAACAATGTGCAAACACGACCTATGAAGTACAGGTCAATGACCCATAAAGCAATTATTTTGAAAAGCCAGTCCACAGATTGGTGCCCAGCTGTGAATAATTAATTTTAGTGTTTGCCCATTGGGCTAACTGGGAGAGAGGATGAGCACTTGTTCTATAAGGAACTGTCTGAGGTACAACAAATACCTATAGATAGTATTTGTTCAGTTTTTCTTGATCAATCTATTTAAGCATAGCTAGAATAGCTTTGGCTGCTTTAGATATTTTGCTAATTACATGATCTCATTCAGGAGCAGCTGGGTCTTACATACTACTGAAAAACCTCCAGAGCAAAAATGTGAACAGTGGCCTGCTGTCCACTCAAGGTTCAGCAACTTCTCTGGAACCAGAGAAAGATCTGAGGGAAATAAGCCATATTTCTGCTCAGCTTCAGTCTGCAGGTAGCAGTCTAAAGAAAGAAGAAAGCATGTATAATAAAATACAACTCTTGGAAGATATCAAACAAGAAATTTTGAAGCAATTTCTTATATAATCTAGCTATACAAATTTGCATATAATCATTTTAGTCTTTATAAATAAAAGGTTATTTTTACCTTCAAAAATAATTTTAATGTTTGGAGGTACAGTAAGAAAAATAAGGACAATGTATAATGTTATTAATAAAGATAACTGAATTTTATTTTGAATTTTATTATTATGCCTTTACTAGTTTTGAAATAATAATAATGATAGTTGTTTTTATTTTCAATGCCTGTACCTAAAAAAGAGCAAAAGGTCTCTGCTCTATTGCACTGAAAAAGTAGCTATTTTTCACCAGACTTTGGAGTGTCCCTCTGTATTCTGTGAAATCCACAAGTCCAGAACGATGACCTCACAAAGTAAATGTCTAGATTCACCTTATTTGAAAGAGCTGGTGGTAGTATAGAACATCCACCACAAAGCAAAGGTGGAGCCTCTTGCATTTTTAAGCTGAGACTATCAAATCTTTGTTTGAAATTTTTGCTTATTAAAAAAAATGATAGTACATGAGGGACTATAAGTTGAAATTCACATACATATATTCTTTATGTGGACAAGGCATTGAGGAAACAGCACTGTAATTTTTTTTCTTTTTTTTTTTTACAGGGACAGAGAGAGAGTCAGAGAGAGGGATAGATAGGGACAGACAGACAGAAATGAAGAGAGGTGAGAAGCATCAATCATTAGTTTTTCATTGCCATTGCAACACCTTAGTTGTTCATTGATTGCTTTCTCACATGTGCCTTGACCACGGGCCTTCAGCAGACCAAGCCACCCCTTGCTGGAGCCAGCAACCTTGGGTCCAAGCTGGTGAGCTTTTGCTCAAGACAGATGGGCCCGCGCTCAAGCTGGTGACCTCGTGGTCTCGAACCTGGGTCTTCCGCATCCCAGTTCGACGCTCTATCCACTGTGCCACCGCCTAGTCAGGCAGCACTGTAATGTTTTTTTCATGAAATATAAATGCCAAACTCATACAAAATTTATACAGCATAAAACCAACAGACCATGCAGTTTTGGTGTTTAATTAAGATCAGTTGGTTTTTCCTGAAGAGCACCATTAATCAATCCAATCAGTGTCTGAAATGTCTTATTTCTGGCTACAAATAAACATCTAAGTGGAGGTGTTAAAATATTTTAATTGAAATGTGTTTTTGTACAAAGCATTTCTCAACCTAAATGTGATAAATGGAATTTAAAAGCAAATAATTAAAACTATTGACAAAGACAGTACATTTTTCTAGGATTTTTATAGATACATAGTTATCCTAAAAGATAAATTAAAGCATGTTGACCATGTGGTCAAACAAAACTTTTTGTTGTTTAATTAGTTTGTGATTCTTTCTTAAAGAAAATCTGTAAACTTGCTGTTTTAATACTGATAATCTTAGAAGGAATCTTCCTATTTAATTTCACTGTAGATGGGGCTATTTGACTCCATGACTATCCAAAGGCTAGAGCAACCTCTCAATGGTTTTATATTTTCTCTTATCCAGGAACCCCTCCATGTTTTCAAAGAGAAATAAATGAGACTGATAAAACAGACTGTGAGCATTAGGACCTAGATTTTGTTTTCCCCACACAAATCTTAGACTACAGCTGCTCCACTGCATTGCCATAACAACACACATCCTTGCAACATTTTCAAATGGCTTAAAAGGGCATTTTCTCCACAGAGGCTACTATCATTTATAAAGTAAACGCTACCATTAGTTTCCACAAAAGTATACTGAAAACCTGATTTGGGCTCTGCTCTTATCACACTAGAAGCAGCCTTGTCATTTGTTCAGATAGCCACTGTCTCCCCTCTAGTAGCAGAAGAAGCTCAGTCAGAGGCTGCTCCCAGCCATATCCTCACATCTTCACAGTACAACCTTCTTTCATCAGCCACTGAGCATGCTCTGTGATCACTCTGTAGAGCAGTGGTAGTCAACCTGGTCCCTACCGCCCACTAGTGGGTGATCCAGCTTTCATGGTAGATGGTAGTGGAGCAACCAAAGTATAAATAAAAAGATAGACTTAACTATAGTAAGTTGTTTTATAAAGATTTATTCTGCCAAACTTAGTGAAAATTCAACATAAAGTACTTGATAAGTAATTATTATTATATGCTTTAACTTGCTGTAACTCTGCTTTATAAATTTTATAAAGTAAAGTTACTTCCATACTTTATAAGTCACCATTATTGTGGAACTGGTGGGTGGTTAGAAAATTTTACTACTAACAGAGATAGAAAAGTAGGAGGTAGGTATAAAAAGGTTGACTACTCCTGCTATATAGCACATTGCAGTACTGTGCTGGTTTCCTTGCTGTTTGACAAATACCACTTGGTAATTTCACCCATAAATATGCTTCAAATGCCAAGTAGTTTATAAATTTGAAACAAAGTACTATTACTATTATTGCTCCTTATTTTCCAGTAATTTTATTCATTTCATATTCTTAATACAAGTTCAAATTTAAGTTTGAGTCCTGGCTTCATCATCTATTAGCTGTGAAATTTCAAACAAGTTATTTAAATGCTCTAAACTACAGGGTCTTCATCTGTAAACCAGGATGTTAGTGTCTGCCATATGTTTCTTATAAGGAGGAAATGTTAGGATCATGGTAGGTCAAGTATTTAACATAAAATAAGAGTCTAAGAGATGTTTGTTACTATAATTATTGTTCATTCCACTCATTCAATAAGCATTGAGCATCTACTATGCTCAACATGAGCTAAACTGTGAGTAATGAGTGGTGAATAAGACAGATAGAGTCTTCATCTTTTGTGGAATTCACACTCTGGTGGGGGAGACATACAATAAACAATCAACACATAATTACAAATAGCAACAAAGGCAATGAAGAAGATAAGATGCTATGATAAAAAGTACCAGAGAGGAGTGACGTCAGAGAAATGGTGCCGTGAGGAGGGCTCCCGATATCTCTCCCTGAAATTTCAACAAATTCAACAACTAGAGAGAGAAAAACAATCCCAGAAGCATCCGAAATACACATACATCAAACAAAGGTACGATTGGGCAAAAGGGTGGCTGAAAAACCATCATGAAGGAAATAGGACAGAAAACGGAGTGTTCCACCTCCCTCACTGACCTGAGGAAACTTTTTTTCACTTGGAACTGAGAGGAAGGGAGGGTTAGGAGACATTCAAGCTGAGGAGAGAGTGTGCCCACAACTCAACCTACATAGAGCTAACACCAGCAGCAAACCCCGGCAGAAGTGGGCAAGTGGCTTGAGTGGCTTGCCTGCAGAGTGGGCTTTGTTTACCCCAGTCTCTGAAATGGCGAGTGTGAGCAGTGTATGAGTGGTTCCTCCTAGTGCCTCAGGCATGGGCACCTACCAACCCACATTCCTGGATGGAGGGGTTGGGTCAGAGACTGTCAGCAGTGGCCTTCTGCATGGGCTACAACCAGAGTCTCTGTATAATCCCTGCTCCCCGAACAACAGCATGCAAGGAGTGCATGAAAGCTGGCTTCCCTAGCCCAAACCTTTCAGGGCGGGGCACCGCCCCCGGCCATACAGGCTAACAAAGCAAATTCCCCAGGAAGAAAACTACAGAAGTGCTGGGGAAGAGCGCTCAGGCACACAAGCAGCTTGCAGATAGCCTATGGAGAGCAGACCCGCGGATCACTGAAAGGAACCTAACCCACAGGCTGCTCACTGCCCAGCTAGCTTATGCAGGCAGTGGGTCTGGCTGACAAGGTCTTCTTTCCCAGATCTGCAAATAAAGAGAATCTGGAGGAGGGAACTGATAGTTCTTAGGGCCTCTCGCTCAGCAGGCAGTGGCTGGGGCAACTTTCTGCCAGCCAATACAGGGTAAAAAACACATTCCTAGAGAACAGACCTCAGAGAACACTGCAGTAGTTGGGCAGGGTGAGCTGTAGGCTTCCCAACGAAAGAGAAGCCTGTGTAAAGCAAACCCATGGAATGCTAAGGCAAATTTAACTATACATACCCAGGGAGCCTTAGAAAGCAGCCTGACCAGAAGTCAGCTCACCCCCCTCCCTGCCTGCTTAAGCTGGTGGCTCTGGTCGGCAGAGCTTTTATACCCAGGGCTGTGCTTTAAAAGGACTTGGAAGAGGGAGTTGGCAGCTTTTAAGACCTCTTGTTCTGCAGGCAGTGACTGGGGCATCTTCCTGCCAGCCAATACAGGTTATAAAGTGCAAAAATCCAGAGGAGAGTAGTCCTGTGAAGTGCTGAGGCATACTAGACATGCCTGGAAGCTCAAAGAAAGGCACCTGAGAAGCAATCAGCTCCCAGCCCTGCCTGATCACTCTGGTGGCTTGGGCTGGCAAAGCCTTATCCAGAACCCTGCGCTGAGTTTTGGCAGCTCTTAGAGCCTCTTGCTCTCCAGGCAGTGTCAGCGGCAACTTCACAGGTGGGTACCCAGACTGCTGGTTCAGGAAGGAGAGACTGGGGAGAGGCTCCAGGAAAACTAACTCTCCCATTGTCGAAGCCTGCAAACACTTACAAGCCCTGCCTACCAATGAGACTGAGGCCTAGTTTATTTCATTGCCATAACAACACATCAACTGCATATCTCTACCTAAGAGTGCCACAGGGGCAGAACCTGGGGTACAGTTCCACCAGCCAAAAAGAAAGAAGAAAATGGAAGAAGATAACCTCTCAAAACCAGAAATAAATCCACAGTCTTTATAAACTTCTTCCATTTTTTTCTTTTTTTGTATATTTTTTTCTTCTACCTTGGTCCTTTTATCCTCTTCCTGTTTTATTCTTTTCCTTTCATTTTGGACTTCATTACCCATAGGTGTTACATTTTACATTCTTTTTTTCTTTCTCTCTATGAGGGTTACATTCCAAAAACCTTAACACTCTCCTTTTCTTTTTTTCTTCTCTTTTTTTTCTCCCTCTTTTGGTTTCTTCTTTTCTCTTTCACTTTTCCTCTTATTTGATCCTCACTCACAAACAAATTATTTTACTTTGAATTCAAACTTTTTCTTTGTGGCACTTTGTATGCTTCTTACTTCACTGTTTATCTTATTACCATCCTCCCCAACTCCAGCTCCCCATTCTATGTAGTTTTTGTTCCACTTAATACAATAGAAATTGCATCTTTCACTGTATTTTTCTTCTTTCTTTTATTTTTCTTCTTTTTTTCTTCTATTTTCTTTCACTATATCTCTCATTCCACCATCATTTACAACAAATTATTTTATTCTTCATCCAAATTTTTTTCTTGTAGCATTTTGTGGGTTCTTACCTCATTTGTGCCTCTTTGTCACTTTTCCCAACTCAATCCCTACTTTCTATGTACTTTTAATTCCATTTAGCACAATATAATTTTAAGATTTTCACTGTATTTTCTCAAAAAAATATTTTTAATTTTTTTACTTTTTTATCTTTATTTTTTTCTTCTTTATCAACTCCCATTACTGTTATTAACAATACAACTCTCAAATGCCATTAATAAAAAAGAAATCAAGTATCATGAATACAAAAGACAGAGATATAGCTCAGATAGATGTGGAAAAATCTATATAAAAAATATTAATATCTTGGAGACCTTGGAGTTAAATAACAGAGAATTTAAAATTGAAATTCTAAAAACACTCAGGGTAATACAAGAAAGCACAGAAAGGCAATATAGAGAGCTCAAAAAACAATTCAATGAACAGAGAGAATATATCACCAAGGAAATTGAAACTATAAAAACAAATCAAAGAGAGATGAAAAACATAATTCATGAACTGAAAAATGAGATAACAAGCTTTGCTAATAGAACAGGCCAGATAGAAAAGAGAATTAGTGACATAAAAAACAGGCAACTAGAGGCACTACAGAGAGAAGGGGAGAGAGACTCATGAATTTAAAAAAATGAGAAAGACCTACAGGAATTATCTGACTCCATCAAAAAGAGCAACATTTGCCTGACCTGTGGTGGCGCAGTAGATAAAGCGTTGACCTGGGAACACTGAGGTCACCAGTTCAAAACCCTGCACTGGTCTGGTCAAGGCACATATGGGAGTTGATGCTTCTAGCTCCTCCCCCCTTTCTCTCTCTCTCTTTCTCTCTCTCTCTCACTCTGTGTCTCCTCTCTAAAATTAATAAATAAAAATAAAGGAAAAAAAAAGAGCAACATAAGAATAATGGGTATATCAGGAGAAGAGAGATAAAATGGAATGGAGAACATATTCAAACAAATAATAGACTAGAACTTCCCAAACCTGTGGGAAAGAACTAAAGCCTCAAATTTAAGAAGTAAACAGAACACTGAGTTATCTTAACCCAAACAAACCTACTCCAAAGCACATCATAATTAAATTGGCACAAACCAATGACAAAGTAAAAGTTCTCAAGGCAACCAGGGAAAAGAAGAATACAACATATAAAGGAAGGCCCATTAGATTATCATCATATTTCTCAGCAGAAACTCTAAGGGTTAGAAGAGAGTGGACCCCAGTATATAAAGTTCTGAAAGAGAGGAACTTCTAGCCAAGAATACTATACCCATCAAAGCTATCCTTCAAATACGAAGGAGAAATAAAAACATTCACAGATACAGAAAAGATGAGGGAATTTATCACCAGAAAACCCCCACTTCAGGAAATACTAAAGGGGGTTTTCCAACCAGATACAAAGAACAAAACAAAACTACAAGTAAAAACTAGATCAAGAACACATAAAAATCAAATTTAATCTGTCACAACAAAAACAAAAAAGGGCAGAGGACAAAGATTAACCATAGCCAAGAAGGATGCAGTGCAGAAGCACTCATGAGATAATGTACTACAATGAACATGATAGGTATCCTTTCCATTACTTAATGGTAACCATCCCCAAAAAAATCCCCACAGAAGCACATGACCTGAAAAAAGAAGCAACAGAGAAAAGAAGTATGGAGTACCACCAAACAAAAATAAATAGAAAACCAAAAGAGAAGAATTAAACAAGGTATAAAACTATCAGAAAGTAATATATGAAATGGCAATAGAAAACCCTCAAATGTCAAAAATTACACTAAACGTAAATGGATTGAACTCACCAATAAAAAAGACGAGAGTAGCAAAATAGATTAAAAAAGAAAATCTAACTATAGGCTACCTAGAAGAAACACATCTAAGCTACAAGAATAAAAACAAATTCAAAATGAAAGGCTGGAAAACAATACTACAAGCAAATATAATCCAAAATAAAAGCAGGTGTAGCAATACTCATATCTAATAATGCTGACTACAAGACAGCAAAGGTAATCAGAGACAAAAAATGGTCATTTCATAATGATAAAGGGGACACTGAATCAATAAGACATAACACTTCTTAATATATATGCACCAAACCAAGAAGAACCAAAATAGCATATAAGACAGCTACTGACTGAACAGAAAACAAAAACCGACAAAAATACAGTCATACTGGGAGACCTCAATACACTGCTGATGGCTCTAGATCGTTCATCCAAACAGAAAATCAATAAAGAAATATTGGCCTTAAACGAAACACTAGAACAATTGAATATGATAGACATCTACATGACATTTCATCCCAAAGTGCCAGAGTATACATTTTTCTCTAGTGTAGATGGAACATTCTCAAGAATTGACCATATGTTGGGCCACAAAGAAAACATCAGTGAATTCAGAAAGATTGATATCATACCAAGCATATTCTCCAATCATAAAGCCTTGAAACTAAAATTTAACTGCAAAGAAGAGGTAAAAGAACCCACAAAAATGTGGAAACTAAACAACATACTTTTAAAAAATGAGTAGGTCAAAGAAGAAATAAAAGCAGAGATCAAAAGTTACATACAGACAAATGAAAATAACAATACGACATATCAGAATTTCTGGGATACAGCAAAAGCAGTAATAAGAGGAAAATTCATATAACTACAGACCTATATGAACAAACAAGAGAAAGTCCAAGTAAACCACTTAACTTCACATCTTAAGGAACTAGAAAAAGAACAAAGGCAACCAAAATCCAGCATAAGAAAGGAAATAATAAAAATCAGAGCAGAAATAAATGGAATAGAGAACAGAAAAATTATAGAAAAAAATTAATAAAACAAAGAGCTGGTTCTTTTATAAGATCAACAAAATTGACAAACCCTTGGCAAGACTCACTAAGGAAAAAAGAGAAAGGACTCAAATAAACAAAATCCGAAATGAAAGAGGAGAAACCACCACAGAGATCATAAATACAAAGAATTATTGTAGAATACTATGAAAAACTATATACCACCAAATTTAACAAACTAGAAAAAATGGATAAATTCCTAGAACAATACAATCTTACAATCTTCCTAGACTAAATCTCGATGAAGCAGAAAGCCTAAACAGACCCATAAGCAGGGAGGAAATAGAAACAACTTTCAAAAACCTCCCTCAAAATAAAAGTCCAAGACCAGACTGCCATATTAGTGAATTCTACCAAACATTCAAAGAAAACTTGGTTCCATTCTACTCAGTCTTCCAAACACATTTTAAGAGGCCAACATAACTTTCATACCAAAACCTGGCAAGGACAACACACACAAAAAAACTACAGACCAATATCACTAATGAATACAGATGCTAAAATACTAAACAAAATACTAGCAAATCGAATACAACAACACATTAAAAAAATAATATATCATGATTAAGTAGGATTCATCCCAGAATCACAAGGATGGCTGTATATATGTAAAACAGTTAACGTAATGCACCATATCAACAAAACAAAGGACAAAAACCATATGATCCTATCAATAGATGCAGAAAAGGCATTCGATAAAATACAACACAGTTTTATGTTTAAAACACTCAACAAAATGGGTATAGAAGGAACGTATCTCAACATAATAAAGGCCATTTATGATAAACCTTCATCTAACAACATATTAAATGCCATAAAACTGAGGACTTTTCCCCTAAAATCAGGAACAGGACAAGGTTGTTCACTCCACTCTTATTCAATGTAGTGCTGGAAGTTCTAGCCAGAGCAATCAGACAAAAAAAAAAGAAAGAAATAAAAGGCATACATATTGGAAAAGAAGAAGTAAAGGTTTCACTTTTTGCAGATGATATGATGCTATACATCGAAAACCCCAAAGACTCCACAAAGAGACTACTAGAAAAAATAGACCAATACAGTAAGGTTGCAGGATACAAAATTAATATACAAAAGTCCATAGCCTTTCTATATGTCAACAATGAAACATCATAAAATGAACTCAAAAAAATAATCCCCTTCAAGGTTGCAAAAAAAAAGACAAAATACCTAGTAATAAACATAACAAAGAATGTAAAGTACTTATATAATGAAAACTACAAAGCATTGTTAAGGGAAATCAAAAAGACAATGAAATGAAAAAATATTCCTTATTCCTGGATAGGAAGAATATATATAGTCAAAATGACTTTATTACCCAAAGCAATGTACAAATTTAATTCAGTTCCCATCAAAATTCCAATGGCATTTTTTAAAGAAATGGAACAAAAAAATCACCAGATTTATATGGAACTATAAAAAACCCCAAATAGCCAAAGCAATCCTAAGGAAAAAGAATGAAGCTGGGGGCATTACAATAAGGGACTTCAAATTATATTATAGAGCCACGACAATCAAAACAGCATGGTACTGGCAGAAAAATAGGAACTGACCAATGGAACAGAGTAGAAAGCCCAGAAATAAAACCACATATATATGGTCAAATAATTTTTGATAAAGGGTCCAACAACATACAATGAATAAAAGAAAGTCTCTTCAACAAATGGTTCTGGGAAATTGGAAAGCCACATGCAAAAAAATGAAACTCGACTACAGTTTGTCCCCTTGTACTAAAATTAATTCAAAATGAATCAAAGGCCTAAATATAAGACCTGAAACAATAAATTACATAGAAGAAAACATAGGTACTAAACTCATGGACCTCAGTTATAAAGAGCACTCCAAAGACAAGGGAAGTGAAGGCAAAAATAAATGAATGAGAGACTACATCAGACTAAGAAGTTTTTGCACAACAAGAGAAACTGACAGAAAAACAGCCAACTAAATGGTAGATGATATTTTCAAACAACTCAGACAAGGACCTAATATCCAAAATATACAAAGAACTCATAAAACTCAACAACAAACAAACAATCCAATAAAAAATTGGGAAGAGGACATGAACAGACACTTCTCCCAGGAAGAAATACAAATGGCTAACAATATATGAAAAGATGCTCATCTTCATTAGCTATTAGAGAAATGCATATCAAAACTACAATGAGATACTACCTCACTCCTGTTAGATTAGCTACTATCAACAAGACAGGTAATAACAAGTGTTGGAGAGGCTGTGGAGAAAAAGGAACCCTCATTCACTGTTGGTGGGAATGTAAAGTAGTACAACCATTATGGAAGAAAGTATGGTGGTTCCTCAAAAAGTTAAAAATAGAGCTACCATATGACCCAGCAATCCCTCTACTGGGTATATACCCCCAAAACTCAAAAACATTACTACACAAAGACACATGCAGCCCCATGTTCATTGCAGCATTGTTTACAGTGGTCAAGACATGGAAACAACTAAAAAGCCCTTCAATAGATGACTGGTAAAGAAAATGTGGTACATATATACTATGGAGTACTACTCAGCCATAAGTAATGATGACATTGGATCATTTACAACAACATGGATGGACTTGATAACATTATACTGAGTGAAATAAGTAAATCAGAAAAAACTAGGAACTATATGATTCCATACATAGGTGGGACATATAAATGAGACTCGGGACATGGATAAGAGTGTGGTGGTTATGGGGGGTGCAGGGAGGCTGGGGGTGGGGGTGTTGGGGGGGGCAGGACATGAAGAAAACCAGATAGAAGGTGATGGAAGACAATTTGACTTTGGGTGATGGGTACGCAACATAATCAAATGTCAAAATAACCTGGGGATGTTTTCTCTGAACGTATGTACCATGATTTATCAATGCCACCCCATTAAAATTAATGAAAGAAAGAAAGAAAGAAAGAAAGAAAGAAAGAAAGAAAGAAAGAAAGAAAGAAAGAAAGAACCAAGGAAAGTGGGACTTACTTTAGATGTGACAATCAGGTAAGGCCTCCTGGCATAGGTCATCTATACACTGCAACCTGAAAGATGAGGAAAATGCCTCATGAAGAGGAAGAGAAGACAAAGCCATGGCTGAGCAGGAAAGCGCTCAGCAAATTCACAGCAAGGAGAGCAGCCATGAGTTGAGCATGCTCAATGAAAGCTAGAAAATGCAGCATCTTGTAGGACATGGGAAGAACATGGGATTTTACCCTAAGTGCAATGGGAAACCATTGACGAGTTTTAAAAAGAATAGCATGAGTTCAGATTTCTGTTTTTAAAACATTACTCTATCATATGATAATTTGGAAAAATGCAAAAGTAGATAGACATGTTAGAAAGCTATTGCAATAATCCAGGCAGGAGATAACAGTGACTTGCACTTAGTGGCTGGAACACGAGAGAGAAAGGAGTACTTGAAATATATTACAAAAATAGTAAAATCAAATCTCACCATGGCATTGACTAGGGGTGAGAGGTGTTGTGGTTGACATGAATTTCTTTCTGTTTATGTAACTATCACCAGTCAGCCTTTAAGCTCCACAAATGAGGCGGTAGCAAAGTAATAATTTAGATTTTTATATAACAGTAAATTTATGTAATACAGTGTGTCCGTAAAGTCATGGTGCACTTTTGACCGGTCACAGGAAAGCAACAAAAGACGATATAAATGTGAAATCTGCACCAAATAAAACAAAAACCCTCCCATTTTCTGTAGGATGATGTGGCAGCATGTGCGCATGAGCAGATGATGACGTAACACCATGTAGACAGCGGAGCAGCCCACACCATGCCAGTCAAGATGTGATGGTACAGAGGAAAGTTCAGTGTGTTCTGTGGCTCGCTAAATTTGAATCCATGACCAAAGTGCAATGTGAATATTGGCACGTTTATAACGAAGCGCCACCACATAGGATTAACATTACTCGGTGGGATAAGCAGTTGAAGGAAACCAGCAGTTTGGTGGAGAAACCCCGGTCTGGTAGGCCATCAGTCAGTGATGAGTCTGTAGAGACTATACGGGATAGCTAACTAAGGAGCCCTAAAAAAATCTGTGCGTGCGTGTGCTCGACAATTACACCTAAGCAAGACTACAGTTCATAAGGTGTTAAAGAAACATCTCTGTTTTATGGGGTACAAATTGCGGCTGTTGCACGCTATCAAACCGGTGGATAGACCCACACGATGCACATTTGCTACAGATATGCTTCCAGATCAACAATGATACAAGATTTTTGCAAAAGATTGTGTTTAGCGATGAGGCGACCTTCCATATCTATGGACATATTCATCGCCATAACATCCGAATATGGGCTGCTGAACATCCTCATGCCTACGTTGAGTACAAACGTAATACCCTAAAGTGAACGTGTGGTGTGGCCTGATGCATGATAAGGTGATAGGCCCATTTTTTTTTTTTTTTTTTTTTTTTGTGGAGCAGTCTGTGACGGCAGACACCTACAGTATCTTGACATGCTGGAATTGTATGCAGTGCCACAATTTCCAGAGGGTGTCATCTTTCAACAGGATGACGCTCCTCTACTCTACGCCACCATTGTTCATGAGTTTCTGGATAGAACATTCCCCTGGCGGTGGATAGGCAGGGGTTCTGTCAAGCCATGGCCACCACGATCCCCAGATCTGACGCCCTTAGACTTTTACTTTTGGGGTTATGTAAAGCAACATGTGTACATTGAATGTATCAACGACATTAATCACTTAAAACAGAGAATCACAGACGTTATTCACTCTGTTACACCAGACGTCCTTACCCGTGTGTGGCAAGGACTTCACTATCATTTGGATGTGTTTAGGGCAACAAATGGAGTCCACATCAAACTGCACTGAATAGATATGAAACTGGAAGCACTTTCCTTTTATTTGGTGCACAATTCACATTTCTATCATCTTTTGTTGCTTTCCTGTGCCTGGTCATCTTTTGTTGCTTTCCTGTGCCTGGTCAAAAGTGCACCATGACTTTACGGACACACTGTATTAAATATTTTCCTATAATCATTCAGTTATGCTCTAACAACCTTCTCAGAAACTTAATACATTTCCCATTTACGTCAATACTCCCCAAATCCTACAGTACAACTTGAGGAAAAGCAAAAATGCTTTATCTTCAGGAAAACTTTAGCACCAACCTAAAATGCTAGTAATATGTGGTCTTGTTTTAATCCTATCTAATGCAATAAATTACCGAAAGTCCCCTATATGAAACTTGTTTTTTGCCTTCCCTGGAGGCTTCAAGGATTCCCTATTAAACGAATCATAGTTTTTCCCACATGAATTTTTTTGTTGCAAATTTCTATGTGCTTACTTTCATTACCTTGTAAACAAGACCAAATGGTATGGAATATTTTGTTGCATAATAATTAAGGCTGAATTTGGTAAAAAACTTAAAGATTAAGCGTTATTCTTAGAAAAGCAAGTAATCCATTTCCACGATTTAAAGCTTCTAATGACTTATACCAAATAACTCTTAAAGAAGCACACAAAATTACTTGCCTATCTGAGTTTACAACCAGACGTTATCGGAAGAATCCATGTGTGTCCACCTACCAACAGTCTGAGCACCATGAAAAGTCTGAGTGACTCCATTTCTTTCCCTGTCAGTGAGTCAGTCGAATCCATAACTGCAGTTGACCTTGAACAAGACGGTTTGAACGGCAGCATCCACTTATACATGGATTTTTTGTTTCAATAAATAAAATTGGCCCTTGCCCACCCTTCCCCCGGGTTTTGACCCTCAGAGTCAACCCACTGCAGGTGAAAACAGTCCTTTTGCGTTCCCAGCAGCAGATTTCCAACTGCGGATCAAATACAGTTTGACGCGACACGTCAAAACCGATACCCCAGATTTTTGACTGGGTAAGGGTGGGCACCCCTCACCCGCACGTTGTCCAGAGGTCAGCTGTAATCTCAATCGCCACTTGATGCATATTCCATCAAAATGCAGGGCCAAGTTTGGCAATATATTCTGGCTACTTAAACGTCTTTGTGGGATTTTTTGCCGCAGAAGTAGGACCAGTGTGGTTCTACTACTCCTACTAGGTGCACAAAATAGATAATAAGAGAATAATACCTGACAAAATCTCACAGGGTAATTTTGATGTTCACTAGCCCAGCGTGACGCAGTTTGAAACAACCAAAGTTGCAACTAGTCCTATTTTTTGTAGTTCCGGAATTACTTTTTAAAAGGAAATTTTGTATCTAAAATCAGAAACCTGAGACTTAAAGTTATTAAACCCACAATTAGGTCATTTTGATAGCAGAGAAGAGAAAGCAAAAATGCTAAGAACAGCATAGTATGTTGTCTGGAAAGATGAGATGGGGGTGTGGAGCCAAATTAAGGAAACAACGCAAAATGATGAAGCATCTGGAAGAAGAGGCATAATGGGAAAAGTCCAAAGAAAAGTTTTATCTAAAAAGTAAAGTGGCTCCCATACATTGAGCATATGCCAAAAGTACTGTCATTTATTGAAAAGAAAGCAAATCTTCATGAGGCTATATACCAGGTTTAAAGTCCCTCAGCTAGTATCTGGCAGAGGTTGGATTTGATATTACATCTATCTATCTCTAAAAAACCAGAACTGGCTGGTAGGTTGTTCAACTTGCACAATCATATACAATAATCTTGTTAAAGCCCTTCTTTTTTCTTTCTTTTTTTTTAAAAAAAATATTTCATTTATTGATTTTAAAGAGAGGGGAGGGAGAGAGAGAAAGGTGGAGGGGAGGAGTGAGAAGCATCAACTCTTATTTGCTTCTTCTTTGTGACTTGACCTGGCAAGCCCGGAACTTCAAACTGGAGACCTTGACATTCAAGTTCAGACAAAGCCCTTCTCTGTCCACAAAAATACATTTTCCAAAATTTGATTAAGTTTTAAACATTGAAGTTTTAAAACCCCACATCCTATGCTAAAGTCTTAAAGTAAATTTAAGAAGCCGCAAGCATTTTGCCGAAAGTAAAGACCATATTGACACATTTTCAGAAATACAGCAGAGTAGTTCATGGAAACTGACTGGAAGATGAAGGTAGTATGTGACAGCTAGATTCTCTGGATGAACCTATTTTGAGCAAAAGTACCAGTCTGAGAGAAAATAATGCAAAATTACAAATAGTGTCTTACTTTAAGAAAAAAGTAGCAGATATCGGTAATTTTTCTTTAATATCCATTACCCCTTTTTTCTTTTAGTAACAGAACACCTGAGTTTTAGCTGGTTTAGCTATCCAGATAGACACTACACATCCCAGTCCCCCTTTGCAGCTAAGTTCAAAGCAGTCGATTATTTGTTTCATATCTGTCAGATTAAAAATAAATCTGAACTTTATTCAAAAAGATAATTGCAAAAGATAGGGAGAGACTCTTGCAATCAGGAAAGAAATGTTGCAGTAAAGAGAGCACTCTGACTGTAATATCTGCTGTATTAAGCAAAAAAAGTTTTCTTCCACAGAGAGGAATAAACAAGAAAGGATCAACTGTAAGGACGCAGGATGAAAGGATGGCAAGGTTGGCTAGTAGATACACAATATTTTCCAGCCTATTTTACAGGAAAGACCCTGAAGGAGGGCCGTGTGCAGGCTCAGGCTTGAGGGCAGGCCAACGTTGAGGGGCCTAGGGGAAAGAGAAAATCTTAATCAAAACTTGGTTAATAAACACTTGTTCTCATGGATCAGTTGTGACAAAACAGTTCAACTAATCATTTAGAAGGCAAAAAGTGGGAATTTTGCATTCTCATTCACAAACAAAAGTGGCAACCTTGAGTTTTAACTTATTCGTGGGTAAGAGTGGCTCTTGGCAGGGAGCTGTTTTGCAGAACATGAAGAGTGAGGGACAGCATTTCTTTCACTATTGCTATTTTCCAGGATCACAGGGCTCAGGTAAAGCTCAACATTGTCATAACCTTTAATAAAACCTACTTACCCTGTATTTCACCTTTTAACTTCTTGGAACATAGAAGGGGTGGTGATGTGGCACCCTACAGAACATCTAACCTAAAGATGGGGAACATGGGTCACTGGATGACTCTGTGGAATCTAGTCATTTACTTGCCCTGGTCAGCTCATCTGCCTCCCGACTAGTAGAAAAAAAGGAAATAAGCTTTGATCTGATGTGTGCCTCTTTATTTTGAAGTTTCTGAGTTATAACCACTTAGCTAGTATCTTAAAGAGTACAAACACTAGTTGCTAAAAACAGGAAAGTTTATGTCTGTTTTTGGCATTATGGTCAACCTGTCAAGCATTATCTTCAAATGGGAGAGGTGATATTAACTGTAGAACCCACTTATAGTGGCAAGTACTCACATTCTTCTTAATCTATGAATGCCTGAAGTATCAAAAACTCAATTTTGCTCTTCTTTTCTGTCACACAGGAAAAGAATCCTGTTTCAGCTCCTGACGTGAATTGAAAACCTTCCATTCACTTGGCAGTAAAACATTAACAAAGAAAACTAGAGTGACTGCATGCATTTATTTCTGATTAATAATATATGCTAATATATGTATTTGTGGTATTCCTCAGGCTCTTAGAAAGTCACTAAAATGAAATAATATTCCACCATTTGATTCAAATGACCTTTAAGTCAGGAATAGCCTTCTTTGTTGGAAATGTGGACATGGGAAGATATAGAAGTTTAACTAACATTATTTAAAAAGAACTAACTAATCACTGCAAAACATGTATTGTTTATGTGAGTCATTGTAATGCTCCCATCAAAGGTCCTATGGAAGGTAGCACTCATATTTTTTGCTAAAACAGCTTCAGGGATGCCTTTGAGTTCCAGAGGTCTTTCCTTTAATTATTTAAGCTTCTCAAGCAGCCCTAATAGGTATTGATTAGTCTCTGTTCTTCTAGTGAAAAAAGGTTCAAACCAAAACTGCCTTGGAAGGCTGTTCAATTTAATCTAAACAAAAAATTGATTAAAAGAGATCACTGAGGCCTCTTTGATTCACTGGATCATTGAAGTCACCATCTCAGTTGAGTTCTTAATGATTCTCAAATACATTTTAGAGAAGTTACCTATCCGAGCAAAAAATGAGCCTTTGTGGTTTTCATTCACTATCTATTTCCTTTGAGATTTCTTTTATGTTATGGTGACCAATCGTCCTCCTTTAGGGAGGACAGTCCTTTTATAAGTTCCATCCTCCCTTGAAAAGTGTCCTCCTACATGTTCTCTTTTTTGATATTGAAAGGTTAATCTGTAAATGTCCATATTCAATCAATGCAGAGTCGATCCATTGCATGTGATGTGACGTATTTGTATCTAAATGACTAATTTTTTCTTACAATTATTATTAAAAATTAATAGGCATGTAAGCATAATTACAATATAAAATATTACAAATGTTTTTATTATGCATTTATCATATTGTAGTGTATTATTGTTGCAATAAATAAAATGTTTCTTTATTTATGATATTGTTTTCTTCAATATATTTTTGTCCTCCTTTTCATTGTAAAAAGGTTGGTCATCTCATTTATGTATGACTTTAATATGTTGTGAAATTATTCCAAATCTTTATTGTACATTGTTCCCTTTTTAAAAAACAGACCCAAGAAGAGACATGAGACATATAACCAAATATATGGCATTACTTTTCACCTGTTAAGTACTCAAAGTTTCAAAAGCATTTTTTTCTCTCCTAAACTGCCCCTCTTCCCAGTGGCTTCTGAAATGTTATACTTAAATGGATAAGCTCCCCGCTGGGAACATAGTCAATTAAGAACTTCTCTCTGTTCAGTCCTTGCACTCTTCAGTAATTCAAAAATCTTTTACATATTAAAAACAATATCACTTCCCAAAGATGTGGTGTTCCTTGATGATGCAAAATATCACTAGAAAAGGTCATCTTTTTTGTATAGTGGTAGCAACAAAGGAAAAGGGCATTAGCAAAGCTATAAGAAATTCATTAAAAATGTTTTCCTCTCTGCTTAAGCTTAAAATCTTATCATTACAAAACAAAAATTTACCTATAATTAGACCGAATCTGCTAATAAATAAGTAGTTATCTGGTTTTGAAAATACAAAGAAGAATAACAAAAGCAGTTCTTATCAAAGTGATTGTTTTTAATTTTTAAAAGAAACTAATTTTTCATATTCTTATTTTGATAGACTAATACTAAACTCCACAAGAAGAAATCTTATGGAAATGTAGATAAAATCTGAGTTAGAAATATCCAATACCTTTCTTAGATGTTATGATTCTTATACATTCTGGGTTTGGTATATAATGTGAAATGCAACTGAGTAGAAGAGAGTCTAAAGAACCTTTGTATGTGCTGTTCAGAAAGTAAGTTTACAAAGGCAGATGTCTGTGCAGTGTGCATAGTGTAATAATTTTGTAGGTTTATATGACAAAATTATAGAATTGGTTGACTATTGTTAACCTCTATTATAGGGGAGGAAATTTTTTCTCTAGCCTTCAAAGTTCTTTTGGCTGGTATAATAATTCAATTGATGTAAACGGATTAACAGGAGAAAAACAAATTTAATTTTGTACTTAAGAGAGCCTCAAATAGACATGCGAGGCTCTCAGACAGTCAGGCACTTGAAGCTTATATACCACCCTGAGCTAAGAAAAATGGGGGAAAGGTTTGGAGCTTCAAAGGGAAAAAAGAAAATTCACAGGACTATAGGAAGAGCTAATGTTTGGTAAAAAACAATATGACAAAGTCCTGGCCAGTTAGCTTTGTTGGTTGGAGCATCATTCCGATACTCCAACGTTGTGGGTTCAATCCCGGATCAGGGCACATACAAGAATGAACTCCCACGAGCCCACCATACCTAACCCTTACTCTTTGCAGTTATCTCTGTGATAGTTTTCTTTAGGGACCAGGCCCTCTATATAAATTCTTTTAGGAAGTTAAAAGAAAGGTAAAAAGCTCTTTCTGAGCCTTTTGGACCTTGATTGTAGCAGTTCAAAATAATTCATATGCCAAAATGAAGCATTTTAGGACAACCAATTCTGCTCCCCTTTACTATATCTCCAGCACCTGTTTTAACAGAGTGTGGCATAATAGACATTCTACAAACAATGATTAAATTGAAAAACTTGTTTGCCCATAAAACAGATTACATGTATCCCTAATTTTAATATGCCTGCTCTTTTGTCTTTTATTTATTGATTTTTAGAGAGAGAGGGGGAAAGTGACAGCCAGAGAAACATTGATTTGTTTTTCCACTCATTTATGCATTCTTTGGTTGACTTCTGTACATACACTGACCAGGAACTGAACTTGCAACCTTGGCATATTGGTACAATGCTCCAACTAACTGAGCAACCCAGCCAGAGCTCAAAATGCCTTCTGTCTTAAACAACTGGTTCTCAAATGAAGTGTATACAGATTTATTGCTAAATGGTTGAATTCATATGAAGGGGTGTTTCAATCACAGGGATGTGAATACTCAGCTGTATCCCACTGGGCAAGTTTCCTAACCTCACTCAGATCATTTTCTCCCTTACAAAATGCAACTAATATATAATGATGAAAATTGAATTAGATAATGCACACATTGTGCCTAGCACTGTACCTGGCACATAGTACATACCCATTAGATGGAAATGATGAGGGCTTGATATTTATCTTCTGGAAGGAAAGCATTCAGTCAAAAGACAAAACACAGCAAGTAAAGCAAGAATTTATAGACCATGCAAGAGAATACACTCAGAAGGGCCTGAGCAGGCAAAGAATAGGGATCCTTGGTGACAGGTTCAGGGTATTAGCCTGGGATGAGCTGCAGTTACCCTTTGCTCCACTGGTTGCAAGTCTCCTGGGGTCCCTTAGAGTTTAGGAGAAAGAGAGTGGCAAGGAAAATATGTCTGAGAGAGCGGGAGGAGGAAGGGAAAGTACATGCTTTCTCCCTGGAAGGGAGAGCAAAGCATGCTGGGTTCTTTGTCCTAAGGGCTTTTAACGGTAGAGAACTTAGAGGAGGATCCAGGAGAGGATCTCAATAGAATATTCATCAGCTTTCCAGGTGTGCCCTTTTTGGGTCCTGGTCACAACTGAGTACTAGATGTTATCCCTGGGGATTAATGCTTAAAGAGTTATTCTCCAGGCCCCTGTTCATTCCCCCTCTAGGAGGGTCTAATTTACCTGAGTAGCAACATGACAGGGCAGAAAATTTCAGGGGTCTAAAACGCATGATCAGCACTATGCTAGTGAAGGGAAGGATACCCTGGAGGCAAGGTTCTTGTTTCCCCAATTTTTCCATTGCTAGGCACCTGGGGCTTTCTGCCCTGGTGACCTGTGCCTGGCCTGTAGTCCTTGCACTGCTCATGTCTGTCTAACTGCCTACCACAAAAGGAAAAGTTTACAATACTTGGTGACAGTGATCTGATTCTGAGGCAAAGTAGGACACTTTTATAATATGTGTGCACTTTTCATCTTATATATATAATTTTCCTTCTCTTTTTGTTTTCTAAAAGAATGAAATAGAGGGTAGCCAGATACCTGGCCAGAAAACAGCTGCATTCTTATACCTGACCTTCCAGAATACCCCCACCTTCCTCACTGCCACCTTCATCACTCTGTGTATTATTTCTGCACCTTGATCTCCATCTGGTGTGCCCTCAGCATGGGACCATCTTCAGGGCCTGTTTATCTGCCTATTGAGTCTGACTTGGAGCAAAAGAGAAAAAAAATTTACGGAGTTCTGACCAAAACAATATTTTTTCTCAGCATCTATAGTACATAACAATGAAAGGAAATTGAAACTATTTACCAACTTCACTTACATTCAATAAAATTACCATTTACAGGGTGTTGCATTAAGTTGATTGCTTTTAAGGACTGAAATGTCAGCTCACAGGAAAATAATTGATACCAAGCAGCTGGTGAAATGATACCAGCAGATACTCACTAGAAATTTTAGAGGCAGGGTGGGAAAGAAAACAAAACTTAAACCAAAATTTTTAAGACATGTTTTATTTTAGAGTAATAATTAAACAAAAACATACTAAATGTCACATTTCCTTTGATTATTATTCTCACAGCCATGGGGCCACTTTTCATTGTTTCTTGGGATAGTTTTGAATAAAGATTTGTACAACCTAATGAAGGAGAGAAACCAGTCGCTATCAACAGATGTAAAATAACAGATTCTAATATTCTTTCAGAAGCTTTGACTTTGTTTTTCTGGAAACTATATAAAGAACTCTTGTCTCTTGCTGCTATTTTGCTGTTAGGTGGTTTGTATTGTTCCCATTCCACCTTGTATTAAGAGAAGAGCTTTATTCCCCATATACAGTAACAAAGAAAAAGGTCTTCTGACCCCTAGCCAAAGAAGTAGTCTGTGGAGGTGCTCTCCCATAGGTGTGCATTTATTATGGCTCCTCAATCACTCATAATAAGAGATTTCTCTCATTTATTTGTTTGTCTGTTTGTTTATTTTGATTTTTTTAAGTTTTCCATTGATTTGAGAGAGAGATGAAGAAGATGGGGAGAGAAAGAAAGGGAAGAGAAGGGAGAGAGAAAGAGAGAGAGAGAGAGAAGCATCAGCTTGCCATCCTGCTTAGTTGTTTCTACTAGTTGTGCACTCATTGGCTTCTTCTCTCACGTCCCCTGACTGAGGTTTGAACCCTCAACCTCGATGTGCTGGGATGACACTCTATCCACTGAGCCACCTGGCTAGGGCCATACAAGAGTTTTTGAAGTGTCAATGAAAAAAACTGCATATTAAACCTGACAAGCTCAGGGGAGGCCTGCATGGAGGGCCTTACAAACAGGGAACTAAAGTAAACCCATAGGATGGCCTGAAATTTTAATGTCCTAACTAAAAGCAGGTCATGGAGGTAGTCATGTCCTATACCCATAGCTTCCTTGACAAAGGTCAATCTTTACCTTAACTGAGCCTGTGGGGATGTCATAGTAATCCTCTTTTTCCAGACCTTTTAGGGTGCAATCACCCACCAAAGAGGAGATCACCGAGTCCCTCACTGTTACCTTGTTCTCCGCATACCATCCCTATGTGCTGTAAATGTTCATTGTTAACTACCCTGTACCCACTGATGGAAAAGCAGTATTTATCTCTTCATTTTACTTTTTATCCAATCTCAGAGATTTTCCTATTCTACTTTCTCCTGCCTCCCCAATCTACCTACAGTAGATTTAATGGAATCCCCTTATGTCTTCTCCTTTGATTCTGATGTATAAAATAAGGTTGCAAAACTGCCATTTTCCGGAGCGTTTTCTCAATTTGTTGAAATTTTGCTTTCTGGCAATTGTTGTCAGCTTGGCTCAAATAAACTCATAAAAATTTTTTACAGGTTTGGACGTTTCTTACGTGGACAGAAGCAATTAGGAGGAAGATGGTGAGATTAAAGAATTTTAATGCTCAATGGATCCAATGACCCAAAAACTTTAAAAGAAAAACAAAATCAAGCATTAGGAGAAAGCATGGTTCTCTAAAATAAACAAAGGAAGATCTGCCTTAATAAAGAAGTTGACAGCTTCTCCCCCTCTTTTCCAGGCATGGTCACTGGCAACAAAGAAAAGGCCCCACTTGCACAACTGCTGCCCTAAGAGCAAAATAACAAAAGGCTGAAACTTTAACATGAATTTGAAAAAAAGAAATTCAACTGACAAAAGAAAATCATGTATCAGGGAAGTCAATAAAGAAGCTAGAAAGTTTGTGAGATCAGGTAGAAGGTTATGCTAACGGCTAAATTTCCAGTGAGCTTGAAGGAAACTTGCAGGTCTGCTCAGTCTGATAAAAGGCACTGAGATAGGGCTCTGAAAACACCCACCGCACAGCACAGCCCCCGGGGTGAGCGTGCTACAGCAGGGAGAAATCCATGGCCCAGGGCTGCGGGATGGAGAAGGCAGCTTTCCTTCAGAGTTCTGAAGCTGGAGATCAGTTTGTTTCTCACTATGAAAAGCTCGGGCCAATGGAGGGATAACGTCAAGAAAGTGCCTGCCTGTTATTTCCTCTGACTTCTGGAGTTCACCTTGGAATGTGTCTCATCATGGGGAGAGAGAGGATCCAGGAAAGACAAAAGTAGGTAGTAGTTCATTTGCGTTCCTTTTATTTTCAATATTTTTCTTGTCCTTAAAACAAAAACAACTAATATTTAGTTTCACACACACACACACACACACACACAAGGTGTAAAGTTTGGGGGAAAATACACAATATACTATTTGGGTTAGACTATTTAATATTTATAAACTACCATTTTCAAAAAAAAAGATTGAGGCATTCACACAATAAAAGCTGTGAAAATACCAAAATAATTAGGACATTAAATCAGGAGTCAAAGAACAAAGTGGTGGGATCTAATGGAGGTTGGGGGGAGCAGGGAGATAGAGAAATTGTACCAGACACTGGAACAACAGCCTTACTCTTTTGCCATGGCATTTCTGTTATGCAGAACTAAAATTAAAGTTCAACTGCAATGAACTCACTTCATTTATTTTTCATTCACCTTCCAGCGGCAGTAAGAAATGATGAAGGAATATTAGGTACAGTTCTAGTAATATCAATTAATTAAATATTCATCACAATGCCTCTGTGTACTAGGCTTCCTTGAAGAGCCTTGGAGTTTAATACTAAAGAGAAACAAACATGTAATCCCAATGCTATATGATCAATTTTGGTTGCGTTTCTATCCATTTATACTCTGATAGATATTTTGTGAGTCTAGAAGAAGAAGCTCTTAAGTTGGTTGGGATAGATGACAAGAATTAGTAATACTTCATAGGAATGACTTCATATGAGAAAGTTTGAGAATTAGAAGTAAATAGCTTTATGATAAATCAAAGAAAAACATAAAACAAGTAAATAAATTATCTCACAAAACCCCAGAAGAGCTTAGCAACTGGAGAAACAGTTACCTTGAAAGGAAGAGGGATGTGTTCAAATGAGACAGAAAACAAAACTATTTCTTGAAAATTCGATGTGAAAATCAATTAAATCTCTAAATCAACTTCTGTCAGCAACACCAGGAGAAGAGTGGAGATTTTCTCTTTGGAGAAACTGAAAGGGAATATAGACTTGAAGGTAAAAGGCAGAGCTGAAATAGGAGATGTGTGCCTTGATAAAAACGAGGATTAGGTGAGAAATCTCCAGTCTGAATGGCAAAATCTTCAGTGCCTTTCCCATTTGTTCCCAGAATGTGGCAGCTTTGGCTATAAACATTGAGGAAGAGATAAGACTATCTAGATAAACTAACCAGCCCAAGGTCAAAATAAAATAATAATAATAATAATAAAACACAGAGGCTGATAGATAAACATTTCTCACTGGAAGAACCAGGTTTCATCTTAATTATCCAACAGGGAAGAAAGCACTTGACAGGCCCCACTAGTGTATACAGAGCTTTCAATCAGCTTTTACAGTAAAAGATGAAAAAGATGGTTAAAGATCATTGGGCAGGATGAAGGTTTTTAATATGAAAGTAAAGGCCAAAACAAGAGAAATGAAAAGTAGATGACATACAACACAAGAAGTGAAAGAAAAATGCCATAAGACACTAGTATCCTCAGGTAGAGAGGAAAAATTATTACATCCATTAAATAAGAATAGGATGCCTTTTTAAAAGTAACTCTTAGAATTAAAACATAATAGAAATAAAAATCTTGATATAAGTGTTGGAAGATAAATTTGAAGTTGTTCAAAAGAAAATAAAACCACCCATAAGTAAAAAATATAAAGAGAAGTAGAGGAAAAGGAAATCAGTAAGGAAGTTCAATATTCAAGGGATGGAAGTTTTAGAATAAGAGAACAAAGAAAAGTTCACAAAACTAAAGGAGGTTAGTTTGCAGGTTAAAGGAGCCTAGAAGCCCAATAAATACCCAACCCAATAAAATATACACTCACATATCAAGACATATTTAGAAAAATCTCAGAAGAGTAGAAATAAAAAGTTCCTAAAAGTTTCCAGAAAGAAAAACCAGATCACATAATAAGTGATCAGGAATTGAAGCAACATGGCTGCTAAACAACTCTGGAAGCTACAATGCAATAAAAAAATGAAAGAAAGTGATTTTCAACTTAGAATTTTAACCCATGCAAATTATCAATCAGAAGAAAATCTACTTCAATGCAGCCAGGGAATCACCAGACTTAAAAGTTGAAGTGAAGAAGCAAGATGGCAACGGAGTAGGCGAACGTACCAACTTCCAACTCCCAGAACCAAAGTGGATTGTAACTCAATTTTAAGAACCATCATCTGGATAAACCAACTTTGAACTAAACTAAGGGGACTCTTCAAACAAGGAACACAGAAGAAGCCACATTGAGACTGATAGGAATAGCGAAAACGTGAAGAGGGCTGCCCAGCTCCCCGGAGCAAACGGCAGCCTGGAGAGACCCACGTGGCAGGAGGAAAGTTTGGCGGAGAGGGAGGGACCTGGGTACCAGGAACCAACCCCCAGCATGCAGTCCCAGAGCCTAGAAGAGGCGTTTGGACAGTTTTGAGCTGTGAAACAAGTGAGGGAGCTCCCAGGCCTACAGTGTGGAGTATTAGGGCCCTTTCTACTCTGCTGAGGGTTGCTGAAGGGTTTGGGGTGGCAGGACGCAGAAACGCGGTTCTGTCGGCATGGGCAGAAGCCAAGCCGGTGTGAGCTCGGTTTAACCCAGCAGGGTCGGAGGGGACGCGCGAAAGAGCTCCGGAAGCTGCGGGCCCGCCTGTAATGCCACCTACGGGGACAAAGCGGGAGGCCAAGAACAGGCAGAAATCTGCTCTGCGACCCTGGCAAGCCAGCTCTGATGGCGGGGACCAGGATAGGATCAGGGACAGGCGAGGGGCTCGTGGCTGAGCAAACGCTACCAGCCTCGCCCGGCCGGAGAAACCGCGGATTGCAATCCTACATGCACGAGCGGGCTCCGAACGCGGGGGCGGGGTAGAGTCCAGGACGAGCAGAAGTACGCAGCAGAGCAGAAGTCAGCAAACATGCCAGCCCAATAAACCTGGGTTTGTGACCCTGCACAGAAGGGCCCTGGCCTCGAGGACGGGCTAAAGCTTCAGACAGGCAAAGGCTCACAGCTGAGAGCACGTCAAAAGCCCCACCCAACCCGCGAAACTGTGGCGAGCAGGCTCTGACTGCGGGTTCTGGGCGGAAGTCCGGAAACAGGCTGGGTCCGCAGCTGAGCAAAGCTGCTCACCTCTATCTTTGGTGCTGAGGCTTGTTGCTTGAGTGACAGCCCCTCTCACAGAGGAGAGGCAGAAATCACAGCAAAAGCCATAGTGGGCCGGTGCTGGCAACACCCATACCCAACCACCCTAGGCAGCGGCAGAGGGGGTAGGGAGCCTGCAGACAGACCACACCTAGGGAACACAAAGGCAACACATACTGGACACCAGTGGCCACAATTTGCTTATACACAGACAAAATGAGCAGGCAGAGGAATGCAAACCAAATGAATCAAGAGAAATACCAAGAAAAGGACCAGAATGAACCAGATATAACCAAATTACCAGAAAAAGAATTTACAATAATGATAGTTAGGATGTTCAAAGAAATTAGAGCAACAATGGATAGTCATTATGAACACCTAAATAAAGAGATAACAAGTATAAAAACCAAAATTGAAATAATAAAAAAGAATCAGACAGAAATGACAAATACAGTGTCAGAACTGAAGACCACAATGGAAGGAATTAAAAGCAGAATGAGTCACACTGAGGATCGAATAAGAGAGTTAGAGGACACAATAAACAAAGGCACAGAAGCAGAGAAGAAAAAGAAAAAGAGACTCAAAAAATGTGAGGAAACTCTAAGGGAGCTCTGTGACAACCTGAAGAGAAACAACATTCGCATCATCGGGGTTCCTGAAGAAGAGGAAAGAGGACAGGAAATGGAAACTTTGTTCAATCAAATCATAGCAGAAAACTTTTCTAAATTAAGGCTGAGAAATACTCCACACGTTCAAGAAGCACACAGAACTCCATTAAAGAGAAACCCAAAAAGATCTACACCAAGACACATCATAGTTAAAATACCAAAGCTAATGGATAAAGAAAAAAATTTAAAAGCTGCTACAGAAAAAAAGGCTATCACCTACAAAGGAGCCCCCATAAGGATGACATCTGACTTCTCAACAGAAACACTTGAGGCCAGAAGGAAATGGCAAGATATAATCAAAGTAATGCAGAACAAGAACCTACAACCAAGACTACTTTATCCAGCAAGGCTAACGTTTAAAATTGAAGGGAAAATAAAGAGCTTCCCAGAAAAAGAAAGCCTCAAGGAATTCATTAAAACAAAACCAATTCTGCAAGAGATACTAAGGGGCCTCTTGTGAAAAGTTTATAGGGAGGAAAGAATACAGCAAAAGAAGAATACAGCTTTAAAGAATAAAATGGCAATAAACAACTACATATCAATAATAACCTTAAATGTAAATGGATTAAATGATGCAATCAAAGGACATAGGGTAACTGCGTGGATAAAGAAACAGGACCCATACATATGCTGTCTTCAAAAGACACACCTTAAAACAAAAGATGCACATAGACTGAAGGTAAAAGGATGGAGAAAAATATTTCATGCAAATGGAAATGAAAAAAAAGCAAGGGTAGCAATACTTATATCTGACAAAATGGACTTTAAAACTAAGGCTGTAGTAAGAGATAAAGAAGGACACTACATAATTATAAAGGGAACAATTTAACAGGAAGATATAACTATTATAAATATCTATGCACCAAATATAGGAGCCCCGACATACATAAATTAGACTTTGATGGATATAAAGGGCGAGATTAACAGCAATACTATCGTAGTAGGGGATTTCAATACCCCACTAACAACACTGGATAGATCCTCAAGAAAGAAAATTAATAAAGAAAAAGCAGACTTAAAGGAGACACTAGATCAACTTGATTTAATAGATATCTTCCGAACCTTTCACCCTAAAGCAGTAGAATATACATTCTTCTCAAGCGCTCATGGTACGTTTTCTAGGATAGACCACATGTTAGGACACAAAAATGGTCTCAATAAATTTAAGAAGATTGAAATCATAACAAGCATTTTCTCTGATCACAATGCCATGAAACTAGAAATTAACCACAAAAGAAAAACTGAAAAATACTCAAACACTTGGAAACTAAATAGCATGTTATTAAATAATGAATGGATTAACAATGAGATCAAAGAAGAAATAAAATAGTTTCTAGAAACAAATGATAATGAGCATACATCAACTCAAAATTTATGGGACACAGCAAAAGCAGTCCTGAGAGGGAAGTTTATTGCACTACAGGCATATCATAAGAAGCTAGAAAAAGCTCAAATAAGCAACCTGACCCTGCATCTAAAAGAAATAGAAAAACAACAACAAATAAAACCCAAGACAAGTAGAAGGAAGGAAATAATAAAGATCAGAGCAGAAATAAATGACATAGAGGCTAAGGAAACAATAAAGAGGATCAATGAAACCAGAAGCTGGTTCTTTGAAAAGGTAAACCAGATTGATGAAACTTTAACTAGACTCACCAAGAAAAAATGAGAGAGGACTCAAATAAAACTAGAAAGGACAGTGGAGAAATAACAACTGACACAACAGAAATACAATGCATTGTAAGAAAATACTATGAAGAACTATATGCCAAAGAATTAGACAATTTTGGTGAAGTGGACAAATTTCTTGAATCATATAACCTTTTAAAAATCAATCTGGAACAATCAGAACACCTAAACAGACCAATTACAACAAATGAGATCGAAACAGTTATCAAAAAACTCCCAAAAAAGAAAAGTCCTGGGCCTGATGGCTTCACAAGTGAATTCTATCAAAAATTCAAAGAAGAACTAACTCCTATCCTTCTCAAGCTATTGCAAAAAATTCAAGGGGAAGGAAGACCTCCAAACTCCTTTTATGAGGCGAGCATAATTCTGATCCCAAAACCGGGCAAAGACAACTCAAAGAAAGAAAATTGAGGAGGGAAGATGGCGATGGAGTAGGCAGACGTACCAACTTCCAACTCCCAGAACCAAAGTGGATTATAACTCAATTTTAAGAACCATCATCTGGATAAACCAACTTTGAGCAAAACTAAGTGGACTCTTCAACCAAGGAACACTGCAGAAGCCACATTGAGACTGGTAGAAATAGCGAAAACGCGAAGAGGGCTGCCCAGCTCCCCAGAGCAAACGGCAGCCCGGAGAGATCCGCGTGGCGGGAGGAGAGTTTGGCGGAGAGGGAGGGACCTGGGTCCCAGGAACCAAGCCCCGGACTACAGCCCCAGAGCCTAGAAGAGGCGTTTGGACAGTATTGAGCTGTGAAGCAAGTGAGGATACTGTTTGTGAAAAAGAGAGAGTTTTCTCAGACCCAAGAATCTTTTCAAAGGGACAGCTCAGAAAGTCTCTCTCACAACCACGCACCCAGGGCTCTGGGGAACTGGGACTGAGAAGAGGAACAGAGCAGCGGGAACAAAGAGTGGACTGAAGGCATGGAGACACTCTGAGGGACAGCCACCCCGAAACATGGGCTAAGTCACTTCCCTAATCGAAAACGAATATTTCCCCTGGAACTAGCAATACCAGCAAAGGGAGACAGGACACTAGCCAAACAAGCTCTCCCGCGGCAATTAGAGCAGACCTGCTTAGAGGGAGGGAGCTCCCAAGAATACAGTGTGGAGATTTAGGGCACTTCTAGCCCCCTGAGGTTGCTGAAGCCTATGGTTGGGACAGGACGCCGAAACGCGGTCCTGTCGGTGTGGGCGTAACAGTGAGAGCTCGGGCTAGCCTAGCAGGGGCGGAGCTGACGCACAAAAGCGGTCCGGCAGCTGCGGGCTGCCTGTGACCCCACTTGTGGGGAAAAAAATGGGCAGAGATCAGCCCTGCGACCCTGCACTAGCCGGCCCTGACCGCGGGCACGGGGCTAAGACCAGGGGCAGGCAAGGGGCCCGAGGCTCACGCTGCCAACCCCGCCCAGAAGGAGAAACCGCGGTGTGCCATCTGTGGGCGCGAGCGGGCTCCTAAGACGGGGGTAAGGGAGACACTGAGACCTGCGGAAGTTTCCTGCTGAGCTCACGCTGCTCTCCCAGCTCGGCCGGAGAAACTGCGGAGTACCACTCTACGTGCCCGAACTTGCTCCGAGCGTGGGGGCAGGGTAGGAGCCGGAACGACCGGAAGCTAGCCGCTGTGCGCACGCCAGCAAACACGCCCGGCCCAATAATCCCCAGTTTTCGGTTTCAGTCCCTGCGCAGGAGGGCCATGGCCTAGAGGGCGGGGCTAAATTCTGGACGGGCAAAGGCTCAGAGCTGAGAGCACGTCAAAAGCCCCGCCCAACCCACAAGATGGTGGCGAGCAGGCTCTTACTGAGGGGGCTGGGCGTAAGCCTTCCGGAAAAAGGCTGGTTCCGCAGCTGAGCAAAGGTGCTCACCTCTGCCCTGGGTGCTAACGCTAGTGACTTGAGTGACAGCCCCTCCCGCAAAGGAGAGGCAGAAACCACAGCAATAGCTGCAGTGAGCCGGTGCTGGCAACGCCCACACCCAACCGCCCTAGGCAGCGACAGAGGGGGTGGCAAGCCTGCAGACAGACCACACCTAGAGAACACAAAGGCAACACATACTGGACTCCAGTGGCCACAACTTGCTTACACTCAGATAAAATGGGCAGGCAGAGGAATGCAAACCAAATCAACCAAGGGAAATCCCCAGAGAAGGACCTGAATGAACCAGATATAACCAAACTACCAGAAGCAGACTTTAGAATAATGATAGTTATGATGTTCAAAGAAATTAGAGCAACAATGGATAGTCACTATGAGCACCTAAATAAAGAGATAACAGGTATAAAAAATGAAATTGAAATAATAAAAAAGAACCAGACAGAAATGACAAATACAGTATCAGAACTGAAGACCACAATGGAAGGAATTAAAAGCAGGATGAATCACGCTGAGGATCGAATAAGCGAGTTAGAGGACACAATAAACATAGTTACAGAAGCAGAGAAAAAAAAGGAAAAGAGATTCAAAAAATGTGAGGAAACTCTAAGGGAGCTCTGTGACAACCTGAAGAGAAACAACATTCGCATCATAGGGGTACCTGAAGAAGAGGAAAGAGGACAGGAAATGGAAACTTTGTTCAATCAAATCATAGCAGAAAACTTCCCTAAATTAAGAATGGGAAACATTCTACATGTCCAAGAGGCAAACAGAACACCATTTAAGAGAAACCCAAAAAGATCTACACCAAGACACATCATAGTTAAAATACCAAAGCTAATAGATAAAGAAAAAATCTTAAAAGCTGCTAGAGAAAAAAAGGCTATCACCTACAAAGGAGCCCCCATTAGGATGACATCGGACTTCTCAACAGAAACACTTGAGGCCAGAAGGGAATGGCAAGATATAATCAAAGTAATGCAGAACAAGAACCTACAACCAAGACTACTCTATCCAGCAAGGCTAACGTTTAAAATTGAGGAGAAATAAAGAGCTTTCTCGACAAAGAAAACCTCAAGGAATTCATTAAAACCAAACCAATCCTGCAAGAGATTCTAAGGGGCATAGTGTGAACATTTCAAAGGGAGAAAAGAATATAGCAAAAAAAAAAAAAAAAAAAAAATACAGCTTTAAAGAATAAAATGGCAATAAACAACTACATATCAAAAATAACCTTAAATGTAAATGAACTAAATGATCCAATCAAAAGACATAGGGTAGCAGCGTGGATAAAGAAACAGGACCCATACATATGCTGTCTACAAGAGACACACCTTAAAACAAAAGATGCACATAAACTGAAGGTAAAAGGATGGAAAAAAATATTTCATGCAAATGGAAATGAAAAAAAAGCCGGGGTAGCAGTACTTATATCTGACAAAATGGACTTTAAAACAAAGACTGTAGTAAGAGATAAAGAAGGACACTACATAATGATAAAGGGAACAATTCAACAGGAAGATATAACTATTATAAATATCTACGCACCAAATATAGGAGCCCCGACATTCATAAAGCAGACTTTGATGGACATTAAGGGAGAAATTAACAGTAATACTATCATAGTAGGGGATTTCAATACCCCACTAACAACACTGGATAGATCCACAAGAAAGAAAATCAATAAAGAAACAGCAGACTTAAAGGATACACTAGATCAACTTGATTTAATAGATATATTCAGAACTTTTCACCCTAAAGCAGTAGAATATACATTCTTCTCAAGCGCTCATGGTACGTTTTCTAGGATAGACAACATGTTAGGACACAAAAAAGGCCTCAACAAATTTAAGAAGATTGAAATTAAATCAAGCATTTTCTCTGATCACAATGCCATGAAACTAGAAATTAACAAAAAAAGAAAAACTGAAAAATACTCAAACACTTGGAAACTAAATAGCATGTTATAAAATAATGAATGGATTAACTATGAGATCAAAGAAGAAATAAAAAAGTTTCTAGAAACAAATGATAATGAGCATACGTCAACTCAAAATCTATGGGACACAGCAAAAGCAGTTCTGAGAGGGAAGTTTATTGCACTACAGGCATATCATAAGAAGCTAGAAAAAGAACATATAAGCAACTTAACCCTGTAGCTAAAAGAGCTTGAAAAACAACAACAAATAAAATGCAGGACAAGTAGAAGGAAGAAAATAATAAAGATCAGAGCAGAAATAAATGACATAGAGGCTAAGGAAACAATACAGAGGATCAATGAAACCAGAAGCTGGTTCTTTGAAAAGGTAAACAAGATTGATGAACCCTTAACTAGAATCACCAAGAAAAAAGAGAGAGGTCTCAAATAGATAAAATTAGAAAGGACAGTGGAGAAATTACAACTAATACAACAGAGATACAAAGCATTGTAAGAAAATACTATGAAGAACTCCATGCCAAAAAATTAGACAATCTAGATGAAATGGACAAATTTCTTGAATCATATAATCTTCCAAAAATCAATCTGGAAGAATCAGAGCACCTAATCAGACCAATTACAACAGAAGAGATTGAAACAGTTATCAAAAAACTCCCAAAAAAGAAAAGTCCTGGGCCTGATGGCTTCACAAGTGAATTCTATCAAAAATTCAAAGAAGAACTAACTCCTATCCTCCTCAAGCTATTTCAAAAAATTCAAGAGGAAGGCAGACTTCCAAACTCCTTTTATGAGGCGAGCATAATTCTGATCCCAAAACCGGGCAAAGACAACACAAAGAAAGAAAATTATAGGCCTATATTCCTGATGAATTTAGAGGCTAAAATTCTCAACAAAATATTAGCCAACCGGATTCAGCAATATATGAAAAAAATCATACACCATGACCAAGTGGGATTTATTCTGGAGAGGCAAGGCTGGTTCAATATTCGCAAATCAATCAATGTGATTCATCACATAAACAAAAGGAAGGACAAAAATCACATGATAATTTCAATAGATGCAGAAAGGGCATTTGATAAAATCCAGCAACCATTCATGCTCAAAACTCTCAATAAAGTGGGAATACAAGAAACATTCCTTAACATGATAAAGGCCATCTACTACAAACCCACAGCAAACATCATACTAAATGGACAAAAATTAAAAGCAATCCCCTTAAGATCAGGAACCAGGCAGGGTTGCCCACTTTCACCACTTTTATTCAACATAGTTCTGGAAGTCCTAGCTACAGCAATCAGACAAAAAGAAGAAATAAAAGAAGTAAAACTGTCACTATTTGCAGATTATATGATATTGTACATAGAAAACCCTAAAGTCTCAGTTAAAAAACTACTGGACCTTATAAATGAATTCAGCAAGGTGGCAGAATATAAAATTAATACCCAGAAATCAGATGCATTTCAATATACCAACAATGAACTGTCAGCAAAAGAAATTAAGGAATCAATCCCCTTCACTATTGCAGCCAAAAAAATAAAATACCTAGGAGTAAATTTAATCAAGGAGGTTAAGAACTTGTATTCGGAAAATTATAAAACATTGATAAAAGAAATCAAGGAAGATACAAACAAGTGGAAGCATATACCGTGCTCATGGCTAGGAAGAATAAACATCATTAAAATGTCTATATTACCCAAAGCAATTTATAAATTCAATGCAATACCAATTATAATACCAATGACATACTTCAAAGATATAGAAAACATATTCCAAAAATTTATATGGAACCAAAAAAGAACACGAATAGCCTCAGCAATCTTAAAAAGAAAAAATAAAGCAGGAGGTATCACTCTTCCGGATATCAAGGTTTACTACAAGGCCATTATACAAAAGACTGCCTGGTACTGGCATAAGAACAGGCACAGTGATCAATGAAACAGAACAGAAAACCCAGAAATAAACCCACAGCTTTATGGACAACTGATATTTGACAAAGGAGGAAAGAACATACAATGGAGTAAAGACAGCCTCTTTAACAAATGGTGCTGGGAAAATTGGACATCTACCTGCAAAAAAATGAAACTAGACCATCAACTTACACCATGCACAAAAAGAAATTCAAAATGGATAAAGGACTTAAACATAAGCCGTGAAACCATAAGCATCTTAGAAGAAAACATAGGCAGCAAGCTCTCCGACATCTGTAGCAGCAATTTATTTGCCGATTTATCTCCACGGGCAAATGAAATAAAAGGCAAGATAAACAAATGGGACTACATCAAACTAAAAAGCTTTTGCACAGCTAAAGACAATAAGAACAGAATAAAAAGACAAACTACACAATGGGAGAACATATTCGACAGCACATCTGATAAGGGGTTAATAACCAAAATTTATAAATAACTTATAAAACTCAACACCAGAAAGACAAACAATCCAATCAAAAAATGGGCAAAAGAAATGAATAGAAATTTTACCAAAGAAGACCTACAGATGGCCAAAAGACATATGAAAAAATGCTCAACATCACTAATTATTAGAGAAATGCAAATTAAAACCACAATGAGATATCACCTCACACCAGTCAGAATGGCGCTCATCAGCAAAACAACACAGAACAAGTGCTGGCGAGGATGTGGAGAAAAGGGAACCCTTCTGCACTGCTGGTGGGAATGCAGCCACTGTGGAAAACAGTTTGGAGATTCCTCAAAAAATTAAAAATCGAACTGCCTTTTGACCCAGCTATTCCACTTTTAGTAATATACCCTAAGAACACCATAACACTGTTCAAAAAGAAGAAATGCGCCCCCATGTTCGTGGCAGTATTGTTCACAATAGCGAAGAGCTGGAAACAGCCCAAGTGTCCATCAGAAGACGAGTAGATTAAAAAGCCATGGTACATATATACTATGGAACAATATTCAGCCATAAGAAATGATGACATCGGATCATTTACAACAAAATGGATGTACCTTGATAACATTATACGGAGTGAAATAAGTAAATCAGAAAAAAAGAAACACTGAGAACAGCATGATTTCATACATAGGTGGGACATAAAAGTTAGAATATGAGACATGGACAAGAGAGTGGTGGTTACGGGATGGGGGGAGGGAGGGAAGAGTGGGATAGGGAGAAGGGGAGGGACACAGGGAAATCCAGATAGAAGGTGACAGAGGACAATTTGACTTTTGTTGACGGGTATGCAACACAATTGAATGATAAGATAACCTGGAGATGTGTTTATTGTACATATGTACCCTGACTTATTGGTGTCACCCCGTTAGAATTAATAATAATAAAATATATATATATAATAAAATTAAAAAAGTTGAAGTGACAAATTTGCTAGGAATTGAGTAAAGTGGTTACTGCCATCAGGAAGAACAGAGTATCTAATTAATAAGTTGGAATTTAGAAAAAATATCTAAAAATGTTTCTTTCTTGTAAAGCTGAGTTTTGGATTTTGAGAAATTTATCTACTATGTGTCACATGAGAAAGGACAATTCTGGATCTCTCAATTTTTCTCTCCAAGACATTTTCATTTAAGACTTGACACCTCTGTTACGTTTTCCCCTCCAGTAGCTCTTCAGAAGTGATCCTATTGTCCCCCTAAACACTTAGTGATCCAAATCTGTTTTAAAGCCTACGAAAGAGATATTCATGTCTTATGGAAATGTCTATTCAAATTAAGGACAAAAGAAAGGCAGTGTCTTAAGCATGTAGGTATGTATCTTAGTCAACTTGGCTTCTATGGCAATACCATAAATTGGGTGGCTTAAACAATAAACATTTGTTTTTCACAATTCTTAAACATGGGAAGTCTTATACCAAGGTGCTCACAGACTCAATGTCTGGCAAAATAGTGCTTCCTGTCTTGTAGACAGCTCCCTTCTCACTGTATCCTCACATGACAGAAAGACATCATCTCCTCTTATAAAAGCACTAATCCCATTCACAAGGGCTCCACCCTCATAACTTAACTACCTCACAAAGCCCCATCTCCAGTAGCATCACATTGGTGATTGGGACTTCAACATACAAATTGGGGGGCACAGATATTTAGTCTATATTGCACTAAGAAGGGAAGTTGTGGTGAGAAAAATGTTATGTTGAATATACCCCTAAAATTTTTAATTCCAAGAGAAGCAGATAAAATCATCTTGCTTTCAATATACATGTAGTTTAATCCAGATTATTTTGTTAGGAAAGCACCATTTTCATCAAGATGAATAAACTATTTTCTGACATGAAGTAAGGACACTGGACAATACAATGTGCTAAGTCCTGTGATGGGCTTAAATACAGAACCAGTGTTTGGGGATAGAGTGAGCTGGGCTCTGATTGGGGTAGTCTGATAAATCTTCCAGAAGAGATGACATTCAGACTGGGTCCTAAATTTCACCAGGAGAAAATAAGCCTTTTTATTCAGCACTAACAGAATATGCCAAGGCAAAAATGAAAGACAAAGCATGCAGTGTTAGAGAATGGTAACAAGTCTAGGGACTAGAAAGTATGTGGTGAACTAGCAAGGTGTTATTCTAGAAAGGTAAAACATGGTCAGATTGTGAAGACTCAAGAATGTTTTGCTGAAAAGCTTGGCCTTTATAAGGTCAACCTGGTCATCCAGTGGGTCTACAGGTTTTAAAAGGGTGCCCTAATGGGCACACAGGATTAGTCTAAAGACCAAATCTCTAGCCCCTTCAACCTTATTTCAGCCCAGTTTATATCTCTTATGTCTCTTTTATCATATTAACTTAAAAATAAGACCCAGTTGTTACTTTAAAAATTTTTTTAATTACTAATATAAGCAACTGAAAGTCATAAAAGATATTTAATTGGGGCAGATAAATGACCATATCTACATTTTAGAAAGTTAATTCTGGCTATAGGGTGGAGAGGAAAAAATAGAGAAAGGAGACATAAAAGGCAGGAAAGCCTATACTGTGAGAATAGCTCAGACAAGGAGTGATGAATGTTCCAAACCAAGGAAGTGCTAGTAGAAGTATGAACAGACAGAAGACAGATCTAGAGACATTTTAGAAACTGAATGAACAGCTATTTTCTACTCTTATTAACACATATAGCAGTTTTTGACAGTGTTGGGACATAAATTTGTGTAATATCAGTTGCTTTACTTCAACTCCAATGTATTAACACAAGGAGGTAAGATAAGGACCTCTTGTAACATTACAGTTTCTATATTGTTGAGGATAATATGGTTTATTGATTGATGTCACTTTGTGGAAAATTTAGTGTTTTATGGATGAACAAGGAAAAAGTCGTTAATACAATGTGTTCACTTGACATATCAGTTGAAGAAGACTGATGTGGTCTTTTGTTATCTCTTCTCTTTCTTTCATTTTCTATAGATAATATTCTTCCAACTCTAAGAAAAAGAAATTTGAAAAAAGGAATTTGGTGGTAAATAAAGTAAGTCATAAAAGTGGTTTATTTTGTTGTTGCTGTTATACTATATACTCTTTGACATAATATCATGTGACATGATGCTCTACTAAGACCTATCCTTACAGAGGACTGGCTATATAAGTAAATACAGTAGACTATTGCCCACTAGACTATTGACTCTGTTGTGACTTAAGACTTGCTGACAAGATGCTCAACCCATTTCATGTATCCAATCATTCAATAACTATTCAGTGAGCACCTACTTTGTCATATGTTAGGTTGGCACAGTGAAATGAAACAGATGTCGTCTTAGTCTGGTGAAGCTTTCCATCAGCAGGGAGGCAAACAACTAGTTGCACAGAATTATCTGATCCTTATTGGGGTAATTGCTTTGAAGATGAAAGAAAAGCTATATGAGAATCTACAACAAGGGACCTCACTTAGTCCCCGCTTCCATGAAGTGACCTTTGTCTTGCAAGTTGCAGGACAAGCTGCTACTTCTACAAATAAATGGGAAAGAAAAATTGGGGGAGAGTAAGCACTGTAAAGTGGGGGCATGTGCCCTAAACAGCTGGAAATGCTCTTTTGAAGGGCCAAAATCAACTGGACAAAGGACAAAAAGAACACCACCTCTGGAATTCAAAGAAGAGAAAAATGATCAGACATATTTTTAATGAGTTTCTTACTACTTGATGAAAAATAAGTTAGAATGGTCCAGAAGTGAATTTAGGGAGACCACAGAAGTGGCTCTTATTAGAAAGTTCACCAAATTTTTCATTTGCAGACCCTGACACCAACTTGAGTTCCAGGGATACTCCTAATCAGAGATGATGGCATATAGAACTAAGACTCAGACTGCAGGCAGCAGAGTGTAAAATGTATCTTGATGCTAAGTTTGATGTCTTGTGCCTTGCATGTCTCAGGCCACTAGGCCACAGCCTCCCAAGCCACTCCAGCTGTGTTAGCATGGACCATGTGTCAGCTCTGTTGCAAAGTTATTTGTTACTTCCCTCCTTTGCTACACAGGGGGAGGCTTTTCCTAAAATCTTCCTGTGACCTCTGCCTAGCTTCACCCGTCCCTAAATTCTGCAGGCTACCACACATTAGATTGGCTTTATAGGATAGGACTATCTTTCCAAATAAAACTCTTTCCTACCTACTGCTTCCACATCAGCTGGTGATTACCTCTCTGGTTTTGTAACCAGGAATAAAGATGCCATATTACTGATTTACTCAACTTAGCTGGACTAGCCATAAAATAGAGCTAAATAAGAATGTACTAACAAAGTAGGCTTATAAAAGAATTTCTGTTAAATTTTACATTCAGTTTATTGTTCTCATAACAATGATTCAATATCACCAGTTTAGTGATCACAGGTATGTATTTTGTAATAAATCAAAAGTACATAATCAATGCTGTGCTTTGTTTTTCTGACCAAGTTCTGATTATAATTAAAAGACCTATTGCCCTCTGGCCTGATACACATCAAGGGTTAACATCCAAGCAAGAAGAATAAGCATAATCTCCAGCCCTTCTCACTCCCTATACTGGGGCTTGTTGTTCTGGTTCTCACTTGCTCAAGTTTAAAGAGGACAGCCTGAATGTGGGAAGTGGTAGACACTTATTACACTGGGGAACAATTTGGTTTTCATTTTCTATTGCATTAGGTTTTAGAACTATTTCTATATATGTCTGCATCGCTGATCTGAAAACTGAAATCTGTTTTTCGTTGCATGCTTTAGTTTCTATGCAATTTTAATTTATTTTTGTTACAGTTAATGGCATACATTGGTTTTTAAATTGAAGTTAAAGGGCAATGACTCTTCGATTGAACATAACCACAAGGCAATTAATGTTTTACAAGCATCACTTTTACATAATTGTAGTTGTTTTTAAATGTAAAAAATTATTATCTGATAAAAACACCCTCTTATTTTGTTTTAAGATTCAATCATGGCTTCTTCAGGTAGGCATAAATGTAAGAATAGTCCTGGCACCTTCTGTTATATATGTGGCTGTTACATACTTCAACATCAAAGGCACAATATTTCATCATTTGTGACACGTGCATATATTGCCTATTTTCAAGTTCCCCTTGGCAATCAAGACAAGAATTGGGCTCCTCATATTGTGTATCATAATTGTGAGGAAATGCTTCATGACTCGAAAAAAGGAAAATGCAAAGGAATGCCTTTTGGTATTCCCATGGTTTGGCATGAACCTAAGGACCACAGCAGTGACTGTAATTTCTGTCTGATCCATACAAAGGGCATTGGCAAAAAAAACCAGCATATGGTCACATATCCTAATATTCCTTCACCAATACGATCTATCCCACACTATGAGACACTCCCAGTTCCAGTGTTCAATGGTTTTATTTCTTCTAAGGATGAAGAAAGTGAACATGGTGATCAAGTGTATTTTGATAAGATGCATGAGGAAAAGGTTGTAGAATCTGAAGGGTCTTCTTCTGATGCCAAGCAGTCATTAACCCCTCAGCAGTTTAGCCAACCCGAATTGAATGACATAGTAAGAGATTTCGGCCTGTCAAAGAAAGCTGCTGAGTTATTAGCCTCCAGGCTTCAAAAAGAATGTACTTCACTGGTCAGCCAAAGTATCCCATTTTAGGAAGCGTGAACAAATTTTTGTGAACTTTTTTCCGAAGACAAACACTTTGTTTACTGTCATGATATTAGTAGTCTTCTCAGCCAGCTAGGTGTTACCATGTACAGTCCAACAGAATGGCGGCTATTTCTTGACAGCTCTAAAAGGAGTCTGAAATGTGTTCTCCTACACAATGGTAATATTTATGCAGCGGTTCCAATTGGTTATTTAACTCCTCTGCAAGAAGATTATAATGACATAAAAATTGTCCTTGACTTTCTGAAGTATGGGGAGCATAACTGGATCATTTGTGTGGATCTTAAAATGGTCAATTTCCTGCTTGGACAACAGAGAGGTTTTACGAAGTATCCTTGCTTTCTTTGTTTGTGGGACAGCTGAGCTCGGGAGAAAAGGAGTGGCTGAAACATGAAGCTCTGGAAATAGGAATGCAAAATATTGTGAATGAACCTGTAGTTAATCGAGACAGGATCATTTTTTCCCCACTTCACATCAATTTTGACTTATGAAGCAGTTTGTTCAGGCTTTGAATAGAGAAAGTGAATGCTTTCAACATATTATTTCTGCTTTTCCTGCCTTGTCTTTCAAGAAGATAAAAGCAGGTGTATTTGATGGACCTCAAATCTGAACCCTCATATGTGACAAAGAATTTGCCAGGAAGATGAATAAGGAGTTGAAAGCAGCATGGCAGTCTTTTGTGGCAGTTACAAAGAACTTCCTTGGCAACAAAATAGCAGAAAACTATGATCTTCTGGTTCAAAGGATGCTGTTGGCTTTCCACGACATTGGATGTAACATTGAGCATTAAGATTCACTTCCTGAACAGTCACCTTGATAAATTTCCCGAAAATCTTGGAGCTGTTAGTAATGAGCAGACTACTGCTGGAGCATCAAATGAGATTGTCCTCAACAAGTACACAAACGCAAGAGCTATGAATGCAAAATTTTGCCTGAATAGAATTTATATAAGTTTTGCACAAATTTTATGATTAAAATAAGTGTTTTAATATATTCTATTTTGAAATTGTAGACAAATTCTGATGCAATCATATCTTTTAGTGTATTAATGTATTTACTGCATTATATAAATTATTATATTTTCACAAGGATGATACCCAAGAAGACATTCTACTTCATTATGTTAAACTAAATGTTGAAAATTTTAGAATAAAATGAAAGCCTAAAATCTTGAATTGCAAAAAAACTGTAGCTTACAGAAAAAAACTAATGTCAGATTTGAGATCAGCACACTTGAGTTAGGTAAGAATAAGTGTTTTTGTGGATGCAACAAAAATTTTGTTCCCCAGTGTTATGTGAAACAAAATTCTTAATTTATAAGTTACTGGCTAGCTTCAATTCCTATAACAACCAAAAAGAATGGACTCTAACTTTCAGATATGCCAGTTACAGAAGATATGTGACTTTCAATCAGTTATCTGTACAAATTATGCTGAGCCCCTCAGCAAAGAACTCTCAACCCCCTCCCTTGAATTTCTTTGTCCTATTTTGTTCATTCCCTCCTCCTTCTCACTCCTTATAAAAACCCCTGTTTGTACCACAGGCAGGAGGTAGGTTTTTGAGGACAGGAGTGCCCAATCTTCTCAGATGGCCTGCACTAGAAAAATCCTCTTTCCTTCTCACCAGCACCTGTGTCACGTAATTGGTTTTCATGGCAACAGTCAGCCAGACCTGAGGGTCATTTTTTTCTGGTTTAAGTTTCAGTTCTGTCCTAGACCAGGGTTCTCAGTGGTACTTCCCCTCCCTTCTCCTAAGTGCCTTTATGGTGAGGCTGCCAGGATTATAAAAATAAACTACAATAAATAGCTTACAGTGGTGAGGTATTTATCTAGAAGATTTTCCCTTTGGCAAAAGAAAACTTTATTCCTTATTCTTCATGAGATGGCAAAGTAAGATTTATTTTTTCTAACTATTCCACTAAAAGTTTCACTGTTATGAGGCATTGATACACATGGTTATCAAAAGAATCAGAATCATGTTTCATGGCAACAAATATCATAAACTTTGCAAGCTCAAATTTTTTTCTCAAAAGTGTTTGTTTGCATTTAACTGGACTGCACATCTAACTCCCATATCTCTCTGGATTTCCTGCAGTAAAAATGATACACCTCAGTGAAGAGAGAGCTTGGGATGTAAAACGACGTGTTATGAGCCAGTGGCACTTAATCTGTAGCAGGTGTTCTGTTGAATTTAATAAGTGTTTCTGGGTATTTGGGGAATTTTTTCTTTCTTTATGAAAAGGCTTCTAAGTACGTGATCAAAATTTAAATCAATATATGAAATAAAATCCTAGCAGGATACAGCGAATAATTCTCTACCCTTACACTTTCTCTACTTCTGAAAGAAAAGAGTTAGAGGAACAAGTTTCCTGGATACATTACTTTTTCTTTCGTTGTTATTTTGTTTTTGTTTTTGTTTTTTCATTTACCAGTTTAGGTAAGACAGGACCTTCCATGGAAATTAACTACCACCTCATTTACTGAGACTGAAATCTGAAAAGTATTGATAGGTTTCAAGATAACATCTTTTAAAATCTGTGTTTGTGGTTCTTTATTAAACACCTTTTTCTAAAAATAGAATTCTCAGTGTGACTAGAACAAACACCAACTGGGTGAAAAATGTCTCTGCCAAATTGTGAGATTGATGTGAATTAATGTTGCTGAAATGTAAGTCCATGTTGTTGTAATCTAAAGTGTTAAAGTGTGCCCTTCATCTAAGAAATAAAAAATATTTCCACAACAAGCATCATATGACACTCAGCAGTTTGTTACAGTTCTCTAGAGGAGGTAACTTGTCCTACAGAGACTTCGGGATATTTTGCTAAAATACAAAACTTTTATTTCTTAATCCATCTTAGAATTCTCTTATGTAATTTTACATTTTATTGTTAACCTGATTGCTGTCAAATTTCTAATAAATCCTGTTATCATTTAAGATAGGATAGATATTTACCTGGCTGCATAGCTCTGTTGGTTAGAGCATTGTCCTGATGTTCAGAGGTTACTGGTTCAATTCCTGGTCAGGGCACAAACAGGAATAAATTGATGGTCCTCTCTCTCTCTTTCTCTCTCTCTCTTTCCCCCTCCTCTCTCTCTCTCTAAAATCAATTAAAATAAATAAAAATAAAAGATAAGAGGGATAGTAAAAGGATATAAGAATGAATGATGACGGGCCCTGGCCAATTGGCTCAGCAGTAGAGCATCGGCCAGGTGTGTGAAAGTCCCAGGTTTGATTCCTGACCAGGGCACACAGGAGAAGCACCCATCTGCTTCTCCACCCTTCCCCCTCTCCTTTCTTTCTATCTCTCTCTTCCCACCCTGCAACCAAGGCTCCACTGGAGCAAAAGTTGGCCCGAGTGCTTAGGATGTCTCCATGGCCCCCGCCTCAAGTGTTAGAATGGCTCCGGCCCCAACGGAGTAATGCCCCACAGCGCAGATGAGCAGAGCATCACCCCCTGGTGGGCATGCTGGGTGGATTCTGGTTGGGTGCATGCGGGAGTCTGTCTGACTGCCTCCTCACTTCTAACTTCGGAAAAATAAAAAAGAGTGAATGATGAAGCCTTAGGTATTTTGATTTAATGGCTTTTTAGGCTGTTTTGGATTTCCCAGTCACACTATTAACTTGTCTACTTTAGCATTTGGTACCTTACCCTTGAATTTGGGATTTCAAAAATCCTTTCTACCATGTACTCTTGTAGTACATATTTAAGAATCTGTAGATTAGTGTAATTTTTCTGCAATGATGAAAACATCAAAGAGCTTCAGACATTTGAACTGCCAGTTGGAAAATGGAACTTCTAGCTCCACCTAAGCAGAAATAAATAAGTCCCTGAAAGGTGAGTAGGAGCTTCAAAGAGATCCAATGTCAAAGCCTCTGTGGAATTATGGAAGAACAATGTTATTCTGTCTTATAAATATGTTAGCACAGTGGAAGGGAGACCAAATCTGCAGCTAGATAAAAACACATACCAGAATGTTTTGACTTCCTATATCAAAGTTGGTAGGGAGGGAACCAATTGTTCTTTTCAAATAATTTTCAAGAGAGCTTCCTACCTAATGATACACCCTCCATTCAGTTCATCTTTTGTCTTCTACTCCCTTTATTTCTTTTGAGGATTTTTTGTTTGTTTGTTATGTTTACTTTACACAGATGCTTAGCTTTTGCCTCTCATAATTTCTCAAACTCCAACTTTTAAAAAAATATATTTTATTGATTGATTTCACAGATAGAAGGAGGGGGCCAAGGAGTATCTGCTTGTAGTTGTTTCATTTTAGTTGTTCACTGATTGCTTATTGTATGTGCCTTGACCAGGAAAGCCCAGGGTTTTGAACCAGCACCTTCAGTGTTCTAAGTTGACACTCTATCCACTGTACCACCACAGGCCAGGCAAACTTCAACTTTTTTTTGGATTCTTCATATTCAGGTTATTCATAGGCATCTTATATCTCTAGCTATATATATATACATATTTAGATGAGTATTTTTTTCTTTTGATTTCATTTTCTCTTTTTATTAAATTTTATTTTTCAACTACAGTTGACATTCAATACTGTATTATTCTGTATTAGTTTTAGGTGTACAACATAGTGGTTAGATAATCATATAGTTTACAATGTGTCCTCTTAGTACCCACCTGGCACCATACATAGTTATTACAATATTATTGACTATATTCCTTGTGCTGTACTTTATGTCCCTGTGACTATTTTTGTAACTGCTAATTCATACTTCTTAGTCTCTTCACTTTTTCACCCAGTCCCTCCACCCCTTCCCTATAGTCACAATCAGTCAGTTCTCTGTATCTGTAAGTCTTTTTCAATTTTATTTGTTCCACCTGACCAGGTGGTGGTGCAATGGATAGAGTGTCGGACTAGGACACGTAGGACCCAGGATCAAAACCCCATAGTTGCCTGCTTGAGCAAAGGGTCACTTGCTCTGCTGTAGCCCCCCAGTCAAGATACATATGAGAAAGCAATCAATTAACAACTAAGGAATAACAACTAAGAATTGATGCTTCTCATCTCTCCCTTCCTTTCCATCTGTCCTTCTCTCTATCTCTCTCTTTGTTACCAAAAAAAAAAAAAAAAAAAAAAAAAATTTCCTTTGGATTCTACATATAAGTGAAATCATATGATATTTGCCTTTTTCTGAATGAATTATTATACTTCTTCTAGCTATATATTTTTTCTTCTTTTTTCAAGTGAGAGGAGAGGAGATAGAGAGACAGACTCCTGCATGCACCCAACCAGAATCCACCTGGCAACCCCCTTGTAGGGACGATGTTCTGTCCATATGAGTCCATGCTTGCAACCAATCTATTTTTAGCACCTAAAGACGAGGTCCCATGGAGCCAGCCTCAGCATCCAGAGCCCATGTGCTATAACCAATCAAGCTATAACTGCAGGAGGGGAAAGAGAGATAAAGAGAAAGGGAGGAGTAGAGGTGGAGAAGCAGATGGTCACTTCTCCTGTGTGCCCTGACTGGGAATCAAACCCAGGACATCCACACACCAGACTGACACTCAACCACTGAGCCAACCAGCCAAGGACTAGCTATATTTTTAATGCCAACAACAATAGCAGAATTCTAGTTCTGTTCACTTTTTTAAATTTTCTTCTCCCTCCAACCCCCCCTCCTTTTGTTATTCTGAACTGGCTCATATTCCACTGGATGTTGCCTACTTTCAGAAGGAAAAGGAAGACCCATTGCTGAAAGTGGAGGGATTAAAAGTTCTCCATTGGCAGCCCTGGCTAGCTACCTCAGTGGTAGAGCATTATCCCGGCGTGTGAAAATCCCTGGTTCGATTCCCAGGCAGGGCACACAGAAGAAGCACCCATATGCTTCTTCACTTTTTCCTTTCTACTTTCTCTCTGTATCTCTCTTCCCCTCCTGCAGCCAAGGCTCCATTGGAGCAAAGTTGGCGCAGGCACTGAGGATGGCTCCATGGCCTCCGCCTCAGGTGCTAGAATGGCTACAATTGCAGCAGAGCAATGCCCCAGATAGGCCGAGCATTGCCTCCTGGTGGGCATGCTGGGTGAATCCCAGGCGGGCCCATGCAGGAATCTGTCTCTGCCTCCCCCAGCTTTTCACTTCAGAAAAATAAAAAAAGTTCTTCATTGGCCCTATTTCTCTGAATTTGTAATCCAAACATATGCTACATAAATGAAAGCTGAATGCTTACCTCATAAATGTTGGAGAATATAGTTGAGAAAGGGTAGTGTGTGTGTGTGTGTGTGTGTGTGTGTGTGTGTGTGTGTGTAATTATATTCATGATTAAAACATCTGACTTTTATTGGACAGAAACATTTTTAGTTTATCTAACCTTAAGAAGATCAAATGTTTATGGGGTCCAAAGTTTTTCAACTAAAAGGGGAACTTTTTAAGAAAATTTCAAATATAAGATTAAGAACAAAAGTGAATACATGTTTAGAAACAGAAATGACAACAAAATATCATTTAAAAATTAATAAATACATTAAACATCACACAACAGAAAAATAACATAAAATTTTATTTATGAATTTCCTGATAAACCTAATAAACTTCATTTTATTTTTGGCTTCTGTGAAAAAATGTACAGTTAGTTGTAACACAAAAGAAATTAAAATGTAGTTTTAAGTTGTTGCTATATTACATTGGGCTGCATACATGTATAATGAAATTACTCTTATACTACATACATTGACTAAGTTGATGAGTATGTGTAGGTGTTTTGCCATAAGAGCACCTATTTTTTCAGTCTATATCCACATTGTTGGCAATTTTGTGTACTATTTAATCTGGAACTACTTAACATTCTAAGGAAAAGACATGTCGGATATCCTAAGACATGATCTTACCTATTAGAATGTTAGATGCAGTATATCAAGAGATTTACTTGTAATATTCCTAAAGATGATTACCTATAAATACAGGAATGATTGTATAATTTTTATTTTGTGTTAATCTCCTGCAGAAAAAGAAAAACTGTGGTATATTTATAATTGTAAACACTGCATTAAACATTAATTATATTCCTGATAAACGAAAGCCGCTATTTCGATTAGGCGATAATGAGAAGTGTATGCTTACAATTCTACACTTCTAATGATGACAAGTATTTTCCATAGATTAGCTTCTGGCTCTTCTTTCTAAACCCTTTCCTTTCCACTGTCCACATTAGGACACATTTTGTTGCACAATATGACTTCTGATTTTACATGTCTGTGTCACAATGCAGGCAGCAGAAACTTCCTGGTCAATTATTGCATCCCTAAAATGCCTGACATCAGTGAAAGTGGGAGGGAGAGAAAGTCTGAAGGGAGACAAGAATCTTAACCAAGTACGGATAAAAGATTTCTAATTTTACAAAATCATCTTACTATGTGAACACATTGCTAAGGTCATACCCAGGGCCTTAGAAGGAGCCTTGCCAGGAAGGGCTTTGAAGTGTAAGCTCCATTAGCTTCACAATAAGTTGCTTCATCATCTAACTTAGTGATTGTGGTCAAGGGTGTCACGGTATGCTGGTGTGCCACAAGAGTTTTTAAAACATGCAGTATCCAGCCACTTAGTCAGGAACATTGACATCTTTTCCTTTAGACTCAAATAAAAATGACAACAGCCAATACAACAATAGCTGTTCACTGTGAAGGAATAAAAATTATACCCATTTTTTGTTATTATTGGATCAGGAAAAAATATATTTTTTGGTGTGCCACAGAATTTTAGTGACTAGTTTTGTGTGCCATGAGATGACAAAGGTTGAAAATCACTCATTTAGCTTATTAACCTTTTAAAATAGAATGGTTAGCCTTCCTGTTTCTAGCACATAAGCAGCTTAGACATAGCCACTCAGAACTGACAAGTAAAAAGCTAAACAAATTAAAAAATAAAATCAGTTCATCTTAGATCAGTCAGAGCAAAGAGGTCACAGAGTAAACTGTTGTCCCAAAACAACAGGTAGATACACAGAATAACAATTTAACACATTGGAAACCCCCAAGCAAAACCTCCAAAGGAACCAGATGAAAACCTAGACTGTAATTGATATGTCTGAAAGTTTAAAAATTCTGAACACCCATTAATAGTGTGGGAGGTAAGGGCTGCTTTTATGAATTTTATTTCTAGGGGCTCTACCAGGTCTTCACAACGAATATCAGAGAAAAGACCCCTTATGCTTCCAGCAAGGAGAGAGGGAAAAACAACCATTTGAAATATGTCAGAGTGTTCTATTTTTCTTAACAAGTTCTGCCCTCAAGAAAAACTATTTTACCAAAGCCTAATCTGTTGGATTTTACCAATGCCTACTTGACCTGGGGGAAGGGAAATACACAACTCCAGGCCCCTCTAGCCTTCCTGTCTCGTGTAAAGATTGGGAGGGGGTAAGACTAAGAAGCAGTGGTGAAGTTTACAGTGCAGGAGCACAGGCTCACTGAGACCTATTTATAAGCCTACAGAGTGCTCCCCCTCTCCCCACGCCTTATCACTGCATTACTAAAAGTTTGTTTACCACAGTTCCTTTTACTAAGTACATCTTTCAACAAAAACTTTCAAGGCACGCTAAAAAGCAAAGAACACAGTTTGAAGAGACTGAACCATATCAGAAACAGAGTCAGATATGGCAGGAATGGTGGAATTAACAGACTAAGAATTTTAATAACTAAGATTTATATGCTAAGAACTTTCACAGAAAAAGAACAGATGGATAATGTAAGCAGAGAGAGGAATTTTTTTTTAAATAAAACAAAACAAAAAGAAAATCTAGAGATCAAAAACATAACAGAAATGAAGAATGACTCAATAGACTGGACGTGGTTGAACAGAGACTCTCTGTGCTTGAGGCTATGACAATAAAAACTTCCAAAACTGAAAAAAAAAAGAAGAGAGAAAGAAAGACATACAAAACAGAATAGAATATCCAAGAACTGTGGGACACCTACAAAAAACTACAAAATGTATTCACAATGGGACTACTAGAAGGAAAAGCAAGAAAGAAAGAAACACAGCAATTTTAAGCAACAATGACTGAGAATTTATCTAAATTAATGTCAAACACTGAACCACAGATCCAGGGAGCTCAGAGATAAACAATGCCAAGCAGAATAAATATTTTTAAAGAACAAAAAATTACACATAGACATTTCCTACTTAAACTTCCAAAAAGAACACAAAAAGTATACATAGGCATGTCATATTCAAACTTCAAAAAACAAAAGGTAAAGAAAAAAGTCCTTTAAAAAAAAGCCAGAAGAAAAATAAATATCACATCCAACTTCTCTGAAATCATTAAGCAAAAAGAGACTGGAATAAAACACGTAAAGCATTGAAAGAAAATAAAACCTGCCAACCTAGCATCTGTATCCTGGATTGAATACTGAGCCCAATTTGTTTTATTTTTTTTTTAATTTAAATTAAGAACTTTAGTTCATCCAAAGATATTAAGGGACTAAACGAATAAGCAACACACTGGGAATAAATATTTATCAATCACATATTTAATAAAGGACTTGAGTCCAGATTATACACAGAACTCTCAAAACTCAACAACAACAAAAAAAATTTGATTTTGCAGAAGGTGAATGATTTGAACTGATACTTCAATAAAGAAGAAATGTGAAGCCTGACCAGGCAGTGGCACAGTGGATACAGTGTCGAACTGAGACTTGGAGGACCCAGGTTTGAAACCTGAGATTGCTGCTTTCAGCATGGGCTCACCAGCTTCAGCGTGGGGTGGCTGGCTTGAGAGTGGGATCATAGATGTGACCCCATGTTCTATGGCTTCAGCCCAAAGATTGCTAGCTTGAAGCCCAACATCGCTGGCTTGAACAAAGGGTCACTTGATCTGGTGGAGCCTCCCAGATCAAGGCAAATACAAGAAAGCAATCAATGAACAACTAAGGAACCACAACAAAGAATTGATGCTTATCATCTCTCTCCCTTCCTGTTTGTCTGTCCCTATCTGTCAGTCTCTTTCTCTTACTAAAAATATAAAATAAGAAAGGTGGAAAGCAAATAACTCATGAAAAGACAGTCATTACTAGTTATTAGAAATGTGTCAATTAAAACCACAATGAGATATCATTAGATATCTACTAGAATAGTTAAAATCAGAAAGTGTAAAAAGGGTTAGCAAGGATGTGGAATAAGTGAGTCTCATATACTAATGTTGGAAATGCAAAATGGAGCAACTACTTTGGAAGACAGTTTGGTAGTTTCTTAAAATGTTAAATATGCACTTACCATGTGATCCAGACATTCCTTTCCAATATACTTACATCTAAGAGAAACGTAAGCATGGGTACATACCAAGACTTGCACGAGAATGTTCATAGAACTTTCCTTTGTAACAACCAACCACTTCCAAAAAATCTAATAAAAGTCACGTATTTTCAGCTTTATTATAATACCCCTCTGCAATGGACTGAATATTTATGCCACCCCAATATCCATATGTTGAAATTCTAACCCCCAATATAATGGTACTTGAAGGTGGAACCTTTGGGAAATACTTAAGTCATGAGGAGGATAGAATCCACTTGAATATTAGTGGTCTTATAAAAGGAACCCCAGAGAGCTCTCTTTCCCTCTTTCTGCCATTTGAAGGTACAGCAAGTCAGCACTCTGCAAGTCAGAAAGGGGCCTCACCAGAACCTGACAATACTGGTACCCTCAGGCTTCCAGCCTCATAAACTGTGGGAAATACATTTCAGTTTGTTTATAAGTCACTCAGTCTAAGGAACTAAGACACCCCTTAATTGGTCTGCCTACTTGTTCACTGTCACTATCCCTGGTAGTGTATTGTCAACATAGCAGCTAGACAATCTCTTAAAGCTGTAAGTCCTACATGAGTCTGCCCATCCCACCCAGCCACCTGTCTGAATTCCTCTGCTACCACACTCCCTATTACTCAGGTTCCACCACATGATCTCCTTACTTTTCCTCTCACACACTCAGCATGCTTATTCCTCAGGGAATTTTTTAAAGATTTTTATTGATTTTAGAGAGAGGATAAAAAAAAGAGAAAGGTGTGGCTCATATGTGCCTTGACCAGATAAGTCCAGGGTTTCAAACCAGCAACCTCAGCATTTCAGGTCGATGTTTTATCCACTGTGCCATGACAGATCAGGTCCTCAGAGATTTTGTACTTGCTGTTTCCTCTGCCCAGACACCCCTTGCCCAAATACCACATAGATGCGTCCCTTACTTCTTGCATGTCATTGTGCAAATGCCATCTTCTCGCTGAGAAGTCTTGGATAATCCTGTATAAATAGCTGGTTCCTAACCACTACCACCATTCCTCTCACTAGTCCTGATTTATTTTTCTTTGTAATACTCCTCACCATACAGTATATTGTATCTGTAGTTGTTTAGTTATGGTCTCTATGTTCTCATCGTTACTAGAATATAAGCTCCATAGAGCAAGGACTTCACTTTGTTTACTGCTATATTTCCAGCCACCAGACAGTAAGCAGGCAGTCATTCAGTATGTTCTTATTGATTGGATGTGTTAATATTTAATTGCATTACCTTTAATCTTTTGTTTGATATTTGTAAATTAGTAAAGGTTTCCTGACATATTGGAAGTAATTTTAAATGGGAACATTTACATTAAATTTACTTTGTTTCACATTTTTATATGTTCGATTTTAAAGTGACTTCTCATTGTCCCTTCTTCCCCCCTCTTATCCTTACCCCTATTAGTCTATTTAATTTTAAACATAATACTCTCAGATCACTACATGCAAAGTGTTATGATATGCTTTTAAATTCACTTCTCAAGATTTGTGCAACCTGGACAGAATAAGAAAATCATATCTAGGGCTAGAAATGTATAGTAGGCATTTTCCTAGTGGTTTGGGAAACAGCAACTTCTAAAGATGAAGGAAAGGAAGAGAGGGGGGAAAAGGCTCTTTCTGGCAGCACTATTTTCTTTTTTTTTTTTTTTTTTCTTTTTACAGGGACAGAGAGAGAGTCAGAGAGAGGGATAGACAGACAGGAATGGAGAGAGGTGAGAAGCATCAATCACTAGTTTTTCGTGGTCATTGCAACACCATAGTTGTTCATTGATTGCTTTCTCACATGTGCCTTGACCGCAGGCCTTCAGCAGACCGAGCCACCCCTTGCTGGAGCCAGCGACCTTGGGTCCAAGCTGGCAAGCTTTTTCTCAAGCCAGATGGGCCCGCGCTCAAGCTGGCAAGCTCGGAGTCTCGAACCTGGGTCTTCCACATCCCAGTCCGATGCTCTATCCACTGCACCACCTCCTGGTTAGGCAGCACTATTTTCTTAACCCCGATTCTTTGGTTGCTCAGATAGTATGAGCATTTTACAGCTGCTACACTTACAGTGTGCTTCTACGTTATCATGATGATTGAGAAGCATAATTTTATTCCCTGCAGTTTATTGTAGGGATCCATAGTAGTTATCACAATGTATAACTGAATTAACAGGTCAAGAATTTGTCCAAAATAGCTACCCCCATTGTTTAGTCGCCAGTCTTTGATTGTATGCTGCCACTTGTCATTCCCGGTACGTAGCTAGCACAACACAATACAAACTTCTTGCTGTGATGCTATTTTCACTTCATCCTTGTAAGATAACTTAGTTATTACAGAAAGAGAGCCATCTCCAGAGTGGCTGACATTATTTGCTGCTAAAAATAAAAAGACTAAATTATGACCAATGTAAAGGATGTGAGATAACTTGAAAAGAACCAAAAAATCAAACATAAGAATCAATCCTAGAAGGGGTATTTGACAAGCTTTTAGGAACATAAAAGTAGCAAATTTAAGAAATTACAGAGGGAAGACTATTTGATGTTCCAACCGGAAGTGGAGAAAAAGAAAGTGAAATGAGAAACGCTAAATGGCAAAAGTACTGACATTTGGATAGTTATTTCCTTAACTTGAAATGAAAAAGGTTGCCATTGAATCAATTCTGTAAATGGTTAAATTACAATAATTGCTTGTAAGAGTTCAGTCACAGAATTTTCTGTAAGGAGTTAAGGCACTGTAGATAACTATAAGTTTAGGTCACAAATCTTAATTTTTACTTTGTTTCTTAAAGAATGCAGGGAGTCTTTCTTGCAGGTACAAGTAGTCTCTCTTTTTTTTATTCTTTTTCATTTTTTTTCTTTTTTTTTTAGGTGTAAGGAGGCGAGATAGTAAGACAGACTCCCACATGTATCCAGACCAGAATCCCCTGGCAACCCCATCATGGGTCGATGCTCTAGTACCAAGTTATTTTTAGCACCTGAGGCTGATGTGCTCCAACCTGAGCCATTCTCAGCACCCAGGGGGCATGCTCAAACCAATTGAGCCACTGGCTGCAGGAGGGGAAGAAGAAAAGAAGAGGGAGAATAGCAGATGCTGTGTGCCTTGACCAGGGATTGAACCCAGGATATTCATATACAGTCCAACACTCTAACCATTTAGCCACCAACCAGATCCAGAGAGTCTTTCTTGTAGATGGTTCCCAGAGGCACAGATAGCTCCCAGAAAAACCAGACCCCAATTTTTCCAAATATAACATCAAGGACACCTGTGTTGCCTGATCAGGCAGTGGCACAGTGGATAGAGCATCAGACTGGAAAGCAGAGGAACCAGGTTCGAAACCCTAAGGTTGCCAGTTTGAGCATGGGCTCACTGACTTGAGCATGGGATCATAGACATGACCCATGTTTGCTGGCTTGAGCCCAAAGGTTGCTGGCTTGAACTCAAGATCGCTGGCTTGAACAAAGAGTTACTCGCTCTGCTGTAACCCCTTGGCACATATGTGCCCTCAAGGCATATATGAGAAAGCAATCAATGAACAACTAAGGTGCCACAACAAAGAACTGATGCATCTCATCTCTCTCCCTTCCTGTCTGTGTCCCTATCTGTCCCTCTCTCTGATTCTCTGTCTCTGTCAAAAATAAAAAAAGACATCTATGTTAGCATCAGAAGAACATTCTGGGGAGAGATCCCTGTAAACTGACTCCCATCTCCTGTACACGGCTACATGACTAACTGCATGTTCAATAATAAATCACTAACCTCCCAAAAGATATATAAACTAGCCAGTCAGCCAAGACTGTCAAGGCAGGCTTTGGATGCAGCAAGCCCCCTGCTTCCTTAGGTTGCTGACAATTTGATTAAAGACATTCTTATTAGCCCTGGCCAGTTTGTTCAGTGGATAGAGTGTCTGCCCAGCTTGTGGATGTCCAGGATTCACTCCCTAGCCAGGGCACGTATAAGAAGCAACAATCTGCTTCACTCTCCCTTTTTCTTCCCCTCTCACAGCCAGTGGCTCGATTAGTTTGAGCATTGGCCCTAGGCACTGACGATAGTTTGGGTGATCTGAGTGTCAGCCTCAGGAGCTGAGGATAGCTCAGTGATTCGAGCATCAGCCCCAGACAGGGGTTGTCAGGTGGATCCCAGTCAGGGTGCATGCAAAAGTTCATCTCTCTAAGTCCCCTTCTCTCACTTTAGAAAAAAAAGACACACTTATTTTACTCGGTTCTTATCTCTGTGATTGGCATGGCAGCAATAAGCTACTCAAACCCCAACTTGTTCCAGTAACAATACTGCTTATACAGAAATTATTTATCTAGTAGGTGTCTTTTATATCAAGCATTGGTATAAGTGAGGATGTCACTCCAGATCATTTTCAGTTTTCCCACCTTTGATTAACATCACCTTATTGTCATATACCTCTCCGCTATACTTCATGATCAAAATACCTAACAATGAAAGTCTCTTCATTGTTATTGCTTTCTGAAGTGGATCAAAAACTGCTTATTCTAAGACTATTAAATAGACTGTCAGGATCCAACAAATGTTTACCACAGGTGCTTATAATCCTAAAAAAAATTACCATTTCACACAAAATACCATAAACTATTTTTGTTTTTCTAAATTATCCTGCAAGATATATGACCCCTAACCAGACTATCAGAAGGAAAACTCACTGTTTCTTTCTTTTAATGTTCTTTCTTCTTCCTACACAGATTTAATGAAGACATCTGCCTGGCAATATTCAGCTTGTCAAATTAGACATAAAACAGCCCAATCTTCCTTGTCATCTGCAGAAAAAGGAAACCAAAAAAGAATGTCAGAAATATAGGCAATCTATCTTGCCCTCAGTCCATTCCTTGCTAATTATAAAAAGAATGATAGATGTTGAATGGTTTTTACAGTTCTCTTAATTTTGATACTTCCTCATAAAAAATGAATCTTTGTTACTAGTGAAACCCATGAGCTGCATGCATAAAACAGGGAGAGAAATCACTGGAGAGAAAAGTGAATGGTAAAAATATCTGGCTTCTTCACCTATTCAAATGCTTGATCTACTGTGCAGAAAGCTCTACCTGTCAGAATGGGAGGAAGGACGTTGAATAGAACAAAAGGAATCAGGTTCCTTGAAGGGCACAAAATCAATCCCAAATTTCTACAAATAACTAAACCTGAAGATTACATATGTAAAATGCTGGCACACTCACTTCTGCTCTCCATGTAGCCTCTCTTGACTTTATTCCCCACTCCATTAAAATTTATTCCCTTTCTTCTCTCCTCCTTTGCTACAACATTTTCAACAGCAGCCTACACTTAACGTAAAATATCCCTGGCCAGATAGCTCAGTTGGTTAGAGCATCCTCCCAATATGCTAAAGTTGTGGGTTGGATCCCCTGGTCAGGGCACGTACAGGAACAGATTGATGTTTCTGTCTCTCTCTCTTCTTTCATCTCTGTAAAATCATTTTTTTAAAAATAATAATGTAGAAGAACAGAAAACATCTCTTATGCTTATTTGGGAATTACTTGTTTGTGTAGATCAACAATTCTTCAACTAGTTTGCCACACCACAAGAATTTTTAAAATATGAACTACCTGACTATTTAGTTAGGGGCACTGACTTTTTTTCCCTTAGACTGTAAAATGAAAAAATGAGAATAGCCAACACAACAGTTGCTTTCTGGTGTGAATGCCCTATCTTGAACCATACATATATAGGTGGTCATATAATAGACTTGCATCTTATTGGTTATGTCACATAATCAAGATGCATCTGATTGGTTAATTCTTGGTACCAAAATTTTCTTTTCTTTTTTTTTTTTTAAGCAAAGAAAGAGGAGAGAGACAAACAAAAGGACAGGCAGGGATAGACAGACAGGAAGGGAGAGAGATGAGAAACATCAACTTGTTTTTGCTTGTGGCACTTTAGTTGTTCATTGATTGCTTTCTCATGCATGCCTTGACACAGTGCTCAACTGAGCCAGTGACCCCAAGTTCAAGCCAGTGACCTTGGGCTTCTAGCCAGCGACCTTGGGGCTCAAGCCAGCAACTGTGGGATCATGTCTATGATCCAACACTCAAACCGGTGACCTCACGGTTTCTAACCTGGATCCTCAGCATCTCAGCATCCCTTGTCAATGCTCTATCCACTGTGCCACTGCCTGGTCAGGCCCAGAAATTCTTAAATACAAGCAGAGGCACCTTATTTTTTTTAAAGTCACTTTGGAGCAAAAAGTGTAGGTAATTACTTTTTATTTTTTGTAAATCAATAAAAATTTGATCTGTTTTTTGTCATATTGGCAAAAATATATATTTTGGTGTGCCACGGAACTTTAATAATTAGTTTATGTGTTCCATGAGATGGAAAAGGTTGAAAATTGCTGATGTAGATTATTGCAAATTCTTGTTGGGCAGACATACTAAGATATGTTTTATTTACAATGATTTCCTCCGACAACTAAGTACATAATGACTATTATTTGACTGATTCATAAAGTCGTCTTTAGACTCTACTTACAACTTTTGGACCTATAAGCAACTTAATCCAAAATACTCATTCCTTTGTGGGCATTGGTCTTTCTTGGCTACCATATTCATTCACATTCCCCTAATTTTTCTTTGGGAAACTATTCTCCTTCATTGTATGTTGTCATGGTGGAAAGGCAATTGCTTCCCTTTGGAGGCCAAGAGATCTAGGTCCTTTTTCTGCTAAACCTAAGGGTCATATCAGTAACAACCTCAGCCAACCAGGTTCTCTCTCCTGGGACTATGACTCTTGAGTGAACAGTACAAAAATGAAGAAAATACTGTAGCAATGATTTCATTTCAGTCACAGCAAAAGAAAAGAAGTGTGATAATCAGGCATTTTTTGCCATGGGATAGTTTCTGTCTTCTTGATTCTTATTTCTCTAAAGCTGTCTCTGCTACTCTTTGTTCCCAAGCCTATTCTCCTAGCCTGTTATCCCTGCATACACAAGCAACATATCCATCCCCATCTCTGCTGCCATAGTGTGAACTAAATTCACTTGTGTTTAAGAAGATAGTAGTCAGTTTCTATTGGTCATGATTAAGGTAATTGAAAGAATACCCTTGGGATAAAAGTGAGTCTTCCTAAGAAAATTTTCAAACTATTTCTAATTTCAATGGAACCATATGTGTAAAAGAAAAATTGATAGAGTGTTTCTCTGCTATATGGGGAAATAGACCACCCAACTTGTAAAGAAATATTTTTTAAAACTTTTTTCTTTTAAATACTTGCAGGATGTTCTAGGGAAATGAGAGCCAAATTTTAAAAGAAAAAGGTATAGTTATTGATTTGAGAGACTATTCCTCCACTTTAGTACAGAGCTAGTGAGAAGGATATTAATAAATAAAAACCAAAGGTTTTAAACTTGACATGTTGTGAAGCCTGAAAAAAGTTAAAATTTCTCTAAGTTAAGGAGAATTCTGGATAAAAGACCAAATGATCAGAGTAATGGCAGTAGAATGAGTGGATGTGACAAGAGGACATATCATCAGTGGCTCCAATTAATACTTTTGTTGACAGGCAGCTGAGTCATGAAATGACTGTGAGGGAATAACAGTGAAGTAGAGAGAAGCCTATGGATGATAGAAGATGATGTAAGAAAACAAAAATGTGCATTCACAAAATGTGATAATGGCTACACTTAATTAATACAATTTACTAATTTAATTGATAAACTTTACTATGTATCACTAATTTTATTAAAAATATACCTTCTGTATATCTCCATCATTTTAATCTTTTTAAGTAATAGGAAAAACACTCAAAGTTTATGGATTCTGGGATATAGTAATTTATCATACTGTGGGCAACACAGGAATTGAACTGACTGAGGTGTGAGTGTTTATGTGTGTGGGAGTGAGACAAACATTAGTATACAGAAAAACAAGGGGGAAAGAATGGACGAAAATTAAAGTTTGAATTGCCTCAATCTTCTACAGTAGTTCGTACTCCACGTTGTGAATTGCCTGAATCAAGATTCATGATGCATGGCCCTGGCCGTTTGGCTCAGTGGTAGAGCATGGGCCCCGCGTATGGAACTCCCCGGTTCAATTCCTGGCCAGGGTACCCAGGAGAAGCGCCCATCTGCTTCTCCACCCTTCCCCTCTCCTTTCTCTCTTTCTTTTCCTCTCCCGCAGCCAAGGCTCCATTGGAGCAAAGTTGCCCCCGGTGCTGGAGACGGCTCCATGGCCTCCCCCTCAGGCACAGGCACTAGAATGGCTCTGTTGCAGCGGAGCAATGCCCCAGATGGGCAGAGCATTGCCCCCTGGTGAGCATGCCGTATGTATCCTGGTCCGGCACATGCGGGAGTCTGTCTGCCTCTCCCCCGCTTCTCACTTTGGAAAACTACAAAAAAAGAAAAAAAAAAGATTCGTGCTGAAAAGAAATAAAAGCCTACATAAAGATTGCAAACGTAAAGGAAAATTGGGAAAGAAAAACCTGACAGAATTCTTACATAATAGCTCTGGGAGACATACGTGTTAACGAGAGAAGAGCAAGGAAAAAATAACAAGACAGCAGACTGGAGATGGAGCAAAACAACAAAAACATACACTCTAATGGAAGAAAAGAGAGACCCGAGAGGATAAACGAGGCACACTTGTCAAGAAAACTGCTGATAAAGAAAAGGCCTTCAGATAGAGTCATACATAAATGTATTATTGCAACATTATTTTTTTTCTGATTTATACTGAAATACATTCATCATCAAATTTGAGGAAGTACTGAAAAGCATTTGGAAGATACAAAAGCTTTATTGATGACATTTCACCACAACATAATTATTTCTGGAGAACATGCTGAATATACACATGTCTATTTTAGTTACAAGAATTACAGAGTCAGGGACACAGAGACCCGTTAACAATAAAAAGATGTGTGCTTAACCAACAAGAATGAGACAGAAGGAGGTGTGTCCAAAGTTAACTCTAGGGGCAGTTTTACAAAATTATGATTTGTTAAAGAAAAGCACTTTGGCGTCAACCAAGTTTGGGTTCAAATTTGAGCTCAGCTTATTTTCTAGCTGTGTGACCTCAGATAATTATTTAATTTCTTCAAGCTTCAATTCAGTAGTCCCTCCTTATCCACAGTTTCTCTTTCTTAGGTTTCATTTACCCACCATCAACCAAGTTCCAAAAATATTAAGTGGAAAATTTCAGAAGGAACAATTCATAAGTTTTAAATTGCAGGCAGTTCTGAGTAAGGTGGTGAAATCTCACACTGTCCCACTGCATGTCCCGTTCTCCCTGGGACATGACTCATCCCTTTGTCCAGCATTTCTGCGCCATTTAGATCCCTGCACTTAGTAACCTAACCATCTAGGTTACTGATTTGACTGTCGTGATATCGCTGCAGTGCTTGGATTCAAATAACCCTTATATTACTTAAAAAATGAGCCCAAAGTGCAAGAATAGTGATGCTGGCAACTCAGATATGCCCAAGAGGAGCTGTAAAATGCTTCCTTCCAGTGAAAGGTGAGTACACCACAGTAAGATATTTGGAGAGAGAGAGACCACATTCACATAACCTGTTTTACAGTATATTGTTCTAATTTATTATTATTATATAATAGTTTTTAATCTCTTGCTGTGATTAATTTATAAATTAAACTTTATTATAAATATGTATGTGAAAAAAAATAGTATACATAGGGTTTAATACTACTCATGGTTTCAGGCACCCACTGGGGTTTTTTTATGTGTCCCCCAAAGATAAGGGAGGACCACTGTACTATCATCTATAAAATGAATCTTATCTACCTGAAAGTTGCATTTGATAGTATATAAATGTTTGATAATATATAAAGTGTTTTTAGTACTGTAGTTATTGTTTAATACCTGTACCTATACAGTAGGATTTCAGAAGCTTCAATTTACTATTTCCCTTTTTCCTTGCCCTTACTATGATCAAACAACAAAATACTTCTCCTGATACTTAGACTGAAACCTGAAAAATTTCATTTCAGATAAAACCATTTGGCTAAAGACTGTGCTCTATTTTAAAATTTAAAAAATGCTGAAAGTTAACACATTAAGTTTGTCAGTCATTTCTACCTCAGTGGAATCATTTATAAAGTCCTTGGCCAAGAGTGTATTTAAATGGTGCTAAAAAGTCCATGAAAGGCATGACCCATTTCAACACTGTCATAGATGCATCATCCTGGGGAGGAAAAGGAGAGCCTGGGAACACAGAGACAAATTTTATCTTCTTCATGGTTATTTCCTAGTGACTAACTAAGAAAGTTTGGAAAGTGTTATTCAAAGGGGAAGAGATCTGCCTGATATTCAACAGTTAGGACTTTCCAGAGTGTAAAATATAAACACCTTTATTAATATTCAGGCATTCATAATACATATTTATTTATATATACTCTTTATTCCCAGGGCTCTTGGGACTTAGTAGATGCATTAAAAATTTAGCTTCAATTTATCTTCACAAGTGCATCACTACAGTGTGTAAGGAGGAGGTATAACTCTATTATCTTCAGATTACAGATACAGAAAAGAAAGCAGAGGCAGATAAGCATTTATCTATGGTTTCATCACACATACATGGGCAGAATTGGCCATGTAGTAGACAGCTCTCCTGTCAGATAAGGACACCAGCATCTCATCCCAGCTGGAACCTGCTTTTTCTGAAGCCTTAGTACCAAGTGATGGAAGGCTGGAAAGAGGGCGTCTCTTAAGATAAATTTAAAAAATGAACAGTTCAGTCATTGAGATAAATCATTGCAGTTATGGTTGCTGTGGATTTGCTGGCTGTTAGGTGAGACAGGAGCTGAGGCTAAAGTTCAGAGCAGCTTTCTGTTCATTAGATGAGCATGTGTAGTGTGTATAAAGCCTTCAGGAATGCTTCTCTGCTGCCCTTCCCACCGTCCCCTCCTTCAGCTGGCTTCAATCCTGGTGTTGTTGAGCAAGTCACTTTGCAATCTAGCATAGCTGCACGTGTCCTGAATCTTAATCTAGCATCTCCAACTACCAAACTAGGATCACATTATAGTCATTCTTTAAGGTAAAAGTTAGAACACATGTAGCTCTGTCACTGGGACAATTATGATGCTAGACTTTCACTTCACTTTTCTAAAAGTTCTTTTCATTTCAAATGTCATTGCTTAGGAGAAAACAAAAGAAAACCTAGCATGACTATTTTCACATAAGTCTAATAAACAGGCTCTCATTCATTATTTTTGTTTAAAAATATCTCCCTTGTTTCTTGAGAAAAATAAAATGAGATGGTAGAATAATTATTAAAACTGAATTTTAAGAGTATATGGTTAAGATTAGTTATTTTGGGTAGATTTATAAAAGGATGCCAAAAGCCTTGAACTCTTTCTTAAGGTTTATGATTATGACCAACTTGAATTTAGGTAAGAAAAACTAGGTTCAAAATTCTGTGAATGGTTTAAATAAAACTGTCTCCCTCTGGCACTTAAAGCAAACCAAAATAAAGCTCCCACCTATTTTTTTTTTTAATTAAAACTTTCTTTTAGAAGAATTTGAGATTCACAGCAATATAGAGGAGAAGGTACAGAGGTTCCCCATCCACCCCTGCATATGCATAGTCTCCCCGTTATCAGCATCACGCCAAAGTGACACATGTAATAAAACTGAGGAACCCACACTGACATATCATGATCACCCAATGTCCATAGTTTACATTACTGTTCACTCATGATGTTGTTCATTCTATGGGTTTAAACAAATGTATATTGATATGTATCCTCTGTTATGGTATTACACGGAGTATCTTCACTGCCCTAAATGCACTCTGTACTCAGCCTTTTCATCTCTGTCTGCATTCCCAATCCCTGGCAAACACTGACCTTTCTACTATAAGCATAGTTTTACCTCTTCCAGGGTGCTATATCGTTGAAATCATACAGGGAGTATCCTTTACGGATTGCCTTCTTTCACTTAGTAATATGTAGTTAAGTTTCTTCCATATCTTTTCATGGTTTGATAACTCCCTTGGGGGGGGGGGGCTGAATAATGTTCTATTTTCTGGATGGACCACAGTTTATTTATCCAAGGAGCACAATTACTAGATTGTAGGGTATGAGAATGTTTAGCTTTGTAAAAAATCACTAAACTGTTTTTCCAAAGTGGCTGTCTCATTTTGTATTCCTACCAGCAATGGATAAGAGTCTCTGTTGCTCCACATTCTCACCAGCATTTGTCGTACGTATTTTGAATTTTGGCCAATCTAATAGGTATTTAGTATTATCTCATTATTTTAATTTGTATTTCCCCAGTGACATGTAATAGGAAGATCTTGTCATATGCTTATTTGCAGTCTAAATATTTTCTTGGTGACGTCTTTGTTTAGGACTTGTGCCCATTTTTAAATCTGGTTGTTTTTCATATTGTTGAATTTTAAGAGATCTTTGTATATTTTAAGTAAAAATCCTTTATCAGATATGTGTTTTGCAACTATTTTCTAGCATTCTGTGATCTGTCTTCTCATTCTCTTGATAGTGTCTTTTATAAAGCAGAAGTTTTTAATTTTGATGAAATCTAGTTAATCAATTATTTTTTTCATGGATCATACCTCTGGTGTTTTATTTAAAGAGACATCACATGGGGTGGTGAACATATAGTACAGTGTGCAGGTAATGTGTTGTAGAATTGTACTTCTAAAATCTGTATAATTTTGTAAACCAGTGTCACCCCAATAAATTCAATAAAAAAGAGAAAATAAAAAGGTATCACATACACAAGGTAATGTAGGTTGTCTCCTCTGTCATCTTTTAGGAGTTTTACACTTTTATATTTTACATTTAGGTCTTTGATTCATTTTGACTTAAAGGTATAAGATTCATATCTCAATTCATTTCTTTACATGTGGATATTCAGTTCTAGCAAAATTTGATGATAAGCCTGTTTTTGTTCCATTGTATTGTCATTATTCCTTTGTCAAAGATCAGCTGACTTCATTTATATGGCGCTGTTTTTGAGGTCTCTGTTCTGTTCCATTGATGTATTTGTGTGTGCTTTCTTCAACACCTCACTGTCTTCATCACTGCAGTTTTATAGTAAGTCTTGAAGCCAGGTAATGTCATTCTTCTGACTTTGTTCTCCTTCACTATTGTGTTGACTATTCAGACTTTTGTCTCTGCATAAAAACTTCTTTTTGATTTTGAGAAAGAGAGAGAAACATTGATTTGTTGTTCCACTTATTTATGCATTCATTTATTGATTCTTATATGCGCCTTGACCAGGGATCAAAACCACAACCTTAGCATATTGGAATAATGCTCTAACCAACTGAACTATTCAACCAGGGTTTCTGCATACAAACTTTAGACTCAGTTTGTTAATAGCTACAAAATAACTTGCTGGGACATAGACTGTGATTGCATTGAATCTCTAGATCAAGTTGGAAAGAAATGACATCTTGGCAATAGTGAGTCTTCCTATCTATGAACACAGAATACTTATCCATTTTTTTTAGTTATTCTTTGATTTTATTCATCATAGAGCTTTGTTTAATTCTCATAGATATTGTACATATTTGATATTTTATACCTATTTTAATTTGAGATGCTAATATAAATGATATTGATTTTTATTTCAAATTCCATTTATTCATTACTAATATATAGGAAAACAGTTCACTTTTGTATATAAATCATTCATCCTGCAACTCTGCTATAATCAGTTATCAGACTCGGGGTTTTTATTTTTTGTTGTGGGGTTGTTATTTTTGGTCCATTCTTTCAGATTTTCTACAAAGATAATCATGTCATCTGTGAACAAAGACAGTTTATTTCCTTCTTCCCAGTTCATAGTTCATTTTCTTCAATGGCTGCATTAACAAAAACTTCCAGTACAGGGGAAGCAAGATGGCGACGAAGTGGGCGGACGTACCAACTTCTAACTCCCAGAACCAAAGTGGATTATAACTCAGTTTTAAGAACCATCATCTGGATAAACCAACTTTGAACTAAACTAAGTGGACTCTTCAACCAAGGAACACAGAAGAAGCCACATTGAGACTGGTAAGAATAGCGAAAATGCGAAGAGGGCTGCCCAGCTCTCCAGAGCAAACAGCAGCACAGAGAGACCCGCGTGGCGGGAGGAAAGTTTGGCGGAGAGGGAGGGACCTGGGTACCAGGAACCAACCCCCAGCCTGAAGTTCCAGAGCCTAGAAGAGACGTTTGGACAGTTTTGAGCTGTGAAACATGTGAGGGAGCTCCCAGGCCTACAGTGTGGAGTATTAGGTCCCTTCCTACTCTGCTGAAAGTTGCTGAAGGGTTTGTGGTGGCAGGACACTGAAACACGGTTCTGTCAGTGTGGGCAGAGGCCAAGCTGGTGTGAGCTGGGTCTAGCCCAGCAGGGTCGGAGGGGACGCGCGAAAGAGCTCCAGAAGCTGCGGGCCCACCTGTAATGCCACCAATGGGGACAAAGAAGGAGGCCAGGAACGGGCAGAAATCTGCTCTGCGACCCTGCACAAGCGGCCCTGACCACGGGGACCAGGCTAGGACGAGAAATGGGTGGGGGCTTGCGGCTGAGCTCACGCTACCAGCCCTGCCCTGCCGGAGAAATGGCGGTTTGCCATTATACATGCGCGAGCAGGCTCTGAGCGCGGGAACAGGGTAGACCCTGAGACAAGTGGAAGCTCACAGCTGAGCCCAAGCTACTATCCCCGCCTGGCCGGAGAAACCGCGGATTGCCATCCTATGTGCACGAGCGGGCTCCGAACGCGGGGGCGGGGCAGAGTCAGGACGAGCGAAAGTACGCAGCTGAGCGGAAGCCAGCAAACATGCCCGGCCCAATAAACCTGGGTTTGCAACCCTGCGCAGAAGGGCCCTGGCTTCGAGGGCGGGGCTAAGGCTCTGGATGGGCAAAGGCTCAAGCTGAGAGCACACAAAAGCCCCGCCAAACCCGCAAAACTGTGGCGAGCAGGCTCTGACTGCGGGTTCTGGGCGGAAGTCCAAAAACAAGCTGGGTCCACAGCTGAGCAAAGGTGCTCACCTCTAACCTTGGTGCTGAGGCTTGTGGCTTGAGTGACAGCCCCTCCCGCAGAGAAGAAGAAAAAATCACAGCAAAATCCAAAGTGGGCCGGCGCTGGCAACGCCCATACCCAACGACCCTAGGCAGCAGCAGAGGGGGTAGGGAGCCTGCAGACAGACCACATGTAGAGAACACAAAGGCAACACATACTGGACTCCAGTGGCCACAACTTGCTTATACACAGACAAAATGGGCAGGCAGAGGAATGCAAACCAAATGAATCAAGAGAAATCCCCAGAGAAGGACCTGAATGAACCAGATATAACCAAATTACCAGAAGCAGAATTTAGAATAATGATAGTTAGGATGTTCAAAGAAATTAAAGCAACAATGGATAGTCATTATGAACACCTAAATAAAGAGATAACAGGTATAAAAAATGAAATTGAAATAATAAAAAAGAACCAGACAGAAATGACAAATACAGTATCAGAACTGAAGACCACAATGGAAGGAATTAAAAGCAGGATGAATCACGCTATGGATTGAAAAAGTGAGTTAGAGGACACAATAAACAAAGGCACAGAAGCAGAGAAGAAAAAGGAAAAGAGACTCAAAAAATGTGAGGAAACTCTAAGGGAACTCTGTGACAACATGAAGAGAAACAATATTCGCATCAAAGGGGTGCCTGAAGAAGAGGAGAGAAACAGGAAATGGAAACTTTCTTCAATCAAATCATAGCAGAAAACTTTTCTAAATTAAGGCTGGGAAACACTCCACACGTTCAAGAAGCACACAGAACTCCATTAAAGAGAAACCCAAAAGATCTACACCAAGACACACCATAGTTAAAATACCAAAGCTAATAGATAAAGAATAAATTTTAAAAGCTGCTAGGGAAAAAAAGGCTATCACCTACAAAGGAGCCCTCATAAGGATGACATCGGACTTCTCAACAGAAACACTTGAGGCCAGAAGGGAATGGCAAGATATAATCAAAGTAATGCAGAACAAGAACCTAAAACCAAGACAACTTTATCCAGCAAGGCTAATGTTTAAAATCGAAGGAGAAATAAAGAGCTTCCCAGACAAAGAAAGCCTCAAGGAATTCATAAAAACCAAACCAATTCTGCAAGAGATACTAAGGGGCCTCTTGTGAACAGTTTAAAGGAAGGAAAGAATAGAGCAAAAGAAGAATACATCTTTAAAGAATAAAATGGGAATAAACAACTACATATCAAAAATAACCTTAAATGTTAATGGATTAAATGATGCAATCAAAAGACATAGGGTAGCTGCGTGGATAAAGAAACAGGACCCATACATATGCTGTCTACAAGAGACACACCTTAAAACAATATATGCACATAGACTGAAGGTAAAAGGATGGAAATAAATATTTCATGCAAAAGGAAATGAAAAAAAAGCAGGGGTAGCAGTACTTATAGCTGACAAAATGGACTTTAAAACAAAGGATGCAGTAAGAGATAAAGAAGGACACTACATAATGATAAAGGGAACAATTCAACAGGAACATATAACTATTATAAATATCTACGCACCAAATATAGGAGCCCCGACATACATAAATCAGACTTTGATGGACATAAAGGGTGAGATTAACAGCAATACTCTAATAGTAGGGGATTTCAATACCCCACTAACATCACTGGATAGATCCTCAAGAAAGAAAATCAATAAAGAAAAAGCAACTTAAAGGATACACTAGATCAACTTGATTTAATAGATATATTCAGAACTTTTCATCCTAAAGCAGTAGAATATACATTCTTCTCAAGCTCTCATGGTACATTTTCTAGGATAGACCACATGTTAGGACACAAAAATGGTCTCAATAAATTTAAGAAGATTGAAATCATATCAAGCATTTTCTCTGATCACAATGCCATGAAACTAGAAATTAACCACAAAAGAAAAACTGAAAAATACTCAAACACTAGGAAACTAAATAGCATGTTATTTAATAATGAATGGATTAACAATGAGATAAAAGAAGAAATAAAAAAGTTTCTAGAAACAAATGATTATGAGCATACATCACCTCAAAATTTATGGAACACAGCAAAAGCAGTTCTGAGAGGGAACTTTATTGCACTACAGGCATATCATAAGAAGCTAGAAAAAGCTCAAATAAGCAACCTGACCCTGCATCTAAAAGAACTAGAAAAACAACAATAAATAAAACCCAAAACAAGTAGAGGGAAGAAAATAATAAAGATCACATCAGAAATAAATGACATAGAGGCTAAGGAAACAATACAGAGGATCAATGAAACCAGAAGCTGGTTCTTTGAAAAGGTAAACAAGAATGATGAACCTTTAACTAGACTCACCAAGAAAAAAAGAGAGAGACTCAAATAAATAAAATTAGAAAGGACAGCAGAGAAATAACTGACACAACAGAAATACAAAGCATTGCAAGAAAATACTATGAAGAACTATATGCCAAAAAATTAGACAATCTAAATGAAATGGACAAATTTCTAGATTCATATAACCTTCCAAAAACCAATCTGGAAGAATCAGAACACCTAAACAGACCAATTACAACAAATGAGATTGAAACAGTTATCAAGAAACTCCCAAAAAAGAAAAGTCCTGGGCCTGATGGCTTCACAAGTGAATTCTATCAAAAATTCAAAGAAGAAATAACTCCTATCCTCCTCAAGCTATTTCAAAAAATTCAAGGGGAAGGAAGACTTCCAAACTCCTTTTATGAGGCGAGCATAATTCTGATCCCAAAACTAGGCAAAGACAACACAAAGAAAGAAAATTATAGGCCTATACCCCTGATGAATTTAGAAGCTAAAATTCTCAACAAAATATTAGCCAACCGGATCCAGCAATATATGAAAAAAATCATACACCATGATCAAGTAGGATTTATTTTGGAGAGCAAGGCTGGTTCAATATTTGCAAATCAATCAATGTGATTCATCACATAAACAAAAGGAAGGACAAAAATCATATGATAATTTCAATAGATGCAGAAAAGGCATTTGATAAAATCCAGCACCCATTCATGCTCAAAACTCTCAGAAAAGTGGGAATACAGGGATCAATCCTTAACATGATAAAGGCCATCGACAATAAACCGACAGCAAACATCATAATAAATGGATAAAAATTAAAAGCAATCCCCTTAAGATCAGGAACCAGGCAGAGATGCCCCCTTTTACCACTCTTATTCAACATAGTTCTGGAAGTCCTAGCTACAGCAATCAGACAAGAAGAAGAAATAAAAGCCATCCAAATTGGAAAAGAAGAAGTAAAACTGTCACTATTTGCAGATGATATGATATTGTATATTGAAAACCCTAAAGTCTCAGACAAAAAACTACTGGACCTTATAAATGAATTCAGCAAGGTGGCAGGATATAAAATTAATACTCAGAAATCAGAGGCATTTCTATATACCAACAATAAACTGTCAGCAAAAGAAATTAAGGAAACAATCCCCTTCACTATTGCAGCCAAAAAAATAAAGTACCTAGTAGTAAATTTAACCAAGGAGGTTAAGGACTTGTACTCGGAAAATTATAAAACATTGATAAAAGAAATCAAGGAAGATACAAACAAGTGGAAGCATATACCATGCTCATGGCTAGGAAGAATAAACATCATTAAAATGTCTATATTACCCAAAGCAATTTATAAATTCAATGCAATACCAATTAAAATACCAATAAAAAACTTCAAAGATATAGAACACATATTCCAAAAATTTATATGAAACCAAAAAAGAACACGAATAGCCTCATCAATCTTAAAAAGAAAAAATAAAGCAGGAGGTATCCCTCTTCCAGATATCAAGTTTTACTATAAGGCCATTATACTCAAGACAGCCTGGTACTGGCATAAGAACAGGCACATAGATCAATGGAACAGAACAGAGGACCCAGAAATAAACCCACAGCTTTATGGACAACTGATATTTGACAAAGGAGGAAAGAACATACAATGGAGTAAAGACAGCCTCTTTAACAAATGGTTTTGGGAAAATTGGACATCTACCTGCAAAAAAATGAAACTAGACCATCAACTTACACCATTCACAAAAACAAACTCAAAATGGATAAAAGACTTAAATGTAAGCCATGAAACCATAAGCATCTTAGAAGAAAACATAGGCAGCAAGCTCTCCGACATCTGTAGCAGCAATATATTTGCCGATTTATCTCCACGGGCAACTGAAATAAAAGGCATGATAAACAAATGGGACTATATCAAACTAAAAAGTGTTTGCACAGCTAAAGACAATAAGAACAGAATAAAAAGACAAACCACACAATGGGAGAACATATTCGACAGCACATCTGATAAGGGGTTAATAACTAAAATTTATAAAGATCTTATAAAACTCAACAACAGGAAGACAAACAACCCAATCAAAAAATGGGCAAAAGAAATGAATAGAAATTTCTCCAAAGAGGACATACAGATGGCCAATAGGCATATGAAAAAATGCTCAACATCACTAATCATTAGAGAAATGCAAATTAAAACCACAATGAGATATCACCTCACACCAGTCAGAATGGCACTCATCAGCAAAACAACACAGAATAAGTGCTGGCGAGGATGTGGAGAAAAGGGAACCCTTCTGCACTGCTGGTGGGAATGCAGACTTGTGCAGCCACTGTGGAAAACAGTTTGGAGATTCCTCAGAAAATTAAAAATCAAACTGCCTTTTGACCCAGCTATCCCACTTATAGGAATATACCCTAAGAACACCATAGCACTGTTCGAAAAGAAGAAATGCGCCCCCGTGTTCGTGGCAGCATTGTTCACAATAGCGAAGATCTAGAACCAGCCCAAGTGTCCGTCAGAAGACGAGTGGATTAAAAAGCTATGGTACATATATACTATGGAATACTACTCAGCCATAAGAAACGATGACATCGGATCATTTATAACAAAATGGATGTACCTTGATAACATTATACGGAGTGAAATAAGTAAATCAGAAAAAAAGAAAAACTGAGAACAGCATGATTTCATACATAGGTGGGACATAAAAGTGAGAATATGAGACATGGACAAGAGAGTGGTGGTTATGGGATGGGGGGAGGGAGGGAAGAGTGGGATAGGGAGGAGGGGAGAGACACAGGGAAAACCAGATAGAAGGTGACAGAGGACAATTTGACTTTTGGTGACGGGTATGCAACACAATTGAATGATAAGATAACCTGGAGACGTTTTTGTTGTACATATGTATGTACCCTGATTTATTGATGTCACCCCATTAGAATTAATAATAATAAAATATATATATGAAAAAATAAAATAAAATAAAATAAAATAAGAAAACCTTCCAGTACAATATTGAAAAGTAATGTTGATAGTGAGCACCCTTACCTTGTACCTGATTTTACTCGGAAAGCTTGAGGTTTCTCTCAAGTAAATATGGGGTTAGCTGTAGGTCTTTTGTAGATGCTATTTATAAAGTTGGAAGAGTTCCCCTTACTCTTCGTTTATGAAGGGCTTTTTATCATGAATGGGTATTGAGTTTTGTCAAGTGCTTTTTCTGCAACTAGTGATAAAATCATGTGATTTTTTTTTTTATTTCATCCTGTTGATGTGATGATTTACATTGAGCTTAGAATGTTGAACCAACCTTGCATACTTGAGATAAATCTCACTTGGTCATGGTGTATAATTCTTTTATACATGTTGGATTTGATTTGCTACTATTTTGTTGAAGATTTATGCATTTATATTCATGAGAGATATAGGCCTGTAGTTTTCTTTTCTTGTAATTTCTTCGTCTGATTTTGGTAATCAGGTAATGCTGGCTTCATATAATTTGTTTAAGTAGTACTCTTTGCTTATATCTTCTGGAAGACATTGTAGAGAATTAGTATAATTTCTTCCTTAAATATTTGGTGAAATTTACCAGTGAATCTTCTGGGACTGGTGCTTGCTTTTTGGAAGATTATTAATAATTGATTTAATATCTTTAATAGATACATGCCCATTCACGTTGTCTATTTGTTCTTGTGTGAGTTTTGGCAAATTGTTATCTTTCGAGGACAACAATGGTGGGCATAGAGTTGTTCATAGTATTTATTATTGTTGTGATGTTCATAGGGTCTATATTAATGTCTTCTCCTTCATTTCTTTCTTTTCTTTTCTTTTTTTCAAATAAGTTGGTTTAATTCCAGGTAGTACAGAATTTGGGGTAGCACAAAGACTGAAGAACACACTTTGACAGGATTCTGGCTGGGTTTACTCTGACCACACAGCTAAGGCTGAAATGACAGAATAAGAAGAGCTAAAGAGATGAGCAAGCCAGTGCATTGTTGTTGTTACTATTTTTTACAAAAGTTTATTCTTAAAACACAATAGGCTTCAAGACACTTCATTTTAGCTATAGATGGCAAGCGATGTTATGACAGGGAATCTAGATGTTAAAACAAGAATGGAATTAAAGATCATCATAGCCCCAGGCTCAAGGAACAGCTTACTTTTTGACAGATTTCTTAATTCCACCGGTGGCTAAGGAGCTCTTCCCTGCAGCATTTACTTTTAGCTCCTCAAGTTTCTTCTGCTCCTCTTTTAGCTTCTGCTTGAATGCCTTATCTTCCTCATCCATCTCCTTGGCTTGTTTCTTGGGCTGTTTCAGGGGCTTCTTGTTGCCACCTTTGTGGCCAAACATGGCGCCTTTCTCTTTCATTTCTAATATTAGTTATTGGTATTCTTTCTTTCTCTTCTTAGCCTGGCTACAGGCTTATTGATTTAATTGATCTTTTCAAAAGGCACCTTTGGTCTCATTGATTTTCTTTGACTTCCTTTTTCCAATTTCATTGATTTCTACTCTAATTCATTTTTGTCTTTCTGCTAAATTTGAATTTAATTTTCTCATCTTTTTCTAGCTACCTAAACTAGAAGCTCCAATAATTGATTTTATACCTTTCTTCTTTCCTAATATATGCACTCACTGCTATAAATAAGCAGTGCTTGTCTCCACATCTCAGAAATTTTGATAAGTTGTATTTTTATTTAATTCAAACTACTTTTTAATTTTTTTAAATATTTCTTCCTTGACCCATGTGTTACTTAAAAGTGTTTTGTTTGCCCTGGCCATGGTACAGTGAATAGAACATCATCCCAGAGTGCCAGGGTCACCAGCACAAGCCAGAGTTACCGACTCAATCCCAGGGTCAGTGGCTCAATTCAAGGATGCTAGCTCAACCCCAAGGTCACTGATTCAATCCCTGGTCAGAGTAAATAAAAAGGTGTGCTTAATTTCCATGTACTTTAGAATTTTCTGGTTATTATTCTGTTATTGATTTCTAGTTTAATTCCATTGTAGTTCAAGAGAAAATATGTTATTATTTTTATTCTTTAAATTACTTAATGTTTGCTTTATGGTATACTTTGGTAAATAGTGATGGCAGCTTGTGAAAAATGTGGCAGTTTTTTTTCTAGAAGAAGTAATCTGTAAATGTCAATTCTATCCAGTGGATTGATGGCCCTTTTAATATTACAGCCTACTTTTCCCTTTTTGTCTTAATGAATCTCACAATATAATTAAGTGGTTTTATTTCTTCTCCCAAACTATATTTCATATTTTTTTCTATCTTTTCTTTGGTTAGTGCTCTACTAGAAGATGTTTCTTTATCCCAATTAATAATGATAAAAGATTCAATTCACCAGAAAGTTTAACAATTCTAAATTTATATGAATCTAATGACAGTCTCAAAGTATGTAAAGAAAAATTATATCATAACCACAAGGGAAATATTTAAACTTATAATAAATCAGAGAGGTTTTTTTTAACACAGCTCTAAGTAATAAAATAATGAGGCAAGAAATTAGTAAAGATATAGACAATTCCAATAACATGATAGCAAATTAATCTGTTCCAATATACACAGAATATTTACAAAAATTGACCTCTCAAGAAAATAACTGAGAATAAGAAATTAAATCAAAGAATTAAAAGTAAAGAAAATATTTAAAAAAACAGGAATTAATGTCTCTGTAAATATTCTTGTGTGTGTTGTTTGTTTATTTTTAATAGCCCTTTAAAATATAAAAGTTATTCATAGATCATAGGTCCAAACAAATATAGGCCTGAGCCAAATTTGACCTAAGAGCCATGGTTTCCAGACCCCTGCATTAGATCATACAGATATTAAAATTATCTTAAGAGGATGTTATGAAAAACTTTATGCTAATAATCTTTAAAATTTAAGTTCATGGATAAATATGTAATATTTTACAACTAACATAAGAATAGAAAATCAAATAGTTTGTATAACTATTACAGAAACTTGATTCCCGCTTTAATTCTTTCCCATAGAGAAAAATGATAAGCCCAGATGGCTGTGCTGGTGAATTCTACCAAACATTTAAACAGATTTTTCTACAGAACAGTAAACCAGGGACTATTTTCCATATTTTTGAGAGAGCTACATAACCTTAAAATCAAAACATGACAAAAACAGTATGAGAAAAATTCCAAGCCAATATCACCCAGAACACAGATTGAAAAATCCTAAATAACATATTAACAAATAAAATTTAAAAATTTGGATTAATTCCAAGAATGTGAGTCTAGTTGAACATACAAAAATTAATCAATGAACTTTATCACCTTACCAGAATAAATGAGCAAAATAATATGACCATCTTAACAAATGAAGAATATATTGGAATATAATTCACCACCTATTCATAATAAATATTCTCAATAACCTTGGGGAAAAAAAGAGAATTTCTTTATTTTGAAAAGGTATCAATAGAAAATATACAGCAAGAAGTAATGCTTAATGGTAAAATAATGAAAGTTTTCCTACTGAGACTTGGAACAAGACAGGTATGTATACTATCGTCACTTCACTCCCATTCAATCTTGAATTGAAGGTCACAGCCAATGCAGAGAAGAAATGCAGCTATTATAGAAAAAGAAACAGAAAAAATAGAAAATATTGGAAAGAAAAAAGAAATACAACTTTCATTATGCACAGATAATATGTGTGTGTCTTCATAAAAATTTCAAAAGAAAAGTAAATTGGTACAGCCACTGTGGAATCTGGAGGTTCCTCCAGAAATTATAAGTAGTAGTATCATATGATATAGCAATTCCTCTTCTGAGTTTATAGCTGGAGGAAATAAAATTAGTATCTCAAATAAATATCTGCACCCCCAGGTTCAATGCAGCATTATTCACAATAGCCAATATATAAAAACAACAGTCTAAGTATCTGTCAACAGATAAATCAAAAGATGTCTTTATATCAATATATATTTCTATTGATTTGAAAGAGAGGAAGGAAAAGAGAAGGAAGGGAGAGAAAAATAGGAGCATCAATTTGTTGCTCCACTTAGTTGCACACATATTGATTGTCTCATATGTGCCCTGACTGGGGTTCAAATCATTGACCTCAGGTTTGAGCTGGTGACATTGGCCTCTGGGACAACCCTCTATCCACTGCACCACTGGCCAGGGCTGCATATTAATATATATGATCAGTGTGTGTATATATTATATATACATATATATTATTCAGCCATAAAAGAAAGAGAGGGAAATCCTGCCATTTCCAACAATGTGTATAAAATATAAGGGTTTGTACAAAGTATGGTCTCACTTATTTATGGACCCTTAAGAGACAAATACTTAATGATCTCATTTATGATCTCTTAAAGCACCAAACTCAGAAACAGAAAATAGAATGTTGATTGCCAGATATAAGGAAAAAATAGGTAAAGGTGGTCAAAAGGTAGAAATTTTCTTTATTGGATAAATAAGTTCTGGGAATGTAATGTATACCATGGTGACTATAGTTCACAATATTGTATTTATATTTAAAAGTTATTAAAAGAGTAAATCTTTTTTTTAATTAAAAAAAATTTTTTTATTTTATTCATTCTAGAGAGGAGACACAGAGAGAGAGAGAGAGAAAGGGGGGGGGGAGCTGGAAGCATCAACTCCCATATGTGCCTTGACCAGACCAGTGCAGGGTTTTGAACTGGCGACCTCAGTGTTCCCAGGTTGACGCTTTATCCACTGCATCACCACAGGTCAGGCCTAAAAGAGTAAATCTTAAAAGTTCTCAACACACACAAAATTTATAACTATGTGAGATGATGGACGTGTTAACTTACCTTTTTGTGGTATTCATTTCAGCTTATATACATATATCAAATCATGATGATATACCTTAAATTTACAAAATGCTATATATTAATTATATCTCAGTAATGTTGGAAAAATAATTTCAGATAATTAGCATTAACAGGAAAATTCAGCAAGGTTGTTACATTAAAAAACACAATGCAATTTTTTCCTCCCCCAGATCATGAAGAATATTCCCCTGTTCACTTCCAGAAGCCAAAGATGCACTAAAATACAATCCTTTATGTCACTAATAACAGCAAATAAGAAATTTAAATAATAGCATTGACAACAAAGCTAAAAGTATCAAATTATTAAATATCAAATCTAACATAATATACACAAGACCTGTAAACAGACAGGTATAAAACATTACTGAAAGACATTAAAGAAGATCAAATTAAATAGAGACATACCATGTTAATGAAGTATGAAGATTAAATAATATAAAAATGTCAATTTTTTTCAAATTGTGCTATACATTCAATGCTTTAGAGCTAAAATCCCAATTAGTTTTAAATTTTTATCTATATGTTTATATATATTGTTTGTGTTTATATATATCTGTGTATTTGTTTTGTTGTTATAATTTAAAAAGCTGATTTTAGAAAATATATTAAAACATTATGGGCCAGCTTGATTTTAAAATGAAAATACATGTAAATGCAATAGACTGAGAATAGCAAGGATACTCTTTTTTTCTTCTTCTTTTCCAAGTAAGAAGAGGGGAGATAGAGAGACAGACTCCTGCATGCGCGCCAATCAGGATCCAACCAGGAACCGTCATTTTGGGCCAAATGCTGAAATCAACAGAGCTATTTTTAGTGCTTGAGACTGACGCTTGGACCAACAAGCTATTGTCTAAGTGGGGCCCACACTGAAACCACTGGCTGCAGGAAAGGAAGAGGTAGCAAAGGGGGAGACAAGCAGATGGTTACTTCTCCTGTGTGCCCTGATTAGGAATTGAACCTGGTACATCCATATGCCAGGCCAACTCTCTATCCATTGAGCCAACTGGCCAGGGCCGCAAGGACACTCTTGAAAAAGTTTATGGTGAGAAGACCTATTCTACAAGATATTGATACTTCTCTTAATGTGTAATTAAAACTATATGGTAATGTGGAAAGGACAGACAAATAAAATAATGGGATAAAAACAAGATTCCAGAAACAGACCTGTGCATATATAGATTCCTAAATGACTAAGATGACACTTCAGAAGGGAAAGCATAATTTCACAATAAATGTTGCTGAGCATATTGGATATCCTGGGGGAAAAGAGGTATAATTAACCTTGAACTCAGTCATATACCATCCAGAAAAACCAGCCCCAGCTGGATTATAAATACCAAAACATAATCATAACAAAAAAAATTATTAAATTATATATATTTATATTAAGTTGTACTATATTAAGTTTATCAGGACACCAATATGAGAGTAAAAGTAAGCTTTAGAATGGAACACAATATTTTGACACACATTGACAATTCTACAAATCAATAATAATAAAGGCTGAAAACCAAATAGGAAAATGGACAGGAGATTTAAATAGCCACTTTACAGAAGACAATATCCAAATAGCCAATGAATACATAAACATCTGAAAAGTACTCAACTCATGACTTAATTTAAACGCAAGGAAAATGTATACTAATATTAATTGAGATTATATTACTATAACATAGTAAAAAGTATATATTTGGTCTCTGTCCCCAGTTCCTGGCATGGAGCTTCTAAAAGTCTGATACATTCTTAAGTGATAGGAATGATAGGACCACTTTTTTAAAATACTGTTTGGTCTAAGTTTCTGGTTCCTGACACAAGTGCTTCTAAGACCTTGAGAAGCTCCAGAGTGATAGGAGTGTCTTTTTGCATACTAATGAGGTGACTGGTGACTAGGTGTCTAGATGAATTCAGGTTGGGGGCTGGTACCCAGAAAAACCGGGGCATGATGAGGGGTTAGAACTTTCAGCCCTTACCCCACAACCACCACCCCTCCGCCTGATCTCCACAAAGGGGACACTGGATATTGAGTTAATCACCAATGGCCAATGATTTAATCAGCATGCCTTTGTAATAAAGTCTCATTTAAACCCTACACAGCAGGGTTGAGAGAGCTGCCAGTCTGGTGAACACAGGGAGGTGCTGGGAGGGGAATACACCAGAGAGGGAATGAGAGCTCCACTTCCCTTCCCCATGCTTTGCCCTCTATACCGCTGATCCAATTGCTCACTTGTATCCTTTATAACAAACTAGTAATACTAAATAAACTGTTTTCCTGGGTTCTGTGAGCCAATATAGCAAATTCTCACACCTAAGCAAGGAGTTGTGAGAACCTCCAGAACTGTGGGTTACATGGGACCCACTTCTTGGAATTGGCTATCAGTTGGTGGTGTCCAACGACATTACTACTTGCAGCCAATGGCCTGTTAAATTCTGCCCTGGCTTTTGTATTGTACCCTGAATAATCTTATATTAAAGTCCAATAGAGTAATCCTTACTAAAGCTATCATCTCACAGATTTAACTAAAGGACTGAAGAGTTTTCTCTTTGTGAAAAGTGATTTATTTGCAAAGATTGTTGAAAGAGAAAACAGCAACCATTTGAAACCACATGCAGTTAAAAATCAAAAACTCTCCTAGTGGGAAAATTCTCTTCTGCAGCTCCATCATCTATGGATTCTCGAGGACCTCCATGGGAGTGCTCTGCTTTCTGTAGACTGACTGTCAATATGTCACACAGTTAAAACTAGGGAGAGCCAGGAATGAAGATTCTCATTCCTGTGGCCAGCATCACAGGGGAGCCCGGCTACTGTGTGAGTTATCTGTCGGCACGGAGTAGTCTGCTGTGCTGACAGGCACTGGATGAATTGGCTTTGGCAACCCTCACTTCCTTTGTCATTCCAATTAAATTATTAAAATTAAGGTAGAAGTGCTTAAAGCTAAGGCGTTTTGGTGGAAGTTCATAAGGCGCTCAGAAATCTATGCCTTGACTTCTTAGCAAGATGCTTTCCCAACTATTTTTAACCTCAAAGAAAAAATTTTCTGAAGGTTCACAATTTCCATTTCACCCGGTTAATGTTAAAAAAGAAAAAACTGAAATGTTAAAAAATGCTTTTATTTAATATGAAAAAATAAGAATTTGCATGTAAAAATCTTCTTCAGCCTGACTTGTGGTGGCACAGTGGATAAAGCACTGACCTGAAATACTGAGGTCGCTGGTTTGAAACCCTGGGCTTGCCTGGGCAAAGCTCATACAGGAAGCAACTACTATGAGATAATGCTTCCTGCTTCTCCTGCCTTCCCCTCCTCCCCCTCCACTTCTCTCTCCTCTCTCTCTCTCTAAAACAAAATCAATAAATCAAAAAAAAAGTTTAATAAAAATTCTCTTCACTGGCCCTCCCTCTCCCCCAGCCAAACATCAACATTTTCTTGACTAAAGTCTCAATACTAGCACCTATAGACAAAGACACAAACTTAGAGCAGAAGAAATCAAAGGGGAATTTTCCTGTGCTAAGTACAATTGAACTCAGTCACTTATTTTATGAAGAATCAGTAACTACCTTTATCATTTTAGAGCAACTGGCTCCTTGCATCAAGTTCAGCAGTCAAGGCTGGTGGGGGGAAGGGGGTGGGGGAGAACATATTTCTGATGGCAGATAAAAATTAATTTTAAAAAATTTTAGGTTAAATACTAGAGAAATCTCTTAATGAAGGTATTTTTCAGACTAGAGCAAAGTCCTGAGATAAATTATTTGAAGTTACATCATTTGAGACATTTAAATTAGAGTGGATAAAATACTCAAACCCACCACAAAGGAACACTCTTTGTAGAACTTATAGGAATATTACTGGGGTTTATAATAGGCCTATTCTAGGAGGAAACAAGCCTAGGAGGCCACTCTGCTGTTGAATAAAGGTGATTTTAAATGGAGTGTGGCACTGTCACTCGATTCCCTCTTCCTTGGAGAAGAGCATGAATGGGGTCAGTTAGACAGAAATTAATAGGTTTTTTCACAAAGCCTACCTAATTACGTGAGTTTTTCCTCAAGAACATGGTTCAATTCTCACTTTCTTTTAACAATTTTTTTAAATGTATCTACCCCAAGGGCTTCCAAGCCCCTAACAAATCAGCGTGTAACAGAGAAGAAAAATTCTGAACTAACGCAGCTTTGGATTTCAAATGCTTGAATTCAATTCCACCTTTCCAACTAAAATGAATTTAATGGTAACCCTCAATAGTCAGGCTTTCCTGCTACAAAGTTGACCCAGCACAACCTTAATTAAGCATAAAAAGTTTCATAAGGAGTGGTAAACAATTTGTTTGGCATCAGTCCTTATGAGTTTAATAAAAAAAAAAAGAGAAAAAGAAAAACTAGCATTTAGAGAGCTTTCATTTAAAAAGTGCAATTGCCATATTCAATAAGCCTATTGATTTTTCCTCATTGTTGGGAGGAAGCATGCCAACAAAACTGCATATTTATTCATTTTATTTTCTGATACCTTTGTTTCAAGAGCTTCACTCTTCTGCCCCACTGTGTGAGAGACTGCTATTTCCACAGCTGATCCACAGAGATGACTGATGCATAGCCAGACCAAATTCTGATTAATGTTCGCCTGTACTCCAAGAGCTTTTTATAAGTCCACAGCTTTGACCCTATAACCTTCTTTTCCCTTTGGTAACTGCTGATGTTTGACAGCCACTGTGTGGGCTGCCTGTAACATATGGCTAATTGAATTCGAGTCAGGGAAAGAATGACCAGATTCTTAATTATGAACTTCTCCACAGATCTGGAGGCTAAGTAAAAAAGAAGCAAGGAAAGGCTGCTGAGCCAGAAAACATATTATACAGTGATTATAGCAGGTTGCAATATTTCCAGGAATGCCTGAATATATTGCTTTTTGGTTTGCTCTTTCTGTCTTTTATTCACAGAAGGCAGATACAGAGTAGATAGAGTTTTGAAATTCACATAATCTTATATTCGGACACTTTGTATTTCTAATAAGGCAAATGCTGAATTTTCATCTTGTAGATTCTTCTCCATCCTTACCACTCCAGTAATGAAGATATATGTACATATTTCCAAGTGTGTGCTTCGATTTTAAATGAATTTCTCTATAGCAGTTAACTTAATGGTAACATACTTCCTTTGAGTTGCTTTCTTGAGGTAAGGGGAAGGCAGTAAATGAAACACACCAAGAATATTTACTCATCAGATATTTTTGCTGAACACATAACTAACAGTGCAAAGCATAGTATTAGGTTTCAAAAGAATATGCAGATGATCGAACATAGTTTTTCAACTTTCCTTTTTAGTGCTTATAAGCACTGAAAACAAGGTTACAAAGATGAACAAGAGAAGTGTAATGTGAGATCAAATATGGTATATCTATATATAAGAAAATATTAGTTGATTAATGTCCCACACTAAGCTATAAACACCACAAATGATGCACAGTGACACAATACATGTTCAACAAATATTAGTTGGGAAATAATAAAGGAAAGAATAACTATGATATTCAGTTATATTGGATCTAGAGAGAAATCACTTGTGATAGTAGGATTCTAGAGAAGCTTTTTTTTAAAGAAGTAAATTTTTGTTTCAAGTCTTAAATGGGTAAAGTTAGAGTGGATATAATGGGGGTCACTCTACTAAAATAGCTCAAGCATAGGCAAAAAAAAATAAGAGACAGACTTTATTTAAATTGATCTAGTTTGTTTGAGATAATCATATGTAATACTTGATATTTTGCAATATGTCATAAATTTTATAAAGATACATGAAAGAGTTGTGTGTAATAGGCCTAGAAAGGTCTATTGGGAACAGATCTTGGATAACCTTCATTATAATCAAACAGTAATGACAAAAAGCACCAAAATAATCGATGTCTGTGGGTTAATTCAGTCTTAACCATTTCTTCATAATAGAAAATGTTCTCTTTTTTGAAATCTCTCAAGAGCTCATGTGCTAGAATTAACATATTACAGTGGAAAAGGTACAGTATGGTTCTCCCTGGAATTCATTCTCGGGATCAATTTGGAAGGTGGTAGGTGTAGGTAAATAACTCCTTTGAGACTAAACACAAATGATAGAAACTTCAACCCCTTTTTCTTTTGGCAGCTTCCCAGCTATAACTAAAAATAATTCATTTAAGGGATGATATTGATAGTGTTTTGACTATTGACAAGTATATTTTTATTTTAAAAACTTGGAAGAAGAGCCTGACCAGGCTGTAGCACAGTGGATAGAGCATTGGATTGGGACGCAGAGGACCCAGGTTTGAAACCCCAAGGTTGCCAGTCTGAGTGAGGGCTCATCAGGTTTGAGCAAGGCTCACCAGCTTGAGCGCAAGTCGCTGGCTTGAACAAGGGGTCACTCAGTCTGCTGTGGCCTCCCAGTCAAGGCACAGATGAGAAAGTAATCAATGAGAAACTAAGGTGCTGCAACAAAGAATTGATGCTTCTCATCTCTCTCCCTTCCTGTTTGTCACTCTCTCTGTCTCTGTCTTTATCACACACACAAAAAAAAATAACTTGGAAGAAGAAATTAAATATCTCATTGAAAGGCTAGCAAGTACTGAGAATGCAGTGCTTTTGTAATTTTGTGGAAAAACTACCAACTGTTTGCACTAATAGCTCTTCTTCCTTAATCGTATACTAAGACCATAAAACCCATTATTTTTATTTATACATTTATTTATTTATTTATCTATTTATTCATTTTAGAGAGGGGAGAGAGAGAAAGAGAAGGAGGGAGGAGCAGGAAGCATCAACTCCCATATGTGCCTTGACCAGGCAAGCCCGGGGTTTTGAACAGGGAGCTCGATGTTTTTTATGCACTGCATCACCACAGGTCAGGCAAAACCTATTATTCTTCACATGAAACATGGCCACCTGGAGAGTTTGAAGAAGTATAAATTTTTCTTTTCCCTTGCTGCCATCTTTATGCAAATAATTTCTGGTCAATAAGATGTAAGGAAGAAAATTTTGTGCAACCTCTGAAAAAGAGAAAAAAATGCAACTTTTTTCATTCTGTTCTCCATCTTGCTATCTGGAAAGTGAACATAACGTCTGAAGCTTGGATCAGCCATCCTAGATCAGGAGATGTTCTAGAAATAAGAATAAAGCTAGCCTGACCAGGCAGTGGCCCAGTGGATAGAGCATTGGATTGGGATGCGGAAGACCCAGGTTCAAGACCCCCCAAGCTCGCCAGCTTGGACCCAAGGTCGCTGGCTCCAGCAAGGGGTGGCTAGTTCTGCTGAAGGCCTACAGTCAAGGCACATGTGAGAAAGCAATCAGTGAACAAATATGGTGTCACAATGGCAACGAAAAACTAATGATTGATGCTTCTCACCTCTTTCCGTTCCTGTCTCTCTGTCCCTATCTATCCCTCTCTCTGACTCTCTCTCTGTCCCTGGAAAATAAAAATCAATAAAATCTTAAAAAAAAAAAAAAAGAATAAAGCTAGAGCCCTGGCCAGATAGCTCAGTTGGTTGGAGCACCGACATTAAAAAAAATCAAGCTAGACTAGCAGGGGTGCTCAATACGTTGATTACGATCTACTGGTCGATCGCAAAGGAAGTGTGGGTAGATCGCATGACATTAAAAAGACATTTGTCTTTTGATTGGCATACAGGATAGCCAATCTGACGTCTGAACTTTTGACACCCTACGCATGCGCGTTAAACCGCGCTAACTTGTTCAGTTACATTGCTGCGTAGTTAGCCTTCAATTTATTTAAGCTAAATACATCGAAGGGTATAAAAATGAGTGCCGTAGCTGGTCCAAGTAAGAAGCCTAAAACCTACCACTTTCATATAGAATGGGAGGGGATTTTTTTCAATATGTCATATTCTAAGTGTGTTTGCCTCATCTGTCTGTGTGCCATTGCTATTCCAAAGAAGGGAAATGTGGAGCGGCTTTTTCAGACTGTTCATAAAAACTATAACATTGACTTTCCTCTGAAAAGAGAGCTGAGAAGAAGAAAGGTGAAAGAAGAATACATAATATTAAATAGTAATAATAATAACTTAAATAATGATAATATAGAAGAAATAAATTTATGTTTTGCATTTTTATTGTAGGTAGATCATTTTGACTTGGTCATCTTATAAGTAGCTCGCAAGCTGAAAAAGTGTGGACACCCCTGAGCTAGAGGGAAGACACTGGGTTCCTGAAGATTAGAGAGACATCATACCACTTCAGGTTTCTTTCTTATAGACTTCAGTTAAATATACAAAATAAATTTCTATATTGTTCAAGCTACTGTTATCCAAGGATTTTTATCACTTAAAATTAATCTAAATGTAGGTAATTTAAAATTTCAAGAATTAGAAAGTAATAAAGCATCTATTGGTAGATTAGATTACTGGAGTTTTTTTTCTTAAGTTAGAAGTGAAGAGGTAGAGAGACTCCCTCATGTGCCAGACTGGGATCCACCCAGCATGTCCACCAATGCTCTGCTCATCTGGGACCGTTGCTCAATTCAGGGGTTCCCAAACTTTTTACACAGGGGGCCAGTTCACTGTCCCTCAACCGTTGGAGGGCTGGACAATAAAAAAAACTATGAACAAATCCCTATGCACACTGCATATATCTTATTTTAAAGTAAAAAAACAAAACAGGAACAAACACAATATTTAAAATAAAGAACAAGTATTTAAATTAACAAACTGACCAGTATTTCAATGGGAACTATGGGTGCGGATGCATTCTGTACTCCTCTCACTGACCATCAATGAAAGTAGTGCCCCTTCCGGAAGTGTGGCGGGGGGGGGGCAGATAAATGGCCTCAGGGGGCCAGATACGCAGGCTGTAGTTTGGGGACCCCTGGCTCAATTGCTCAGGAACCGAGCTATTTTAGCGCTTGAAGAGAGAACATGGAGCCATCTTCAGCGCCCGGAGTCACCTTGCTCCAACCAAGCCATCATTTCCAGTGGGGAGAAGAGAGATAGAGAGAAGGGAGGAGGGGAGGGGTGGAAAAGCAGATGATTGCTTCTACTGTGTGCTCTGCCCAGGAATCAAACCCCAAACATCCATATGCTGGGCCGACATACTACTACTGAGCCAATGGGTCAGGGCCAGGTTATTGTTGAGAAAATATTTACTATTCCCCTTTCAATGAGAGAAATACATAGATTTTCATATCCCACTGTTGTTGAATTTGGCCATGTGACTTGCTTTGACCAATAAGACGCTAGCATACATGACAAGCGCAAAGGCTTGAACTGTGCCTGTTTAATTTGGCATACCTTTTCCTACTCTTTTTCATTGACAAGAAAGAAAAATTCCACAGGCTAACTCTTACTCTTTTGACCCATGCCTTGGAATGAATATTCAAGGAAAAGATCTAAACCCAACCCTCAGCCAGAGCTTGGAGCAGCTGAACTCCAGCTGACCCACAAACAGGTAAACACAAAATAAATATTTGTTGTTTTATGCCACTAGATTTTATGACTGTTTGTCATCTAGCATTAGTTGACTAATGCACATCTTTCCAGACTCCATTTAACTTTGTTGAGATTTTGTGCTTTGAAAACTGTAATCTATGATTTTCAATCACCCCAAAATCATCATTACAGTTTATTATAGCATTAGAGCAGAAGATTACCAACCTTTTAGTATCAGTAACGTGGCTTGAAGAGATAAATACTTAATGCATATTTACACTATAATATTCACCATGTAATTAAGGTCAGAATTGAGTTATATGGAGTGGCAAGTTTTCCCTATGCTCATTGGCTTTTACAGTTGTGACAGTTTCACATAGAACTAACTCATAAACCCAGCTTGTCTGGAGATTTGGCAGGAGAGTAACCGACTGTCTTCCCTGTGACCATCAGAGCATTTGAAGGTTTCCTCTTGTATTTATAAACTTAAAAACAGGAATCTTCTCACACCATTTATTTCTGATTTCCTCATTCTTAGCAATTAATATGAAATCATTCTTGTTAAGGACATTAATAACTACTACACGTAGTGACAATAAAAGAGGTACAAATTATTGCAAAGTACGTAATCCTTCTAGAAAAAGCATTTTCAGTTTTATTATTCTGTCAAACTTTTCAGTCCCCAGGAGCCAATGTGGGGGGTTTTTTGGTGTTTTGTTTTGTTTTTTTCTTTGGGACTATTTGCTTAGATATCTGAGGAAATTATCCTCTCTTGGTCTTCCTAAATAAAACTTTTTATTTTTTCAGCTTTGTTTCTAATTCTCCCCAACTATCATCACTGCACATACATGGACATATTTTTCCTCTAGGATCCTGTTTTACTAACAGTGGCTCCTGACACTTGGCTGTGGACCCACAGAGCTGATTTCCGCAAACCTCTCCATGAGCTCACACTTGGTTATCCATGTGCTTGGCTTCTTGGATTTTCCTGCAGTCTTTGGTCTGTCACAACAGATTGGTTAGAATCTATTCTTCTCAACCCCTTCCAAACCTTCATTCTTCCAAACTCCTTCCCTTTGCTATAATAAATCCCTTGTTCCAATAATACTCATAAACGGCTCTGGTTTCCTGACTGAACTAATTTTTTTATGGCATTTACTTTCCACCATGCTCTGTTCCCCTGGTAGCAGCCCACCACTCACAGCTGCCAGTCAAACATGAAGGACTTTCCGAGCTCTTTTGAATGGGAAAGCACAGAGCAGCAGACAAGGGGCGTCATCTCAGATTTTGTGCCTCAGTAGACTATACAGCACTTTAAACACCCCACTGAATTTACAGGACCACTGTGGCATATTTAAATTTTGGAGGTGTCAGTGCACCAACTACTACTATTAAATTGTTTAAATCTAACTATTTAATAAATGAAACCATTAGGTTTTTGGTATTTTATTTGTTTGCTTGCTTGCTGTTTGTTTGTTCAGGACTAAGGATACCGTGAAAAAATTATTGACACACTAAAGACACCATGAACCTATACAGGTGGACAACCTTTATAGACCAAGAAGGGCTCATGGCCTAATAGGAAAAAAATATAAAGAGTAAAAGTCCCTTGCCTAGGTCCCTATCACAGGCTCCTTGGCACAGGGAGGTGACACAATCATAATCTAGTGCACTGTTGCTAGAACCAAGCTCTTTTGAGATAGCAACTCTCAGTTGAATTCGTAGGATGTTAGAGCAAAAGAGACGGAGACCTATTTTCCTAAAAATTGTCACAGAGGGTCTTAATAGCTTCCACAGAGCTTGACAAATCCCAGAATGACATGGGAGAAGCAGTATGGTTTTCAAGAACCCTTAAGAGGTGCAAATGTAGGTAAAATCCCTGCCAGACCTGAAGTCCTCATTCAGACAGAAATAAAGAATGCATCCAGGATAAGGTACATGAACACAGGGGACAGTGAGTATCTCAGAGATGCATGTGTGATCAAATGTCCTCTTCATCTCTGAGGGCTTGGACCTAAGTAATTCCTGCAGGTATTAAATGAAACCCAAGGAAATGGGAAATAGAGATATAAGAAAACTGGCCACATTAACCAAAGTTTATGCTGTAAAAATGGGTGTTCAAACAGAAACTAAACTGAGTTATTGAAAAATAAGGGTGCACTTCTTACACACTGTGATCTGTAAGCTGAGATTTATAACACAGTGAGCATAAAAAATAAAAATTATTTCACCACTATTAAGACACTATTATTGCTAAGAAACTCTGCTTTTATTTTTAAGAAAAGTATCCTGTCTAAACACCAAGACGAATTTTTTTTATATATATATCCTTGACAAAGAGAGATTAGGGCTCAAGTCAAAATCCACTTAACCATGGAGAGAGACAATAGCGTGGTGACTGCAAGAGGGCAGGAAAGTGGAGGAGTGTAGAGCAGCGTAAATACTGATGGACGAAGACTTGACTTGGGGGCAGTGAACACATAATATGGTGTACAGAGATGTGCATAGAATTGGGCATCTGAAATCTATATAATTATGTTAACTAGTGTCACCCTAATAAGTTCAATTTTTAAAAATCCGCTTAAAATATTTCATATTACTGTGACACATTTTATAAATATTATATCCAGGCCTGACATGTGGTGGTGCAGTGAATAAAAAGTCAACCTGGAATGCTGAGGTCACCAGTTCGAAACCCCGGGCTTGCCTGATCAGGGCACATATGGGAGTTGATGCTTCCTGATCCTCCCCCCTCTTCTCTCTCCCTCTCTCTCTCTCTCTCTCTCTCTCTCTCTCTTTCTCTTTCTCCTCTGTAAAATTATAAATAAAATACATAAATAAATGTTAGAACTAGAAGAAGATAGTAAGAATATTTTCCAGTGCTTTTTAAACATTTTTAAATTCAGAAACTATTTCCAAGATAGAATATTACAAATAGAATATTATTAGAGACTCCAAGGGATCAAAGTGGTGTAATGGTAGCAAAATGTTATTCTTAATTCAAATTTATAATGTACATTGATTATTAAAAAAAAAACAGAGTAAAAACAGTACAGCTATTTTACCAGTGATAAGATATAAAAAAATTGAAGGTTATTGGTGTTAGTTGTGGTCTTAAATTAATCAGACAAGATTCCATTTATTTCTAGCAGGAGAACAGGACATAGTGTCTTACATTGTTCATTTCTGTTGCCTGATTCACAAGATAAATAGACAGTAGTGATAAAAATTTTCTAATAGTTTATCTTTTAATCTCAGATTATTCTTCAGTGCTTTAATTACCTATTGCAATGTATAAGTGACCTTAAAACTAGTGGCTTTAAAAATCACAATGCCTGAAGTCCTGAATTCAGCAGAATTTGGATGGTTGATATTTTCTTCTCCAAGTAGCATTAACTGGAGGCATTCTTAATGATATTCAGCTGACAGATGACCTGGTTCAGAGTGACTGAAATGAATTCATTTACATGTCTGATGCTTTGGTGGTCACAACTGGCAGATAGGCTCAGCTGGGTCCTTCCTCCTCTCCGTGTGGTCACTGAACCAGAGTAGTGGAACTTTTGGCATGGTGGCTCAGGGCTGCAAGAACAAGCATTCAGAGACCATTCCAGAAGCCAGAAGACTTCTTGTAACTTAGCTTCAGAAGTTTAGAACATCCTTTCCAACATATTGTATTGATCCAACAAGTCATTAAGGTATGCTCAGGTATAAGGGAAGGGAAGAACGGACTCTACCTCTTAATGGGCAATTGAAGAAATTGATGGTGGCCCTTTCAGAGACAAGCTACCATATTTTGGAAAACCGCACATTTAAAAAAGTGTCATTTTAATATTTGGTAAGTAAAAACATCCACAAACCTTTCTTATTTGGCAAATGTTTAATGTGGAGAAAATCAATAAATGGATTAGTCAGAATGTCATTGTTGGGTTGAAAAATTATTTTTAATCATATATTTTTAAAACATGACATGGTTATTGGTGTCTTTTTCAAAATCCCAGAGAGCTGAGGAAACATGTCAGATATTTTCTTAAAACTTCAAGATAGCCAGACTGATGCTATGTGTGTAGTCTACACTGTTTTCCTTTCTTTCCTGACACTTCTATCAATAGCTGTAAATCACTGGGATCTTGAATTGTTAAACAAACATGAGCTTGTTCAGGTTCCAGAGTTTACTATTCACATCATTACAAATAATCCTGAAGATCCTGCAACGGAAAATTTAAGCCCTAATAAAATTGAGACTTGTATGGCATTCTCTAACACTGTATGCAAAAATGCTAGAATCTTTTTTTGTTGTTGTTGTTTTATTGTAAGAATGACAAAGACAGAGTAAGAAGGACAGACAGGGACAGACAGACAAGAAGGGAAAGAGATGAGAAGCATCAACTGGTAGTTGCGACACCTTAGTTGTTCATTTATTGCTTTCTCATGTGCCTTGACTAGGGGGCTCCAGGTAAGCCAGTAACCTCTTTCTCAAGCCAGCAGCAACCTTTGGGCTCAAGCCTGTGAGCATGGGGTCATGTCTATGATCCCACGCTCAAGCTGGATGAGCCCACACTCAAGCCTGTGACCTTCAGGTTTTGTACATGGGTCCTCAGCATCTCAGGTCCATGCTCTATTCACTATACCACTGCCTGGTCAGGTGTTAGAGTCTTCTTAATACCAAGTGCTTGTCTTATACTGTACAACATATGATGGCTAATTAAGTAAATTTTGGCAACCAACTTTTTATGAGCCACAAATCCTTTTATTGTTTTTTCTCCTCCCACCTCTCTTACACAGTCATTGATGACATTTCTACCTTAGTGCTACTATTTGAAAATTAAGTTTAACTCATTTTTTCTTTCTGATTCTTATGAATGATGTATTTGACAGAACATTAGATCTTCTTTATATCTGCATGCCAGAACATATCATAAATCAGGCAAAACTGAGAGATCCAGAGTATTTGCCATATCATCAGTTGAATTATAAAGAATTCATGTAATCTCAGCTTCTCAACTAAAAGAAGTTCATTATACATTCTTAAATATTCTCTAGAATATGTTACCATATATGTTACTATGTTATATCAATGGCTTTAAAAATGACTTATTTTTTACAAATCCACTAGTCTTGCCTGAGTTCACTCTTATAATTGCATTGATCAGGTGACTTTCCTGGAGCCAGCAGGTCTCTCACTCATATGTCTTGGGCCTTGCTGCTGGCTGTTAGCTAAGCCATTCTTTCTGCATGGTTTCTCATCATTCAGTTGCCAGGCTTCTTTCATGGCAGCCAAAACATTTCAAGAGGGAAAGGCTAGACTTCCCAGGTTTTGGAGGGCTAGCTTCTGAACAGTGTAACTTCAGCATCATTCTAGTAGTCAAAGCAAATCAGGTGGCAAGCTCAGATTCAAAAAGTGAGAAAATATATCCCATCTTTGGATAGAAGAAGCTCAAAATATTGATAAAAACATCTGGAATTCTTATTTTTGCATTCACAAAACTTTATTTCAAGAGTATTATAACTTATCATAAAACAAAGAAGTGTCTGCAAGATTTCAATGTGTAAATCACATTAAAGATTTGAGCATTTTTACTGCCATAAAACCAAATTCCAATGATAAATAATGGTTTAAAATAACACTTTTAAGTGTTTAAGTTTCCGTTTCTCTGCTGACACTTTAATCTGTAGCTAGAGTTTGCTGAGACCCTGAATTGCAAAATATGAACTTGTATCATAGTGACTTTAAAGAGAATTTATGCATATTGCTTTCATTTGCATACTGCTGTCAGTTTGGTCAATAAAGTTTGAAGATGTATTTTGTAGTTTATAGTATGACTTGTTTTATTCTAAGACTAATTGATACAACAACATGTCTATCCTAAAATGTGAGCCTGATGGATATTATCATTTCCATCTTCACATTTGCTTTTTAAATGTCCTTCTTTTAACCAGTATTTCATTTCTCATTGCAGGGGTAATTATTCTACTCCATCTAAAATATGTATGCATGTATATGAACATAAAAGTTAAGCACAAAGCTTCTAAACATGTAACAGAAAGGCCAGTAACAAACATCTAAAATTTAAAAATAAGCACAAAAATACATATTCTCTAGAAGAGAGGTAGAAAGTAGTCACTAAGAAGGATAACCCTGATGATTGCATGGTGAGTAGGAGCAGGCCAGGCAGATGTGTATGCAACTGAATTGTCATTTCCTTTGACACAGCCTCTGTATTCACTTCTATAGTTTTCTGTGAAAGGACCTGGGCTTGAATTGGCAGGAAATCTGCATCATTTTCAAGAACTATATTCTTCTTTCTCAATGATACATTTATTTAGAAGGCAGTCAAAATATAAGCACAGAAAGCTTTATTTCAGGGTTAACATAAATAAAAAGAGGTTGATGTAACAGTGTTTGGGTGGTCTCAAATATGCTAAAAATGGGGGTTGAAACCTTTAGTTTATATCTACTGAAAATTTTAATAGTCAAAAATATGCCTTTTAAAAGTGAAATTTGAATCAAATGTTCTTACAATGCCTGTAGCAATATGAAAACCACTAATTTAGTCTAAATCTGTTTTCTAAGTAGACAACATAGGCTAAAGAAGTCAAGATTCTAAGCCAAATAATTAAGGAACTGGGACAAAAGTCCAGTCTTGAGACTCCTAGCCATCAGCTATCTCTGATTTTCATCTGATCTCCATTCTTCTGTCTTTGGACCTCAAATACCTATAGAAGTTTGAAAAGAGAAGAGGAAACAGTTTGTTAAGATTAAACAAGCCTGTCCAGGCTGTGGCACAGTGGATAGAGCGTTGGACTGGGACGCAGAGGATCCAGGTCCAAAACCCCAAGGTAACCAGCTTGAGCACGGTGCCTCTAGCTTGCGAGTGGAATCATAGACATGACCCCATGGTCGCTGGCTTAATACCAAAGGTCACTGGCTTAAAGACCAAGGTTGCTGATTGAGCTCAAGGTTGCTGGCTTGAGCAAGGGGTCACTCGGTCTGCTGTAGCCCCCCCACCCTGGTCAAGGCACATATGAGAAATCAATCATTAAACAACTAAGGTGCTGCAATGAAGAATTGATGCTTCTCATCTCTCTCCCTTTCTGTCTATCTGTCCCTCTCTGGCCCTCTCTCTGTCCCTCTCTCTGTTTCTGTCACACTCTCTCTCACACACACACACACAAATCAAACAATAACACCATATTCACAGAATTAAAAACTGACATTGAAAAATCACTTTTTTTCTAACAATTTTGTGTTGATGTATATAATATGATATATCACAAAGAATTCATTGCCATTGAAATTCCCTTTGGGCCAAAATAAAGTAAATCCTCATCATTGTTTTCATTGGCTTTAAGTTCTTAAATAAATAAGAAGGAAAAACTTTTGCTAACATAAGTGTTCCAAGTCTATTCTGGCTTTAGGGTTCTAGTCCTCACCAAACTACATATTTATTGATTTAATTTCTCAGTTATGTCTGACCAGGTGGTGGCACAGTGGATAGAGCATCGGACTAGGACATGGATGACCCAGATTCAAAATCTTAAGGTTGCCAGCTTGAGCACGGGCTCCTCTGGTTTGAGTAAGGCTCACCAGCTTGAGCCCAAAGTCGCTGGCTTGAGCAAAGGGTCACTTGACTGCTGTAGTACCCCTACGCCCTCAAGGCACATGTGAGAAAGCAATCAATAAACACCTAAGGTGTCACAATGAAGAACTGATGCTTCTCAATTCTCTCCCTTCTTGTCTTTCTGTCCCTATCTGTCCCTCTCTGTCTCCGTCACACACACACACACACACACAAAAAAAAAAAAAAAAAAAACATATAAAAAATTTTTTCAGTTACAACACCAGGTAGATGAAATTAAGATCTAGTCTGCCCAGTTTTCTAAAAGGACAATCTTATACTCCCTCAAAGCTATCAAATTATTACTTTCCTGCGCACGACTTGAAAACTTTATGCCCAAAACTGAAGAAAACACAGTAGCTAGTGTTGAGGAGATTTTAAGAAACTAGGTACTGTAAATTGTTTCAATATTTCTAGAGGGCAATTTGGCAATAAGCATTAAAAAAGTCTTAAAATTGTGCAATTCTTTTGACTGAGTAATTTTACTTCTAGCAATTTAATTTAAAAAATAATCTCCCTGGGTATATAAATTTCTCTGTCAACATGATAATCGTAATATTTTTGCTTTTACATCATCAAGTTAGAAATCATGTAAATGTCCAAGAACACAGAATTGGTTAAATAAGCTCTTATTTTCATATGTGAGTCAGTTACTGATAGTGACTAACTTTTGGTATTTGGAGTTATACAAACCTAGGTTCATGTCACATAGTACCTGTGTGACAATGACAAAGTTATTTTAATTTTCTAAGATTTAGCTTCCTCATGTTTAAATAACCTTAGTGAGTTATTGTGAGAATTAAATAAGTATTTAGCTCTGGCTGAATAGCTTCATTGGTTAGAGCATCATTTTGATATGCAGAAGTTGCCAGTTCAATTCCTGGTCAGGGTGCATGCAGAAACGATTGAATTTCTCTCTCTCTCTCTCTCTCTCTCTCTCTCACTCACTCATTTTCTCTCTCTCTCCCTTCCTCTTTCTTTAAAATCAATACATACAAAAACTTTTAATAAATATATCTAGCTTTAGTACTCAACAATGTTCAGTAAATTTTAGCAACTAATATTGTTGATTTGATTGAATTTCTTGAGAGTTATTAAACATCTTTTTATATGTTTGACCAAGCAGTCATGCTGTGAATAGAATATTGACCTAGGACATTGAGGACCCAGGTTTGAAACTCCAAGGTCGCCAGCTTGAGCGTGGGGTTGTTGGCTTAAACATCGGATCATAGACATGACCCCATGGTCTCCAGCGTGAACCCAAAGGTCACTGGCATGAAGCCCAAGGTCACTGCCTTGAGCAAGGGGTCAATGGCTCAGCTGGAGCTTCCCTCCTCACCCCCCACCCATCAAAGAACATATGAGAAAGCAATCAATGAACAACAAAGGTGGCACAATGAAGAATTGATGCTTCTCATCTCTCTCCCTTCCTGTCTGTCTGTCTCTGTCTGTCTGTCTGTCTATCTCACTAAAAAAATAAAATTAAAAATAAACATCTTTTTTCTTTGAGGGGTGATGGACACAAAACATAATTAACAATTCAAATTTTATAAAAATGTTTACATAATACCTATGTACTTTTTATTGATTTTAATTTATTGTATTTACATAAATTCTAGTGTCCCCCCAAATGTATGCCCACCTCCCCCGTGTTCCTCTCAGCATCCCCTTTGTACCCTTCCCTGCAACACCCTCCCCCCTTTCCTCCAGGATTTTTCTATAATCCCCATTTCCTCTGTTTGCTTTCCCTCTGGTCCCTTTGATCTCGACTCTGTCTCTATTCCATTCCTCAGTTCACATTGTTCATTGGATTCCTCAAATGAGTGAGCTTATATGTATAATATTTTTCTTTCTCTGCCTGGCTTATATCACTCAACATAATAGTTTCTGGGACCCTCCATGTTTTTGCAAAAAGTAAGATTTCCTTCTTTTTCGTGGCCCCATAGTATTCCATCGTGTATATGTACCACTGCTTTTTAATCCACTCATCCACTGAGGGACACTTGGGCTGTTTCCAAATCTTGGCTATTGTAAACAATGCTGCCATAAACATGGGGGTGCATTTTTTCTTTTGAGTCAGTGATTTGGTGTTCTTAGGGTATATTCCTAAAAGTGGGATAGCTGAGTCAAAAGGCAGTTCAATTTTTAATTTTTTGAGGAATCTCCATACTGTTTTCCACAGTGGCTGCACCAGTCTGCATTCCTACCAGCAGTGAAGAACGTTTCCCTTTTCTCCACATCCTCGCCAGCACTTATTCTGTGTTGTTTTGTTGATGAGCGCCATTCTGACTGATGTGAAGTGGTATCTCATTGTGGTTTTAATTTGCATTTCTCTAATGATTAGTGATGTTGAACATTTTTTCATCTGCCTATTGGCCATCTGTATGCCCTCTCTGGAGAAGTGTCTATTCATTTCTTTTGCCCATTTTTTGATTGGATTGTTTATCTTTCTGGTGTTGAGTTTTACAAGTTCTTTATAAATTTGGGTTATTACCCTCCTATCAGACATATTGTCGAATATGTTCTCCCATTGTGTGGTTTGTCTTTTTGTTGTTGTTGTTCATATTGTCTTTAGCTGTGCAAAAACTTTTTAGTTTGATATAGTCCCATTTGATCATCCTGTCTTTTATTTCACTTGCCCATGGAGATAAATGAGCAAATATATTGCTGCAAGAGATGTCGGAGAACTTACTGCCAATGTTTTCTTCCAAGATGATTATGGTTTCCCAACTTACAATTAACTCTTTTATCCATTTTGAGTTTATTTTTATGGATGGTGTAAGTTGGTGGTCTAGTTTCATTTTTTTGCAGGTAGCTGTCCAATTTTCCCAACATGATTTGTTAAAGAGACTGTCTTTACTCCATTGCATGCTCTCACCTCTTTTGTCAAATAGCGATTGCCCATAAAGGTGTGGGTTTATTTCTGGTTTGTCTGTTCTGTTCCATTTATCTATATCCCTGTACTTATGCCAGCACCAAGCTGTCTTAAGTACAATGGCCTTGTAGTATAACTTGATATCAGCAAGTGTGATATTACCCACTTTATTCTTCTTTGTCAAGATTGTTGAGGCTATTCTTCTTCTTTTTGGTTCCATATAAATTTTTGGAATACATGTTCTACATCTTTGAAGTATGTCATTGGTATTTTAATGAGAATTGCATTGAATTTATAAATTGCTTTGGGTAATGTAGACATTTTAAAGATATTTATTTTTCCTATCCATGAACACAGTGTATGCTTCTACTTGTTTGTATCTTCCTTGACTTTTTTATCAATGTTTTATAATTTTCTGAGTTCCGGTCTTTAACCTCCTTAGTTAAATTTGCTCCTAGGTATTTTGTTTTGTTGCAATAGTTAAGGGAATTGTTATCTTAATTTCTCTTTCAGACAGTTTGTTGTTGGTGTATAAAAATGCTTCTGATTTCTGAATATTAATTTTATATCCTGCCACCTTGCTGAATTCATTTATCAGGTCCAGTAGTTTTTTGACTGAGACTTTAGGGTTTTCTATATACAATATCATATCACCCGCAAATAATGATAGTTTTACTTCTTCTTTTCCAATTTGGATGCCTTTTATTTCTTCTTGTTGTCCTATTGCTGTGGCTTCCAGAACTATGTTGAATAAGAGTGGTGAAATGGGGCACCCCTGCATTGTTTCTGATCTTAAGGGGATTGCTTTTAATTTTTTCCCATTTAGTATGATGTTTGCTGTGGGTTTGTCACAGATGGCCTTTATCATGTTGAAGCATGTTCCCCATATTCCCACTTGGCTGAGAGTTTTTATCATAAATGGGTGCTGGATTTTATCAAATGCTTTTTCTGCATCTATTTATATTAAGAAAATAAACATAATTTATAAAAGAATCTTTGATTTTATAGAGGGCTCAAGCCAAATTTGTGCACATGTTTATTTTTACATTGATAAAAACTCTGAAAGATGATCATCAAAATTTTAAGAATTATTACCGCTAAATGTTCAAATTCTGGGTGATTTTAGGTTTTTATATATATATATAGTCCAAAATTTTTACAATTAAAAGTTTTTATTTTATATGCAGGAAAAAATCACTATTAAAAAATAAACAAACCTTTATATCAGCTTGCTACTTAAACTGCACACTGGGTTTTCTCAATTCCATTTGTACATGAAAGAGAAGCAGACCTCAGGCTGGGTGAGTATCCTGTTGAATGGTACTGCTCCCTACCATCACTGGGGGGATCTTCCAACATCACTGTAAAACAAACTGCAGTTCTTTTTCTTTTCTTCTCTCTTTTTTTTCACAATTGATTCTAGAGATGGAGGATGAGAAACACTGATTTGTTGTTCCCCTTACTTATGCATTCATTGGATGATTCCTCTATGTGCCGTGACCCACAACCTTGTCTTATCAAAACAATGTCCTAACCAACTCAGCCAATTCTTTTTTACATTTTATTATCATTTGATTCTGTAGACAGACAACAGTGGGGGTTCTTTTTGTTTAAGATTTTATTTATTGATTTTTAGAGAGAGGAGAAAGAGACAGAACAGCAGGGTAGAGGGGCAAGAAACAACTCATAGTTGCTTCTCTAATATGTCTTGACCAGGCAATCTTCGAGTTGCATTCCAGGTCAATACTTTATCTACTGAGCCATCACAGGTCAGGTTGACAAACAATAGTTTGGATACTCAGAAATCTGAAATTCTAATATATTTTTTAAAAGTGTGAATAGGCAAATCATCTCCAAGAACATAAAATAGGTTTTTTGTTCTGCCTTCCCCCCACCCTTTTTTCTACTTTATTAGTAAACATTCTGCTTGCCTATTACTATGATGTGGAGATCAGATGTTAGAGTTCAGGAACAAATATGATATATTTCTTACCATGAAAGGGCTCATAATTTTGAAGAAATACCATTTATATAGCAATTTATAATTTACAAAACACGTTGCATTTATACCCTTGTTTAATGCTCATAGCAATATTGTAGAGGTAGGGTAGTATTATAGTGGTAATCAATTTATGGTTGAAAACACAAAGAGGCATAAGTAACCTATTCAATTACTGGTGACCTTGAAACAGATCCTAGGTTTCTCTGTTTCATGTCTAGTGCTTTTCTACTAAACTGCCAATAAATGTATTAGTCTCTGGTGTGTTTTGAATCTTCTCAAAGAGCCCCCTCTATCTGGTTAACATATCAGAACATATAAATTTACTACTATAGGTTTGTGAAGACATTCTCTTCTTATACACTATCTACAACATCGAACACCATCTAAGCTTTTGCAGTTTCATTGTTGTTGTTTTAGAATTTAGTTCTAGAGAAAGCTTTACTTTTTTAGAAGAAACTATATATTTCCTTTGATCTTAATGAAAATTATGTAATTGATCATGCCTCTTTTGTGGAGTTGGCTTTCCAAGAGACACAAAGCCAAATTTGAATCTGTCTATGGCTACTAATAGTAGGTATCCACTAAGTATTTGGTGGATGGATGAAAGAATGAATAACTGACTGAAAGTCTAAAACAAATACATGTACCCTTACAATTTTCATATTTGTATTATTTTGCTTAGTCCTTCTATTTTGGTCTATATATTTTTATTATTTGATTATATGTGTTCTTATTATAAGCAGCCTCATATCTTTTTCAGAATAACCCAGGAAATAAATAAATCAATAAACAAATATCCACTGTGCATACTGAATATTAAGGTCTTTACTCAAGATTTCCAATGCAAAATTTAACACTTGTTAGACGCAAGACAATCTCTGAAAGCACATAGACATTCACTCGTAATGCTCCCAGGAGGCAGTAAATCAGGATATACTTTGATGAGAAGAAAGAGGTGGCCTTGTCAGTAGATGCTAAAAACACTAAAAGCTTATACGCATTTTAAAGGCCCATTTAGTGAAGCTATCCATCTCCTAAAGCAAAAATGTGGATTTGCCCTTCAACCTTTCCCAAGCATATGCCTCAAGATGTCCTTGATGCTTTTCTTCCTTCTCTTTGTTTTCTTATATATAAACAATTTGGCCTGACTTTACCTTTGTAAAAATTTTAACAGGAAGTGTAGGAGTGAAAATGAAGAATTATTGTCTAGGTCTCAGATCCTACCAGGCACCAATAACCCCTTTCACAATAACTTTTACCATGCATGCGCATATCAGGTTCTGTGCTTCATGGCTTTGTGACATGGTCACTGTACAAGGATTCACAGTCTGGTGTTTATAATACTAATGTTGAAAATGCAAAGAGAGATCTTTTCATCTCTTCAGGACGCATAGGTATTTAGAGATGTAACAGGGAGATTTCCTGGAGGCATACTATCTGAGTTCAGTTTGAAGGATGACAGAAGTTAGTCAGGTTGGATTGGGGGTGGGACAAATGTAAAAGCACAGGAGGAAATAGTATGTCGTGTGCAGCAGGTACACACCAGTTCGGCTGCATGAGTTTCTAAACTACTGAAACTGCCAGCAGTCATTCTTAGAGCCTATAAATCTTCCTGGCAGATTGTCTGCCCAAGCTTCAAGGACCCTCATGTAGGGATTTAAGTCCCCAGTGGGCATGAAGCAAGAGATGACATATTTGGGGTTGTGTTATTAGTTAATTAGCTGCTCTATGGAGGACTGTTCAACAAAATAAAACCAGAAACAGAGAGAAAAATTGAAAGGTTTTTCAGAATTTCAGATCAGAGTGGATGAAGACCTGAACTAAGTCAGTGATGCATAGAAGGTGCAGACAAATTCAAAAAAAATTAGAAATTAATATCAGTAAAATGGGTAAATGTAGAATGGGAGAAAAAAGAAGTACCAATGCTCCAATCAACCGAGATATCTTCAGCTCCCAGAGCCAATCGAGCCACTGGTTGTGGGAGGGGCAGAGGGAGAAAAGGGGACAGGGAGCAGGGAGAAGCAGATGGTCACTTCTCTTGTGTGCCCTGACCAGGAATTGAACCTGGGAGGTCCATACTCTGGGCCAATGCTCTATCCACTGAGCCATCGACCAGAGCTTCAATGGATATTCTTTTAATCTGCAAAATAAAAAAGTTCTAGAGATCTGCTGTACAACAATGTGCACGTAGTTAATAATACTGTACACGTAAAGTTTGTTAAGAAAGTAAATTTCATGTCATGTTTTTATACAGTTACAAAAAGCAGTCATAAAATAGCTAAAGAGTAAAACTTAATAATAATATGGTATTTTTAAAAAAGAATAAAGACGAAAATAGCCTCACTTTCATTGTTATGATGGAAGCCAGACTGAAATGGACTGAAGGAATATGAAAGGGAATAAAAGATGCAGACAGCAAATGGAGAGGACTTTCTAGAGAAGTGTGCGATGAGAAGTGATAATAGAAGACTGGGTGGCAGAGAGAAGGTTGAGGCTTGGCTGGCCATTCCTGGGCTTTGCTGTCAGCATGCTCTTATAGGCGAGATAAGCCATCACAGTTTCAGGCAATCTAAATTCAGCATAGGCAAACTGGTTCTGCCAAGAACAACAGTTTCCTATTTGTCCCTATGATGGTGTTGTGAAGCTTTCCAAATTGCTTTCAGCACAACCTTGAATTGTTTCATTTACTGTCCTAGTCCACTTTCTTGATTGTCACCTACCTCCTTTCGTGTGCCCTGCCCAAAGAGCTGACACTCGATCTTTGTGGCCTAGATTGGTAAGGAATGGTACCTTTCAGGGCCTTCTTCTGGAGATGAGGTTTTCTGATTCGTCAAGAGATACTCATGGCATTTCCGGATAATCATTTTAATAATGGCACACCATTCTTTTAGCTACTTTATGACCACCAATCTTTATTTTAAAAAACACTTAAGGGCTTTACAAGGTTTTCTGTTGTCTTGTTTTTTATTTTGATAAAAAGTTATAAATTGTATATTGATGCTGTTGTTTGTGAATTACTTCTTTGAAATTTATGGAAAGTTCTTCAGAGTCAAAAGTGATATAAAACCTGTCAATTATATATCAATTTTAAAAACAAATTTTGTTTAAAATAGTGATATAGGTATTAGAGGACTGATTCTAACATATGACTCACTTTAATTCAGCAGTATAAACAGAAATAGAAAAATATTTCCCAAAAATTTTTAGAATTGGTATTACTCTATAGAACTTGCTTTAAAAATTATTTATTTATTTCATTCAAATGTTTACTGAATGCTTAATACTTGTCATAACACTTGCATATTGTTATATGGAAGTAAATAAATTATCTACCTAACATTTTCAGGAATGTCATAGAAGGCATTAGAGATGATAGTGCTTGACCTAAGATTTGAAGAGTGAGGAAGATTCACCAGGTAGACCACTGGCAAGGGGCATTCTTTAATGAGGGAGCAGCTTTGTGCAAAATGAATCAGAATGGATAAGCCACAAGTGGATGAAGCAGAGAACATTAGAAGGTTACTGTGTTCACTCATTCAGGGGAGATATGACTACTCTACTTTGTGACAGGAGCTGGACAGGTTAAAACCGTGCATTCTCTAACCTTAAGAAGCTCATGGTCTAGGAAAGAAATCAAAAGACATGGAAATGCTTGTGTAAGAGGCCATGGCCATGCAGAAGAAAGTATAGAGGGAGAAACAATATTTTCCTTTGATATATGCTGCTATGAGTTGAATAATGTCCCCTCAAATTTTATACATTGAAGTCTGAACCCCTAGTACTTCAGCATGTGACCTTATTTGGAAATGGGACCATTGCAGATGTCGTTACTTAAGTTAAAACGAATTTATAGTGGAATAGGGTGGGTCCTAATCCAACCTGACTGGTGTCCCTATAAAATGGGAAATTTAGAGGCAGACATACGTATAAGAAGAATGCCATGTAAAGATAAAGGCAGAGACTGAGCTGATGTTTCTAAAGCCAAGGAATGTCCAAGACTGCCAGAAAACCACCAGAAGCCAGAGGAGAAGCGTGCAACAGATTCTTCCTCACAGACCTCAGAAGGAACCAACCCTGCCAACACTTTGATCTTCGACTTCTACCCTCCAAAATTAAGACAAATTTCTCTTGTTTAAGCCACCTGCATTGTACTACTTTGTTAGGGAAGCACTAGGAAACTAATACGCGTGGCATAACTGCCCTCAGTTTGTCAAGTCACCCCAAATCTGTAAAAGGTGCTATGAGTGCAATCAGAAGAAGGGCATAGAGGGCCCTATAGTCAGAATATTTCACCAAATACTCAAAAGTTTAAGAAAGAACCATAACCACATCATAGCCAAATACTTTTCATCTTAGAGAGTTAACAGGTAGTAAATCAATGGAAACTCATTTTTATATCTATTTCAAAATCCTATTCTCTTATTTTCTAGAGCCAGTCAGAAAAATTTTAATTTGTTATAACTCACTGGCTCCTTTCTGCTGTTCTTCTAATTCTGATTTAGAAGATTTAGCCCCATTCCAATCTCTGAAATTAAAGATATTCCCAGTAGATTAATTACCTAATCATTTTGGACAAAGTTCAAACATTGTTCTATAAATAGGTTTCCTTTGTTCTAGATGACCAACTCCAGTTTTGGGGCCTGTTTCCAAACACCAGGTCACATCAGGCCTTCTTGGGAGCCATAGGTCTCCCCAACTAAGGCTCTGTCTCATGACTTTCATGCTGTTCATTGTATAGCTGGTTCCACCCTAATAATCTGTGCCATTTTGGCAGATTTGGCCAGGCTCTGGATTCTTTCTTTCTCTGCTCTTGCTGGTCTAGCCACTGATTAAGCTCTGACCTAGTTTTCTTTCTACTAAACAGTGAAGATTTTATTTTCTCATTTTAAAAATATAACATACTCTGGATCATTTGGCATAGCTCTCATTATAAGTTAAGATACACTATGATAACGAGCAACCCGAAATATCAGCAGTTTAGCACAACCAAGGTTTTTATTCTTGCTTTTGTTATGATGTCCATTAAGCGTCAGCTGTGATATCTACTCTTCAGTCCTCTACTCCACTTTCTGCTCTTTCTGTTCTAGGATCCAGGCTGACAGGAAGCTGCCATCTGGACTATCACCAAAAGTTGTGGTCAAGGGAAAAAGGGTTCTCAGGAGTCTGCTTTGGTGTGAAAATGGTCCAGCCTAGAAGTGACTCACATCACTTCCACAAAACTCATTGACTAGGAAGTTCAGTATATGTCATGCCAGGAGGGAGAGGAGAACTGATATTGATAAGGAACACCAGAAACTATCGCACTTGACCTGGATTAACTGCATACCTTTCATGTTATCCAGGTCCCTTTTTCAACTTGTTCACCAGATTCCTAAATAAAAATAACATAACAGTTACATACTGTGTGTATGGTGCTAGACTTAAAAGATATTCTAAGAATAAATATTATGTTATCCAATAAAACCCATTGGGAAATACGTTTAAGTCTTGAATATGTATTTAATGTTAATTAGCACATTGCTAATTCTCTGCAACATTTTAAAGGGGAAAACCTGTTTAATTTTACTCAATCTAGAGTTTCCCTAATTCATTTAACAATAATTTTTTTGTTTGTTTAGTAAAATATTATCAATTTAAGAAAATACTTTGGTCAATGTCATATTCTTTTTTAATTTTGTTACAACTGTCCCAGTAGAGCCCGAGCTCTACCTCAATCAGGCATCCTGGATTCAACTTCCCCTCACAGTGGGATGCTCCTGCTTATCAGCAGTTCTGGCAGCCTCTTCAAGACTACTCTTGAGGTGGCTCTGAGGATTCTACTTACCAGTGCCGAGACCAACTGCCACCAGAGGAAAGACACAACTGACACACAAGTTAGTTGCAAGAATCACACAGGCAGTTTATTACTCACAAATCCTTTTGGTATGCCTAGGTACAGCTTAAAGCGTGCTTTTCTCAGCTATCTTGGTCAGAGTGGCATGGAGACAATCCACGTTCAATATTGGAGTCTGGACTACTGACTGCAGCTGAGGGCCCCTTGGTTTTAGTACCCTTTCTGGCATATGACTTCTAACAGGTGTTAATCTATGGGATTATCACATCAAGCCATTTTTTGGGAGTTCCTCACAGGGAGCTCTTTTTATCTATATATAATTTTACACACACACACACACACACAAAGGGCATAGTCTTACCTATCATATCCCTATACACTAGATTAGTACCCACCCAGAGGGCATAGCTTTATTCACTTGTCTTAGTGGCTTTTTTTTTGCTTTTTTTGGTTTTTTTTACAGGGACAGAGAGAGAGTCAGAGAGAGGGATAGATAGGGACAGACAGACAGGAACGGAGAGGGGTGAGAAGCATCAATCATTAGTTTTTCATTGCCATTGAGACACCTTAGTTGTTCATTGATTGCTTTCTCACATGTGCCTTGACCACGGGCCTTCAGCAGATGGAGCCACCCCTTGCTGGAGCCAGCGACCTTGGGTCCAAGCTGGCGAGCTTTAGCTCAAGCCAGATGGGCCCACGCTCAAGCTGGCAAGCTCGGGGTCTCGAACCTGGGTCTTCCGCATCCCAGTCCAACACTCTACCCACTGCGCCACCGCCTGGTCAGGCTCTTAGTGGCTTTTAATATTATATCCTAACTTATTTCTATATATCTTTGATATTTTCTATATTTCTATATATTCAATTACTGTAACATTATATTACTGTAACAGCAACCCTATAAAGTGAGAGATAAGGTACAATTGAGTTATTTTACTTACTAGTTTTCAAAAAGATATAAGAAAAAATTAAAATTGTTAGTTTTGATAACTTATGAATTTCAATTACACATCATTTATTTCCCACAGATGATTCAGACTTCATAGAGACTGTATTTTTGAAAAGTCAAAAGGTTTAATTGGATAATGAATGAATTCCTCCAAACTCAAACAACAAACTGCTATATAACCTTATTTTAATTCTAAAATCAACTTCAAAGGATAGCTTTTCAGAAGAACATATTGTAAATTAACTGCATTTAGCTTAACCATATGTTTTTCTATTATTAGATATAATTACACCTGGATAGAAAAATCTTTTTTCTCTGAAAATAAAAATAATAAGAAACTTTAAAACCTCCACCATATTTTTTGCAAGTTAAAAAAACCTCTTTTTAGCCTGACCAGGAGGTGGCACAGTGAATAGAGCATCGGACTGGGATGCGGTAGGCGAAAGGACCCTGGTTCAAGACCCCGAGGTCATCAGCTTGAGCGCGGACTCATCTGGTTGAGCAAAGCTCGCCAGCTTGGACCCAAGGTCGCTGGCTCCAGCAAGGGGTTGCTCGGTCTGCTGAAGGTCCCCGGTCAAGGCACATGTGAGAAAGCAATCAATGAACAACTAAGGTGTCGCAATGAAAAACTGATGATTGATGCTTCTCATCTCTCTCTGTTCCTGTCTGTCCCTATCTATTACTCTCTCTGTCTTTGTAAAAAAAAAAAAAAAAAAAAACAACTCTTTAAATTCCACATCATACAAAATCCTTTAAGCCATTCACTGTAAAAAAAAAAAAAAAAAAAAAAAATCTAATTCAGCATTTATGTAAGAGAACACTACTTATATTGCTTTATTGTTTGCAGACTTTTTCTTCAGTGTGATACCATACTTCTAAATCTCTGCTCTTTCTCTCTATTTAGAAAAGATTAAGTCATGTTTTCTTAGCGAATTATAAATTTTCAGAGTTAAACATTTGCTTTTCCACATACATTATTCTCATTCAGAGTAGTATTTTCCTCCAATATTCTTATTCCATTCTAATTTTGCCAGTAAACTTCCAGCCAGTGTCGTTAATTTTGTTTTACATTTGCTAAACAGAGGCACATTTCCATTACAGTAGCTCTGTTCTCCTATGTTTTTAAAAAGGATACTGCCTATTAAATTCTCCCCTATTTACACACACACACACACATACCACAACCACTACCACCATCACCAACAACAACAATAACAACAACAAAAACCCAGATCTTTTAGGCTAAATGCCATTCAATTGCTCCCAGAAATCTAAGTAGGTTAAGAGCAAAACCTGGCCCCTGCTTACCAGCAGTAGCTAACCTGATTGGCTGCTGATTTAAAACAGACCAAACCAGTGTTTCTGGAAAAATGAAACAAAGCTTCTGTAATTAGCAGAAGGTGGTTGTTACACCCAGTTGGGCAGATAAAATATATTATGCTCACTTTGTTAAAGATGGTGCTGCCCATGTGCAAGTTTTAAAAGTAAGCTTTTCCCCACACCCTTGACTGATTGGATAATATGGGGTGGTGCACTCTCATGAGGAATCCTCCCATTATGCCTCAGATAAGTGACCTTGTATCAGAGACTTTCTTGTTTGTAGATTGGATTATAGGTTTGGATTTCTATACTGTAAAGTGGGACAGACCGGGAGCTTGCTTTCTCACGGGTCCTGAGGTTAGTATTAGAGAGGAGAGCAGATTAAGGCCACATGGAGGCCAGGAGAAGCAGCCAAGATGGTGGAGTGCTGAGGAACAAGCCAGTTTGAGCAGAGTTTGTGCAGGAGATGGGTGTAAAGCCAGTAGTCGCGGCCACCATCACAGCAGCCTGACCCACGCAGGTTCACATTAGATTCAGACAGATGGCAATGAAACAACAGAGCCAAGAACTGGTGAGCCATCAGCTTTAATTCCAGCTTGCACCCGGCAGGCAAGCAAAAACACACGCTGGGCTCCAAAACCCACACATTCAGTGCTCACAAAGCTACTGACTTATCCGAGTTTCCTAGAATCAAAGGTTTCTAGCTCACCAGACTTATTCACCTGTTTCCCATCTCCTCCTGCACAAACTCTTAACAAACTGGCTTCTTCCTCAGCACTCTGCCATCTTGGCTACTTCTCCTCCACATGGCCTTAATCTGCTCTCCTCTCTAATACCAACCTCAGGAACTCAGGAACCAAGAGAGAGAGATCAAGCTACTGGTCTCTCCCAGTTTATAGCATAGATAATCCAAACCCTTAATCCAATTATACACACAAGAAAGTCTCTGATACAAAGCCACCCATCTGAGGCTTAATGGGATTCCTCAGGAGAGTGCACCACCCTACATCATCCAATCAGTCAAGGGTGTGGAGAAGAGCTTACTCTTAAATCAAGCATTAGGCCATAACGACCTGGTCTGCCCACAGCCTGTTCCAGAACACACGTTAATATCAACAAACTTCCATGTGGACAGCACCATCTTTAACAAAGTGAGCATAATATATTTTATCTGCCCAACAATGGGGAACAGAGGTTAATAAGTCTGATGAGCTAAAAAGCTTTGATTCTAGGAAACTCGGATAAGTCAGTAGCTTTGTGAGCACTAAATGAGTGGGTTTGGGAGCCCTATGTGTGTTTTTGCTTGCCTGCCGGGTGCAAGCTAGAATTAAAGCTGATGGCTCACCAGTTCTTGTCTCCGTTGTTTCATTACAGACTGTCCGAATCCAATGCAAACCTGCACTGGCCAGGCGGCTGTGATGGTGGCCTTGGCCACTGGCTTTACACATCCTAACAAGAAAAGTAAAGGGCCAATTCCATTTACTTATTTTATTCTGGACAGGAGTGTTGTTGATATCCTGCTGAATTCCAGTTTTGTGGACAAAATGAGGTTTCCTGGAATTTCGAAAGAATGTAACATGATAAGGCTAGTCTGATACTTCTAAGTAGAGATAGTACCATTGCCTTCTCATCACCTCTATTAAATGTGGCAAATCAAAATACTTCAAATGGGAGCCCAGCTTTGCTGTGACTTTAATTGTGGAAGTCAGTATGAAAAGTCCATTTGATTATTGAATTAAGGCTTTCTTGGTAGGAATGGGAGGTTCTACTGTCTCACTCTTTTGCTTTATTTCTCAGTGTGTTCAGAACCCAGAAGGAGGAAAGGACACTACTGAGTGGATCTCCAAGATTCCCCAATGTGGCTAATTGGCTACTAGCATTTGAGAAATAAAGCAAAAGAATGACATTGGGGGCAAATCTGTATATTATTATTTCAGTAATTAGCACATTTAAAGTCTCCGCAATAGTCTGACCTGTGGTGGTGCAGTGGATAAAGCATCAACCTGGGAATGCTGACGCAGCTGGTTTGAAACCCTGGGCTTGCCTGGTCAAGGCACATCTGGGAGTTGATGCTTCCTGCTCCTCCCCCCCTTCTCTCTCTTTCTCTCTCCTCTCTAAATGAATAGATAAAATCTTAAAAATAAATAAATAAAATCTCTGCCATATTTTAAATGGGAATATGTATATATACAAAAGAATGGATTTTAGATTGAGATTGAGATTTTAGTGTATGGGTGGGACATTTTGACCTCAGTGGTTTGTAGAGGTTTGTATTAGCCAAGCTGACTTAACAGACAGGCAGATTCCTGCTACAGCCTGAGAGCAACGTCTGAGTTTTTGTTCATACAGAATGCTGACTGCAATTTATGACAATTTTTGTCCAGAGATAAAGAGCTGGTTTTATAAAGGCAGGGCTCCAGGGCACTCTACTTATAGATAACACCCAGCAAACACTGCTCGGTCCACTAAGGTGACTGCTGAGCCTTGCAATGGTTACAGGACTCACCAATATTAATCTTATAAACAAAGGTGCCAGTCAGGTTGGTCTTAGCAAGAATAAGGGCAGCCTCAGGGTACAGACTGCTCCAACTTCCTACATGCTGCAGCTCACCTTCAGCAGGCCAAGAAATCATCCAACTAAGGAATAAGCCTCAGTGAGCAGACCTCTGAGACAAGAAGGAGTGTAACAAATTTTGCTATTTTTACCTTTCTTAGCCAGGGCTCAGACTAAATTAGACAGAGGAGTACTTTTTTGTGCATCAAGCATTAAGGAGACTTAACTTCAATGATTTGCTGCTAATTTAAGAAATCTGCTGCTCCAAAGTTCAGTTAGCTTTGGGGCTTGGGAGGGAGAGAAATCTGGAGTGCCTGATCTTGACTTGACATCTGTGGCTTGTGCATAGGTTTAAATCATCCCCCACCACATGATCTCAAGTTGACATTGGACATGTTAATTACAAAATGAGGGAGAAACTTCTCAGCAGAGGAGTTTCTTAGCTCTAAGGAGCTCAAGAGTGAAATGAAAATTAAAAGGTTTTGAAGATAGTGTATTGGAAAGAAAGACACTTCAAATGAAACCAGGTGGCCAAACTGCTATCGTTACAAATGTCTGAATTTTGCAGTGTCTCACATGTCAATCTCAAATAAAAGTGGCAGACTGCAAAAGCAGATCTTTACCCTAGCCATTGTGAATGCATAATGCCAAAGGTAACGTCTTTCTGGGAGACTTCCTCCTGTTAAGGTTCTAGAGGGAAGATTTTGGACAGTTGGAACTTTTTCAGATGACAGAGTGTCTACAGCAGGAACCAAGAGTCAGGAATGCTGGCTTTGTTTTCTGCAGTGATTTTTTTTAAATCCTTGATTTATATTGTCTATAGGACTAAGAGCACTTAGTGTTATCTTCAATAAAATTTGAACAAAAGTGAAATATTTGTACAGTACCTGGAACTCTGACCTGAAGTATTACAAGTCTGAGAACTATATTTTTAAAAAAAGCATTTGTAGTATATTTTTTATGTGTGCTTTTTCTTGAAGTAGCCCTACCCCAAATACTATAGTTTGTTTGTTTCTTATTGTATTTTTGTCCTCCTTCTTCCTAACTTTCTGTTCCTGAATTTTAGCTCATACTTTAATGTCAGCTCCGATAAATACTGTATACAGAAAGAAAACAATTATTGTTTAACAAAGCAAATGTAGTCCTGTACAGAATGATTTTAGCACCATACCACCTATTCTTTTTAAAGAAGGAAATTAAATGTAATGTAAATGCCACGTTTTAAATAAAACATCATTATAAAGACATTTTAGAATCTCAAGGGAATTCTTCTAGTTTTATAGAAATTTGCTGTTAGAAGTATTATTACACCTTTATGCTTCTGTAGAGCTTCTCAATTAACCAGACAACACAGTTTATATATTATCATACTCAGAAAAAAAAATATCTGTTGGCTCTTCTTCAACAGTTGTTTGCTTTACTCAGTGAGACTGCCAAGTCACCAGGTGGTAGGCTGAAGCAGAAAAACCATAGTGACTACAGAAACTCTTTTCATGGTGCTAATCATCTATAACCAGCATATTTGCAGCTAATCTATCCTGGAGATTCCCTGAGCCCCTCAGTACCCTAGATCTAGATAGAATGTAACAGATCAACCTCAATTATAGGGGAAGAAATCACCTTGACATAACTCCATTGCTCTTGAACAAGACTAATTTTTACTTCCAAAATGAATCCAAGGTAAGCAGAAGGCAATTGCTATCCACAATCATTACCTAAGAACTCATCTAAACTTAGGTGGAAATAATCAGGTTGAGTCTTAAAATATCACTTCTTTAGTGATTCACCTAAATTGATTCTTTTTTTTCTTCTTCTTTTTTCAAGTGAAAGTAGGGGAGATAGAAAGACAGACTCCCTCATACACCTCAACTGGATCCACCCCACAACCCCCATCTGGGGCCTATGCTCTGCCCATCTAGGGTCATGCTCACAATCGAGCTATTTTAAGCACCTGAGGTGGAGGCTCCACAGATCTATCCTCAGCACCTGGGGCCTATGCACTTGAACCAATTGAGCTGTGGCTGCAGGAGAAGGGGAGAGAGAAAGAAAGAGAGACAGGAGGTAGGTATGAAGAAGCAGATGGTTGCTTCTCCTGTGTGCTCTGACTTGGAATCGAACCTGGGACATCCACATGCCTAGCCGACGCTCTACCACTAAGCCAACTGGCCAGGGCCCTAAATTGATTTCTGTAACTGAGAATAAGCTGACCTCTTGAGAAAAAGAGTGGATTGGTGAAGGAACTTGTGTTAAGTCAGAACTCGGGTAGTGTAGCTCTAAAGTCCCTACTCTAGATTTTTTTTTTAATTTTTTTTATTAATTTTAATGGGGTGACATTAATTAATCAGGGTACATATGTTCAAAAACACATCGGATCATTTACAACAAAATGGATGGACCTACTCTAGATTTATTAACGTTACTTAAATTTATATAGCTTTCTCTTACTGCACTACTCCATTCCCCTCCCTGCAGAAGAGCAATAAACAAGGCTCCCCTCCTCTACTGAATTCTGACTACCTGGGAAACCCAGTTGTATCCCAATGATATCTAGACTATTCTTTAGAACTCCCACTGATCTCTCTGCTCTTTCATTCCAAATCTGGTCTGAGAGTAATTACCATATTTTATGCCTTCGAGTTATTCTTATCCCAGGCAGTGTATCCTGTTTGGGAAGAAAGTACAGATTTCTGCACATGTTTCTTTGGTGTCTCAGATGTATCTGTCTATTTGTAATGCAATGTATAAATTAAACTTTATAACAGTAAACTTCTCAAGAGCAGGGGTATGTGTTTTGTTTGTTTGTTGTTTTGCATTTCTGACCATAATGAATGAATAGTATACCTTTTATGTGAATTTAAAATTATTCTCTTTGGTCCTTGGCCAGGTGGTTTGATGGATAGTGTGTCATTCCTGCCTGCCAAGGTCACAGTTTCAATCCTGTCAAGGCACCTATGAGAAGCAGCAGATGAAAACACAACTAAATGAACAAATAAGTAGAACAACTAAGTGGAACAAGTCAATGTGTCTCTCTTTCTCTCTTTTCCTTCCCTCCCCTTCATCCCTTTTTCTCCCTCTCTCAAATCAATAGGGAAAAAATTTTTTTAATTATTCTCTTTGCTTGCCTATGTATTTCTTGTGTATGTCCTTACACATGTAAAGGTGTCACATTTAGTAGAAAAGTACTAGATATTTAAATAAATTTAAACAACTCTTTACCTCCAAGTTGTTCTGGAATTGACTAATATGATTTTGTTACTTTACTGTCAGACACTAGTACATCAGTGTGACATACGATTTCATTTCTTATATTTATATGAAAGGAATTACATAACAATTTCTCTAGCCTTTCAACATCACTTTTCTCTTTAACAGCTAACTAAGGAGAATCTGAGCCTTCACTCAAAGAATCACAGGAAGTCCATCCCCTACCCGAAGACTTTATGAATATGCTCAATAAGTTTTCACATGTTTCACAAATCCATGCTGGGTGTTTTGTGTCAACTCCTTTGGGCTGCTGCTTCAGATTTCTCCACTGATCACACTTGTCTGGAGTTGTCCAAGTTCCTTAGCCTCCCCAATTATAGATCCAAATTCCACCAAAGAATAAAAATGGATTCCCCCTATCTTGAGTTTGGGAAACACAGCTAACACATTTTATCATACTTTAATAAACCTTGAAGAAACTGTAAAAGATTGTAATTTTTAAAAAGGAAAATAAGAACATTGAAGTGAAATGTTCATCCTGGAACCTAGGGCTCACTGACTTGCCATTTTAGAAAAGCAATTACCACACAGAAGAAGGGAATCACATAGGGCAGGGGTCGGGAACCTATGCCTTACGAGTCAGATGTGGCTCTTTTGATGGCTGTATCTGGCTTGCAGACAAATTTTTAATTAAAAAAAATAACGTTAAATATATAAAACATTCTCATGTATTACAATCCATTCATTTCCTACCACTCATGTTCATGGATGCTGGTGGCTAGAGCCAATAATAGCCATCCTCCAGGACAACATCAAATTTTTATTGAATAATGCAAAATGTACACGTGTCGTTGTGAGGTCAGGAAATAAACTTCCCTACTTTTAATCAAGTAGTCAGCAAGCCAATTGAAGAAACCCTTTTCACGAAGAAGATGGCTAAAAGAAAAAAGACGAGTATTGTATTTTTCAGCAGGAATGGACAGAGGAATTCGCCTTTGTGGAGAGAGCAGGTTCTGCAGTGTGTCTAATATGCAATGATAAAATTGCATCAATGAAACAGTCAAATATAAAGAGACACTTCAACACATGCCATACTACATTTGCATGGAAATATCCAGCGGGGGAAGGAAAGCATGTCAAGAGCTACTGTGCAGAGTGCAAGCTAGTCAGCAGCAACTCTGTGTTTGGACCCAACAAGGTGACTGGAATTTGGCTAGCTTTGCAGGTGCTTTAGCAATTGTGAGAAACAGAAAGCCATTCACAGATGGGGAGTATGCCAAAGCATTCATGCTTGATGTTGCCAATGAAATTTTGGATGACTTTTTCGGATAAAGACAAGATAATCAAAAAAATATAAGACATGCCTCTCTCGGGAAGAACTGTTCATGATCATACCATCATGATGGCAAACCAAATTGAGGCAACACAAGTGAAGGACATAAATGCAGCACCATTCTTCTCTCTCGCTTTGGTTGAGTCAACAGACTTAAGCCATTTATCCCAGTTCAGCATGATTGCAAGGTATGCTGTCGGAGACACACTATGTGAGGAAAGTCTTGCTGTTTTGCCTATGAAAGAGGGGAGGATTTATTCAAGTCTTTCACTGAGTTTGCTAAAGAAAAAAATCTAATAATTGATAAACATCGATGTGTACTGATGGTGCTCCGTGCACAGTGGGGAAAAAGAGGATTTGTAGCGCTTCTTCATGAACATGAAAAGAGATCCATGCTACGTTTTCATTGCATCCTACATCAGGAGGAGCTTTGTGCTCAGATGTGTGTCGAGCAGCTTGGTGAGGTGATGTCGCTGGTCATTAGGTGGTCAACTTTATTGTTGCCCAAGCTTTAAATGATCACCAGTTTAAAACACTGCTGGATGAAGTTGGGAATAATTATTCTGGTCTGCTTCTACACAGCAATGTGCGTTGGTTGTCAAGAAGGAACATGCTCAGCCGTTTTGCAGCTTCTTTAAGCAAAATCCGGACTTTTCTTGAAATGAAAAACGTCGAGCATCCTGAGTTAGGATAGCCACTGAGTGGCTCCTGAAGTTCTGCTCTCTCGTAGACATGACTGAGCATCTGAACCAGCTCAATGTGAAAATGCAAGGCATTGGAAATCCAGTCTTATCCCTTCAACAAGCAGTTTTTGCATTTGAAAACAAGCTGGAACTCTTCATGGCCAACATTGAAATAGGTCATTTACTACACTTTGAGAAACTGGGAGAGTTTAAAGATGCATGCACACCAAGTGACCCTGCTCAACATCTTGATCTCCAGCAGCTAGTGGGCTTCACATCTAATCTCCTGCAGTCATTCAAAACACGCTCTGGAGAATTTTGTGAGTGCACTAGTCTTTTTAAGTTCATCACCCATCCACACGAGTGTGCAGTGGAGAGCCTGACCTGAGTTCCAACGCTGGTGTCTCTGTCAGAGATTTTGAACTACAAGCTGCTCACCTGAAGGCCTCAGACATGTGGGTGAATAAGTTCAAGTCACTGAATGAATATTTGGAAAGACTTGCATGACAGCAAGCAGAGGAGATGAGCAAACACAAGTGGGGAGAAATGAAAAAACTTCAACCCATGGACCAGTTGATTGTCAAACTTGGAAAACGCTTCCCATCACATACCACACACTGCAACATGTGAGTATTGCTTTACTGACAATGTTTGGCTCTACTTAAGCATGTGAGCAGACTTTATCACATCTAAAGAACGTTAAGACCAACCTACTATCACGTTTAATGGATGGAAGTCTCAATGCCTGCATGAAGGTTTACCTCACCACGTATCAACCAGACTACAAAGCCATCAGCAAAACCATGCAGCACCAGTAGTCACATTAAAGGTTAGAACTACTTTATTCATCATTGGTTAGCAACAGCATAACAACGTTATTAAAAAGAATTCAGAGAAGACACGGGGGAAGATGGCGATGGAGTAGGGGGACGTACCAACTTCCAACTCCCAGAACCAAAGTGGATTATAACTCAATTTTAAGAACCATCATCTGGATAAACCAACTTTGAACTAAAATAAGTGGACTCTTCAACCAAGGAACACAAAAGAAGCCACATTGAGACTGGTAGGAATAGCGAAAACGCGAAGAGGGCTGCCCAGCTCCCCGGAGCAAACGGAAGCCCGGACAGACCCGCATGGCGGGAGGAGAGTTTGGTGGAGAGGGAGGGACCTGGGTCCCAGGAACCAAGCCCCAGCCTGCAGTCCCAGAGCCTAGAAGAGGCGTTTGGACAGTATGGAGCTGTGAAACAAGTGAGGATACTGTTTGTGAGAAAGAGACAATTTTCTCAGACCCAAGATTCTTTTTTAAAGGACAGCGCAGAAAACCTCTCTCACAACCATGCACCCAGGGCTCTGGGAAACAGGAATAGAGGACAGAACCAGAGCAGCAGGAAATGAGTGTGGACTGAAGGCACAGGGACAAATACTCTGAGGGACAGCCACCCTAACCTCTGGGCTAAGTTACTTCCCCAATCGAAAAAAATATTGCCCCTGGAACTAGCAATACCAGCAAAGGGAGAAAGGACACCAGCCAAACAAGCACTCCTGTGGCAATTAGAGCAGAGCTGCTTAGAGAGAAGGAGCTCCCAGGCCTACAGTATGGAGACTTAGGGCACTTCCTACACTGCTGAGAGTTGCTGAAGGGATGGTGGTGCAGGACGCTGAAACCCGGTTCTGTCGGTGGGGGCGGAGGCCCAACCGGTGTGAGCTAGCCCAACCAGTCTAGCCCAGCAGGGGCGGAGGGGACACGCGAAAGCGGTCCGGCAGCTGCGGGCCCGTCTAAGACCCCACCTGCGGGGAAAAAGCGAAAAGCCAGGAACGGGCAGAGATCTGCTTTGCGAACCTGCACAAGCCGGCCTGACCGCGGGGACGGGGCTAGGACCACGAACGGGTGGATGCTGGCGGCTGAGCTCACACCAGCAAACATGACCAGCCCAATAAACTGCAGTTTGCCATCCTGCGTGCGTGAGTTGGCTCTGAACACGGGGGCAGGGTAGAGCACAGGACAAGCGGAAGTCCGCAGCTGAGTTCACGCCAGCCTGGCCCAATAAACCGCGGTTTGGGACCCTGCGCAGGAGGGCCCTGGCCTCGAGGGCAGGGCTAAGGCTATGAACAGGCAAAGGCTCACAGCTGAGAGCTCGTCAAATGCCCCTTCCAACCCAAAAAACTGGCGAGCAGGTTCTGACTGCAGGTGCTGGGCGGAAGCCCGGCAACAGGCTGGGTCCGCAGCTGAGCAAAGGTGCTCACCTCGACCCTATGTGCTGAGGTTTGTGGCTTGAGTGACAGACCCTCCTGGGGAGGAGAGGCGGAAATAACAGCAACAGCCGCAGTGGGCCGGAAATGGCAACTCCCAAACCCAAGCGCCCTAGGCAGTGGCAGAGGGAGTGGGGGGCCTGCAGACAGACCACACCTAGAGAACACAAAGTCAACACATACTGGACTCCAGTGGCCACAACTTCCTTATACACAGAAAAAATGGGCAGGCAGAGGAATGCAAACCAAATGAATCAAGAGAAATCCCCAGAGAAGGACCTGAATGAAAAAGATATAACCAAATTACCAGACGCAGAATTTACAATAATGATAGGATGTTCAAAGAAATTAGAGCAACAATGGATAGTCATTATGAACACCTAAATAAAGAGATAACAAGTATAAAAAACGAAATTAAAATAATAAAAAAGAATCAGACAAAAATGACAAATACAGTATCAGAACTGAAGACAACAATGGAAGGAATTAAAAGCAGGATGAAACACGCTGAGGATCAAATCAGCTAATTAGAGGACACAATTAATAAAGGCACAAAAGCAGAGAAGAAAAAGAAAAAGAGACTCAAAAAACGTGAGGAAACTCTAAGGGAGCTCTGTGACAACATGAAGAGAAACAACATTCGCATCATAGGGGTGCCTGAAGAAGAGAAGACAGGACAGGATATGGAAACATTGTTCACTCAAATCATAACAGAAAACTTCCCTATATTAAGGCTGGGAAACATTCCACATGATCAAGAAGCACAAATAACTACATTAAACAGAAACACAAAAACAATATACACCAAGACACATCATAGTTAAATTACCTAAGCTAATGGATAAAAAAAAATCTTAAAAGCTGCTAGAGAAAAAAAGACTATCACCTACAAAGGAGTCCCCATAAGTATGATATCGGACTTCTCAACAGAAACTCTTGAGGCCAGAAGAGAATGGCAAGATATATTCAAAGTAATGCAGAATAAGAACCTACAACCAAGACTACTCTATCCAGCAAGGCTAACGTTTAAAATGGAAGGAGAAATAAAGAGCTTCCCAGACAAAGAAAGCCTCAAGGAATTCATTAAACCCAAACCAATTCTGCAAGAGATACTAAGGGGCCTGTTGTGAACAGTTCAAAGGGAGGAAAGAATATAGCAAAGAAGATTACAACTTTAAAGAATAAAATGGCAGTAAACAACTACATATTAATAATAAACTTCAATGTAAATGGATTAAATGATCCAATCAAAAGACATAGGGTAGTTGCCTGGATAAAGAAACAGGACCCATATATATGCTGTCTACAAGAGCCACACCTTAAAACGAAAGATGCACATAGACTGAAGGTAAAAGCAAGGAAAAAAATATTTCATGCAAATGGAAATGAACAAAAAGCCGGGGTAACAGTACTTATATCTGACAAAATGGACTTTAAAACAAAGGCTGTAGTAAGAGATAAAGAAGGACACTACATAATGATAACGGGAACAATTCAACAGGAAGATATAACTATTATAAATATCTACGCACCAAATATAGGAGCCCCGACATACATAAAGCAGACTTTGATGAATATAAAGGGCGAGATTAACAGCAATACTATCATAGTAGGGGATTTCAATACCCCACTAACAACACTGGATAGATCCTCAAGAAAGAAAATTAATAAAGAAACAGCAGACTTAAAGGATACACTAGATCAACTTGATTTAATAGATATCTTCAGAACATCTCACCCCAAAGCAGTAGAATATACATTCTTCTCAAGCGCTCATGGTACCCTTTCTAGGGTAGGCCACATGTTAGGACACAAAAATGGTCTCCATAAATTTAAGAAGATTGAAATCATATCAAGCATTTTCTCTGATAACAATGCCATGAAACTAGAAATTAACCACAAAAGAAAAACCGAAAAATACTCAAACACTTGGAAACTAAGTAGCATGATATTAAATAATGAACGGATTAACAATGAGATCAAAGAAGAAATAAAATAGTTTCTAGAAAAAAATGATAATGAGCATACATCACGTCAAAATTTATGGGACACAGCAAAAGCAGTACTGAGAGGGAAGTTCATTGCACTACAGGCATATCATAAGAAGCTAGAAAAAGCTCAATTAAGCAACCTGACCCTGCATCTAAAAGAAATAGAAAAACAACAGCAAATGAAACCCAGGACAAGTAGAAGGAAGAAAATAATAAAGATCAGAGCACAAATAAATGACATAGAAGCTCAGTAAACAATACATAGGATCAATGAAACCAGAAGCTGGTTCTTTGAAAAGGTAAACAAGATTGATGAACCTTTAACTAGACTCAACAAGAAAAAAAGAGAGAGGACTCAAATAAATAAAATTAGAAAGGACAGTGGAGAAATAACAACTGACACAACAGAAATACAAAGTGTTGTAAGAAAATACTATGAAGAACTCTATGCCAAAAAATTAGACAACCTAGGTGAAATGGACAAATTTCTTGAATCATATAATCTCCCAAAAATCAATCTGGAAGAATCAGAACAACTAAACAGACCAATTACAACAAATGAGATCGAAACAGTTATCAAAAAACTTCCAAAAAAGAGAAGCAAGATGGCGACGGAGTAGGCGAACGTACCAACTTCCAACTCCCAGAACCAAAGTGGATTATAACTCAATTTAAAGAACCATCATCTGGATAAACCAACTATGAACTAAACTAAGTGAACTCTTCAACCAAGGAACACAGAAGAAGCCACATTGAGAATGGTAGGAATAGCGAAAACGCAAAGAGGGCTGCCCAGCTCCCCGGAGCAAACGGCAGCCCGGAGAGACCCGTGTGGTGGGAGGAGAGTTTGGCGGAGAGGGAGGTACCTGGGTACCAGGAACCAAGCCCCAGCCTGCAGTCCCAGAGCCTAGAAGAGGCGTTTGGACAGTTTTGAGCTATGAAACAAGTGAGGGAGCTCCCAGGCCTACAGTGTGGAGTATTAGGTCCCTTCCTACTCTGCTGAGGGCTGCTTAAGGGTTTGGGGTGACAGGACACAGAGACGCGGTTCTATCGGCGTGAGCGGAGGCCAAGCCGGTGGGAGCTCGGTCTAGCCCAGAGGGTCAGAGGGGACGCATGAAAGCGGTCCGGAAGCTGCGGGCCCGCCTTTAATCCCACTTACGGGGACAAAGCGGGAGGCCAGGAACGGGCAGGCCCTGCGCAAGCCGGCCCTGACCGCGGGGACCGGGCTAGGACCAGGGACGGGCAGGAGCTCGCGGCTAAGCTGACGCTACGAGCCCCCAACCCCCGGGCCGGAGAAAACGCAGTTGGCCAGTATACGTGCGCGAGCGGGCTCCGAGCACGGGAACGGGGTGGACCCCGAGACAAGTGGAGGTTCGCAGCTGAGCCCACGCTACAATCCCCACCCGGCCGGAGAAACCGCAAATTGCATTCATACGTGCACAAGCGGGCTCCAAACGCGGGGGCGGGGTAGAGTCCGGGATGAGCGGAAGTACGCACCTGAGCGGAAGCAAGCGAACACGTCCGCCCCAATAAACCTTGGTTTCCAACCCTGCGCAGAAGGGCCCTGGCCTCGAGGACGGGGCTAAAGCTCCGGACGGGCAAAAGCTTACAGCTGAGAGCACGTCAAAAGCCCTGCCTAACCCGCGGAACTGTAGCGAGCAGGCTCCGACTGCTGGTTCTGGGCGGAAGTTCGAAAATTGGCTGGGTCCGCAGCTGAGGAAAAGTGCTCACCTCTACCCTTTATGCTAAGTCTTGTGGCTTCAGTGACAGCCCCTCCCACAGAGGAAAGGCAGAAATCACAGGAAAAGCCACAGTGGGCTGGCGCTGGCAACGCTCATACCCAACCACCCTAGGCACCGGCAGAGGGGCTGGAGGGCCTGCAGACAGACCACACCTAGAGAACACAAAGGCAACACCTACTGGACTCCAGTGGCCAAAACTTGCTTATACACAGACAAAATGGGCAGGCAGAGGAATGCAAACCAAATGAATCAAGAGAAATCCTCAGAGAAGGACCTGAATGAACCAGATATAACCAAATTACCAGAAGCAGAATTTAGAATAATGATAGCTAGGATGTTCAAAGAAATTAGAGCAACAATGGATAGTCATTATGAACACCTAAATAAAGAGATAACAAGTATAAAAAATGAAATTGAAATAATAAAAAAGAATCAGACAGAAATGACAAATACAGTATCAGAACTGAAGACCACAATGGAAGGAATTAAAAGCAGGATGGATGACGCTGAGGATCGAATAAGAGAGTTAGAGGACACAACAAACAAAGGCACAGAAGCAGAGAAGAAAAAGAAAAAGAGACTTAAAAAATGTGAGGAAACTCCAAGGGAGCTTTGTGACAACATGAAGAGAAACAACATTCGCATCATAGGGGTGCCTGAAGAAGAGGAGAGAAAACAGGAAATGGAAACTTTGTTCAATCAAATCATAGCTGAAAACTTTCCTAAATTAAGGCTGGGAAACACTCCACACATTCAAGAAGCACACAGAACGCCATTAAAGAGAAACCCAAAAAGATCTACACCAAGACACATCATAGTTAAAATACCAAAGCTAATGGATAAAGAAAAAATTTTAAAAGCTGCTAGAGAAAAAAAGGCTATCACCTACAAAGGAGCCCCCATAAGGAGGACATCGGACTTCTGAACAAAAAGACTTGAGGCCAGAAGGGAATGGCAAGATATAATCAAAGTAATGCAGAACAAGAACCTACAACCAAGACTACTTTATCCAGCAAGGGTAACGTTTAAAATTGAAGGAGAAATAAAGAGCTTCCCAGAAAAAGAAAGCCTCAAGGAATTCATGAAAACCAAACAAATTCTGCAAGAGATACTAAGGGGCCTCTTGTGAACAGTTTAAAGGGAGGAATGAATAGAGCAAAAGAAGAATACAGCTTTAAAGAATAAAATGGCAATAAACAACTACATATCAATAATAACCTTAAATATAATTGGATTAAATGATCCAATCAAAAGACATAGGGTAGCTGCCTGGATAAAAAAACAGGACCCATACATATGCTGTCTACAAGAGCCACACCTTAAAACGAAAGATGCTCATAGACTGAAGGTAAAAGAATGGAAAAAAATATTTCATGCAAATGGAATGAAAAAAAGCAGGGGTAGCAATACTTATATCAGACAAAATGGACTTTAAAACAAAGGCTGTAGTAAGAGATAAAGGAGGACACTACATAATGATAAAGGGAACAATTCAACAGGAAGATATAACTATTGTAAATATCTATGCACCAAATATAGGAGCCCCGACATACATAAATTAGACTTTGATGGATATAAAGGGCGAGATTAACAGCAATACTATCATAGTAGGGGATTTCAATACCCCACTAACAACACTGGATAGATCCTCAAGAAAGAAAATTAATAAAGAAACAGCAGACTTAAAGGATACACTAGATCAACTTGATTTAATAGATATCTTCAGAACTTTTCACCCTAAAGCAGTAGAATATACATTCTTCTCAAGCGCTCATGGTACGTTTTCGAGGATAGACAACATGTTAGGACACAAAAATGGTCTCCATAAATTTAAGAAGATTGAAATCATATCAAACATTTTCTCTGATCACAATGCCATGAAACTAGAAAGTAACCACAAAAAAAAAAACTGAAAGATACTCAAACACTTGGAAACTAAATAGCATGTTATTAAATAATGAATGGGTTAACAATGAGATCAAAGAAGAAATAAAAAAGTTTCTAGAATCCAATGATAATGAGCATATATCAACTCAAAATTTATGGGACACAGCAAAAGCAGTTCTGAGAGGGAAGTTTATTGCACTACAGGCATATCATAAGAAGCTAGAAAAAGCTCAAATAAGCAACCTGACCCTGCAGCTAAAAGAACTAGAAAAACAACAACAAATAAAACCCAAGACAAGTAGAAGGAAGGATATAATAAAGGTCAGAGCAGAAATAAATGACATAGAGGCGAAGGAAACAATACAGAGGATCAATGAAACCAGAAGCTGGTTCTTTGAAAAGGTAAACAAGATTGATGAACCTTTAAATAGACTCACCAAGAAAAAAAGAGAAAAGACTCAAATAAATAAAATTAAAAAGGACAGTGGGGAAATAACAACTGACACAGCAGAAATACAAAGCATTGTAAGAAAATACTATGAAGAACTATATGCCAAAAAATTAGACAATCTTGGTGAAATAGACAAATTTCTTGAATCATATAACATTCCAAAAATCAATCTGGAAGAATCAGAACACCTAAACAGACCAATTAAAACAAATGAGATCGAAACAGTTATCAAAAAACTCCCAAAAAAGAAAAGTCCTGGGCCTGATGACTTCACAAATGAATTCTATCAAAAATTCAAAGAAGAACTAACTCCCATCCTCTTCAAGCTATTTCAAAAAATTCAAGAGGAAGGAAGACTTCCAAACTGCTTTTATGAGGCGAGCATAATTCTGATCCCAAAACAGGGCAAAGACAACACAAAGAAAGAAAATTATAGGCCTATAACCCTGAAGAATTTAGACGCTAAAATTCTCAACAAAATATTAGCCAACCGGATCCAGCAATATATGAAAAAAATCATACACCACGATCAAGTGGGATTTATTCTGGAGAGGCAAGGCTGGTTCAATATTCGCAAATCAATCAATGTGATTCATCACATAAACAAAAGGAAGGACAAAAATCACATGATAATTTCAATAGATGCAGAAAAGGCATTTGATAAAATCCAGCACCCATTCATGCTCAAAACTCTCAGTAAAGTGGGAATACAGGGATAATTCCTTAACATGATAAAGGCCATCTACAACAAACCCACAGCAAACATCATACTAAATAAACAAAATTGAAAAGCAATCCCCTTAAGATCAGTAACCAGGCAGGGTTGCCCACTTTCACCACTCTTTTTCAACATAGTTCTGGAAGTCCTAGCTACAGCAATCAGACAAAAAGAAGAAATAAAAGGCATCCTAATTGGAAAAGAAGAAGTAAAACTGTCATTATTTGCAGATGATATGATATTGTATATTGAAAACCCTAAAGTCTCAGTCAAAAAACTACTGGATCTTATAAATGAATTCAGCAATGTGGCAGGATATAAAATTAATACTCAGAAATCAGAGGCATTTCTATATACAAACAATGAAATATCAGCAAAAGAAATTAAGGAATCTATCTCCTTCACTATTGCAGCCAAAAAAATAAAGTACCTAGGAGTAAATTTAACCAAGGAGGTTAAGGACTTGTACTCAGAAAATTATAGAACATTGATAAAAGAAATCAAGGAAGATACAAACAAGTGGAAGCATATACCGTGCTCATGGCTAGGAAGAATAAACATCATTAAAATGTCTATATTACCCAAAGCAATTTATAAATTCAATGCAGTACCAATTAAAATACCAATGACATACTTCAAAGATATAGAACACATATTCCAAAAATTTATATGGAACCAAAAAAGAAAACGAATAGCCTCAGCAATATTTTTTTTTTTATTAATTCTAATGGGGTGACACCAATAAATCAGGGTACATATGTACAATGAAAACATCTCCAGGTTATCTTATCATTCAACCGTGTTGCATACCCGTCACCAAAAGTCAAATTGTCCTCTGTCACCTTCCATCTGTTTACCCTGTGTCCCTTCCCTCCTCCCTATCCCACCAACTCCTCCCTCCCCCCACCCCGTAACCACGACTCTCTTGTCCATGTCTCATATTCTTACTTTTATGTCCCACCTATGTATGAAATCATGCTGTTCTCAGTTTTTCTTTTTTTCTGATTTACTTATTTCACTCCATATAATGTTATCAAGGTACATCCATTTTGTTATAAATGATTCGATGTCATCGTTTCTTATGGCTGAGTAGTATTCCATAGTATATATGTACCAATGCTTTTTAATCCACTCGTCTTCTGACGGACACTTGTGCTGGTTCCAGATATTCGCTATTGTGAACAATGCTGCCACGAACATGGGGGCGCATTTCTTCTTTTCAAAAGTGCTATGGTGATCTTAGGGTATATTCCTATAAGTGGGATAGCTGGGTCAAAAGGCAGTTCGATTTTTAATTTTCTGAGGAATCTCCAAACTGTTTTCCACAGTGGCTGCACCAGTCTGCATTCCCACCAGCAGTGCAGAAGGGTTCCCTTTTCTCCACATCCTCGCCAGCACTTATTCTGTGTTGTTTTGCTGATAAGTGCCATTCTGACTGGTGTGAGGTGATATCTCATTGTGGTTTTAATTTGCATTTCTCTAATGATTAGTGATGTTGAGCATTTTTTCATATGCCTATTGGCCATCTGTATGTCTTCTTTGGAGAAATTTCTATTCATTTATTTTGCCCATTTTTTGATTGGGTTGTTTGTCTTCCTGGTGTTGAGTTTTATAAGTTCTTTATAAATTTTAGTTATTAACCCCTTATCAGATGTGCTGTCGAATATGTTCTCCCATTGTGTGGTTTGTCTTTTTATTCTGTTCCTATTGTCTTTAGCTGTGCAAAAACTTTTTAGTTTGATATAGTCCCATTTGTTTATCTTGTCTTTTATTTCATTTGCCCGTGGAGATAAATCGGCAAATATACTGCTGCTACAGATGCCGGAGAGCTTGCTGCCTATGTTTTCTTCTAAGATGCTTATGGTTTCACGGCTTACATTTAAGTCTTTTATGCATTTTGAGTTTGTTTTTGTGAATGGTGTAAGTTGATGATCTAGTTTCATTTTTTTGCAGGTAGATGTCCAATTTTCCCAACACCATTTGTTAAAGAGGCTGTCTTTACTCCATTGTATGTTCTTTCCTCCTTTGTCAAATATCAGTTGTCCATAAAGCTGTGGGTTTATTTCTGGGTCCTCTGTTCTGTTCCATTGATCTATGTGCCTGTCCTTATGCCAGTACCAGACTGTCTTGAGTATAATGGCCTTATAGTATGTCTTGATATCTGGAAGAGTGATACCTCCTGCTTTGTTTTTTCTTTTTAGGATTGCTGAGGCTATTCGTGTTTTTTTATGGTTCCATATAAATTTTTGGAATATGTTCTCTATATCTTTGAAGTATGTCATTGGTATTTTAATTGGTATTGCATTGAATTTATAAATTGCTTTGGGTAATATAGACATTTTAATGATGTTTATTCTTCCTAGCCATGAGCACGGTATATGCTTCCACTTGTTTGTATCTTCCTTGATTTCTTTTATCAATGTTTTATAATTTTCTGAGTACAAATCTTTAACCTCCTTGGTTAAATTTACTCCTAGGTATTTTATTTTTTTGCTGCAATAGTGAAGGAGATTGTTTCCTTAATTTCTTTTGCTGACAGTTCATTGTTTGTATATAGAAATGCCTCTGATTTCTGCGTATTAATTTTATATCCTGCCACATTGCTGAATTCATTTATAAGGTCCAGTAGTTTTTGACTGAGACTTTAGGGTTTTCAATATACAATATCATATCATCTGCAAATAATGACAGTTTTACTTCTTCTTTTCCAATTTGAATGCCTTTTATTTCTTCTTCTTGTCTGATTGCTATAGCTAGGACTTCCAGAACTATGATGAATAAGAGTGGTGAAAGTGGGCAACCCTGCCTGGTTACTGATCTTAAGGGTATTGCTTTTAATTTTTGTCCATTTAGTATGATGTTTGCTGTGGGTTTGTCATAGATGGCCTTTATCATGTTAAGGAATGTTCCTTGTATTCCCACTTATCTGAGAGTTTTGAGCATGAATGGGTGCTGGATTTTATCAAATGCCTTTTCTGCATTTATTGAAATTATCACGTGATTTTTGTCCTTCCTTTTGTTTATGTGATGAATCACATTGATTGATTTACGAATATTAAACCAGCCTTGCCTCTCCAGAATAAATCCCACTTGATTATGGTGTATGATTTTTTTCATATATTGCTGGATCCGGTTGGCTAATATTTTGTTGAAAATTTTAGCGTCTAAATTCATCAGGGATATAGGCCTATAATTTTCTTACTTTGTGTTGTCTTTGCCCGGTTTTGGGATCAGAAATATGCTCGCCTCATAAAAGCAGTTTGGAAGTCTTCCTTCCTCTTGAATATTTTGAAATAGCTTGAGGAGAATAGGAGTTAGTTCTTCTTTGAATTTTTGATAGAATTCACTTGTGAAGCCATCAGGCCCCAGACTTTTCTTTTTTGGGAGTTTTTTGATAACTGTTTCGATCTCATTTGTTGTAATTGGTCTGTTTAGGTGTTCTGATTCTTCCAGATTGATTTTTGGAAGTTTATATGATTCAAGAAATTTGTCCATTTCATCTAGATTGTCTAACTTTTTGGCATAGAGTTCTTCATAATATTTTCTTACAATGCTTTGTATTTCTGTTGTATCAGTTGTTATTTCTCCACTGTCCTTTTTAATTTTATTTATTTGAAACCTCTCTCTTTTTTTCTTGGTGAGTCTAGTTAAAGCTTCATCAATCTTGTTTACCTTTTCAAAGAACCAGCTTCTGGTTTCATTGATCCTCTGTATTGTTTCCTTAGCCACTATGTCATTTATTTCTGCTCTGATCTTTATTATTTCCTTCCTTCTACTTGTCCTGGGTTTTATTTGTTTTTGTTTTTCTAGTTCTTTTAGATGCAGGGTCAGGTTGCTTATTTGAGCTTTTTCTAGCTTCCTATGATATGCCTGTAGTGCAATGAACTTCCCTCTCAGTATTGCTTTTGCTGTGTCCCATAAATTTTGAGTTGATGTATGCTCATTATCTTTTGTTTCTAGAAACTTTTTTATTTCTTCTTTGATCTCATTGTTAATCCATTTATTATTTAATAAAATGAATATCCTCAGCAATGTTAAAAAGAAAAAATAAAGCAGGAGGTATTACTCTTCCGGATATCAAGGTTTACTACATGGCCATTATACTCAAGACAGCCTGGTACTGGCATAAGAACAGGCACATAGATCAGTGGAACAGAACAGAAAACCCAGAAATAAACCCACACCTTTATGGACAACTGATATTTGACAAAGGAGGAAAGAACATACAATGGAGTAAAGACAGCCTCTTTAAAAAATGGTGTTGGGAAAATTGGACATCTACCTGCAAAAAAATGAAACTAGACCATCAACTTACACCATTCACAAAAACAAAATCAAAATGGATAAAAGACTTAAACGTAAGCCGTGAAATCATAAGCATCTTAGAAGAAAACATAGGCAGCAAGCTCTCTGACATCTGTAGTAGCAATATATTCGCAGATTTATCTCCATGGGCAAATGAAATAAAAGGCAAGATAAACAAATGGGACTATATCAAACTAAAAAGTTTTTGCACAGCTGAAGACTATAAGAACAGAATAAAAAGACAAACCACACAATGGGAGAACATATTCGACAGCACATCTGATAAGGGGTTAATAACTAAAATTTATAAAGAACTTATAAAACTCAACACCAGGAAGACAAATAATCCAATCAAAAAATGAGCAAAAGAAATGAATAGAAATTTCTCCAAAGAGGACATACAGATGGCCAATAGGCATATGAAAAAATGCTCAACATCACTAATCATTAGAGAAATGCAAATTAAAACCACAATGAGATATCACCTCACACCAGTCAGAATGGCACTCATCAGCAAAACAACACAGAATAAGTGCTGGCGAGGATGTGGAGAAAAGGGAACCCTCCTGCACTGCTGGTGGGAATGCAGACTGGTGCAGCCACTATGAAAACAGTATGGAGATTCCTCAAAAAATTAAAAATCGAACTGCCTTTTGATCCAGCTATCCCACTTACAGGAATATACCCTAAGAACACCATAGCATTGTTTGAAAAGAAGAAATGTACCCCCATGTTCTTGGCAGCATTGTTCACAATAGCGATGATCTGGAAACAGACCAAGTGTCCGTCAGAAGACGAGTGGATTAAAAAGCTTTGGTACATATATACTATTGAATACTACTCAGCCATAAGAAATGATGACATCGGATCATTTACAACAAAATGGATGTACCTTGATAACATTATACGGAGTGAAATAAGTAAATCAGAAAAAAAAGAACTTGAGAACAGCATGATTTCATACATAGGTGGGACATAAAAGTGAGACTATGAGACATGGACAAGAGTGTGGTGGTTACGGGATGGGGGGAGGGAGGGGAGGGTGGAATAGGGAGGAGGGGAGGTGCACAGGGAAAACCAGATAGAAGGTGACAGAGAACAATTTGACTTTTGGTGACTGGTATGCAACACAATTGAATGATAAGATAATCTGGAGATGTTTTCATTGTACATATGTACCCTGATTTATTGGTGTCACCCCATTAAAAATTTTAAAAAATTAAAAAAAAATTCAGAGAGTTATTGTACTTTAAAAATGTTAGTCTTACATAAAATGCACAAATTTACTTTTATTTAGTGTTAAACATATTGTATGGCTCCTACAGAATTACATTTTAAAATATGTGGTATTCATGGCTCTCTCAGCCAAAAAGGTTCCTGATCCCTGCTCTGAAACAATCCATCTTCCAATATTTCACAGGAGTTTTAGGGATGAATGCTTGGTGGTTTGTTACATGTTTTCTTTTTTACCGTCAATAATTTAGAAATATTAGGGTCTTGTTGGGCAGATAAAATATATTATGCTCACTTTGTTAAAGATGGCATTGCCCACATGGAAGCCTGTCGCCCAGGTGATGATATTAGTTGCTCTCCTGCTTGGGAATGGCGGTGATTATGTTAATATGTGTTGGGGGAGGGCTTTCGAGCCAAAAGATTTTAAAAGGAAGAGAGATCACGTTGTTCCAGGAGAATACTGATTGCTTTCTAGGAGGAGGGAAGAGAGCAGGGAGGATAGCAGATTAAGGCCACGTGGAGACGAGGAGAAGCAGCAAAGATGGTGGAGCATTGAAGGAGAAGCCAGTTTGTGCAGAGTTTATGCAGGGAGAAGGAAGGAGATGGGGAACAGAGGTGAATAAGTCTGGTGAGCTAGAAGCCTTTGATTCTAGGGAACTCGAATAAGTCATTAGCTTTGTGAGTGGGTTTTGAAACCCAGTGTGTGTTTTTACTTGCCTGCTGGGTGCAAGCTAGGGTTAAAGCTGATGGCTCACCAGTTATTGGCTCCGTTGTTTCATTACCGTCTGTTGGGCAGATAAAATATATTATGCTCACTTTGTTAAAGATGGCACTGCCTACGTGCAAATTTTAAGAGTAAGCTTTTCCCCACACCCTTGACTGACTGGATGATGTGGGCTGGTTCACTCTCATGAGGAATCCTCCCATTATGCCTCAGATAAGTGACTTTGTATCAGAGACTTCCTTGTTTGTAGATTGGATTAAGGGTTTGGATTTTTACACTATAAAGTGGGATAGACCCCAGGAGTTTGCTTTCTCTTGGCTCCTGAAGTTAGTATTAGGTAGGAGAGCAGATTAAGGCCATGTGGAGGAGAGGAGGCAGCCAAGATGGCGGAGTGCTGAGGGAGAAGCCAATTTGTGCAGAGTTTGTGTAGAGAGAAGGAGATGGGAAACAGAGGTGAATAAGTCTGGTGAGCTAGAAACCTTTTGATTCTAGGAAACTCAGATAAGTCAGTAGTTTGTGAGCACTGAATGAGTGGGTTTTGGAGCCCAGTGTGTGTTTTTGCTTACCTGCTGGGTGCAAGCTAGAATTAAAGCTGATGGCTCACCAGTTCTTGGCTCCGTTGTTTCATTACCGACTGTCCGAATCTAATGTGAACCTGCATGAGCCAGGCTGCTGTGATGGTGGCCTCGACTACTGGCTTTACATTCTCTTTTCTTATGTTTAAGCACTATCCTATGTGGTAGGCAGTTAGACCGACATGATTATCAGAGCAAGGACGATAGGCTGGGTACAGACAATCACCAGGCTGGGAAACTTTGTATGCTTAGCAGCAGGCAAAACTGGGACAAGGACCTTGCCGCCAGCGTGACCTTTCCTCTCCTAGCATATCACTGGTCATGTGGGTTAGATCTCCTCAGAGGGGGAAAGGACTAGCCCTTAGACATTTAAGCCCCCAGGGTAAGGAGGTTCTGACTCACATCAGATACTTCTAGGCCTCAGTTGTGTTTTAGCTTCAGGCCCAGAAAAGCAGCAAAAACCAGACAAGCAAGTCAGTTGGCTGGCTTCAGGACCAGCTGCACTGATTGATTAGCGACCCCTTGTCCTGATGTCGACTAGTCAGTGGAGACCAAGACTATGAAAGGACACACCTGGAGAGCTGAGGAATATTCTACTGAGATCCTCCCCTGGGCCCTCCCCTAAAATCTTCACCCTTAAAAAGGCCTCAGGAGGGAGGACTTTTATCATGTTGTCCCTTCCTTTCCTTACTCCCTCCCCTTCCCTCAGGTACCTCTCTCTCCTAAACTCCAAGGACCCTCCTTTTGCTTCTGTAATTTGTTTTCTGGGCCTATTTCTTCCACCACTCATGTATTCTTCCGCTGTGACTTTCTAAATAAACTTTCTCGTATAGTTGGAGGATAGTTGAAGGCTTGGCTCTGAATTCTTTCTCAGCCAGAACTTAAGTACCAAGGCTGCTGAACCAACATCTGGTCTGACTCCACTATCTGAGACCTGGTGCCATATTGCTGCCGCCAACACCATGACAATGAAACTTATTGGACAATTCCTAAAAGTCTTCATATTTATGTTCTTGAAGCACTGAACTGCTGTCAGCTTTAATTAGTACTAAGTTAGTAAGGGAATCACAAATCAGTTAAGTAACCTTCAGAAAAGCACCTGTTGCTCAGAAGAGGATAATGGAGTATGAGGATTTTGTTGGCAAGAGTTATGTTGGGCAGATATAATATATTATGCTCTGTTGGGCAGATAAAATATATTATGCTCACTTTGTTAAAGATGGTGCTGCGCACATGGAAATTCGTTGATATTAATGTGTGTTCTGGAACAGGCTGCGGGCAGGCCTGGTCGTTGTAGCCTAAGGTTTAGTTTTAAGAGTAAGCTCTTCTCCACACCCTTGACTGATTGGATGATGTAGGGTGGTGCACTCTCCTGAGGAATCCCATTATACAGAGACTTCCTTGTTTGTATAATTGGATTAAAGGTTTTGATTCTATGGTATAAAGTGGGAGAGACCAGTAGCTTGATCTCTCACTCTTGGTTCCGGAGGTTAGTATGAGAAAGGAGAGCAGATTAAGGCCACATGGAGGAGAGGAAGCAGCCAAGATGGCAGAGTGCTGAGGAAGAGTTTGTGCAGGAGGAGATGGGAAACAGAGGTGAATAAGTCTGGTGAGCTAGAAGCCTTTGATTCTAGGAAACTCGGATAAGTCAGTAGCTTTGTGAGCACTGAATGTGTGGGCTTTGGAGCCCAGTGTGTGTTTTTGCTTGCCCACTGGGTGCAAGCTAGAATTAAAGTTGATGGCTCACCAGTTCTTGGCTCCGTTGTTTCATTACCGACTGTTCGAATCTAATGCGAACCTGCATTGGCCAGGCGGCTGTGATAATTGCCTTGACTACTGGTTTTACATGCTCACTTTGTTAAAGATGGCGCTGCCCACATGGAAGTTCGTTGATATTAATGTGTGTTCGGGGACAGCCTGTGGGCAGGCTGGGTCGTTATAGCCTAAGGCTTAGTTTTAAGAGTAAGCTTTTCCCCACACCCTTGACTGATTGGATGATGTAGGGTGGTGCGCTCTCCTGAGAAATTCCATTATGCCTCAGATGAGTGACTTTATATCAGAGACTTCCTTGTTTATAAATTGGATTAAGGGTTTGGATTTTTACAATATAAAGTGGGACAGACCAGTAGCTTGCACTCTCTCAGTTCCTGCTATCACCATTGCAGGGGCCTCCCTGATCCCTTGCCTTCCATGGGAAAAGCTGGTTTTCTGCTTTTCCCTTGTCTTTTCTTGTGACTTGCCTGTCTTGGTGAGACACCAATAAACAGAATGGCCTACCATCCTCCGACTCTGCCATTTCTTCACTGCCAACCCGAATCCAATGGGAACCTGCATGTGAATGGCCACAATCGCGGCTCCTGGCCTTACAAGTTACTTTGAAGAAAATCTGTGAGCCATCATTTTAAGGGAAGGTTGTGCTTATTCACCCATTGAACTTTGTCCTCTTCTGACGGGTGTGGTAGGTTTAGTGAAAAAGAGGAAAGGTTTTTAGAAGTTCTTTATTCTTATTTTCAATTCTGGCTATTTCTGCAATATATAAGTGGTATTTAATTATCTGAACTAATTTATTTGTGTATTATAAATGTTCCTAAATTAAGAACCTTAATACCGATTTAGTAAGAATTGAAAGAGTATGAAGGATGACAAATAGGTAGGTAGGTAGGTAGGTAGGTAGGTAGGTAGATAGATAGATAGATAGATAGATGATAGATAGTGTAAAGCCAGTAGCGGGGTTCAGGATCACAGCCGCCTGACCCGTGCAGGTTCGCATTAGATTCGGACAGTCGGAAATGAAACACTGGAGCCAAGAACTGGTGAGTCATCAGCTTTAATTTTAGCTTGCACCCGGCGGGCAAGCAAAAACACACACTGGGCTCCAAAACCCACACATTCAGTGCTCACAAAGCTACTGACTTATCCAAGTTTCCTAAAATCAAAGGTTTCTAGATGACCAGACTTATTCACTTCTGTTCCCCATCTCCTCCAGCACAAACTCTGCACAAACTGGCTTCTCCCTCAGCACTCTGCCATCTTGGCTGCTTCTCCTGGCCTCCACGTGGCCTTAATCTGCTCTCCTCTCTAATACCTCAGGAACCAAGAGAGAGCAAGCTACTGGTCTGTCCCACTTTATAGTGTAGAAATCCAAACCCTTAATCCAATCTACAAACAAGAAATTCTCTGATACAAAGTCACTCATCTGAGGCATAATGGGATTCCTCAGGAGAGTGCACCACCCCACATCATCCAATCAGTCAAGGGTGTGGGGAAAAGCTTATTCTTAAAACTAAGTCCTAGGCTATAATGACCCGGCCTGCCCACATTACAGCCTTTCCTCCACACCCATCCCAAGCATAAAGGCAAATAATATCACCTGGGTGACGGGCTTCCATGTAGGCAGCGCCATCTTTAACAAAGTGAGCATATTATATTTTATCTGCCCAATAGATAGATAGATAGATAGATAGATAGATAGATAGATAGACAGACATATGGCATATCATATATATTGTCATATATGATATGCACATATATAATTATGTTTCTTGAAATATCAACAAATGAAGGCAAAAAGTTTGGATACTGTCCTAACAAGTTATTCATATTTTAAATTCTGTCTAATAGTTTCTATGCAACCCATAAACAAACCAACAGTTGACATGCTGAAATTTCTGATGAAACTTGATCACTTAATATACAGTACTTTAAATTTCACCACTAGTGACAATAAAATATAGATATTTAGTTGAAAAGTTAATTTAATTTTTTGGCTAAAAAATTTATACTTTGAAGTAATATTTAGGAAATGAAGTAATTTCTTATGAAATGCCATTTGTTTTATACTTATGTACCTAACTCTAAGACATACCTTATTGTTCTATTTTTACCACAAAAAAGTTATTATACAAAAGCCTTATATGTATATTACCACACACTTAAAATCTTAGTTGTAATTTTACCTGAAGTTCTGATGACTACTCAGGACAGCATAGACATGCCTGAACAGATAAATCAGCACATAATTAAATGACATCTATGTCCTGAGTATTGCAATCTTAAAAAGCTCTCACTATGACTACTTTCTATTGCACAATTTTGAAGCAGTAACTTTTTAAAATGTTGCACAAACGTGATAAGGACACGAAAAACTTATTGTTTTCCTCTAGCCACTGAACTTCATGAGATTATGAGAACGTCATTTCTTGCCACACCAACCCCTACCCTTGACTCTATTGCCCAATAAAGACCAGATTTTCCAAATATTATGTTCTAGCTGCGTTTGCAACAATCCCAAGGCAGCCTGAAATCCTCTGAAATCCATAAAGCAAGGTTTATCTTAATAATATTTTGAACTGAATATAAACAAACATTTAAAATGACAATATCCAAAGAAACATAGCTTAATAGTTTGGTTTTAATTGCATTAGTGAAACTGCATTTTAAGTAACTTTTATTGTCTCCCAAATCCTTTTCGGGTGAGCAAGTCATTCTTTAAGAAAAATGTTTGTGGGGGAAGAAAAGGGAAACTTTAATTACTCTCTATGGGACATTTTCTTTTTTCTGCTTCAAATGGGACAAGGGTGGTACTTAGACAGAATTTTATCATCTTAGAGCCATGTTGAGGTATGGGAGATGAAATATTTTTATACTATTACTAAGTATATTGTACAAGTAAGTAAACATAAAGATAGACCCACTGTTACTGTATAATTATTCTAATGTTTTGTCTTCATTTTCAATACCTAGCTCTGCAGAAGGTCAAAATGTTCCCATGCATCAGTTTCTCTAATAGAGAAATATTGTTTTGGTAAATGAATTTATAATTGTAATCCAAAACTCCATTTAGTTAAATTTCACAGAAAAATTTGATGACATCTAAAAGAAAAGATTTGACTGATATGTAAATGTGATTACTTATGAATAGAAGAAAAAAAACACATGTTACATTCATTTTAAGTAAGACAAGACACCTGAACTAAGGTATAGAACTATTGTAAATGCCATTCAAGTGTGGTAGGTATTTTATTTCGGTCTACCCTACCCACATCTCTAGCTTTCAGGTTAACTTCCAGGTTTTGTTCCCTGGAATGATTTCCCAGGGCTACATGTCTCCTGCTTTGAGACAGGATGCTGTGGCTTCCATCCTGTTAAGTCTATTCTCTGGGTTGGCTAGACCTCAGCTGAGGACAAATCATTCTCAGAATCATTGCTCTGTTCCCATGACCTGGGCCTGATTAAACAAATTACAGTGGCAAACCCAGAAGTATTCCTCTAACCAGTTAGGCAGAAACTTGGGACCTAAGCAGGAGACAAGTCACTCACACACACACACACACACACACACACACAGACACACACAAAGCAACAATGTGGAGATAATATTTCAAGCATAGGGTCAGAAAACAAACACCATAAACAAGGGCAGAATTTGGTAAGACAAGACAGGGACGGTGAACAGCAGCATGAAACAAATAAAACATCTTGAAATGACAAGCAATTCCAGACTAGTAAGTTTATTAGCGAACCTGGTAAGTGAACTATACTTGAAATGTTCCAACTATGAATCTAACAAAAGAAATAGAATAATAACTAGTGTTTAAATTCCATATTAAAAACTGTCCCTTGGAGCAACTCTATCCAGCCTACATTTTACTTTCATAACTCATTTTCTGTGTCTCCAGGTCAAATTGACCACAGTCCTTTTTTTTTTTTAAAGTTCATCACCCCAGCCAGGTCAATCCTACTGGTTAAAATAAGCAATCTTTCCACAACTTGCAAACATAAAAACTTGCCTGGAAAAATCCTGCTTGTCTTTCCTTTGGAAATGTTAATCATTTCCAAGTTAACAGGAGACTTGAAAGTTAATTCAGTTTGGTTAGAAATAATTTCAACTGACTTTAAAATTTAAAATAAAAAAATAAAATAATACAAAAGAGGATATGGACATTGCTTTATCAATATTCAAAATAGATATTTACAGGCATTTCCAAATAAGGTAGGTCACAAGTGTTTGATTTAATATTATTATTCTGTTCCACAAATACTTTAAATTGAGAGATTGCACCCATAAACAATTTCAAGGTAAAATATTTTGTAATATAATTTTTATATAGTTAAGTGACTTAATCAACAAAAAGAATCTATCTTCTTGACAAAAATAATTCAGCCAAGCTACAATCAATCAGTTTATTCATATAATAGTCATTTATTAGGCATCTATGTATACTAGGCCCCAGTTAGGATCTAAAAGCCATCAGAGACAAGATAAGTATGTTCCAAAGTCATTATAAGAAGAAGGGAACTTTCAGCCACTGGAAAACCTTAGCTTTCTCACAATTTTGTGAGGAGAAGCTCTTTCTCATTTTCACTGAATGGTGGGGCTACAGATCATGGAGAAAAGTTAAATGAGAAGAGAGTAGATACTAATACTAAAGTCCTCATGTGAAACTAGGAATGCACTGGTAGCTATGTCTTTACTTCTCTCTGGAAAGTCCAACAAAATAAGGATAAAGTGTCCTGGCCCATTGGCTCAGTGGTAGAGCATCAGCCCGGCATATGTATGTCCTGAGTTCGATTCCTGATCGGGGCACACAGGAGAAGTAACCATCTGCTTCCCCATGACTTCCCGCTCTCATTCTCTCTCTCTTTACTCCACTCCTGCAGCCATAGCTCTATTGGTTCAAGCACATCAGCCTGGGTGCTGAGGATTCCTCCATGGAGCCTCCACCTCAGTTGCTAAAAATAGCTCCACAGCAAGCATGGCCCCTGTTGGGCAGAGCATTGGCCCCAGATGGGGATCGCCAGGTGGATCTTGGTCCAGGCACATGCAGGAATCTGTCTGTCTATCTTCACTCCTCTCACTTGGAAAAGAAATAAAAATTTTTTTTTAATGAGGATAAGGAATAAGACAGTGTCACAGCATGAAAATCAAACAGAGAAAGCCTCAAAGATTCCTACCTTTAGAAATGTAACCATGAGCACTTTGGTACCCATATTTTTTTGGTTATGGCTCATATTTTCCCCCAAACATGGTGTGCTTTTCATTTTAAATTATATATTAAAAACAATAATAAGCAATAAAAATAGTTTTGTCCTTAAAGATGGTACATAAAGTAATATTTATTTCTAAAAGATTATTTTTCTTTGAATAATTCTATCTTTCTAGCTTGTACCACAAACTCATAGACCATCAATATGGCAAATGACATTTTTTCTTAGATATTAACATGATTTGTAAGCATTTTTTACCAGGCAACAACAATAAGAGAAATCTTATATTTGTGAAGTATTTTGTGGTTTAGAAACACTTTTATTTACATTATTTCATTTGGTTAACAACCCTGGCAGGTGACCAAGGCATATTTTTCTATCCTTGCTTAAGAGAAACTGAGACATGGAGAGGTTATAAAATTTGCCAAAGGCATCACAACAAATAGGAAAAAGAGGTAGGATTTAAATTCATACCATGGGTCCTTTAGCTCAAGTCATATGATCCAGGTACAATTTCCTCCCTTCCATGCTCCATTTCCTATAATATTATGACCCTGAGCGGTAATGTCCTCTGGCTTTTAGCTATCAGTGCTGTAGTTGTTGATAATATATGAGAGACAGAAAGAAAGACAGATAGAAACAGAGAGAAAGGGAGATGAGAAACATCAATTCTTTGCTGTGGCACCTTAGTTGTTCATTGATTGCCTTTTTTTTTTTCTCATATGTGCCTTGACAGGGGAGCTACAGCAGAGTGAGTGACCCCTTGCTCAAGCCAGCGACCTTGGGCTCAAGCTGGTGAGCCTTGCTCAAACCAGATGAGCCCACTCTCAAGCCGGCAACCTCAGGGTTTTGAACCTGGGTCCTCCACGTCCCAGTTTGATGCTCTATCCACTGCGCCACCTGGTGAGGCAATATATGTGATTTTTATTCCCTATTTAGTTAGTATCATATGTGTAATAGGTAATATATAAAAAGGCACTAGCTATTAAAAAATGGGATTAAATCATCATGTACAAAGTATTATGAATAGCCAAAAGATAAGCAAGAAAATAAGGCAATGGTTCATTAAAATGGGTTTTTGAAATTTATTTATTAGGAGAAAGGCATTTAATCTGAAATCTTATTCAAATCATTCCCCTCTTAGAGACTGGCTAATATATTAACCTTCCTGGAGTAATTTATGTACCTTTAAAAGATATTCATTTGGCAGCCTGACCAGGCGGTGGCGCAGTGGATAGAGCGTCGGACAGACTGGGATGAGGAAGACCCAGGTTCGAGACCCCGAGCTCGCCAGCTTGAGCGCAGGCCCATCTGGCTTGAGCAAAAGCTCGTCAGCATGGACCCAAGGTCGCTGGCTCCAGCAAGGGGATGCTTGGTCTGCTGAAGGCCCGTGGTCAAGGCACATGTGAAAAAGCAATCAATGAACAGCTAAGGTGTTGCAATGGCAACAAAAAACTAATGATTGATGCTTCTCACCTCTCCGTTCCTGTCTGTCGGTCCCTATCTATCCCTCTCTCTGACTCTCTCTCTGTCCCTGTAAAAAATAAAATTAAAAAAAGATATTCATTTGGCAAAATGTGCCAAAGAAGAAATATTTACTGAGCTTCATAGTCACTGAGCTTTTCTAGTGACTTACTATGTCAACAAAATTCTCCGTTTGATCCCTCATTATAGTGTCCTCTACAAGCAACATGGCTAACGACTTAGAACACCACTACTGGAAAATTGCTCTGGTCTCTATTCACATTTTCAGATGTTCAAATGAATAGAGAAATAGAAAATTTTTTGAAATTTTTCTTGTTTAACTCACTTCACCAGCATGTATGAAGTATCTATCAGATAGATGCCAGACACAAGGGAATACAAAGACCAATAAAACACTTGGTCTACAAACTGAAGAAACTTGTAAGAGCAACTTCTGTATATCTAACAAGATTTACTTATAGCCTACATTTATATTATTAGGTAACATTTGGAGTTGACTCATCAGCACTTACCCCGCTGCTGACATGCTTCCTACCTGTAGAGATGGGCCCTATAACCGCCTTGCTCACTAGGGCTGGTCACTGGCCCAAGCTGAACTAATTAGATTCTCCCTCCTGATTCTGAATGAGGATATAGAAACTCTTGCAAATTAGCTCTGGTTATGGATTAAGCAGAACCAGGAAATGAGGGCACTGGGTTGGCTAAGCATGTTGTTAGGTTTTTAGGTAAAATATAGGCATCCTATATTTTTATTTTCTCAATCTAGCAACATGATATGCAGTGTAGAAGGGGAATGAAGAAAGCTTCTCTGTAAAAATTTTAAAAAAGTGGAAACATCAAGATAACGAAAATTAAAGGCTATGATAGATGTGCAGTGAAGGAGGGGTAAGACTGAGGGAAAGGAAAAATGTACCCGAGTTGACTTGGTCACTTATGACTTTTCAGTCATCAGTTCCAGTCCCCTGGGAAATTTGGCTGTAATTTTGCCCTTGAGTTCTATGAGATACCTGGCCTTTTATATCTTTCTTTTCTTTAGATAGCTTAGAGAAATCTTGTTTCATTATATCAAACATGTCCTGAGGCATGTATAATATTGTTACACTTCGAGGAAAAGTTTTTATTATTTCATAAACTTTAAAGGTTACATAAAGTATATGAATAGAAAACTTTTTTTATTTATCAAAAGCATGAAAGCTTGCCTCTCTATAATAAATACAATAAAATGTCTGGATCAATACTTAGAAAGAATTCTGTATTTGGAAACCTGAGATTCACAATAGGTTTCCTTAGAAGTCTCAGTTAAAGAGTAAACTCATTTATTTTTTTTATTGATTGATTTTAGAGAGAGAAAGAGAAGCATATTGATTTGTTGTTCCACTGATTTATGTCCTCATTGGCTGGTTCTTGGATGTGCCCTGATTGGAGATTGAACCCGCAACCTCAGCATGGCCACATGATGCTCTAACCACTGAAATACCCGACCAGGACCAGAGAGTAAGCTCATTTAATGAACTTCTTCCCAATGTTATTATAAAACATTGTTCTCAAAGTAAAAACCATGAAGTGGTTAAATAATAAAGTCCTTAGATATTAAATCAGTTCCTGTCATGCTCACCCCTCTCTTCCCTTTCCTTGCCTCTTTCCTTCTCCCTCTCCTTTCCCATAATCTCCCTCTTCCATTTTCTAACCTCCCTGCATAAATTCCTTCTGAGGAAAAAAAGGCCATAAAAAAAACTACTAACACCTCAATGTAAATTGTCAAAAGTGCTATTCACATTTGGAGTATTTACATTTTAAAGAAAGACCTTTAGAGAGGAGCCAACTGAAAATTTCTGAGCTTGTGTGAGCAACAACCTTACATATCGTGGAGTTTAAATTAAATAATGTTAGTTAATGGATTGAGAATAGATCATCATGCTGAATATTCAGGAAGAACATCTTGGTTTTGTACCACTGCTCAAACTGGGACTGGGGCTAGAGCTAGAGATAAAAACATTTTCTGGGATGGATCTGGGAAAAGTAATCTATAAAATGTAAACTTGGGATCATTATCAACTGAGCAACAACCCAATTCCCAAAAAAGGACCGAGAAATAGCTAACCATGGGCCTAAGGGAAGGACAAGAAATTATCTAAAATATCTAGTAGATTTCTAGGGTCAGTTGTATGCAGAGGCCAAGAATCTTACAGCTTCTGTAAAATTCTTGAACCTAAACAGAACACAGTTTGATAGACCTCTTAATTTTATCCACAAACTATCAAATTGTTCCCTTTATCTGAAATCATCTGTTTCTTGCCTGAAACTCTACTAATTGCATAATCTTTGTTCTATTCTCTTTTTAAAGTTTTAGGTCATATTATCAGTCATTCAAAACTTAATATGAACTATGAAAAACAACCAATTTGTCTTTTAATTGTAGAAATATTCCTATTGTTTAAGAGGAGAAAGAATTAATTTTGGAATGAGGGTAATTTGAAGGGCAGGTTCAGTTATAATCAGAAGACAACATTGATGATGCTTAGTATCTGAAATTCTATAATTATAAGAATTGAAAGAGAAGCATAAAAAGATCTTTCTTTAAAGTAATCATTTTAGTTTAAATTTTAATCGACAATCGATCTGTCTACAAAAATACTCCTAGAAACATGACGAAAAGAACAATATACCATACCTTCTTGCAAATCACCCTTTCCCCCTAAGTGGTTGCACAGAGAAAAGAAAGATACAGTGATGCTAAAGCAAGACTTTTAGTTATTGTTGTTTGTTTAGTTTCTGTGTTTTGGCAGGTAGAAAGAGAAAATTGAAGGAAAATAAAACTAAGATAGATAGAATTCCTTTTTTTTTAGTGAGAGAGACAGACAGGAAGGGAGAGAGATGAGAAGCATCAATTCTTCTCTGCAGCACCTTAGTTGTTCATTGATTGCTTTCTCATTTGTGCCTTGACCAGGGGGCTACAGCAGAGCAAGTGACCCCTTGCTCAAGCCAGCGACCTTGGGCTCAAGCCAGCAACCATGGAGTCATGTCTGTGGTCCCATGCTCAAGCCAGCAACTGTACATTCAAGCTGATGAGCATTCACTCAAGCAGGCGACCTCGGGCTTTCAAACCTGGATCCTTTGTGTCGCAGGCCAACACTTTACCCAAAGCATCATAGCCTGGTCTGTCTTAAAATTTATCATTTTAATCCTTTAGTTATTCATTTTAGAGAGAAGAGAGAGAGAGAGAGAAAGGGGGAGGAGCAAGAAGCATCAACTCTCACATGTGCCTTAACCAGGCAAGCCTAGGGTTTCGAACTGGAGACCTCTGCATTCCAGGTCAACACTTAATGCACTGCACCATCACAGGTCAGGCCAGATAAAATTCTTAACTCATAAATTCTGTGTATATCATGAGAAACTTTTGCAAGTGATGCAAATGAGACCCTGCCCTTTCTTGATAAATCACAAAAACGACATGGAGAAGCAAAGCTGGTAGCCAAGGAAGTAGTTGAAGTTGATCATTCTCATGAATTGCGTTTTCTTTTTTTCAATTAGAGGAGAGTTCCAACACAGTTCCCCCACCCCTTCCCCTACCACAAATTATGTAGTCTAGCTACCCACGATTGGGGAAATAGCAGGGGTTATCACACCTGGAATGCAATGGGTGAGCCTTACCCTGGGAAACCACATTCATGATTATGGTATCTCCCCTGCCAGGTAAGTATCATAAATTGCATATTTTTTCTCTATAAAATTTGAATTTTTTTTTAAATTTCTTTTTATTTATTTATTTTACAGAGGAGACACAGAGTGAGAGAGAGAGAGATAAAGGGGGGAGGAGCTGGAAGCATCAACTCCCATATGTGCCTTGACCAGACCAGTGCAGGGTTTTGAACTGGCGACCTCAGTATTCCCAGGTCGACGCTTTATCCACTGCGCCACCACAGGTCAGGCTATAAAATCTGAATTTAAACATGACATTTATATTATGTTTTTCAGCTTTATTGAGGTATAATTGAGAAATAAAATTGTAAGATATTTGAAGTGTCCAATGTAATGATTTGATATATGTACAGATATCAGTTATGAAAAGATATCAAGTTAATACAAGTTAATTAACATATCCATCACCTTACATATTTACCACCTCCCTTTTTTTTGGTGAAAACATTGAAATTCTACACAGCAAATTTCTAAGGTACAATACAATGTTATCAACTATAGTCATTATGTTATACATTAGATCTTTGGACTTTATTCATCTAATAACTAAAAGGATTTACCATTTTACTGACATCTCCACATTCCCTCACTTCCTAGCCCCTGGCAACCACTTTTCTCCTCTGTTTTGAGTATGACCATTTTCCATATTATTTTGCATGTGTCTTTCTTTAATTTCATATTAGTTTTTGAAAGGTGCCTTTTCACTTTATAAAATATAATAATTATAAAAATAGTTTTTTACCTATACAGTTACAAATATAAAATAAGTAATCGAGTGAGATTCTAAATGAACCCCTTGTCCTGGGTATTTTTATGTATAAGATCCAGTAGACCAGCTCCTGTGACAGTGCTCTGGGTAAAGTGCTCTTAACTTTTCTATCTGGGCATTTATAAAACAGAGTCTCTGGTGAATGGTGACATAAATAGTAAGTACAATGGCCAAAAGTCAATTGTTTCATTTTGATGGATTTTTCTAAGAGTGTTTATTCAGAAACACACCCACTCCTTTACCATGCACAATTACACCTAAATATCTATAGTGTTGCCACAGAATATTAGTGTTCTGATTCCCAATTGTCTTCTCTTTGTAATAATTTAGCTAAGATCCATGTTTTCTCGAATAAAATAAGTCTATCTCTAAATTCAGAAGTTTATATGCTTATACAGGACATTGTAGAGTTAATTTCTACATCATTTGGAAAATTAGATTATATAATCTATAAGATTTCTTTCAATTATATGGGGAATATTGCAATTTATAATGGACATTTAATTTAGTATATTATGAACTTTGATATATGAAATTTAAAAACATAGACTTGCAACCCTTATTCTCTAGGCATTTAAGAAAATATAGGGCCCTGGCCACATAGCGTAGATGGTTAGAGCATCGTCTGGAAGCACAGAGGTTACCAGTTCAATTCCCAGTCAGGGCACATACAGAAAGAAATTGGTGTTCCTGTCTCTCTTTCTTTCCCTTCCCCTCTTTCTAAAACCAATAAAAGTAAACATTTAAAAATATAGGTAAATGGTGATGGAAAGAGACTTGACCTGGAGTGGTGAACACACAATATATCAATATACAGATGATGTATTATAAAATAATACACTTAAAATCTATTTAATTTTATTAGCCAATGTCACCCCAATAAATTCTATAAAAATTAAAGAAAGAAAACATAGATTTTCATCATTTAATGTAGATGGAATTATAATTTTGGTTATAAAAATTATCTTTGCTCAAGAAAGAAATATTAGAAAATAAAACCAAACACAAAGAGAAAAACTAATTGCAAAAGTTAATCACTGCCTGAATAGGCAGTGGCAGAGTAGATAGAAAGTCAATCTGGGACGCAGAGAACCCAGGTCCGAAACCCCAAGGTTGCCGGTTTGAGTGTAGGTTTATCTGGCTTGAGTGCGGGCTCACCAGCTTGAGCCCAAGGTCACTGGCTTGAGTTAGGGTAGGGGTCGGGAACCTGTGGCTCTTTTGATAGCTGCATCTGGCTCACAGACAAATCTTTAATAAAAAAATAATAACATTAAAAATATAAAACATTCTTATGTATTAAAATCCATTCGTTTCCTACTGCTCATGTTCATGGTTGCTGATGGCTGGAGCCAATCACAGCCCTTCTCCGGGACAACACCAAATTTTTATTGTATTGTATTGTTTTGTTTTGTTTTTTTACAGGGACAGAGAGAGACAGGAACAGAGATAAATGAGAAGCATCAACCATCAGTTTATTCCTTGCCATTGCGACACCCTAGTTGTTCATTGATTGCTCTCTCACACGTGCCCCGACCGCGAGCCTTCAGCAGACCAAGCCGCACCTTGCTGGAGCCAGTGACCCTAGGTCCAAGCTGGCGAACCTTTGCTCAAGCCAGATGGGCCCGCGCTCAAGCTGGCGAGCTCAGGGTCTCGAACCTGGGTCTTCAGCATCCCAGTCCAACGCTCCATCCACTGCGCCACTGCCTGGTCAGGCCCAAATTTTTATTGTATAATGCATAATGTACACGGGTCATTGTGAGGTCAGGAAGTAAACTTCCCTCCTTTTAACCAAGTAGTCAGCTAGCTAATTAAAGAAACCCTTTGGACGAAGACGATGGCTAAAAGAAAAAGATGAGGAGTATCATACTTTTCAGCAGGAATGGACAGAGGAATTCACCTTTGTGGAGAGAGTAGGTTCTGCAGTGTGTCTAATATGCAATGATAAAATTGCATCAATGAAACAGTCAAATATAAAGCGGCACTTCAACACATGCCATACTACATTTGCATGGAAATATCCAGCGGGGGACAGCAGGAAGAAAGCATGTCAAGAGCTACTGTGCAGAGTGCAAGCTAGTCAGCTGCAACTCCGTGTTTGGACCCAACAAGGTGACTGGAATTTGGCTAGCTTTGTGGGTGCTTTAGCAATTGTGAGAAACAGAAAGCCATTCACAGATGGGGAGTATGCATAACATCCATGCTTGATGTTGCCAATGAACTTTATGACAACTGTTTGGATAAAGACAAGATAATCAAATGAATAAAAGACATGCCTCTGTCGGCAAGAACTGTTCACAATCGTACCATCATGATGGCAAATCAAATTGAGGCAACACAAGTGAAGTACATAAATGCAGCACCATTCTTTTCTCTCACTTTGGATGAGTCAACAGATATAAGCCATTTATCCCAGTTCAGTGTGATTGCAAAGTATGCTGTCTGTGACGGCCTATGTGAGAAAAGTCTTGCTGTTTTGCCTATGAAAGAGACAACAAGAGGGGAGGATTTATTCCAGTCTTTCACTGAGTTTGTTAAAGAAAATAATCTACCAATGGATAAACTTATTTCGATGTGTACTGATGGTGCTCCGTGCATGGTGGGGAAAAACAGGATTTGTAGCATTTTTTTGTATACATGAAAAGAGACCCATCCTAAGTTTTCACTGCATCCTACACATCAGGAGGCGCTTTGTGCTCAGATGTGTGGTGAGCAGATTGGTGAGGTGATGTCGCTGGTCATTTGGGTGGTCAACTTTATTGTTGCCCGAGTTTTAAATGATAACCAGTTTAAAACACTGCTGAATGAAAAAAAAAACACTGCTGGATGAAGTTGGGAATAATTATTCTGGTCTGCTTCTACACAGCAATGTGCATTGGTTGTCAAGATGAAAGGTGCTCAGCTGTTTCGCAGCTTGTCTGAGCAAAATATGGACTTTTCTTGAAATGAAAAACGTTGAGCATCCTGAGTTAGCTAACACTGAGTGGCTCCTGAAGTTCTACTATCTCATGGACATGACTGAACATCTGAACCAGCACAATGTGAAAATGCAAGGCATTGGAAATACAGTCTTATCCCTTCAACAAGCAGTGTTTGCATTTGAAAACAAGCTGGAACTCTTCATGACCAGACATTGAAATAGGTCATTTACTACACTTTGAAAAACTGGGAGAGTTTAAAGATGCATGCACAACAGGTGACCCTGCTCAACATCTTGATCTCCAGCAGCTAGCAGGCTTAACACTTAATTTCCTGCAGTCATTCAAAGTGTGCTTTGGAGAATTTCCTGAGCGCACTCATCCTTTTAAGTTCATCACCCATTCACACGACTGTGCAGTGGACAATACCGACCCAAATTACATCCCCGGTGTCTCTGTCAAAGATTTTGAGCAACAAGCTGCTGACCTGAAGCCCTAAAACATGTGGGTGAATAAGTTCAAGTCAGTGAATGAAGAATTGGAAAGACTTGAACGATAGCAAGCAAAGTTGGCGAGCAAACACATGTGGGGAGAAAAGGTGGACCAGCTGATTGTCAAAACTTAGAATGCGCTTTCCTTCACATACCACACACTGCAACATGTGAGTATTGCTGTACTGACAATGTTTGGCTCTACATATGCATGTGAGCAGTCTCTTTCACATCTACAGAACGTTATGACCAACCTAAGATCACATTTAATGGATGGAAGCCTCAACAGCTGCATGAAGCTTAACCTCACCACATATCAACCAGACTACAAAGCCTTCAGCAAAACCATGCAGCACCAGAAGTCACATTAATGGTAAGAAGTACTTTACTCATCATTGGTTAGCAACAGCATAACAACGTTATTAAAAAGAATTTAGAGACTTATTGTACTTTAAAAGTGTTGGTCTTACATAAAACGCACACATTTACTTGTATTTAGTGTTAAACATATTGTATGGCTCTCACGGAATTACATTTTAAAATATGTGACATTCACGGCTCTCTCAGCCAAAATTATTCCCGACCCCTTTGTTAGGGGGTCACTCACTTTGCTGGAGCCCCTGGGCCAACACACATCTGATAAAGCAATTAATTAACAACTAAGGTGCCACAACAAAGAATTGATGCTTCTCGCCCAGGCAACCATGATTGCTGTTATTGCTATGGCTCGTGAGCACCCGGGAAGCTGCCCCTTCTCGGGGGTCATGATGGGCAGCAAAATGGCATCTGCTAGCAGGGTCGTTCAGGTAGTCAAGCCACATACTCCATTAATAAGGTTCCCTGATAGAAGAGACCATCTTAAACCAAATGCATTCTAAGGACAGTAAATCGCCAAACTGGCTGATGGATCAGGGCCCACTGGACACTGCAGAAATAATAAAAACATTACCTCAGAAATACAGAAGGAAACTTGTGTCTCAAGAAGAAATGGAATTTATCCAACGTGAAGGTCCAGAATAGTCACAGACACTGCGGCTGCTGTTTGTTATCAGACAAAAGAATAGTCTTAACAATAAAGGACTTCCAGAATGACAACTGAGAAATTGTACATTAAATAACTTTAATAAATATTCTGTAAAAAAAGAAATATAGAAAATTTAGATGGACGCTTGTATCTCCTAATTTATGTATCTTGGTCAGCTTCTCCACAAGCTTACCTAATTGTTTATATACTTTATACTTATTAAAGGACACATTTTTAAATGTTAAAAAAAAAAAAGAATTGATGCTTCTCATCTCTCTCCTTGTCTATCCGTCTCTGTCTATCCCTTTTTCTCTCTCTCTCTCTGATAAAAATTAAAAAATAAAAAAAAAGTTTAATCACTGCTAACATTCGGGTAGGTGTTCTTCCCAAAACATTTGTTATGGATATTTTCTAACAACAACCAAAAAATATCATGCTATACTACTTTAAACCTTGATCTTTACTAATTGTATATTGTACACATTTACCATGTTAAGTAGTCTTCTAAAACCACATTTTTTAATGAACATTTGTTAACAACATAGGCATACCAAAATGTGCCTTACAAAACCCAAATTCTTGGGCATTTGTGAGGGAAAAAAATCATTGCGATGAGCAGCTCTGTATATAAACTGTAACCTTGTCCACATTTCTTATTACTGCCTTAGGATAAATTCCAAAGTATTATTTCTGGGCCAAAGGGTAGCTGAAGGGAAGAAGGGAGGGAGGGAAAGAAGAAAGAAAGAAGGAAGGAAGGAAAAAAAGGAATAAAGAGAGAGAGAGAGGAAGAAAGAAACACATTTTGAGAAATTTGTCTTGTATGGCCAAGCTGCCCTTCCAAAATTAAAAACTATTTAACTTTCACTGGTAGTATATAAGTTCCAGCTTCCCCACAACCTCTGTACAAATGGCCTTTTCACCCTGAAGTCCTTTTTCTGCACCAAAAGTAAAGCAGTACTTAAAGAAAGGAATTGTCTTTTAATTATTTGATCAGTTTTTAATAAAGTGCTTGCCACGTAGTCTGTGTTCAAGAAATATTTATTAAATTAAAGAATGAATGGGTAAATATATACTATTCTAAGGAAAATAGGCGAATATAAAGAAATAATAGAATGCAGAGGGAAAAAAAACAACTAAACAAGAAATCCGAAGGTTAGGTCCACTCTTAACCAGTTTTACCACCTTCGGCAAATAATTTGACCTGTTTGACCTCTTCTCATAAGTGACTTCACGGGCACATAACCTGTGCAGTCACACAGGGCCCTGCTCTCAGAGGCATCCTGTGGTTGGCTTAATGTTCTGCTGTTGCCATTGAATGCCTAAGCATTTTTGAACAAGGAGCTCAACATTTTTATTTTGCCCTGCAAATTATGTTGCAGCCCTGTCTCTACTGCTTCACCTGCAGAACAAGATTTAAAAAATGAGAACTATTCAAGCCACAATAATTCTGATTCAATGAATTTTCCCTGAATACTACACAAGAGGCCAATGTTTAGGTACATAAATGCCATGGAACAATTTTGAGAGCCATTCTAATTGCTTGGTGAAAATTCTTCCTTCTGTGATGCACTCAGCCATTTTCTCTAATCCCCTCCAGGAGTAATTTCCTTCAGCCTCTCCCTTCTGATTTTGCTTCCTAATTGTGTTGTATTGTATTTACTTCTGTGGTGTTGCAACTATTACCTTTTACGTGTGAGGGGATTGAAAAAAAAAGTTTCTTCTTTCTTTCTTTCTTTCTTTCTTTCTTTCTTTCTTTCTTTCTTTCTTTCTTTCTTTCTCTCTTCTTTGACAGAGAGGAAGGGAGAGTGTAAGGGTGGGGAAAGAGAGAGAGAAAAGCATCAGCTGGTTGTTACACTTAGTTGTGCATACATTGATTACATCTCATACATGCCTTAACCAGCATTCAAATTGGAGACATCAGGGGTTGATCTGGCACCCCTGGGATGGAGACAACATCTCTGACTTGAGCAGACAATCCTGGACTTGAGCCAGAAACCCTGGGATGGAACCCGAGACCTCAGTGCTCCATCCAGTCTCTATCCACTGTACCATCGGACAGAGTGAATTGCTTCTGATGATAAATTTTTCTGGTTTGAAAAGAAAATATTATCAAACTTAGTTGTCTATAAAGAAGGTACTGGACAGAAAAAAAGAAAGACTTTGAAAAATCAATTTGAGCTTCAAAAGCATTAACTCATAGATAAAGAGAATCATGACATAGTATGGTTCCTCCCTCTTTCCTTCCCTCCCTTTCTTCCTTTCTTTCTTTCTCTCATTTTACCTTTCTTTTAATTGTTTCTAGAAGCAACTAATGAAATAAATAACAGCAACTAATGAACCATAAAAGGCAGTTCTAATATACAGCTATTTCAGAACAGAAGAAATACTACTCCAGTTTTATTTCTGAGTAGTCATTTTGAAAGGAAGTGATGGACAGAAGAAAAAATCACTGCTCAGAGTTGGGAACAACATGCAAATTATAGTAATTTAAATTACCTTTCTTCTTACCAGAAAAAGGCCATCTCCATTTTAAAACATTTATGTCTGAACAGTTCAAGCTATTTCAAGATGTTATCTGTTTCAACACACAAAATGAAATGTGGTGGGTAAATATTCCGCCATTTTACAATGAGATGAAAAGTTAAAATAACCTGCACCGGCCCTGGCCAGTTGGCTCAGTGGCAGAGCGTTGGCCCAGCATGTGGAAGTCCTGGGTTCAATTCCTGATCAGGGCACACAGGAGAAGCAGCCATCTGCTTCTCCACCCTTCCCCCTCTCCTTTCTCTATGTCTCTCTCTTCCCCTCCCACAGTCAAGGCTCTATTGGAACAAAAGTTGGCCCGGGTGCTGAAGATGGCTCCATCGCCTCCACCTCAGGCACTAGAATGGCTCCAGCCACAATGGAGCAACGCCCCGGAGGGGCAGAGCATCACCTGCTAGTGGGCATGCTGGGTGGATCCTGTTCAGGTACATACAGCAGTCTGTTTGCCTTTCTTCCCGCTTCTAACTTTGGAAAAATACAAAATAATAATAATAATAACCTGCACCAAAGTTACACAAAGCTTAGATCTCTGGCCATTGCTTTCACATTTTCAAAATGTGAAATAAAAATACACTACCAGGTAATGGATTAGAATAATTTGAAATGATTTTTTTTCTAAAATGTTTACTCTTTACATTTCATTCTATGTAGAACAAACTATATGATATAAATCTTCTTGATAACTTTGTCTTGCCCCTAATAAGTGGAGCTTTTCAACAGAGCATGTGTTTGGGAGAATGTTGAATATATTGGCATGGCTGATATTCTGAGCATCTCCATGAGAGCTGGATAGACAGAATATAAACACAACACGACATATGTCCATCAGCGCACAGTTGGCAAAAGTACCTATTTTGATTCAAGTTTTGTCAGTTTTGCTTTTTTTTTTTTTTTTTTGCAAAAAATGATAACATTGCCAATGTGTAGTCTGTAAGGAGAGTAAAATTGTATGGCTATTTGGAAGGTCAACTTTTGCCGTTATAGTTCAAATTAAAATATCAAAGAATAGTCCAATTACCAGAATGAGTTAAAGTAGCTACTTTAAAGACCTGCCTTACTTTTGGTATATATTAAAATAAGTAATGAGAATATCTGGTTCATCTACAAAAATAAGAGTTATTGAGGCATGAGGTAAATTTTATGCATGTAATTTTGATGTATGTGTGGAGGAAATTCATACATTCATTAAAATTATAGAGCACCTGACATATTAGGCATTGTGCTAAGTGCTGGTAAGACAGACATGATATATCAGGTAAGAATAAGTTTAGCTGGGAATAACAGAAACCCCTCCCCCACTTCTAAAATAGTATTAGCTTAATCAAGATAGAATTTCTATCTGAGCAGTCAGAATTTTAATGGAATTTACTGTATTTTCCCATGTATAAGAAGCACTGTCTTGGAAAAATTTGGGGCCTAAAAACTGAGTGTGTCTTATACAGTGGTTGTAGATTTTTTTAATTTGCATTTCCTGCTTTTTTGTATTGATGAAGAGTTGTATGAATTTTATGATGAATAAAACTTGAGTTCAATAACTTTATGTAATACACTTTTTTTCAAATTTTAGGCCCCAAAATTAAGGTGCGTCTTCATACATGGGAGCATCTTATACATGGGGAAATACAGTATAATCTCAGCATTTCTCCTTCACTTTAAGTCTAAAAGAAGATGTTCAGAGTTGTTATGCAGGCACTACTGCCTGCAGACCTTAGATACCCAGGCTACATCCAGGTATTATCTCTGCCATCCTTGGGGTGTGGCCTTGGTTCTTTATTGAAGATGGAGTACAGTCATCCTAACTACATTTCAAGAAACATATTGAAAAAGAGGGAAAGAAGCAGAAATGTTTTCTAGACATGTTTTTGTTTGTTTGTTTGTTTTCTGTTTTTTGTTTTTATACAGGGACAGAGAGAGAGTCAGAGAGAGGGATAGACAGGAACGGAGAGAGATGAGAAGCATCAATCATCAGTTTTTCGTTGCAACACCTTAGTTGTTGATTGATTGCTTTCTCATATGTGCCTTGATGGCAGGCCTTCAGCAGATGAAGTAACCAGTTGCTGGAGCCAGCAACCTTGGGTCCAAGCTGGCGAGCTTTTGCTCAAGCCAGATGGGTCTGCACTCAAGCTGGCGACCTCAGGGTCTCAAACCTGGGTCCTCTGCATCCCAGTCCGATGCTCTATCCACTGCGTCACAATATTTATTTATTTATTATTATTATTTATTATTTTATTTTTTATTTATTCATTTTTATTAGAGAGAGAGGAAAAAGATAGAGAGAACAGGGGGAGGAGCAGAAAGCATCAACTCCCTTATGTGCCTTGACCAGGCAAGCCTGGGGTTTCGAACCAGCGACCTCAGCATTCCAGGTCAATGCTTTACCCACTGCACCACCACAGGTCAGGCCAGACATGTTTTAAGAAGATTTTTTCATAATCTGCCACACAGGTCTTTGTTTACATACAGTTTATAAGGGCTCACATCTAGATAAAAGCATGCATGGGGAATATGTCTTTAGTTCAGGCATCCATGTGTCCAACAAAAATAAATAAATCAAGGACTATCTACTAAGGGAAAAGAGATGTTAGAAATAAATTACTGATTTCTGCCACACATGGCCCCATGTGACAGCTGGAGGAGGAAGGTAAGAGAGGAGATTGAATTTATGGTATAATTTCACTAATTTCAAGAAATCCTTCTAGAGGTAATATTAATTAACAACATAACTCTGGTACCACTTCCTCCAGGAAGTCTTCCCTAGCCATCTCTCCTCACAGTCACAAGACTGGAAGCTGTTTTTAACCAGATTTTATCTTCCACCTTGTGCAGTATCTATCATACCATTTATTACCAATATAGTACTTATTTCTTTATTTCTGCCCATTACCTCCCACCCCAACTTGACTGAAATGCTTTGAGAGCCAAAACCTGAATTTGTATGTCTTTATATTTCCAGGTTCCTTATATTAGACTTATAAAAAGTTCTGCTCTGGCCGGGGAGCTCAGTTGGTTAGAGTGTCATCCAGACAACATGCTGAGGTTGCAGGTTTAATATCAGGTCAGAGCATATACAAGAATCAACCAATGGCGGCATGAATAAGTGGAACAATAAATTTATCTCTCTCAAAATCAATTAATAAAAAGTTCTGCTGCTTAAATTGGATGAATAAATAAACTTCAGCTACACGATCTCTTATCACATGTAACAGCAGTTAGCCCAGAGTGAGTAATAGTATAGAAAAAACTGCTACAGCTATCAAATTATTTAACATCAAATTTTTTGCTTATGAACACAAGATTGTTTTATTTTCAACAATGTTTAAAATATCACCTGATTTTCTGAGCATGTTAAATATTGCACACAAACTTAGAATTATTGTACTTAATCAATGAAGAATATTAGGACAATTATAAATTTTTAAGAATTGGCCCTGGCCGGTTGGATCAGCAGTAGAGCATTGGCCATCATGTGAAAATCTTGGGTTTAATTTCTGGTCAGGACACACTGGAGAAGAGCCCATCTGCTTCTCCACCCTTCCCCCTCTCCGTTCTCTTTCTTTCTCTCTTTCACTCCTGCAGCCAACGCTCCATTGGAGCAAAGTTGGCCCAGGTGCTGAGGATGGCTCCATGGCCTCCGCCTCTGGTGCTAGAATGGCTCTGGTTGCAGTGGAGCAACGCCGCAGAGGCACCAAGCATCGCCCCCTGGTGGGCATGCCAGCTGGATCCCGGTCGCGTGCATACAGGAGTCTGTCTGTCGCCCTCACCCCTTCTCACTTTGAAAAACTACAAAAAAAAATATTTTTTAATCATATTTTTATCAAGATTTCCCCCAACAAATGTTCTTAAAATACTCTAATAAAAAGCATAAATAGCTAATTCTATCTCCTTGGTGTAAATGGTAATGTTGGGCTCAGAAGGACATCGTTAGAAATAGAATGACACACACGATTCTAATGAATGTTGTTAACCAGGTTTATACCCTTACACAACACTATTGGGGCAGGTGTCCAGTGGGTGACAAGGTTTTCACCAAAATGAGCTTCACAGTTTAGTCTCTCCTTCCCTCTGTTACCCATACACAACCTGTAAAAAGAAATTTAAGTCAATTCAATTATTTTGCCCTTTTTCATTTTAAACTCATTCATATCCTATCAGAATTAGTCATAATATTTTCTTAGGTAAAACATGTATGCTCTTCATAAGTTCAACTTATGAAGATGAGACAACTGTCAATTTCCAACTGTTTGGTTTTAAGAAAAATGGATCCTTTTAAAACCTCAGTTTTTTTCACCAGCACTGTACACTATTATTTTATGATTCAATTACTAAATATTTATTGAATGCTAACTATAGGCAATGCTTATGATAATAAAATAAAATTGCTCTCACATTACATTTTCCTTAATTTTTGCTACCTGATATGTAACAATTAACTACAGATATTCAATTTTAGATTACTATTTACTATAGTAAATTTCCATTTCTCATATTAGTTATGTAATTCTATATGTAACTGAAATGAGCAATTGATAGGAAATTACAGAAAGTTAGTAAAAAATCAAATATATGCATGTGTGGATATATAATATTCTCTAAAAGGATATAAACAGTCAGATGAGAAAGATTTTCTTGCTTTAAAGCAATTAAGTATCTCAAAATATTATAGAAATAGTGGTCTATTCAGAGAGTACTGGTGCACTATATAAAACATTAATGGTGAAGGAGAAAATGATCCCTCTCCATTCTTTTGTTTTTCCGTCAGATTCTGAGTATGAGATCTAACAAGCCCCCTCACATACTTATAGTTATACAAATCATTAGTGATGATAAGCTTACTTGTTTTTCCTCTCTCAGTTCATCCAGCTATAGTATTTGATTTTCTAAGTACTACATATTATTTTTATCAGTATTAATGGATCTAGGAAGATTTTATATTCAAAAGAGCTTTCCATTGATCCCTTTAACAAATAAAATATAGCGCTAAGTCTTTTCTGTTCTCCAATAATTTCACTCAAAATAACTACAAATCTTAGTATTTTTTATGCCAGGTACGAACTGTAAGCACCTATTACATATACTGCTATGTTGCTCTTGGGCCCATGCTATTTTTTCTCCACTATATGGAATTGTCTACAAAATGCTAAAGAGAAGGTTAAATCTAAGAAAGGATGGAAACATGACCACTGGCAAGTTGCAGCAATATAAACAGAAATAAGAATTAAATATGGAGTGCTTTGCAAAACAGAGGGCCCTATGTAAATGTAATACTATTATTCATTCATGTAAGTTACATTTATTGAATGCTAATGGTGAAAGATAAGCTATTTTCAGTTAGAATCCTAAGGAGGAGAAAGAGATACCAGCTATCACAATGATTTGGTAAGAGAAGATATGAGGTTATTGTGATAGGAGGAACTAGGAACTAAGCTGGCCCAAAGAAATCAAGGATAGTTTCTGAGCAGAATAGCTTCTGAACTAAGGTTTTAAACATAAGCAGGGTGGTGTGTTCTTCTTCCTGGAACCGTACCTGAGCCTTTTCCTTCTTTCTCTCCTTGCCTCACAGGCACATATTTCATAAATTAAGGTGACCAATCATCCTCCTTTAGGGAGGACAGTCCTTCTTTTGTAAGTTCCGCCCTCCTTTGAAAAGTGTCCTCCTACATGTCCTCCTTTTTGATATTGAAAGAATAATCTATAAATGTCCATATTGGATCGATGCAGAGTTGACCCATTGTGTGTGATGTGACGTATTTGTATTTGACATGACAATTCATCAAGTATCAGTACAGTGCAGTGAGAAGCAATAATGAGACACATGGCCTCTGTACAAAAGACCTTGAGAGACCATGTGATAGACCAAGCACACAAATGGCTTTGTGTACTTCTTACTGAAACACAACACAGCACATACGATATTATAGACTCACAATTATTTCTTTCTCAGTGAATATTCAATCATAGACAGGTAGGCACAATAATTTCTAAATACATATGATTTTATTTACACACATTTTCCCAAAATTTGAGTTTTAAAGTGGAAATCTAACTTCAAACCACATCTATTAATAATGAATTTTGATGAAATAGTTGCATAAAACAGATGTTTTTAAATTAGAAAATGATAAATACAACTGAATATCACTCCAAATTAGTGGTTTTGTTTGACATTTAGTTTTGTTAATTTAGCTTCTGCAAAATTTGCCTACCATGATATAACATTTTCAGTTCCTAATGTGCTTGCATCATTTGTATAACTCTATATTTTATTTTTAATTTTAAAAATCACTTAAGGAATGGAAAAATAAAAAAAGAGAAAATGCCATTTCAACAATAAATTAAAAAAGAAATTTTTATTCCTCATATCAACGAAAGATACCATTGTTTTCTGCAATATTTGCAGCAGAGAATTTTGTATTGCAGTTGGGGGCAGAGCAGCGATAACTGAACACTTGACCACTAACAAACATAAGCAATCATTAGATGCATCAGCTTCCAGTTGTAAAGTAACAAGTATTTTTAAAACTTCAAATCACTCGTCTGACCTGTGGTGGCACAGTGGATAAAGTGTCGACCTGGGAACACTGAGGTCGCCAGTTCAAAACCCTGCACTGGTCTGGTCAAGGCACATATGGGAGTTGATGCTTCCAGCTCCTCCCCCCTTTCTCTCTTTCTCTCTCTCTCTCTCCTTCTTTCTGTGTCTCCTCTCTAAAATGAATAAATAAAAAAACAAAGAAAAAAAAAGCTTCAAATCACTCTGAAGATGAAAAACAGTTGACTGCAATGAAGGAAATATTTGCATTTCATAATATAATTCACAATCAAAGTTTTCATAGTGTGGATTGTACCACTAAATTATTTAAAAAGTTGCACAATGCAAAACTTTCATGTGCCAGGCTATTTTGAAATCAGTATTTAAAAATTACTGTGACAAAAAAAAAACTTGGAAACTGCAGCATTTGTAACGATTTTATCTGATGCAGCAAATCATAATGAAATTAAATTGTATCCAATAGTAGTAAGATATTTTAATGTTACCAAGGGCATTCAAGTAAAAATTTTAAATTTAGAATTCATTGAGGGCAAAACTTCTGAAATTGTGTGAAACCATTTATACAGTGTAATAAATGAAAAACAATTCAAAATCCAAAGTTGTTGCACTAATGGCTGATAATACAAATACAAATTTTAGTGGGTGAAGATGCAAAGGGGTGAATAATGTGTATGTAAAATTACAAGAGTTGCTCCAAAAGAAAATACTAGGAACAGGTTGTAATGCACATATTTTGTCAAATGCAATCAACACAGCATCATGTGCCATGCCAATTGATGTAGAAGTAATAACTACAATTTATTTGCATTTTAGTCATTTTATCATTCCTGTTGCTACTTTAAAACAATTTTGTGAAGAAGCAAATGTTGAATACAAAACTTTTAGGATACTCAAAAGTTAGATGGCTTGCTCTAACACCTGCTATAAAGCGTGTTCTATAATTAGTTGAGCCTCTTCGTTCATATTTTTTAAGTTTAGACAAATGTCCTAAAATCCTGGAATCATTTTTCAATAATAAAATATCTGAGATATTAATGTACTTTGAACATAATCAAGCATCTATTTTTCACAAAATGATTCAAAAGATTGAAGGTGAACAGAGAGAAGGGGGAGAGAAGCAGATGGTCCCTTCTCATGTGTGTCCTGACCAGGGGTGGAACCTGGGTCATCTGCACACAGGGCTAAAACTCTATCCACTGAGCAAACCGGCAAGGCCTAATTCTACTTTTAAAAATAATAAAAAGTTAAAAAATAATTGAATAGAGGGAAAATAGTGATGGAGTAGGCGAACATTACAACTTCCACCTCCCAGAACCAAAGTGGGTTACAACTTAACTTAGGAACAATCATCTTGAAAAACCAACTTTGGACTAAACTAAGAGGAATCTATAATCAAGCATCACTGAAGAAACCACACTGAACTGGTAGAAAAGGTGGAGATGCGGAAAGAGCTGCCCCACTCCCAGGAGCGAGAGGCAGCCTAGTGGGTCTCTCAAGGTGGGGTGTGTTTCCTGGACATTCGTGGGCCCTCAGCCACAGGACCAGAATTCCAGCCTGGAATCCCAGAGACTAGAGGAAGTGGACAGACAGTATTTAGCTGAAAGAAGAGCCAGATCACTGTTTGCGAGAGGGAAACAGAACTCTCAGACCCAGGCTCTATCTTAAAGGGACCCTGCAGAAAACCTTGTTCACAGCCACTTACCCAAGGCTCTGGGAGCAGGAAGTGCCGAGAGGACTGGAGTTGTGATAGAGGAGTATAGTCTCAGGAACACAAAGAGTAACTCCCACTGGTCTGCGCCAGGTACCAGTCAGGGAGGTCCAGGACTGGTATATCCAGCAGCCAGATATGAAGAGCATCAGCTCAGGACCTAACAACCATAGAGTGGTATCCTAAGGAAAGGCTCCTCACACCTGTGTTGTCAGCCACCCTGACACCTGTACTGGGTCACTCCCCAAACCTAAAGTGACCATTCTTCCTGGGAGAACCAAGCCAGTAAAGGGAAACAATTACCCCACCAACCAGAGGCTCTCCTGCTCCAGTCAGTGCAGAGAGACATTTAGAAGCAAGGGGCACATCAGCGACACAGGGTCTGAATGCTGAGGACTGAGTTACACAGCCCCCCAACCTGCTGAGTGCCCTCTGAAGGGAGGGAGGGCCCGGTTGCAGGAGCGGTAGCAGCACTTAACCCTCTCAGCAGATGTGGCAGAGCCCAGCGAGGAAACCCGCACAGCAGTAGCAAGGAGCAGAGCCCAAAGAGGCCTCCTGTGCACCTGTGGGGAGTGGAGACCAGAGAAGCAGCCCACACACCAGAGAAGGACCAAGCCTGGCAGCCCACACTACGAAGGAGAGGAGTAGAGCTTGAAGAGGCATTCCTCATGCCTACAGGGGCAGAGCCTGGAGAGACAAGGAGTCACTTTTGCCTGCAGAGCAGCCCAAGCTGTGGCCCGAGTGCCTGAGGAGGCAAAGGCAGAGGGGGTCTGGCGGAAAACCTCACTTCAAGAATAGAGAGGCCACACACACTGGCCAATAGTGGATAAAAGCCAGCCTAGGAATGCAGCTGATAGTTACAATGACATCAGGGCCCAGCAGAGGCAGACACAAATTCTGGATCTCCTGTAGCTCCAAGAAGGTTGCTAAGAGTCAATCAAAAGCAGTGACCCCAATGGTCGGTGCCAGGTACTGGACAGGGAGGTCCAAAACTGGTATATTCAGTGGCCAGATATGAAGAGCATCAGCTCAGGACCTAACGAACATAGTTATACTGGTATTCTAAGAAAAGACTTCTTACACTTGACCAGGCAAAGACATAGAAAATGATGTCACAAATAGCAAAAAGAGTAGTAGCATCACAAAAGTAGCACACAGTGGATTACAAACAGCTGAAGCCATCCCAAGAAGATTTAGAAACAACACAACTGAAAGCTAGAGGCAGACAACACCAACCCTTTACTCAGCTAGCTACACAAACAACACATCCAAAGGAGCAGTCCATACAGAGACAAAATAGGAAGACAGAGAAATGCAATTCAAATAAATCAGCAAAATAATAATCCCCAGAAAAAAATTGAATGAAAAGGAAATAATCAAGATACCAGATGCAGAGTTTAGAATAATGATTGTTAGGATGTTCAAGGATCTTAAAGCAACAATAGATGAACAAAATGAGCACCTAAACAATGAAATAGCAGGCATTAAAAAAGACATTGAAATCATAAAAAAGAATCAGAAAGAAATGACAAACACAATATCAGGAATAAAGACTACTGTAGAAAGAATTAAAAGCAATCTGCATGAAGCAGAAGATTGAATCAGTGATTTAGAAGACAAGATAAGTGAAAGCATGGAAGCAGAACAGCAAAAAGAAAAAGGATCAAAAAGTCTGAGAAAACTCTAAAGAGCTCTGTGACAACATGAAGAGAAACAACATCTGCATAGTAAGGGTTCCTGAAGGAGAAGAGAAAAAACAACAGATAGAGAATCTGATTGAAGAAATCATAGCTGAAAATTTCCCTAAATTGATGGAGGAAAAAGTCACACAAGTTCAAGAAGCACAGAGAATTCCATTAAAGAGGAACCCAAAAAGACCTACAGCAAGACACATCATATTAAAATACCAAAGATAAGAGATAAAGAAAGAATACTAAAAGCTGGAGTAAAGCAGTCAATCATCTACAAAGGAGCCCCCACAAGGATGACATACAACTTCTCAACAGAAACACTTGAGGATAGTAAAGAATGGCAAGAAATATTCAAAGTAATGCAGAACCAGAGCCTATAACCAAGATTTCTTTATCCAGCAAGGCTATTGTTTAAAATTGAAGGAAAAATAAAAAGCTTCCCAGACAAAAATCTGAAGGAATTTATCACAACAAAACCAATGCTGCAAGAAATGTTAAGGGGCCTGTTGTAAACAGAACAAAGGGGGAAAATAAAATAGTAAAAGAGAAATGTAGATTAAAAGAATAAAATGGAAATAAACAACAACATATCAATAATAACCTTAAATGTAAATGGATTAAATGCTCCAATCAAAAGACATAGAGTAGCTGCATGGATAAGAAACACAGGACCCATACATATGCTGTCTACAGGAGACCTACCTCAAAACAAAAGATACACGTAGACTGAAAGGGATGGAAAAATATTTCATGAACATGGAAATGAAAGAAAAGCTGAGGTAGCAATACTTATATGTGATGAAATAGACTTTAAAACAAAGGCTATATATAGTAAAGGATAAAGAAGGTCACTACATAATGATAAAAGGGGGAGTCCAACAGGAAGATATAACCATCATAAATATCTATGCACCTAATATAGGAGCACCTAAATATATAAAGCAGATTTTGATGGACATAAAGGGCGAGATCAACAGCAATACTATAATAGTAGGAGATAAAAATACCCCACTAACATCACTGGATAGATCCTCAAGAAAGAAAATTAACAAAGAAATAGTAGCCTTTAAGGACACACTAGATCAACTGGGTTTAATAGATATTTTCAGAACCGTTCACCCAAAAGCAGCAGAATATACATTCTTTTTAAGTGTTCCTGGTACATTCTCTTGGATAGACCACATATTCGGGAATAAAATGAGCCTCAACAAATTTAAGAAGATTGAAATCATATCAAGCATATTCTCTGATCACAATGGCATGAAATTAAAAATCAACTACAATAGAAACATTGAAAAACATTCAAATACCTGGAAACTAAATAGCATGCTATTAAATAATGGATGGGTTAATAATGAGATCAAAGAAGAAATCAAAAATTTTCTTGAAACAAATGAAAATGAACATACAACAACTCAAAATTTATGGGACACAGGAAAAACAGTCCTGAGAGGGTTGTTGCTAACATTACAAGCATACCTTAAGAAGCAAGAAAAAGCTCAAATAAAAAACTTAACCCTGTATCTAAAAGAACTAGAAAAAGAACAGCAGGTAAAGCCCAGAGGAAGTAGAAGGAAGGAAATAATAAAGATTAGAGCAGAAGTAAATGACATAGAGGTTAAAAGAAACAACACAAAAGATCAATAAAACCAAGACCTGGTTCTTTGAAAAGGTAAACAAGATTGATGAATCTTTAAACAGAATCACCAAGAAAAAAAGAGTGAGGACTCGAAAAAATAAAATTAGAAATGAGATTGGAGAAGTAACAACTGACAGAGTAGAAATACAAAGGGTTGTAAGAAAATACTATGAACTGTATGCCCCCAAATTAGACAACCTAGATGAAATGGACAAATTTCTAGAAATATATGATCTTTAAAAAATCAAACTGGAAGAATCAGAAAACCTAAACAGACAGATTACAACAAATGAGATTGAAACAGTTATCAAAAAATTTCCAACAAACAAAAGCCCTAGGCCATATGGCTTCACAGGCAAATTCTACCAATAATTCAAAGAAGAACTAACTCCTATCCTTAAGCTATTTCAAAAAATTCAAGAGAAGGGAAGACTTCCACGCGCCTTTCATGAGGTAAGCATAATTCTGGTTCCAAAACCAGGCAAAAACAATATATAGAATAAAAAGTATAAGCCAATATCCCTGATGAATTTAGATGCTAAGATTTTCAACAAAATATTAGCAAACTGGATCCAGGAATGCATGAAAACAATCATACATCATGATCAAGTGGGATATATTCTGGGGAGGCAAGGCTGGTACAGTGTTTGCAAGTCAATCAATATGATTTAGCACATAAACAAAGAAAGGATAAAAAATCTCATGATAATATCAATAGATGCAGAAAAAGCATTTGAGAAAATTCAGCATCCATTTATGATAAAAACTCTCAGCAAAGTGGAAATACAGAGAACATACCTCAATGTGATCAAGTCTATTAATGACAAACCAACAGCCAACATCATACTCAATGGGCAAAAATTAAAAGCAATCCCCTTAAGATCAGGAACAAGGCAGGGGCGCCCCCTTTCACCACTCTTATTAAAAATAGTTCTGGAAGTCCTAGCCACAGCAATCAGACAACAAGAAGAAATAAAAGGTATCCAAATTGGAAAAGAAGAAGTAAAACTACTATTATTTGCTGATGATATAATACTGTACATAGATAACCCTAAAGTCTCAGTAAAAAAATCTGGACTTGATAAATGAATTCAGCAAGGTGGCAGGATATATAATTAATATTCAGAAATCAGAGGTATTTTTATACACCAACAATGAGCTGTCTAAAGAGAAATTAAAAAAAAAAAACAATCCCCTTCACTATTGCAACAAAAAAAATAAAGTACCTAGGAGTATATTTAACCAAGAAGGTTAAAGACTAGTACTCAGAAAATTATAAAACATTGATAAAAGAAATCAAAAAAGGTACAAACAAGTGGAAGAATATACCATGTTTATAGACAGGAAGAATCAACATCATTAATATGTGTACTTACCCAAAGCAATTTATAAATTCAATGCAATTCCCATTAAAATACCAATGACATACTTCAAAGATATAGAACACATATTTCAAAAATTTATATGGAACCAAAAAAGAACAAGAATAGCCTCAGCAATATTGACAAAGAAGAATAAAGTGGATGGTATCACACTTCCTAAATATTAAGTTATACTACAAGGCTGTTGTACTCAAAACAGCTTGGTACTGGCATAAGAACAGGTATATAGATCAATAGAACAGAACAGAAAACCCAGAAATAAACCTACACCTTTATAAACAATTGATATTTGAGGAAGGAGGTAAGAGCATACGTTTGAGTAAAGACAGTTTCTTTACAATTGGTGTTGGGAAAATTGGACAGCTACCTGCAAAAAACTGAAACTAGACCACCAACTCACACCATTCACAAAAATAAACTCATCCTGGATAAATGACTTAAATGTAGGTCGGGAAACCATAATCATCTTGGAAGAAAACATCGACAGTAAGCCAACATCTCTTGCAGCAATATATTTGCTGATTTATCTCCACTGGCAAGTAATAAAGGACAGGATGAACAGGTGGGACTATATCAAAATAAAAAGCTTTTGCACAGCTAAAGACAATATGAACAACATAAAAAGACAAACCACACAATGGGAGAACATATTGGAGAATACGTCTGATAAGAGGTTAATAACCAAAATTTATAAAGAACTTATAAAACTCAACACCAGAAAGATAAACAATCCAATCAATAAATGGGCCAAAGAAATGAATAGACACTTCTCCAAAGAGGACATACAAATGGCCAATAGGCATATGAAAAAATGCTCAACATCACTAATCATTACAGAATGCAAATTAAAGCCACAATGAGATATCACCTCACACCAGTCAGAATGGTGCTCATCAGCAAAACAACACAGAATAAGTGCTGGCGAGGATGTGGAGAAAAGGGAAACCTTCTTCACTGCTGGTAGGAATGCAGACTGGTGCAGCCACTGGGGAAAACAGTATGGAGATTCCTCGAAAATAAAAAATGGATCTGCCTTTTTACCCAGCCATCCCACTTTTAGGAATATATCCTAAGAATACCAAATCACTGACTCAAAAGAAGAAATGTGCCCCATGTTTATGGCAGCATTGTTTACCATAGCCAAGATCTGGAAATAGCCAAAGTGTTCATCAGTGGATGTGGACGAGTGGGTAAAAAAGCAGTGGTACATATACACAATGGAATACTATGGGGCAATGAAAAAGAAGGAAATATTACCTTTTGCGACAACATGAATGGACCTGGAAACTATTATGTTAAGTGAAATAAGCCAGGCAGAGAAAGGAAAATATCATATGATCTCACTCATTTGAGAAATCCAATGAACAATGTGAACTGAAGGTCAGAATAGAGGCTGAGGCAGGATCAAAGGGATCCTAAGGAAAGCAAACAGAGGGAAAGGGGATGAAAGGATGGGATCAGAGAAGGGAAAGAGATTAGTGAAATTATATATACATTACACATTGTTATAGAGAGCAGAAAAACAAATCCTGGAGGGAATGGGGGAGGGTGTTGGGGGGAGGGGGTAAGGGGGATGGTAAAAGGAACACAGTGGTGGGGGATGTATTCTGTGGGACATATGAATCTATGTAAACACAATAAATTTAAATCAATAAAAAATAAGATTGAAGGTAAACACATTTCAGCTACAGAAGTTAGTCTTATTTTGAATGACTTTATACTTCAACATAAATCTCATTTTAAAGAAAAACTTTTTCCATAAATTATAAAAAGAAACTGTCAGACTTAGAGGAATCAAATTCGGGCATAACAGAAATGTTTATCAAAGAAGAGCAGAATTTTTACCAGACATGTTTTTAATATATCGAATAATGGTCTGAAACAAATATCACGAGAAATAACAGTTTTCAATGGTGTTTTCTGACTTCATCACAAGGATATTGGACAGATATTGAATTTTGTCTAGAGTTTTTATTTAAAGAAATGCCAGATATCGAACAGGCAAGATGGCGATGGAGTAGGCGGATGTACCAACTTCCAACTCCCAGAACCAAAGTGCATTATAACTCAATTTTAAGAACCATCATCTAGATAAACCAACTTTGAACTAAACTAAGTGGACTCTTCAACTAAGGAACACAGAAGAAGCCACATTGAGACTGGTAGGAATAGCGAAAACGGGAAGAGGGCTGCCAAGCTCTCCAGAGCGAATGGCAGCCCGGAGAGACCTGTGTGGTGGGAGGAGAGTTTAGCGGAGAGGGAGGGACCTGGGTCCCAGGAACCAAGCCCCAGCCTGCAGTCCCAGAGCCTAGAAGAGGCGTTTGGACAGTATTGAGCTATGAAACAAGTAAGGATACTGTTTGTGAGAAAGAGACAGTTTTCTCAGACCCAAGATTCTTTTTAAAGGGACAGCACAGAAAACCTCTCTCACAACCACGCACCCAGGGCGCTGGGGAACGGGAACAGAGGAGAGGACCAGAGCAGTGGGAAGAGAGAATAAACTGGAAGCCACAGGGAGAAAAACTCTGAGGGACAGCCACCCTAACCCCTGGGCTAAGTCACTACTCTAATCAAAAACGAATATTTCCCCTGAAACTAGCAATACCAGCAAAGGGAAACAGGACACCAGCCAAACAAGCTCTCCTGCGACACTTAGAGCAGAGCTGATTAGATGGAGGGAGCTTCCAGGTCTACAGTATGGAGTGTTAAGGTCCCAACTGTGGGGCCCCTTCCTACTCTGCTGAGGGTTGCTGGAGGGACAGTGGCGGTGGGATGCTGAAACGCAGTTCTGTTGGCAGGGGCTGAGGCCCAGCCGGTGTAAGCATGGTCTAGCCCAGCAGGGGCAGAGAGGACGCACAAAAGCGGTCCGGCAGCTGCTGGCCCGCCAGTAACCCCACCTGCGGGGGAAAAGCAGGAGGCCAGGAACGGGAAGAGATCTGCTCTGCTACCCTGCTCAAGCCGGCCCTGACCACGGGGACAGAGCTAAGACCTGGGACAGGCAGAGGCTCGGGGATGAGCTCTCGCCAGCAGCCCCAACTGGCTGGAGAAACTGTGGTTTGCCATTCTGCGTGTGCGAGTTGGCTCTGAACGAGGGGCGGGGCTAGAGCCCCAGATGAGTGGAAGCTTGCAGCTGAGTGCAATCCAGCAGCCCCAACCAGCCCGAGAAACCGCAGTTTGCCATCTTGCGTGTGCAAGTTGGCTCTAAATGCAGGAGTGGGCCTAAAGTTCGCAGCTGAGCGTATGCCAGTAGCCACACCTGGCTAAATAAACCGCGGTTTGCGATCCTGTGCAGGAGGGCCCTGGCCTCGAGGGCGGGGCTAAAGCTCTGGACGGGAAAACGCTCACAGCTGAGAGAACGTCAGAAGTCCCGTCCAACCCGAGAAACTGTGGCGAGCAGGCTCTGACCATGGGGGCTGGATAGAAGCCCAGAAAGAGACTGGGTCCACAGCTGAGCAAAGGTGCTCACCTCTACCCTTGGTGCTGAGGCTTGTGGCTTGAGTGACAGCCCCTCCCATGGAAGAGAGGTGGAAATCACAGCAAAAGCCGCAGTGGGCCAGTGCTGGCAATGCCCATACTCAATAGCCCTAGGCAGCGGCAGAGGGGGTGGCGGGCCAACAGACAGATGACACCTAGAGAACACAAAAGCAACACTTACTGGATTCCAGTGGCCACAACCTTCTTATACACAGACAAAATGGGCAGGCAAAGAAATGCAAACCAAATGAATAAAGAGAAATCCCCAGAGAAAGACCTGAATGAAAAAGATATAACCAAATTACCAGATGCAGAATTTAGACTAATGATAGTTAGGATATTCAAAGAAATTAGAGCAACAATGAATAGTCACTATGAACACCTAACTAAAGAGATAACAAGTATAAAAAACAAAATTGAAATAATAAAAAAGAATCAGACAGAAATGACAAATACAGTATCAGAACTGAAGACCACAATGGAAAGAATTATAAGCAGGACGAATGATGCTGAGGATCGAATCAGCAAGTTAGAGGACACAATAAACAAAGGCACAGAAGCAGAGAAGAAAAAGGAAAAGAGACTCAAAAAATGTGAGGAAACTCTAAGGGAGCTCTGTGACAACATGAAGAGAAACAACGTTCTCATCATAGGGGTGCCTAAAGAAGAGGAGAGAGAACAAGAAATAGAAACTTTGTTCAATCAAATCATAGCAGAAAACTTCCCTAAATTAGGGCTGGGAAACATTCCACACGTTCAAGAAGCACACAGAACTCCATTAAAGAGAAACCCAAAAAATTCTACACCAAGAAAAATCATAGTTAAAATACCAAAGCTAAGGGATAAAGAGAAAATTTTAAAAGCTCCTAGAAAAAAGAGGCTATCACCTACAAAGGAACCCCCATAAGGATGACATCCGACTTCTCAACAGAAACACTTGAGGCCAGAAGGGAATGGCAAGATATATTCAAAGTAATGCAGAACAAGAACCTACAACCAAGACTACTCTATCCAGCAAGGCTAACGTTTAAAATTGAAGGAGAAATAAAGAGCTGCCCAGACAAAGAAAGCCTGAAGGAATTCATTAAACCCAAACCAATTCTGCGAGAGATACTAAGGGGCCTGTTGTGAACAGTTCAAAGGGAGGAAAGAATATAGCAAAAGAAGAATACAGCTTTAAAGAATAAAATGGCAATAAACAACTACATATCAATAATAACCTTAAATGTAAATGGATAAAATGATCCAATCAAAAGACATAGGGTAGTTGCCTGGATAAAGAAACAGGATCCATACATATGCTGTCTACAAGGGACACACCTTAAAACAAAAGAGGCACATAGACTGAAGGTAAAAGAATGGAAAAAATATTTCATGCAACTTGAAATAAAAGAAAAGCCAGAGTAGCAATACTTATATCTGACAAAGTGGACTTGAAAATCAAGACTGTAGTAAGACATAAAGGAGGACACTACATAAAGATAAAGGGAACAATTCAACAGGAAGATATAACTATTGTAAATATCTATGCACCAAATATAGGAGCCCCGACATACATAAAGCAGACTTTGATGAATATAAAGGGCGAGATTAACAGCAATACTATCATAGTAGGGGATTTCAATACCCCACTAACAACACTGGACAGTTCCTCAAGAAAGAAAATTAATAAAGAAACAGAAGACGTAAAGGATACACTAGATCAACTCGATTTAATAGATATCTTCAGAACTTTTCACCATAAAGCAGTAGAATATACATTCTTCTCAAGTGCTCATGGTACATTTTCTAGGATAGATCACATGTTAGGACACAAAAATGGTCTCCATAAATTTAAGAAGATTGAAATCATATCAAGCATTTTCTCTGATCACAATGCCATGAAACTAGAAATTAACCACAAAAGAAAAACTGAAAGATACTCAAACACTTGGAAACTAAATAGCATGTTATTAAATAATGAATGGATTAACGATGAGATAAAAGAAGAAATAAAAATGTTTCTAGAAACGAATGATAATGAGTATACATGAACTCAAAATTTATGGGACACAGCAAAAGCAGTTCTGAGAGGGAAGTTCATTGCACTACAGGAATACCAAAAGAAGCTAGAAAAAGCTCAAATAAGCAACCTGATCCTGCATCTAAAAGAACTAGAAAAACAACAGCAAATAAAGCCCAGGACCAATAGAAAGAAGAAAATAATAAAGATCAGAGCAGAAATAAATGACATAGAGACTAAGGAAACAACACAGAGGATCAATGAAACCAGGAGATGGTTCTTTGAAAAGGTAAACAAGATTGATGAACCTTTAACTAGACTCACCAAGAAAAAAAGAGAGAGGACCCAAATAAATAAAATTAGAAGGACAGTGGAGAAATAACGATGGACACAACAGAAATACAAAGCATTGTAAGAAAATACTATGAAGAACTCTATGCCAAAAAATTAGACAATCTTGGTGAAATGGACAAATTTCTTGAATCATATAATCTTCCAAAAATCAATCTGGAAGAATCAGAACACCTAAACAGACCAATTACAACAAATGAGATCAAAACAGTTATCAAAAAACTCCCAAAAAGAAAAAGTCCTGGGCCTGATGGCTTCACAAGTGAATTCTACCAAAAATTCAAAGAAGAACTAACTCCTATCCTCCTCAAGCTATTTCAAAAAATTCAAGAGGAAGGAAGACTTCCAAACTTTTTTTATGAGGCGAGCCTAATTCTGATCCCAAAACCGGGCAAAGACAACACAAAGAAAGAAAATTATAGGCCTATATTCCTGATGAATTTAGATGCTAAAATTCTCAACAAAATATTAGCCAACCGGATCCAGCAATATGTGAAAAAAATCATACACCATGATCAGGTGGGATTTATTCTGGAGAGTCAAGGCTGGTACAATATTTACAAATCAATCAATGTGATTCACCATATAAACAAAAGGAAGGACAAAAATAACATGATAATTTCAATAGATGCAGAAAAGGCATTTGATAAAATCCAGCACCCATTCATGCTCAAAACTCTCAGTAAAGTGGGAATACAGGGAACATTTCTTAACATGATAAAGGTCATCTACAACAAAGCTACAGCAAATATCATATTAAATGGGCAAAAATTAAAAGCAATCCTCCTAAGATCAGGATCCAGGCAAGGGTGCCTCCTTTCACCACTTTTATTCAACATAGTTCTGGAAGTCCTAGCTACAGCAATCAGACAAGAAGAAGAAATAAAAGGCATCCAAATTGGAAAAGAAGAAGTAAAACTGTCACTATTTGCAGATGATATGATATTGTATATAGAAAACCCTAAAGTCTCAGTCAAAAAACTACTGGACCTTATAAATGAATTCAGCAAGGTGGCAGGATATAAAATTAATACTCAGAAATCAGAGGCATTTCTATATACCAACTATAAACTGTCAGCAAAAAAAAATAAGGAAACAATCCCCTTCACTATTGCAGCCAAAAAAATAAAGTACCTAGGAATAAATTTAACCAAGAAGGTTAAGGACTTGTCGTAAAATTATAAAGCATTGATAAAAGAAATCAAGGAAGATACAAACAAGAGGAAGCATATATATACCGTAAATAAAGCAGGAGGTATCACTCTTCCGGATATCAAGGTTTACTACAAGGCCATTATACTCAAGACAGCCTGGTACTGGCTTAAGAACAGGCACATAGATCAGTGGAACAGAACAGAGAACCCAGAAATAAACCCACACCTTTATGGACAACTGATATTTGACAAAGGAGGAAAGAACATACAATGGAGTAAAGACAGCTTCTTTAACAAATGGTGCCGGGAAAATTGGACATCTACCTGCAAAAAAACAAAACTAGACCATCAACTTACACCATTCACAAAAACAAAATCAAAATGGGTAAAAGACTTAAACGTAAGGCGCGAAACCATAAACATCTTAGAAGAAAACATAGGCAGCAAGTTCTCTGACATCTGTAGCAGCAATATATTTGCCAGTTTATCTCCACAGGCAAATGAAATAAAAGGCAAGATAAACATATGGGACTATATTAAACTAAAATTTTTTGCACAGCTAAAGACAATAAGAACAGAATAAAAAGACAAACCACACAATGGGAGAACATATTCGACAGCACATCTGATAAGGGGTTAATAACCATAATTTATAAAGAACTTATAAAACTCAACACCAGGAAGACAAACAATCCAATCAAAAAATGGGCCAAAGAAGTGAATAGAAATTTCTCCAAAGAGGACATATAGATGGCCAATAGGCATATGAAAAAATGCTCAACATCACTAATCATTAGAGAAATGCAAATTAAAACCACAATGAGATATCACCTCACACCAGTCAGAATAGCGCTCATCAGCATAACAACACAGAACAAGTGCTGGCGAGGATGTGGAGAAAAGGGAACCCTTCTGCACTGCTGGTGGGAATGCAGACTGGTGCAGCCACTGTGGAAAACAGTATGCAGATTCCTCAAAAAATTAGAAATCGAACTGCCTTTTGACCCAGCTATCCCTCTTATAGGAATATATCTTAAGAACACCATAGCACTGTTCGAAAAGAAGAAGTGCGCCCCTTGTTCGTCGCAGCATTGTTCACAATAGCGAAGATCTGGAAACAGCCCAAGTGTCCGTCAGAGGTCGAGTGGATTAAAAAGCATTGGTACATATATACTATGGAATACTACTCAGCCATAAGAAATGATGACATCGGATCATTTACAACAAATGGATGGACCTTGATAACATTATATGGAGTGAAATAAGTAACACACACAAAAACTGAGAACAGCATGATTTCATACATAGTGAGACAATGAGACATGGACAAGAGAGTGGTGGTTACGGGGTGGGGGGAGGGAGGAGAGGGTGAGATAGGGAGGAGGGGTGGGCCACAGGGAAAACCAGACAGAAGGTGACAGAGGACAATTTGACTTTGGGTGATGGTTATGCAACATAATTGAATGATAAGATAACCTGGAGATGTTTTCTTTCAACATATGTACCCTGATTTATTGGTGTCACCCATTAAAATTAATAAAAAATAAAAAATAAATGCCAGATATCAAAATTGATGACAATTGTCTCTTTGAAGAAACTAGAAAACTGAATGAATATTTAAATTTTGAAAAATTAATACAATGGGATATGAACATGTCAAAATTGATAAAAGATGGGTGGATATATTGAGCCATTTTAAAAATGAACATATTTTATGTGAAAATTTATTTGTTCTTGTTCAATTTACATTGTGCTACCCTGGAACTAATGCAGCAGTTGAAAGAGTTTTTTCAATTGCTAATGATTTTTGGACAAGTGAGATATCAAGATTGAATGTTGATACTCCAGCTATAGCACTTGCTGTAAAATTCAATATGAAGGATATTTCTTGTTCAGATATTTCCAATATATTGTTACAAGATAATACATTGAGAAAAAATATTCATTCAATGGAAAAGTACTCATTTAGATTACTTTTCCATTGAATGAATATTTTTTTACAATTATTATTAAAAATTAATAGGCATGCAAGCATAATTATAATACATAATATTAGAAATGTTTTTGTTATGCATTTATCATATTATAGTGTATTACTTTTGCAATGAATAAAATGTTTCTTTTATTTACGATATTGTTTTCTTCAATTTATTTTTGTCCTCCTTTTCATTGTAAAAAAGTTGGTCACCTTACCTAAACCCTACGAGTTCCCACTGACTTTCAACCAAGGCAGCAATGGGCAGCAACAGCCCATCCAAGTACCTAGGCTAACCCCCTGAACTTATCTCCAAGGGCCCCTTTTCTCTGACTCTCTAGTGTAGGCCCATTTCTTTCCCACAGGTTTCTGGAGAGGTAAGGCAGCCCTGCCTAGCCTCTCTCCTGTTGCTTCTTCTATTCTAGGCCCTTCCTTGTTTCACTGTCTCCAGCTTTAATAAACTTACTCTCAAAATCATACACACACACACAGACACACACATACACACACAAGCATAGGTAGGTGGTTTGTTAGGTAGACAGGGAAGGGAAGAGGGTATTCTAGGCAGAAAAAGTAGCACGCACAGAGACATGATAAAGCTTAGCTTGTTCAGAGAACAGTAGGCCATTCCATATGGCTAACACGTGGCTGTGCAGGGCTGAGATCAAAAAAAGGCCTCAAATGCCAGGCAACAGACTTTGAATCTTACCCTCTAAGTTTTTTGAGCCATAAGAGGATTTTATGCAAGGAAAGAATATAATCAGATTAGCATTTTAAAAAAGATCATTCTAATGATAGCAGTGACAAATGTTTTTATTAGGATACGGGAAAGGAGGAAGAGAGATAATTTTGTGATATATTCAATGGACAATTAATATAATTTATTGGCCACCTAATTGTAGGAGGCTGATTCCAAAGTTTCTGACATGGATATATGTTTGGATGCTGGTACCGCTCAGTAAAAAGGGAATACAAGAGTGATGCATACATTTGAAAGAAAAGTGACTTGTTTTGAAATGGTGAGTTTGACTTACTCAAGGAACATCCAGAAGGAATATTACAGAAGAAACATGTCTAGAAGGAAATTTTATATGTAATCTAGAACTCAGGAGAGAGGCTGAAATGTAGATTCAACAATTACAGTTGATCCTTGAACAATGCGGGAGTTAAGCCCCCCCCCTTCCCAAGCAGTGGAAAATCCATGTATAATTTAAGTTGACCCTCTACATACTGGGATTCCCAACCATTATTAAAAATACTGTTTCCCTTCGGCAGTCAGCTGAATCCACTGGTGGGAAACCTGGGGATATGAGGGTCCACTGTCTATTTATTGAAAAAAAAATCTGCATGTGAGTGGGTCCAACATAGTTCAAATGCTGTTTGACAGAGTGAACTATATTATCATATGGAGGGAGCAGTGTTTAGTGCACAGAAGAATCATCAAAGTGCTTATTGTATACCAGTTCCTTAAACTAATCTCGGAAGTTCTGGTTGATGGGTCTTGGAAGAGGCCCAGGAATCAATATATAAATAAACTTTAAATAAGCTTCCAGTGACTGTATTGCTGATGGTCTATAGCAAGAGCAGGGGAACTACAAACCAGTGGTGTTACCATACCAAAAAGTAGCAAGTTTCAAGGAGTTGAATTGGTGACATGTGACTACAGCCTGGAGGTCAATAGAGCTTGGAAGTGGCTCCTTCTCCCTCTCACCCTCTGCTCTCCCTCCCTGGAGCACTCTGTAACTTTCCCTTCCCCCAGGCTCATTGCCTTTTGCATTTCTCACTGCTGAACTCCAAACATCTTTTATCTGCCCTGGAACTTGTATCCTGAGCCTATGCAGTCCAACTGGCTCACTTCTATTAACTCTGTAACTTTCTAAATAAACATTCTCTTATACTTTTAAAAAAAACAAGAAAGCTTGGAACTGAAAGCTTCCACTGGACCTGGCAGCCCCTGGGAGAACACTAAGGACTCAGAAGAGCAGGTGCAGTGAGGTGGTGAGAGCAGATACTTATGGCAGTAGGTATAAGAGGGATTGGGGTATGGAGCAGGACATACTGAGTGAAGGAAGGGAATTCCTTGGGACAGAAATTGAAATCTAATGACCAGAGAACCTGGTTCAAGCCCCAACTGAGTCTGCCACTTCATAGCTATATTACATCTGCACACAGCCCAGTATTTTTGTTTTTAATATGTTGATCTGTTACAGAATCCTTTGTACAAGTATGATATCGCATATAAAAGAATGTTGTAAATTGCTCTTTCAATCTTTTCTCTTAACAGACTAAGTGACAGAAAATTCTGAACAGTTCTACACAGTGGGCATCTTACTTGTATTTGTCCACTGTAACAAAACATCCCTAATTTCAGTCTCACTCCCACAAAGCAGAGGGCTTTAAGAGAAAAGAATCATATACAATGTGTTTAAAAAACCAATGCTCTTACTTTACAATGATAATCCAGAGGTTGGAATGGGAAATAGAGGTTAAATGATTTGTTCAGAGTCAAACAGTTAATCAATGGCAAAGCCAGATATATAATTTGGTCAGACTGCTGACTGCCTCCCCACCCCCATCCAGCTGCCTCCCCCTACATTGTAACATATTTCTTTTCTTAATTCTCTACCATTTGAATTTTGGTCTTTCACAGCAAAGTGTAAGGTAGGTAACTGGAACCTTGCTAATTTGGGTAAAAGAAGAGGTGTTTAATTTGCACAAGTCTGAGGGTTAGATGTGAACTACTTGAAGACATTTTTGAACTATCTCCTCTCTTCTTAATCTCAAACCTCCAAAGAGTTACCAACTTAGTCTAGAACTCCAACTGTAGAAGTGGGATCACCCTGTGGCAGGGTTACTAGTGCTGCTACATAGTTCTTTCAATGATCCCCATTCATAATTGAAGAGTTCTTCAAACATTAATATTAAAAGACTGTAGTTTGAGATAGGCCTTGAGTGGTTCACAGAACAGCCTTGAAAAACAACTGTATGTCCTTTATTTCTATGACAAGGACAGCGATGCTACTTCCTACACTATACTTAAATATTTACATTTTCATTTCCCTATGTAAGCTACCCAGTGCAGACCAAATCTTTTCATTCCTATTACCCAGAAAAATGTGTGGCATACAGTAGGGATCTTATACAGTATATGCTATATGGTTGTTGAATAAATGAGTAAAATAATTTTATTCATAGCTCTCTGATCAGTTTATTCTTTAACAGAAAAAAATATTCCTAATAAATTGACTCCCACATATTATTTTTCTTCCCTATATTAGACCCTCAATTTTCATCCCATCTGCCTAGACTTCCACTAAGCTAATTGGATCCTCTACTTTCCCTTTCCTTATAACTTTTCATGATACATTATACTCTACAGTTGACTAAAGGAAGTGTTTACAATATTCTTTATTTTGTGAGCTGATAATGTAACAAAACACATAAAGTAACACAGATATATTTGGAAAGACAACCTACGCAAAGTCAAACACTTTGTAGGTAGATTTTTTTTCTTTTTCTTTGTTTTTTTCTGAAGTAAGAAGCAGGGAGGTAGAGACAGACTCCTGCATGAACCCTACCGAATCCACCCAGCATGCCCACTAGGGGCGATGCTCTGCCCATCTGGGGCAATTGCTCCATTGCAACCAGAGCCATTCTAGCACCTGAGGTGGAGGCCACGGAGCCATCCTCAGCACCAGGGCCAACTTTGCTCCAATGGAGCCTTGGCTGCGGGAAGAGAAGAGAGAGAGATAGAGAGGAAGGAAAGGGGGGAAGGTGGAGAAGCAGATGGGCGCTTCTTGTAGGTGCCCTTGCCAGGAATCAAACCCGGTACTTCCACACACTGGGCCGATGCTGTAGGTAGATTTTAATAAACAATAATGTTTATGAATAAGAGATGTTTTTCAATAGAGAAGGATTTTTTATCCACTTTGTAGAGCTCATGCTTTTCTTTTATTCCCTTTCTTTTTTTCCATTCCGTTTCAAGGGGTGGTGGTGGTGAATTGATTTACTGTTTTCTTAGATGTCACCACAGCTGTTTCCTTTTTCATATTTTAAAAAACTTTCCTTTGAGTTTTTCTTGTCACCGTTTATATTTTTCTGTAATATTTGAACTGGAAGCTCTTTATAATGAGGATTGCCCTCTCAATGTGAGTGGAATGATGTTTATTTTTAGTGCTCAGTACTTTTAAACCTCTTTTTCTCAAAAGAAGCTGCAATAGTTATAGGATAATACACCTCAAAAAGGAAGATCATGGTATAAGAAACGGAAGAGTATCATAGGATGGAAATACGAAAAAATATAATAAAAAGCAGATTTTAGATATGAGTTTAGGTCTAAGCCATTTATTGAAGAGGCATGGAGTGATAAAAAGAGGTATTTTATTTATTAATAACTTTGTTGGGAGGTTGAGGCCTGGGAAGAGAATAAAATTCAATAACCATTGAAGTACTGACTCAAGGTTGAGAGGTTCAGCGATGGGGAAGACATGATCCCTAGTCCCCTGCAGTAAAGGATAGACACATATACACATAACTGGAAAGTACAGCAGACCAGGATAAGGTAATAAGGTTACAGAGAAAAGCATTCCCGAAAAATTTTTTAAAAACCCACAATTTTACTCATTAAGGGTAAAAATTATCCAGAATTTCTTATATTCGCGTATATGAAGCTACTTTTATTAGCTCCTACAATCTAGTAGCATGCCTTATTTTGTACGTAAGTGGCTAGGTTTTTATTTACTGCTTTTCCTAAATTTTGGGACATATAGAATTGTACATTAGATTTTAGGTTACTATTTAAGCACTGCAAATGCACTTCCTTAAGATACATGGTTTTATTACACGAGTATCACTTTTTAAAATATTCCTTGCATTAATGGATCTTATAAAGATTCACAGCTAAAAGGAATCCCCATACAACACATGGCCAACTTCAAGATTTCTCAGGCAAAAAGTCAAATACTAGATTTCTAAGGTTATTGTGATATTTAAAAGATTTGTTTTATATTTTTAAATTTTGTAATGATAGCACAATATAAAGTCAATAGCTCTTGCTTTTCTTGCTATGCTATATCCAGTGACCACTGATGGTAATGTGGAACATTTCCTGCTAGTTATTCATTGATTTAACAACAACAACAAAAAAAGTCATTTTTTCCAGAGACTGGGCAGGAGACAAGATGTCCAGAAGTAATAAGTAGTTCAAGGAAACAGAGGACTGCAAAGGAACCAAAAAGAAAACATTATAGTGACATTATTTATTCTCTCTGTGTATGCAGATAGACAGGAAAATTATAGCAGTAATTGCAGACGGACTTCTTTTCACCAAAGACAGAACGGCCTTGGGGAATTAGAGTAGGAGAGAAAAAGTCCATTACACTGCATTCTCATTCAGGCCCCACCTGACTTGCTGGCTAGGCTTTGGCCAAGGTCATTTACCATTTCTGTGCTTTAAGTTTCCTTAAATTGAAAAAGATTATTTGCCTCTTTGAGCTACTGGGAAGATGAATGAGATAATGCTTCCGTGGCACCCAAAACTCGTAAGAAAGAAGGTGCTGTAAGAATACCAAGTACAGTAGTATTATTATTGAACTGTGGATCCTGTTGAAATAAGTCATCTTGCTGCAAAGATGCAGAAGCAATTCCAAGTGTGGCTGAGGACCAGACACCAGGGGAAGAGGCAAGTACTCTCAAATGGTGTTCATGGAGAAGATCTCATTTGCAGTGAAACCTGCCCTTCTCTTGTTCAAATAACAAAAAGGTGGGTAGTAGGGGAAAACAAGATTTTTAAAATAAGTACAGGAATGTGGTTATACAAATAGACTTTTTGAAATACTAAAGGAGTTTGAATTCAGGCTTTGCCAACATACTTCTATGACCTTGGGTAAGCTACTGTTTCTATAAACCTCATTTTTCCCATTCGGAAAATGGGGATTATAATAATAGCCTCTATGGGGTTGTTGTGCGGATTTAAAATGTACACCCTTTCAAGTCCTCTAAAGTTAACTACTATTGTAATTCACAGAAGATAAGGGAAAGGAGAAATCCAGATTGACATAAGTGAATCTTTTTAATTTTTTAAAGAGAAAAACACAGGTTTTTATTTTATAAAACATTATATAATTTAAGGGGCCTAGGAAGGGGAAAATTTATTTTGTCAAATCTGAATCCATTTATATTTCACCGGTTAGTTTGTAGTCAAACTGATATCTGGCGCACAAATCACAATCAGGAAAAGCCTTCCCTGTGCTTTAATCAAAATAACTTTTTATTTTAAAGATATATATATATATATATATATATTTGAAATCTCTTAGATATACCATAGATCTTACAAAACAAAGCTTCTGTGATATGGTTCTGCTGTTTTAAAAGACAGAGGAATCGGTAGCGTGGGGATTACGCTCCCCTAGCCGCGCGCTCCGGGGTGGGAAGCCGTAGGGCAAAGCGCGCTAGGGGCAGAGCGCGTTGTGGGTTTATTTTTTTTTAATCGATCCCGGAACCTTCGCTCGGGCGGGAGCACGGGAGGGGCGCGAGGGAGGGGTCTGGCGGTCGGGCGCGGCGCCGCTCGTCCATCCCCCGAGCGCGCGGCAGGGAGGCGGACCGGCGGCCGCGGAGGATGCGGAGGGGCGGTGACGCAGGCCGGACCCAGCCGGGGCAGCAGGGCGGGCGCCGCCCGAGGCTGTAGGGCGCGCGCGGGGGCGCGCTTGACCGGGGAGGTGCGCTTTGGCCGCGCTCACTCCGCGCTCCCTTCGCTGGATCGCTCCCTCCTCCCGCGGCGGCAGCAGGAGAAGGCGGCGGCGGTGGCTGGGGATCAGACATGGCGGCGGATCTGAACCTGGAGTGGATCTGCTCCCTGCCTCGGTCCTGGACGTACGGGATCACCAGGGGCGGCCGAGTCTTCTTCATCAAGTAAAGAGCTAGGGACGGCGCAGGGGCCCGGAGGGTGCGGGAGGCTGGCGTGCGGGGGAGAGCGAGCCGCTCTGTGCTGCTCAGCCTCTCGGCTCCTCCTGCGTCCCCACTCATGCTGGGTCTCTGCCCCTTGTCTCACCCCTGCAGCGAGGAGGCGAAGAGCACCACCTGGCTGCACCCCGTTATCGGTGAGGCGGTGGTCACCGGACACCGGCGGCAGAGCACAGGTAACGCTGAGCCCGGCCGGGCTCCGCGCCGCGGTCTCCGGGGAGCGGCTAGGCGAGGCGGCCGCAGGTAGAGGGCTCTCCGCCGCCGGAGTTCTCTGGAGTCTCCCTGGACGCCTCTTTTTTCCGCAGCCTTTCATCACCGCTTGGAGACGGCGCCCTCTTCCTGCGCCCTTTCCCCATGCCAATCTGGACTCCCCCTTCTCCCTTAGGGTGGCCGACTCCCCTCTCCCTGGAACTGAGTTTTTCTAACCTCAGCCACTCCTGGATCGTCACCCCTTTCCCCTTCCGGATCTCTCCCCTTTCAACCTTTAGGAAGTCCTTTCCCACTCCCTTCCCTGCAGCCCGGAACCCTGCCTCTGGTCTACCGGGGATAATGTCTGCACATCCTCTCCCTCCTCCTGGGAGAGCTGCCTCCTGCGGTGCGGCTTCCTCCTCCTAGGTGGGATTTGTGGGTAGCCCGCTGATGGAGTAGGAAGAGAGGAGTTTGGGGGTGCTGCGATCCTCTCTGACCAAGAACAGCTCAGAAAATGCTGGGCTCTTTCTCTCCTGCTACGAGTGGAACGCAGCCCGAGCCAGAGGAGGCATTTGCAGCCACATTTGCTAGCCAGCCAGATTCAGAGTCCCCGGCAGCAGCACGGAGGTTACACAGACCTTCCGGAGGCGGTGGGCGTGCAAGGGGGTGTCCCGCTTGTGGGCATTTGTGTCCTAATTTGAAGGGATCGGTGGGGAAGCAGATGTCTCCCATGCCTTTGGTAGCTTGTTTGAATGCTAAAATGTGAAGGAGCTGGAGAATGGCTGACTGTAGCTTCAGTGCTGGTCTGGTTTCTTTTGCCATTCTTTGTTTACATTTGTGAAACTTGTTTGTCTTTGAAATGTAACATGTGTTCTCTTACTGGCCTGCCTCTATTTCTGGTGATTGGAGAGGGTTGAACACAGTTTGGGTCGAAGGTGAGGCCGGCTTCACCAGTCCTTTAGAGGTAAAGCCTTCCAGTATACTACTTGCTATCCAACTCTGGTATTCTGTGACTCTCTTATAAAGTTGTCAGGATATTGAACAAACCTGCCTTTTCTTTTAAATTCTGGAGTTCACTGAAGTGAGTAATGTCTCCAAATTTGCAAAAAGGTGGAGGAGGAAAGGGAAGGTTGGTGTAGCAAACATGAGATTACATTTCTAAGGCATTTCTGACTAAGAACACTGTCATATTTCTTAACTCCCCAGAGCAGTCTTTGAATTAAATATGGCTTTCAGTGTTTTGCATACATATTTCAGCTTTGCTGATCTCTTAGCCTTATGGATAGTAACAAATTTATTTTAGAGGACAATATAGTGTTTAAATTATTTAACTTAATTATCTTGCGGAATTGTTTCTTGCTTATTTTGGTTATGTGTAATGTACATTTATATCCCAGTTTACCCCCATAGATTTGGTAACATTGACACCGCGGAAACATTTTATTCTCTTATATAATTTCATGGTCATTTTTAAAAAACATGAACATGCCTTTTTTTTTTCCTGGTTTGGTTTATGTTGCTTAGACTTTGGTTTTGTACACCAATGACTTTTTATTTCAAAGAGGTACTATGATGAAATCCAAGCCCTACTAGTTATTTGTATGTAATATGTAATAAAGTTACCATAATTCACCTGAATTATTCCCAGGTTTATCATTTGAAACTTCACCTTTCTTAAAGTCAAGTCAATAGAAACACACATGTATAAGTATATGATGTCAGTCAGATTTTTCCCCTAATTTAGTATTTAGGAAGTTTATTCTCATCAGTGAAACTTCATGTTGCTAAAAGATATGGTCCTAACTAGACACAATATACAGAAGAAGAAGCAGGTGTTGCCTTAGGCACAATTTGGTGGTTTTTTTTTTTTTTTTTTAACCTGGGATTAGAAGGCTTTCTGTTGGTTTTTGGATGTCAGAACATAGTTCCCCTCCATTCTGATCGTTAAAGTCTGTAGTTATATCAGATATTCTCTAATACTGTGATACTTCTATCATGGTTTTCAATTTGAATTGACATATTCCCCAAAATGATAGCTATTGTGAGTTTTATTAGCAGTTCAACACTTTTTATTGTTGTTAAAAGCCTGCTTAAAAATGGAAATAGTTAATCATGAAAACGAACAATTAAAAATGGTTGAAACTAATTTTGTTTTCCAATTAAAGTAATTCTAATTGTGAAATGTATGTTTTCTAGATCTTCCTACTGGCTGGGAAGAAGCATATACTTTTGAAGGTGCAAGATACTATATAAAGTGAGTTTTTTTTTATTATGGTTTTGGGTTTTTTTTGTAATTTGAATGTTGTGATTAATCTTCAGTTGAACAGCTGTATGTCTAGGTAAGATTATGATTTTTTTAAGGTGTATCCTAAAATATTAACTCTGTCTTTCATATAGTGTTGGAATTTTGAGAGAAAAGATAACACTCTTAGTTTTTTTAATGTTATTTGCCTGGATATTCATTGATTTGGAAATGAGATCATTTATGGCCACAGTTGCATTTTTGGTTCTTCTGATTCCTGGGTGATAGATACAGCATTACAATATTTTTGTCTGTAGCATTTTATCCTTTTCTTCTTTTTATGTGAATTCTGTGCATGTATTTTTTGATCAGAGCTGTTAATAAGTAGCAAAAGTGATGTAAAGCAAGGTTATAGTTTGGTGAACAATGACAGGGCTGAAAGTAAAAACTAATAAATACTGAATATTTAACGAACATCTGTTTGTAATTTGCCTCAGTGTATTTAAATATATTTAAGTTTTAAAAATATATTTAAATGCTTTACTGGTGTTGTGATTGAATAGAAGGCTCTCAGTGGAGCATACACAGGAGAGATGACCAGTCAGTCCTAACCTTTATACTATTTCTATAAAATATGGAACCATTTTCTGTTTAAGTTAACTTGATAGTACTTGGAGACAAATACAATGCTTGAGGTCAAATTATGCAGGAAAAATTTTTATTCCCTAAGGGAAAATAGAGGTGGTATTATCTTATTTTTCAATTGGAAGGTTTTCTTAAGAGCTTATTTTTATTTTATAATTATTTGCTTAATTTTAAGGAACTGAAGCTTCAAAGAGAATACAAGATTTGGCTGTGATGTCAATAGTTTATTTAATAATAACAAATATCTACCTAAAGTTATTTTTATTTCATCAGGCCCTATAAGGTATTTAAGTGACAGTTTTAAGATTATGCCCATACTTCCATTAAATTGTAATGGCTCTCACATTTTTAAGAATGAGGTTTATATCAAATGTTAGGGGATAGCTATAGGTGTTAGGAATGCTGTTGGATGTAGAAATAGAGAAAGCAGAAATGTGGTGCTTCTGGATATTTTCAAGTTACAACTTTTATTTGGAGATTGTGTTTTATATATACATATATATATATTTATTATTATTATTAGATGACCTAAAAGCTCAAGTATGAGTAAAGTGTAGAATCATTTAAGTATTTTTATTAGTGGTTATTTTCATTTTAATTTAAAGTGAGTTTTTATTGCCATGAAAAGGGATACATTTTTTTGGATGTAGTCTTGATATTTCTGAAGGTGGAGTTCATTTATTTTGATACAATATAATTTTAACTTCATATAAGCCTCACTGATCTTATAGTAAGTAAGGCACTTACAGAATTCCCAATAATGTTTTAATTTCTGTGATTGTATACATTCTTAGATGAATGTTTATTTGATAGTGCAAAATGTTATTCTGTGTGGGCTGAATATGTATGTTTTAATTTAGAACTAGCTGTTAGATTGAGTTTTCTTTTGTTCTAATAGCCATTTTGATTAGACATTTTTTTATGTTGACTTAAACAAATTAGAATCTTAATTGACTGTCATGCCTAAGTAAATTTCTCAGGAAAAGGAGGACAATATTAAGAAAGCTCTGAAGACAGTTTTGAACTAATGGGGTTTTATTCCTATAGAATTAAGAGACAGCCAATTATTGTGTCTAAAAAGTAACAATAAATAATTTAGGTTATGAAAGTAATTTGTTCTAAAATAGAGCATGTTATAGAAACAATGCTAATTAAACTTATTTATGTAAAATACAGGTACAATTTGTTGAATGGTATATCCTACTGCTTTTCCTTTCCGGGTTATATCAGAAGACTGATTTCTTTCAAGATTAGTTGTATTCCTAAAGTAGGCTGTAATTTCCTAAAACATTATACTAAATTTGTGTTATGAGCAATTAGGGATGCTTTACCATTCTAGTATGATGGCACTACTTTTATCTTAAAGTTTACCATTTACAAAGTGCTTTCACATATATATATTACCGTGTTTGAATCTTATTTTAATCATCAAAGTAGTTGGAAAAATTACTGTGTTCATTGTCACACCACGTAATGAAACAACAGAAACAGCCTGCAAAGACAGTAAGATGAGAAACAGTAGAACATGTACCATATTTAGAATGTCCTTAGTAGAAGAAAGGATAGGGATCTGAAGTGGGAAAGTGATTAATATTGGTGAATATATTTCACTTTGTTGGTTCTTAGATGAAGAAAGGTTATCGATCAATTTCTAAGAAAAAGAGGTGATACAGTGAGTAGAGTGGATTTTGTTCATCTGGGAAGGGGCAAGATGAGTCAAAATAAGGCACAACAACCTTTTGCAATTCCTAATCCTCTGTTCCTATGAGGCTCTCTTGTCAAGAAGGGAGACCTAAAGAACTTGAACATTCAACTCTCAAATTATTTCCCCCTTGAACGTATGTTGGGTGTTTCTCAAAATGGCAGATTACCAAGAAAAATTGTCTTTAGGTGATATTTCAGCATTGACGACTGAATCAATGTGGGCAGTGAGTCATCTGAGAGGGGAAGAATCAGGAAAGTTGGGAAGTGGTCTTGAACCTCAGACATTTTGGAGCTCAGTGTCAGCATTTTTTTTAATCCCCCCTTCACCTACTCCTACCTACCCTATCCAGGTTAGTCTTCACATCTTTAAATTAGGCTGGCTGAAAAGACAGCTTCTAAATTTTATCCCATTTTAAAATTTCTTTGAATTTTACACTATTCTGGGAATTTATAGTGATCTACAAAATAATGAACTCACAATACCAAGAAGAGATGAAATGAGAAACGGGGAAAGCTACTTAGCTTTCCTGTCTTGCTTTTACTATTTTAGTCTCTCTCTTTAAGCCTTTACAGATAACCACAGATGAGTATGAAGTACTGTATGTTGTGCCAGAGTGTGTTTTTTCTGTTGTTGCAGTTTTTTTCTGGTGTGTGTTTTCTTTCTGTTGTTGCAGTTTGCACTTTGTGTGAGTGTCTTTCCTGCAGAGCTGCATGAAACGGTTAATAGTTGTACAGATAGGAGTTGGATAATCAGGTTACATTATACACTTTTTGAAATTGGTTTCTAATACAAGCTTACAGTTAGGTAACAGAATATAAAATATAGGGAACATATTTTACTCTAAATCCATTTGGTAAAAATATGTTAATATTTGAAAATTAATTTTTTATCTTATATATAAGTTCAATACTTTAATTATTTTCTGAGAAAAGTAGTTTTCCCATGTACCTCAAGTTATAGTCAGCCTTGCCCATGGTCGCTGGCCTGAGCAAGGGGTCATTGGCTCAGCTGGAGGCCCTCCCACCCTGTCAAGACACATATGAGAAAGCAATCCCTGAACAACTAAGGTGCCAAAACTATTATAGCTAGTGCTCGACATATGACCACGATTGGTTCCAACAGACCAGTCGTAACACGATTTGGTCGTAAGTTGAGTAGGCTATATGTACAGTACTGTGAAATGATATAAAAATCTTTAAGTCATATTTTATCATAATTTTCTTTCATTATTATATATCATAATTTTCTTTGTTCATTTTATGCCATTTGTATCATCTCTAAACCATTTTGTTTCTTATTTTTACATTCATCAGGTTTAAGTAAATGCATTACCAGTACAGCTGGTTTAATATTTGCAAAACATACAAAATTACAAAATACAGGTGCATACAAAAACTGCTCCAGACGCGGAGCAGTTGTGGCTAGCTAGCAATTGTGGTCGTAAAGTCCAATGGTCGTTAAGTTGCATAAGTCGTAAGTCGATCCATACCTGTAGTTCATGCTTCTCCTCTCTCTTCCTTCCTGTCTGTCCCTCTCTGCCCCACCTCGTTAAAAAAGAAAAGTTAGCCGGACTCTAAATCAATTTATTATGCGTGTGTGTAAATACATGTACACAGAGTTTAAGTTTGATTATTGAGTTTTCATATTGCTTTTAAAACTTAATCCATGCTATTTATCTTTAGGAATAATTATCAGTGAGTTTTATAACTTACAAAGTGTAGCTTTTATTATTCAAATAACTTGGCCCATAAAGTACAGAAAGTAGTCTTACATATTTAAGTTATAAAGTTTTGTGCTTACTCCTTGAAAATATCACTTAATGACTCTGTAATGACAGGTCATGGTAACTTGAAATGGATGTGTCATTGACTATTTCTTTGTGCTTCAAAGCTTTAAGATGGTTAACTTAAAGTGCCAGGTAGATCTTAAAAGTGTTCTCTGATAGTGAGAAACTTTGTTGTGATTATTTAAAGGTCATTGTTTTATGTGGTAGGATGGGGATGAAAAGAAGTCACTGCAGAATGATAAAACAGTATGTAAATTTTGAGGTTATATTTTCATATTGCTTTTTCTTTGACTTAGTTTTTTAAGTCCTGAAAATTAAACTTTTTCTTAGATATGCAAATAGAGCAGTGTTTTGCCTAATGGTGTTTTATTTCAGTATCTGATAGCTGGATCTAATGTGTGCTGAGAATTTCAAACTAACCTTCATTGGGAGGAATTTTTATTTAAAGTAGCCATTTAAGGTTGCAAATAAGGAAAAAAATGTTTCTTAGATTATTATAATCTTAAATATGAGTGAATATGGGGACCATAACATAATTGCCACAAGAATGTTAGAAAATAGTACTTATGTGCTTGATATTTAAAATTGTTGATGTACCTTAGTACTGTAATATTATAATTGGATTTTGATTACTACAGCAATAACTGTATACTGCTCAGAACAATTCATGGACATTGTATTTCTTTTTCGTATTCATAACAGAGTTTAGACTGTAATATGTAATTCTTACTGGTGTAAAGCGCTGTGTACTAATTCAGTAGGCACAACCCATCTATGGAACAAGCTTCAAGGAATTTGTAGTATAAAGAAATGTATTAAAAGAAGGAGATGGTGTTGGAAACAGACTTATTTACTTATTTAATGCTAGGCTTTTCAGCATAGCATTAAACTGATTTAATTTTCACAATAGCCTTTTGTTATCTTTTTTCAGATGATGAAACTGAAACTTAAAGAGGTTAAGGACCTATTGTAGGTCATATACCTATCATTCAAATTATGGGCTCTGGGCTAAAATTTTTTCTTTCTTTCTTTCTCACTCTCTTTCTTATTTTAGAGAGACAGATTTCTATGCCTAGAAACTTAGGACAGTATAAGCAAGTTCTACAATATATATTCCTCCATAAGGTGGTTTCTTGGGACTAGGGGTATTCTTTCATAGAAGCAAGTGCAGTGCTTAGGTTAGTAGGTCAGCCTACAAATAAAAGCTTATTTAACCTTCTAAAAACCTGTTGACTAGTATTGTATATTGACAGGGTCTTGGAATTTGGCCATTCCTTTTCATTTACTCAGGAGTACCTGGCAAATAACAGGCACTATTTTAGGGGTTTAGAAGTTAACGGAGGACTACACTATAGGGACTCTGCCTTGCTGGAGCTTGCAGGAAAAAAACATTAAAACAAAAAATGAAAAAAACCATTCTATTTAAAAATGGCATCTTTAAAAAGGGAAAGAAGATTATTCTGTAACAGAGTAGGAAAGTATCATTGATAAAATACATTTACAGTTTCAAGATTGGGATACCAGGACTTCTAGCCATAGTGACTTTTATTGTGGAATCCCATTTTCCATCTTTTTAGCCCCAGGACCACTGCCTGGCATCCTCCTCTTGGAGTGCCCATGTATAACTTGTTGCCTAGCATCCAGTCACCCTCTGAGTAAGCTGTGCCCAGGATGATGCAATGATGCTGGCTCCTAGTCTCTGAAGGAGTTAATTGGGGTAGAACAAGAGGAATCCCCACAACTCAAGTAGTAGCATTTTTAGAACCCTTTCTGGATTTCACAAATGATTTTCCCCCTGATCTGAATAGGCCCCTTTGTGTGTTTTTTTCTTATTCTCAGCTGGTGTTTGTTTAGGAAGGGGAAGAAATGAAGAGTAGAAAAAGATAAAATTGGTTGGAAGAATCAGGGTTGGCGGGTCTGAAGACCAGCTGGATGCAAACATTCCTGTCTACCCACCTCTGTCTGTCGTATGAAAGACAGAGTTCCTTAGCATTTATTGACAAAGACTCTTCTGTGACCTTTTCATTTTCCTATAACATATGCATAAGTTGGGCTTAATAGCAAAAAGTTACATGCATATATGTGCATGTGTAAATTGAAGTAATAGTGTAAAATGATCCTAGTCTGTCAGATGGTGTCATAAGAAATCAGAGGAGGAAGAGGCAGATTGGCTGGGCTCTCCTGGAAAGGCTTGAAGGAAAGAGGCAGGGGTTGAGCTAGTTAGGCCTGGGGGTATGGCTGGCATCCATGTGGGTTGACATAAATGAATGGTAGGGTAAATTCACAGGGGTGGGGATATGTATAATGTGTGTGATAATACCCTGCTGGTAAGTGGTGCCAGCATAGAAAGTGCTAGGATAATGGGAGGTAAAACCAGGAATATGATTTGTGTCTGGTCTTCGAATGTCAGGCTGAGCTTTTTAGTTTCTAGGCAGTCATTGCAGATGTCTTCTGGTGTAGCATTAATAGTGTAACATGAAGGTTTTCAGGGAGATTTTAGTATAGACAGCATGGATTAGAAAGGGACAAGCCTGGAATCAAGGAGACCAATTCTGTGTCTGCTGCTGTAATCCAGTTGCTTGAACCAGGTAACAGCAGGAATGGAAAGGAAGGAGACCATTGATCAAAAGTATTAAAGAGTAGTTGACAGGCCTTAGAAATCTTGCTGAGCTAGGAGGTTGACAGGGAAAGAAAGGTTAAAAGCCACTCAAAGCCTTTGTGTCTGAGTGGCTACAAGAATGATTGGTACCCATGGCTAGAATAGGGAGTAGGTTGTGGGAGAGAACTCCAGGTGGAGGTGTTAATGATGGTTTGGTTTTTGAGATGCTAGGCATAGTATTTTAGGTGGCTAAAAATCTGGCCTTTCTATTCCTCCCTGATGAACAAGAAACACACCCCACCAAAAAAAAAAAAAAAAAAAAATCCTATTTCAACTATCTAATTGACTATCTGTGTTTATATAGAACCACGCTGGGAATACCACATTCATCCATCCATTTTTTTAAAATTTTTATTAATTTTAACTTACTGGGTTTACATGGATTTAAGTGTCCCACTGAATATATCTCCCCCACCCCATTCATCCATTACTTAGTTAACAAATACTTACTATTGACTGTGCACCAACTAATGTAGGCTTTGTTAATGAAGCAGACATGGACCTTACTCTTAAGGAGCTTATAGTTAAATTAGTGAGAGAGATAATAATAAAATGACCACAAATTGTAGACTATGATAAATGCTGTGAAGTATACATCATGCTTTGACTAGATATATTGAGAGGACTGGCCCAATATGGGGGCTACAAACGGAGAGGAGCCTGCCTCTTCGTGTTCAGCTGTGAAATCCCCACAGAATGGATCAGAACAGAGCAGTGCGAAGTCCCCGGAAAGATGGAGAATAACTAGCATTTTGGGCTTGAGATTGGACCATAATCTGAGTGAAAGTGTTGCCACAGCTAAAGAAAGTCTTGGGGTAGGATGGTGATGTGGAAATTTAAAAAAAGCAGTAAAACTGCAGCAGGATTTACTGAGGTTGCTGCCTACTATTGAAGAGAGAGCAAGGCTTTTAGCCAGCTGATTTTGATTATTATTTCAGTCTCAGTGTCAAAGTCATCCACTGGTGCACTCTTTTCTATTATTCTTCTTTACTGCATTTTAAACTCATAATTCTGTGCCTTGGTGATTAGGATACATTACTAACCAAAACAGGCTAAAAAACTACCCTTCTGGGGAATGGGATGATGGGGGAGAGAATAAACTAGTAAATTTTATAATTTGTAAGAATATATAAATGTTGTAAGAAAAAGAAATAGAACCGGCAAGAGAATCAGTAGAGGCACGTGGGCGGACTGTGTGGGGCCTCACTGGTTTGTGTAAGTGGCTGTCCCTCGGGAGCTGAGCCATTGTGGTCTGAGTGGAGGAGACACAGGGCCCGGCCTCCCCTGTGGAAGGGTTGTACATGGCATTCTGGAGGGCCAGTGGAGCTTCTCCACCGTAAGTTCTGTCCCCCATCAGATTCTCTCTTCATGCTTTTTCTGAGTACTTAACAGGATTATACTCAAATATTTAATTGTATAATGACCGTATTTCTTTTAAGCTGCCAGTGATGATCAGTTACCATTGATTTAATAACAGACTTTTTTTGGGGAAAAGAGACATAACCACATTATATTAAATAACCCCTCAATCCTTATTTCAGAAACAGTGTATTTTAAAAGTATGTGTTAGAATCAAGGCAACACCTAGTTTAATACCTGTTTGCACACACTCCATATGGTAGGTAAGTTTCATGAAAAGCAGTCTTGTTCATTGCTGTATTTTTAGTCCCTTAGCCTAAGTCTTTTTTATGGTAGTTCCTCAGTAAGTATTTCTTTTTTTTCCCCCATTGATTTGAGCAAGGTGATAGAGGAGAGAAGTGGGAGGGAAGGAAGGTGGGAGGGAAGGAGAAAGAGAGAGAGAGAAAGAAGCATCAACTCATTGTTCCACAGTTCCATTTAGTTGTGCACTCATTGGTTGCTTCTCGTATGTACCCTGACCAGGGATCGAAACAGTGACCTTAGTGCACTAGAATGATGCTTTATCCACTGAGCTACTTGGTCAGGACCAATAAATATTTCTTGATTGAATGAATTTTAGTGATCATAGTCAACTTAATTTCATGCTATTTAGAAACTTTATAATTTGGTTCCTTATGAAATTTAAATATTCTCCATGTAACATTTACGCAACCCAGTGAGTTCATAAACCACTTGTTGATCAAGTTTGGTTTCTATGTTTCTGCTCTGAGAGGCAGGTAGGATCTGCTCAGAGGCCTGATTGTAGGACCAGATCTGAGATAAATAAATCCACAGTAGTGCAGACCCCTGTGAGGCCTGTTTAAAGACAGCCGAAACCCAGACTTTGCCATTGACCAGGCTGTTTCCATTTAGAAACTTGCACAGTTCAGACTGCTGTGGTTTCCAGAGCACAAGGGAGGTACTGAAGTCTAGACTGTCATGAATAGCAGTGGAGACCCGAACTGAAAACACTGTAGCAACCTGAGAGAAGTAGCAAGTGGCCCTGGTGTTGCACAGACAGTGGAAGTTGCAGAACTTCTTGGGGAACCGCTAGGCCATTTGGGAGTGCCTCTGATCTATTTGGGGATTACCCTCTGAGGTGCCCTACTACTTGAGAAGCACCCAGGAGAAGCCCTCACTGGACTTCTCACTGCTCTTCAAGGAAGCTCTCACTGTACATTCCACAGGGAGTAGTTGAAAATACGCAGGATGGTTTAGGCTTGGACCTGGGAGAATGAAGGGGAAGTGTTGAATTCTGAGAAAGAAACAGTAGAAACCAATCCTATTCAGGCGGTTGTGTGCAAGGGAGATCGAGGAAAGCAAGGCAGGAAAACTGCGCTGTGCTCAAACTCCACTTGGCTAGGGGAGGCCAGGGAACTCCCTTTGAGTCTTCTGAAAGTACTGGCCACTCAGAATAATTCCCAAACAGTGTCAGTGCTTGAGTCACCTGCTACTGAAACTTGCTTGCTCTGTGCCTCCCCTCAATATTATATGTGGGTTTTCTTTTCCCTGCCCCTTCCAAATGACTTCGACTCATTACACATATTACTTCTTTGGATAGGCATGGTCTTAAAATAGGAGAGAGAGAGAATTTACCTGAGAGATGGAAAATAGTTTTAAGTCTTCATATTGAATCAACTCCAATCGGATTTGCTGAACTTGGTTGAAGGTGCATATAATACCCATTTTATTAAATATTACAAAGCTCTTCAGCCTAAAGTTTAAAACTCAGTAAAATAGGACAGTATGGTGGAGACTTGAAAAGAATTAAGGAAGTTCTTGCCCAGTTTTTATAGTGCAAAGCAATGATAGAGGGAAGGTAGCATGATATACTTTCAGTTTTTTTCTCTGTTGAAAATACATCTGTTATACTGCATTTATTTTATTTTATTTTTTAATTTTTTGTGAGAGAGAGACAGAGACAGTGAGAGAGAAAGATAGGGACAGACAGGAAGGGAGAAAAATGAGAAGCATCAGTTCTTCATTGAGGCACCTTAGTTCATGATTGCTTTCTCATATGTGCCTTGACTGGGGGCTCCAGCAGAGCAAGTGACCCCTTGCTCAAGCCAGTGACCATGGGGTCATGTCTATGGTTCCACACTCAAGCCAGCGACTTTGTGCTCAAGCCAGATAGATGAGTCCGCGCTCAAGCTGGCGACCCCGGGGTTTCAAACCTGAGTCCTCTGCATCCCAGTCTGATGCTCTGCCCACTGCACCACTGCATGGTAGGCTATGCTGCATTTATTTTTAAAAAGTTATTAAATCACAGGATATAGGTGCATTCAAATAATGATGGCATTTAAAAAAATTAGTAAAGAAATATCAGAGCATTCCAAATCATACAATAGATCTATCAAGTAAATAATATATGTTTAACGCGTGTGCTTTTTTCCAGCCTGTTTTATAAGTGGTTTTTCTGATTGTAGAAGTAGCGCATTTTCATATAGAACATTTGGAAAATACTGAAGAGTATAAAGAAGGGAAAAATAAAAGTCACCCACTCCTGCCTGACCCTGGTGGCGTAGTGGATAGAGCGTCTGACTGGGATGCGGAGGACCCAGGTTCGAGACCCTGAGGTCACCAGCTTGAGTGCTGGCCCATCTGGTTTGAGCAAAAAGCTCACCAGCTTGGACCCAAGGTCGCTGGCTCAGCAAGGGGTTACTCAGTCTGCAGAAGGCCCACGGTCAAGGCACATATGAGAAAGCAATCAATGAACAACTAAGGTGTCGCAACGAAAACTTGATGATTGATGCTTCTCATCTCTCTCCATTCCTGTCTGTCTATCCCTATATATCCCTCTCTCTGTCCCTGTAAAAAAAAAAAAAATCACCCACTCCTGTTATGCACAGAGAATTTCTATTAATATTTCTGAAATATGCATAATCACATGTCTGTGTTTTTTAAAGATTTGGGTCTTATTTCTAAGACTGTTGAATACTATTTTCATTAAATTTATATTTTGTGTCCTCATGTTATCATATATTCAATAAATATTTTTACTATGATCTGTCTCAGGGGTCCCCAAACTTTTTACACAGGGGCCCAGTTCACTGTCCCTCAGACCGTTGGAGGGCCGGAGTATAAAAAAACTATGAACAAATCCCTATGAACACCACACATATCTTATTTTAAAGTAAAAAAACAAAACGGGAACAAATACAATATTTAAAATAAAGAGCAAGTAAATTTAAATAAACAAACTGACCAGTATTTCAATGGGAACTATGGGTGCGGATGCATCCTGTGCTCTTCTCACTGACCACCAATGAAAGAGGTGCCCCTTCCGGAAGTGCGGCTGAGCCAGATAAATGGCCTCAGAGGGCCGCAGTTTGGGGACCCCTGATCTGTCTTATGAAAATATAATAAATAGTTTAATCATTCCTCTATTTTTAGATGGCTCTGTTTCTAGCTATTTTGCTGTGAGAAAAACTCTTATATAACATTCATGTATGCATGTCTGTTTCCTCAGGTTACAATTATTGGGAAAGGATATGAGCTTTTTAAAAGGTTCATCATTTAACATTTTGCCAGAATACTCTCTAGAAGCTTTGTAGCTTTGTACAGATTTATGTTCTCTCCTTCAGTAGATGAAAGTGCCACCGTTTCTCCATACCTGCAGTACTCTTGATTGGACTGGTGAAGTTTAAAGGTAACTGATGGAGAATGTATGTGGATTGTTATTAGTGACTCAGATGGTTGGAACAGTGATTAGTCTTTCAGTTACCTGCTGTTACATAATCAACTGCCCTTAACACTTAATGTCTTAAAACAATGATTTATAATTCCTCACCTTTCTTTGGGTTGACTGGGTTGTTCTGTTCTGTGTGGTTATCACTGAGGTTACTTGTGCAGATGTCTTCAGCTAGTATTAGGCTGTGGCTGGAATATTCAGTGTCTCTCTTCATGGCCTCTTATCACCCAGTGCTCTATTTAGAGTTTCCTTATCACGTGATAGCTGGTTTCTATGAGGGAGCACCCCAAGAGGACAAGCCCCAGTGTGCTAATGCTTGTAAAACCTCTGCTTGCATCATGTTTAGTTATGTCTTATTAGCCAAAGCAGGTCACATGACCAAGGCCAAAATGACAAGTATGAGAGGACCATATAAGCCTACAAAAACTGGGAGGTATGGTTTGTTGTAATGGGCTATGAGAGATGTAAATGAGTTTCAACTAACGTTGCAACTCTAATGGATTTGCAGTAGCAGTTTGGAGCACTGTATTCAGAAGACTTGGAGACCAATTTCTGGATTAGTAAAACAGCATGTGATAAGCTAGTGATGTTTGCAGGGCAGGGCCTTAGGTGAGGATGTGGATATATTTATCATTCTTAATTTAGTATTTATGGGTTTATATCATAAAGCAATAAACAAAAATAAAAGCAATTTATGAGCTTGCATGCAAGCCCAAGTAGTTTAAAAACATTTGAGTACTTGAGTGAATTGAATCTTAAGCTTTTGTGCACCCTAGTTTCACATTGATGGTTAAAACAATTGATAGTATTAGGTATCAGTAATCAGTATCTTCTGCTGGATTAATTTACAGAATACCAATATTTTATATTAGGATGGCTATTTCCCATTGCTGAATGAAAAAGCTGTGGCAGAATTCATCGATGAGGATCAGAGTACCTATAGTGATCAAGTCAGTACAGCCTAGGGTCATATATGTGGGTGGATGGAGGGAAAGAAAGAAAGAAAAAGAAAGAGAGAGAGGAAGAAAGAAAATAGAGAGAGAGAGAATAGATGGAGTGGGGTACACATGTATTGATATGTGTATGTGAATGTGATTTTTTTAAGTGCTTGACTGAGTTGTCAGTTTGACCTTTGGGTTAATTCATGTGATTTAACTAGTAACTAATCATGACAATTTAAGATCAGACACTATTATAACCCTGTGCATTTCAAGGAAGATTTATTGGAAATGTTAACTATTGTTACTGAAACGATTTGTGGAATTTTCTTTTATGCTTCCCAACCTACCCCCCATATTCTGCTCCTCAAGAGGTTACAGATATCAACAGTTTGGTTCGTTCTAATACCTCACTTTTACATTGATTGATTGATTCATTTATTTATAGAAAGGGAAGGGGAGAAGATGGGGTAAAATTGGAAAGCATCAACTCTTTGTAGTTGCTTTCCATACGTACCTTGACTGGGCAAGTCCCAGGGTTTTAAAATGGCGACCTCAGCATTCCAGGGAGATGCTTTTTCTACTGCGCCGCTGCGGGTCAGGCTGCATTTATATACTGACATACATACACATACATACAGATATACTGTATAGATATATCTTTTCTTTTTTTATATGCTTGTCCTCTATGCACTATCCTTTGACCTTTTACTTAATACACATCTTAGGTCTTTTAATATTAATAGTTAGATGTCAGCACCCTTCTTTTAAGAGATTCAAAATATGCTTTAATAATTTAGCTATACTCCTATTGTTGGACATTTAGTTTTTTATTTTCATCTCCCCTACCCCTTATTTTTAAAAGTGTTGTAGTGAATATACACATAAGCTTCATGGTCATATGCAAATATTTTTATAAAATAGTTGTATAATTGTTAGGCTGTATGTATATTTTAGCATTAGATAAATACAGTAAAATTCTGCTTCCTTAAACTCTTGGAGAAGGTAGAAAACTGCAAAATAGAAATGAAATTCTTTGTGAATTTGGAAAAATAGGTATGTTTCTCAGAAATAGTTCACACTGAGAAACTTTTTTTTAATGTTTATTGATTTTAGAGAGAGGAAGGGAAAGAGAGAGAGAGGAAAGGAACATTGATTTGTTCCTCTCTGTGCCCTGACCAGGGATCAAACTGCAACCTCTGTGCTTCAGGATGATGCTCTCATCAACCAAGCTATCTGGCCAGGGTTAGAAATTTCTACATTTCAGAAAGAGTGATAAAAGGACAAGCAAATCAACTGCTTATTTTTTTCCTTAGAAAAAAGGAATCCCAGGTCTGTTTTGAACATTTACCTAATAATTAGGTTTTTACAATATCAGTATGGATACTTTTCAGTCCAGTAGCTGTTCCTTTCTTAGTGGAGCTGCTAAAGGAACTCTAAATTAAAAACAAGAAGTGATATTGGTAAAAGAAATAAAATCTTGTGATGGGGTTCTAAATCCTTTCTGTCAGTAATAGCTCTTGCCTGGCCTGCCTTGTTGCAGAGGACACAGAAATGAAAACATTTCACAATTCTTGGCTTCAATTCCTCAAAAATATTAAAGGAGAAATGTAATTGATTATCCTAGTTGAATAGCTATGATTAATTAATCTTGCTGTATAATCATCCAAAACTGCAGTGGCTTAAAATAAGAACTTTATTATTGCGTACACATCCCTGGGTTGGATGGGCAATTCCCTTAGTTTGTGTTGGATTTACTGTTGTCTGAGATCAACTGCGGGGCAGGTAGGAGACTTTGCTCATCTTGGCTGGTCTAGAATGGCCTTATCTGGACTTGGCTCTCTGTTACATAATCTCTCGTCCTCTGATAGGCTTACCCTGGCTTGCTCTTGTGAAGGCAGGTGTCATTTATGCTGGAAAAGGGAATGAGCAGAGGGCTCCATGTCACCTGAGGCTTGGGCTCAGAATTTGGACAGCGTCACTTACACTGCTTTCTGTTGGTCAAAGAATGTCACAAGGCCACCTCAGATTCAAGGCGTGGATAAATAGGGAAGAGTTGGAAACTCATATCGTAAGGCTTATGGGTACAGGGAGGAATAAAGAATTAGAAGATTTTTACAATTTATATAGCATGTGTGCCCCCAAAATTACAGAACCCAGCTGAATTGAAATTCCTTTGATCATGGTCACACTGCTGCTTATGTATTCCTTCAAGTACATAGAAAGTTAAATGGACGTGTGTGAGATTCTGTTCTTTATTAAGGTAACACCTAAATCCTGTAGAGTACGGTTATTTTTTCCTTTTTGATGATATATTTAGTTGGTTTGGTAGTCTCATTGAGGCATATCAGTTTAAGGTTCAGAATGGGCCCTGGTGTTTTTGTTGTGGGATGTGAAGAAGATACTGTAGGTTTCACTGTGTTTCCGAGAAGGCTTTCAACTACAGGCATAATTTTTATTGCGCTTTGCTTTATTACACTTCACAACTATGGTTTTTACAAATTGAAGGTAAGACCCTCCCCCAGCAGAAAGATGAAAACTTGCTTTATTGTGGTGGTCTAGAACCAAACCCACAATATCTGAGATGCCTGTATCTTGCCCACACCCAAAATCCGCTGCTCAGACAGACATTTGCTGTCATGTTACCATGTTTCCTTATGGCACTTATCAATGGCTCAAGTTCTTGTTCATTTATTTTTGTCGTTTGTCTAATTTCACTGAGACTTAAGCTTCACAAGATCAGGGACCTCATCTGACCTGTTCACTACTGAATTCTCAGAGCTTAGGATAGTGTCTTCTTCTTAGGAGATGCTGAATAAATATTTATTGAATATTTATTATAAAAATTTTGTGATCAACAAGCCAGCAACTTGTTAAAATACAGAGCGTTATCTACTATCTCTGGCACATTTTAGACATTCAGTAAGTATCATTGGATTCTTTAGGGTAAGGTCATGGGGATGGAAGCTCAGAGAAAAGGAATAGTTGGAGCTCCAAAGGGTTTTTCCAGATAAATGCAGTGGAAGGCACATAAGCATGAGAGTTTGGGGTATGATAACTTTTTTGAAATGTTAGACCGTTGGACTTCAGGCTTGGAAAGAGGGAAGTGGAGAAAGAAGAACACTAATGGGTTAGGATAGAGATCCTCCCAAGACCAAAGAATCCATAGAGGGAGAGTGGTTAAACATGCGTGCTGGGAAGTTGAAGGTTATATTGATGGAGTGTGGTCACTGAAGGGGTGACTTTAGATGTGCCATGTTACGGGTATGACAGGATTCTGGGATTAAGGGAATGGTTGGCTCAGGTGGTTGAAGGACCTTAAAGAATAGGAAGGAAATAGCTGCTATTGGAGAGAGTGCAGCAGGACAGCTGTTGTCCTCAGGGGGAATCTCTAACAGCCAGAATATTGGGGTAATGCTTTGAGAAGAGGCTGAGGATATAGGGGAGTTAACTAATGATAGAGCACCTCTTTCATAGGTAGTTTAGTTTACAAGATACAAGTGGGGTGGAGGCTGGGTCAGGCAGACAGCAAAACCTCATAGGGCTAATAATGTTGGTTCAGGGGATAGATTGAGAAATGGAATGGAGATGGTCTGAACGTGGGCATTAAGAGGCTTGATGGATTTAGGTTCAGCAGAATATTAGAGAAAAGGGACCCTAAGACTAACAAATGGAGGCCATGACATTTGGTCAACAGTGGTTAGCCCAGGAAGTTCTGGGCTCTGCCTATGTAAAGGGAATTTAGGTAGACAGACATATTGTGAACTCTTGGGAGCTTACAAACTGAACAGAGATATACTCAACTTATGCTCTGGTGTTTTTACTGTAGGTATTTTTCAGATTTTTTAAAAATTAAAAATGACATTTTCCAAATGTAAACTGTTTAAAAATATGAAACATTAATGATATGTGCAAATATAAAGGACAGTGATTTAGTTACTTTATATCAAGTACTAAATCAAGTCTAAAATCCAAGGATCAAGATTAATATTTTCCAATATTTGTTTATAATTTTTTATATTGGTATTAAGAAAATAGATATTTGAAATGTAAATATTCAATCTCTTCTTTTTGTTGTTAGTCACTTAGAAAGTTTTAAACTGGTGAACCAGAGCAAAATTTCCTATGTTTAAACCGCAAAGTTGCCTAAGAGGCAACAAAATTGGAATGACAGCAGTGGGGATTTACAGATTCCCGGGACCACCTGGAAGTGATTTAAGTCTAAGCCCTTAAGTAGAGACTCTGTAACATGAAGAATAATTAATAATACTTTCTTGCATTTAACTTTTTGGTTATACTTGTTCCAGTGCAAGGAGCCAGGCAAGTTAAAATAATCTGTGTAATTTAAATTGTATAGTACAGGCGAGTTTATTTTATGCAATTAGTAATATAATCTCTGTGGGTGATATTTCACTGCTACTTTTTATCTGATCTAAGACTGTAAAACCTTTTTTGAGTGTTTTATTTCATTATGAAAAATTTAATACATACCGATTGAATATAACATCAGATAAAGAAAAGCAAGACAAAGAAGCACCACACATGACACTCAGCTTTAGATACAGGATGTGTTCAGACCTTTGCAGCCCCTCTTGCCTGTGTCCTTGATCCCGTTCCTCTGCCGCTCCCCATAGGTAGCCACCATCCTTTATTTTGTATTTATAATATTCTTAAATCTTTCTTTAAATTTTATAACATGTGACTGAGTACTTACACATATCCCCTGCTTCTTGTCACTCTATTTGTGATTTGCTTATTGTGTTAAATGTAATTATTTATGAAATTCATCCACAATTGATGCAGTTTATTTTTATGTCTATATCATGTTAGTGTATGATTGTACTATAATTTAACTATTTCGTGTTTGTGAACATTTGTTTCCTATTTTATGGCGCTCATGTGAACTTTAATGTATGTCTCCTCATGCATGTTTATAAGGGTTTCTCTAGAAAAATAACTAGAAGTATAATTGAGGTTCTGATTATGTGTACTTCAATGTTATTGACTAAATCTAAATTATTTTATAATCCCTCCAGCAGTACATGAGTTCTGTTGCTTCATATTTTTGTCAGCACTTGATATTGTCCTACTTTTATATTTTTGCCAGTCTGGTGGTTGTCAGATGCTTTCTTATTGTGACTTTTACTTGAAATTTCTCAAATTAATGAAATTAAGCATCTTTTATTAAGTTCATTGTGTATTCATGTTTCTTTCTCTGTGAAATGCCTGTTTATATCTTTTATTTACTTTTCTTGGCATCTTTTTTTATGATTTTTAGTAATTCTTTGTTTATTATAAATAATAATCTTTTGTAAATTCCAGTTTGTAGCTTGCCTTTCTTTCGTTATGGGATATTTTGATGGATATAATAGTTAGTGTTAACATAATTATTTATCTTCTGTTAGTTATAATTTTTCATTTCCAGTCCTTTTGTCTTTTCATTCTAATTCTTGTATTACTTTACGTTTCTGGCTAGTCCTTATTTGAAAGCTCATTGTTACATATGTGGAATACAAGCTCTGTGCAAAATAACTTAGGTGTGTTTTTATAGTATTAGCTGTTTTACCTGGCAAGAAGAAAATCCAGACAGTCCTAAACCTGTTTTGATCATGAGATTGAGTAAAAATGCTTTTATTAGATGCTTTTGAATAATGAATCCAGCTCTTTCTAGTAAGAGAGCCTCTGCCAAGAATGGAAGAAGCAAGATTCTTTCCTATGAAGTCCCTAAATCTTGAATTTTCTTCCAATCCCATTTGTGTGTGACTCTGTTAGTCTTTAGTCAGATATCTACCTAATCTAGTGTGGTTTGGGGGCCTGTTGATTTTAAGTGAGCTTTGGAATCAGCAGTATCAGTACTTTAAATGTGACCTACTTAGAATCAAACTGAAATCAAATATGCAAAAGACAATAACAATTTAAGGATGTGAATCATAGGTCTTGGGCATAAAATATTACCAATCATTATAGTTTGTTACTGTTTTGCACTCAAGATTGCAATTGTTTTCACTTAGGTGATAAGATTCGGGGGACAAAAGTCATGTTTTCTGACATCTGTGGAACTGAGCATAAGACCTTACTGACCCAAATACAGATGGTTCTAGACTTATAATAGGGTAACACCCAATAAACCCATCCTAAATTTGAAAATATAATAAGTTGAAAATACACCCAACCTTTTAGAACAGGGGTTGGGAACCTTTTTAAATGAGAGAGTCATGAACGCCACATATTTTAAAATGTAATTCCGTGAGAGCCACACAATATGTTTAACACTAAATACAAGTAAATGTGTGCATTTTATGTAAGACCAATACTTTTAAAGTACAATAGGTCTCTAAATTCTTTTTAATAACGTTGTTATGCTGTTGCTAACCAATGTTGAATAAAGTACTTCTTACCCTTAATGCGACTTCTGGTGCTGCATGGTTTTGCTGATGGCTTTGTAGTCTGGTTGATATGTGGTGAAGTTAAGCTTCATGCAGGCGTTGAGACTTCCATCCATTAAATGTGATCGTAGGTTAGTCTTAACATTCTTTAGATGTGAGAAAGACTGCTCACATGCATACGTAGAGCCAAACATTGTCAAGACAGCAATACTCACACGCTGCAGTGTGTGGTATGTGACGGGAAGCGTGTTCCAAGTTATGGCAATTAGCTGGCCTGCGGATTGAAGTTTTTTCATTTCTCCCCACTTGTGTTTGCTCACCAACTCTGCTTGCTGTCGTGCAAGTCTTTCCAAATCTTCATTCAGCGATTTGAACTTATTCACCCACATGTCTGAGATCTTAAGGTCAGCAGCTTGTAGCTCCAAATCTCTGATGGAGACAAAGGGAATGTAACTCAGGTTGGCACTGTCCACTGCACACTCGTGTGGATGGGTGATGAACTTAACAAGACGAGTGTGCTCACGAAATTCTCCAAAGCGTGCTTTGAATAACTGCAGGAGATTAGATGTGAAGCCCTCTAGCTGCTGGAGATCAAGATGTTGAGCAGGGTCACTTGCTGTGCATGCATCTTTAAACTCTCCCAGTATTTCAAAGTGTACTAAATGAGCTGTTTCAATGTTGGGGATGAAGAGTTCCAACTTGTTTTCAAATGCAAACACTGCTTGTTGAAAGAAGGGATAAGACTGTATTTCCAATGCCTTGCATTTTCACATTGACCTGGTTCAGATGTTCAGTCATGTCCACGAGATAGTAGAACTTCAGGAGCCACTCAGTGTTAGCTAACTCAGGATGCTCAACGTTTTTCATTTCAAGAAAAGTCCATATTTTGCTCAGACAAACCGCGAAACAGCTGAGCACCTTCCCTCTTGACAACCAATGCACATTGCTGTGCAGAAGCAGACCAGGATAATTATTCCCAACTTCATTCAGCAGTGTTTTAAACTGGTGATCATTTAAAACTTGGGCAACAATAAAGTTGACCACCCGATTGACCAGCGATATCACCTCACCAAGCTGCTCGCCACACATCTGAGCACAAAGCGCCTCCTGATGTAGGATTCGGTGAAAACTTAGGATGGGTCTCTTTTCATGTTCACGTAGAAGCGCTATAAATCCTGTTTTTTCCCACCATGCATGGAGCACCATCAGTACACACCGAAATAAGTTTATCCATCGGTAGATTTTTTTTCTTTAGGGAACTCAGTGAAAGACTTGAATAAATCCTCCCCTCCCCTCTTGTTGTCTCTTTCATAGGCAAAACAACAAGACTTTCCCCACATAGTGTGTCACCAACAGCATACTTGCAATTATGCTGAACTGGGACAAATGGCTTAAGTCTGTTGACTCATCCAAAGTGAGAGAATAAAATGGTGCTGCATTTATGTCCTTCACTGGTGTTGCCTCAATTTGATTTGCCATCATGATGGTAGGATCATGAACAGTCCTTACCGACAGAGGCATGTCTTATATTTGTTTTATTATCTTGTCTTTATCCGAAAAGTCATCAAAAAGTTCATTGGCAACATCAAGCATGAATCTTTTGGCATACTCCGCATCTGTGAATGGCTTTCCGTTTCTCACAATTGCTAAAGCAGTGGCAAAGCTAGTCGAATTCCATTCACCTTGTTCGGTCCAAACACAGAGTTGCTGTTGACTAGCTTATACTCTGCACAGTAGCTACTGACATGCTTTCCTCCTGCTGTGCCCCGCTGGATATTTCAATGCAAATGTAATATGGTGTGTGTTGAAGTGCTGCTTTATATTTGACTGTGTCATTGATGCAATTTTATCATTGCATATTAGTCACACTGCAGAACCTGCTCTCTCCAAAGGCGAATTTCTCTGTCCATTCCTGCTGAAAAGTACAATACTACTCATCTTTTTTTCTTTTAGCCATTTTCTTCGTCAGAAGGGTTTCTGCAATTAGCTAGCTTTACTACTTGATTAAAAGGAGGGAAGTTTACTTCCTGACCTCACAACAACCCGGGTACGTTACACATTACCCAATAAAAATTTGGTGTTGTCCTGAAGGACAGCTGTGATTGGCTCCAGCCACCTGCAATCATGAACATGAGTGGTAGCAAGTGAATGGATTGTAATACATGAGAATGTTTTATATTTTTAACATTTTTATTAAAAATTTGTCTGCAAGCCGATGCAGCCATCAAAAGAGCTACATCTGGCTCATGAGACATAGGTACCTGACCCGTTTTAGAACATCATAACCTTATCTTAACCATGTTTAGAATACTTATATTAGTATACAGTTCTGCAAAGTCATCCAACACAAAGCCTATTTTAAAATAAAGGTGTAGTATCTCATGTTATTATTCCCTATATCCTTTTTACACCATTGTAAAATCAAAAATCAGTTGTGAGTTTAACTCTTTTATCTGTGTACCAGCACCCTCGGAAACAATTCACATGGCTGTCTTGAGAAAACCTCCCTTCTGATTGACAATCTTGTTTACCTTCAGAGACATTCCTGAAAAGTGTACATGGAATGACTGCTCCGTTTCTCAGTAATAACTTAAACGTAGGTTGACCTATATGTGAAGGGAATTTTTAGAATTGCCATCTATTACTTTTTATTTGCTTTGTGAGAGAATTATTTGTATTAGAAAATAGTTTCCATTTTATGATCGTTGTTTTTGAGTTTTCCTCTATCAGTTTTTATCTCTCAAAGTCAGTGTTGCAGGGACCTCCCGTGGAGTATGCCCTTTAGTTGACAGAGGGGTCACAAAGGTTACATAGGAGCATCTCCTTGCTTTGTTTTCCTTTTAGGACAGAGAACCAAGCCAGTTATTACAACTTCTGGGAAAAAGAAGAGGAAATAATTAGAGATTTTTATAGAGCGGTATGAAAAGTTGGCTTTTTACTTGACAAAGTTGGTTGTATGGAGCTTCTCAGGTTAAAACAAAACAAAACAAAAACCATGTAATACTGGTAAAACTGTATACTACACTGAAGTTTTATGTCTTAGTTTTGTTGTGAAACACAAGTGATAAAAATTCCATATGCTGTTTTGAGTAGGTGCTTATGGGATCCAGACTGATAACACTGCTTGTTTGCTAGGTAGGCCCTTATTGTGATCAGCTTGTTCTTCTTGTCACTTCCAAGACTGTCTGTCTTTTTTTTTTTTTTTCCTAGCTTCATTGAGATATACTGGACGTAAACCAAGGCTTTTTCTTCCCAGAAATTATTACTTTGTTATAGCCTTCTCACATATGTTTGGTATGAACTCTGCTTAGGAATTCCGGTTTTGTTTTTCTCTTTCTACAGATCATGGAAAAAAGTCATTTATTTAAGTATTTGAGCCCCTGATATGTGTTAATTACAGAACTGGCCCTTAACTCTTGTATATGCCATAGTCCAAACACCAAACCCCTTGCATTTATTTTAAAAATTTTAGATTCAAATGAATTTATATTTTAATTGAATTAAAAAAAATGAAGTTAGCTGAATAGCATGTTACATAATCTGCCAGGCAACTAGAAAGCAAAGATGAAATAGAGAAGGTCTAGAAACGAGTAGCACTCAGCTTCACAATTGATTTGATAATCATCATTTAGTAACGTGACAGTGTTTATTTATCTCGTATCTGCCGCTTGCTAAGAATGCTGCCAGATGCTGGGGATAACACATTGCCTGATAGTAGAGGGTTTTTTATTAAGATTTTGAGAAAGTTATTTGTATTAGAGATGACATTCATTTTATTTATTGTTCTAAGTTCTTGTCTACTTGTTATATGTAATATCTGCTACTTATGGAGCACTTCACTATGTTCCAGGCACTGTGCTGAGTGTTTTAGATGCGCTAAGTCATGTGGCATATGGATCTACCCACCTTGTTGAACATTTCTGTGCCTGTCACTGTGTAAGCGCTTCATCCCCTCAGAAATGCGAAACCTAAACTTTAGAGGACTGGCAGAGCTAGGAATCAGGGTTGGGATGTGTTGGTAATTATGTGTCTGTACCCTACAGGAAAACATTTTTTAGCAGTTGAACTTTATGGTAACACTTTTTTCTGTGATACAAATAATAGGTGATCAGATTATTTTAAATTCACTAAATAAATAAAAAGCAACAGAAGTTGTGAGTAATAACAGATATGGAATTTAGTAATCATTTTACATAACCTATGTCATAACTATTATGACCATCTTTAAAAAAAACTTCCATGTAGCCTGACCTGTGGTGGTGCAGTGGATAAAAGCATCGACCTGGAATGCTGAGGTCGCCGGTTCGAAACCTTGGGATTGCCGAGTCAAGGAACATACAGGAAGCAACTACTATGAGTTGATGGATGCTTCCTGCTTCTCTTTACTCTTTCTAAAAATCAATAAACAAAATTTAAAAATATATATTATTAAAAAACTTTCATACATTTATTTAAACTGATACAGCAAATGCCATAAATCTAGGATCAAGTTTATAATGAAATTTTAAGAATTCTATAAATTGGTGGAAATTAGTGGTGTATTTTCTGAAAATCCTAGTGCCCTGTGTAAAGGTAGTGATGTTATGCTAGCTTAAAGAATCACTATTTTATAGTAAATTTTTGATTTCTTGTGGCTCTGGGTTTCCACTGTTACTACAGTTCTCATTTTAAAAAGAGAGGAGGGCTAGTGTCTAAAGTAGCTATAAAGAGGACACTCACCTGCTAATGTATTGCTTTACCTCCATTTGAACATAGCTCTGCCTCTCTGAACTTTATGGCTATAGTAGAAATCTTGCTATTATTTTTGAAGAGTAAGTAACAGGGCTACTTGCAGTTATGATACAGTGACATAAACTGACCTCAGTCTGTACCAGCCTGCTTTATTATTGCCTTAATTGCCTTACTGCAGCAAAAAGGGTATGATTTTAATTTACTCATCTTTTTTTTAAGTTTATTTTTTGATTAGAGAGAGACAGAGAAACATCGATTTGTTGTTTCACTCATATGCATTCATTGGTTGGTTCTTATATGTGCCCTGACCAGAGATTGAACCTGCAACTTTGGCATATTGGATTGACACTCTAACCAACTGAGCTCCCTAGCCAGGGCAACACATCCCATATTTATGTATATTTTAAGTCACTTGTAAGTGATCAGGCATCTCTATCATCATCTCTGCTTTTAAATGGCATTAAATTAGAATTAATTCCCGAATAATTCAACTGATGTTGTACAATTTAGAATATAGACCAGACAGTGACTTACAGACTGGATCTAACATTCCAAGTATATTCTAGTGTGCATCTAACTTTCACTGGGCACAAATGGGAATTCTCAGGCTCTATAATGAAAAGAGTTTGTTACTGTTTAGTAATACAAATTAAAAAACAGCTGGGAATGAAGTAGTTAGCCCAATCTCACAGACATTAGCCTCCTTCTGATTATTTCCTCCTGTTTGAATTCCTAGAAGCAAACAGCTTCGCATTTCATTTTATTCTTTATTCTTTTACTTAAAATCTGGATCTCAAAAGAAGCAAACTAGGCCTTTAGGCTTAGAAAATTGCCTTATCTCTGTATTTCTTTTAAATCTTTTTTTCAATGGAAACAATATATTTATATCATTTAAAATACTTTTTGAAATAGTTAACCCACAATTTCACCATCACCCATTTTCATGTAGTTGTAGCCATAATCTGTATACCTTTGAGTAGTCTTTTTTCACTAGATTGCTGAAACATTCTTATGCATCTACAGTCTTTAATTAATTAACTTTATTCAGTGAGAGAAGGAGAGGCAGAGCCAGACTATCGCATTTACCTCGACTGGAATTCACCCGGCAAGCCCACTAGGGGCAATGCCCCATTGCTTAGCAACTGAGCTCTTCTTAGCACCTGAGTAGGAGGCCAATGGAGTTATTTTCAGTGCCTGGGGCTTACTCACTTCAATCAAGCCATGGCTTCAGGAGAGGAAAAGAGAAAGAAACGAAAGAGGGAGGGGTGGAGAAGCAAATGGTCACTTCTCCTGTGTGCCCCAACCGGAAATTGAACCCGGGACATCTGCATGCTGAGCCAACACTCTACCACTGAACCAACCGGCCAGAGCCAAGTCATTATTATTTTAACCTCTGTATACTGTAGTATTCCAATGTTAAGCATTTTATTTAAAACTTCTGTACAGTTTACTTAGTTCCAAAATAGCATTACTTTCAGTAATGAAAATTCATTTTAAACGTTTTTTTTTTAAATGTGGACATTATACTGATTAAAATAAAGCCATTTATGCTGTGCGAATTAGAAGAGGTTCAAGTTTTTGACTGCAAGAAAGTCAGGTATAGGTAAATGAAAACTCTTAATTTGAACAGTTGAAATTAACTACCCAAAATATTTGAAGTATTTCTTTTTTTTTTTAAATTTTTTTTAAAATTCATTTTAGAGAGGAGACACAGAGTGAGAGAGAGGGAGAGAGAGAGAGAGAGAGAGAAAGGGGGGAGGAGCTGGAAGCATCAACTCCCATATATGCCTTGACCAGACCAGTGCAGGGTTTTGAACTGGCGACCTCAGTGTTCCCAGGTCGACGCTTTATCCACTGCGCCACCACAGGTCAGGCTGAAGCATTTCTTAATTTCACATCTAGGCAAGGGGTGTGTCAGAGGCCTTAGTGGGTTTATTTTTTATGTACATCCAGGATTGCATGTTCATACTTAGCAAATTACATATAATTGGCAATAGTAAGCTGTTTATTATAGCAAGATGATGGGGCTTCTTCAGACGACAGTCTGTGTAGTGGAATTAGGAGATCTTATGGGAGGGCATAGTTGCCTTCTGTAATTTATTTAGTGGTAGGTCCCCAACATAACTCTCACTTTTCTTAACATATTGTTTTGTACCTCTCCTCCATGCACTTAATTTTACTCTGTTAAATCTATTTTTTAATATTAAGTAATAACATTTTATAATGTAATGTTTTCTTTCTCCTAAATTTTATATTATAACTCAAATATACCAAATTTTAGTGTTAATTTGTTTAAGTCTGTTATTAGACATTGATAATCACTTCTTCACCGTTTCTGTATCATCATTATCATTTACTTTATAGCACAATTTTATAGGTTTGAATCATAAATTACTCCTTTCCAAACCAAAGAATTTTTAACTAGGGTTTGTGTAGTAGCCAAATGGAGCATAACAATATATTAAGTGAAAAACAATTTTTGCTGACTATAAAAGAAATACATGCTCCTATTGGAAAATATAGAAAATTACACAAAAATTACCTGTACTCTGTCACCCATTTATGTAAACTATTGGCATTCTAGTCTTTCAGGTTTCTTCCTATTAATTTATTTACACACAGGAAATTGGGATTATAGTGTATACATTCATAACTTGATTCACTTAATATATTTGTAATATTTTTTATTAAATAGTCTATGCCCTTTTGGTAATTATTAGGAAAGCAGTACATGCTGATGATAAATTCAGGCAGTATAAGGGACGATGAAGGGACTGAAAAAAGCTCTCTGACTCTCCTCCCAAGCCTTTCAGCCCCCTTCTGTCTGCAACCACTGGTGACAGTTTCTTACTTTATAATGAATACACAGTTTTGTATCATAAAGATATAATACAGTGTGTCCATAAAGTCATGGTGCACTTTTGACCGGTCGACCAGTCAAAAGTGCACCATGACTTTATGGACACACTGTATATTCCACTCATTTCCTGTTTTCTGGGGTTAGTTAATAATACAATATCAAATAATTCTTTTGTTATTAAAATAATTTAATTCTGTGAAAAATACTTTTGAGCATAAATTTTTTAAGGCATTTTCTTCAGATTAAGTTGACAGGTGTAGAATTGATGGGTCAACTAGTATGAATTTTACACTTTTGACACTTTATACTGAGGTTTTTATATTGAACTTTAATTTGGGGTGGGCACTAAAGCTTTATAAGCTTTATATTTTCTTTGTGACTAAAATTTTATGAATAAACACTAATGTAAAATCATTAATGGTAACAACTTGCATTTATAAAAGAAAGCAGGGGAGTTTTTGTTTTTATTTAAATCAAAGGATTTATTATGGAAACATTCTTTCATTGAAATATCTAGCACTCTCTTGTTTTTAAATTTTAGTAAATTTATTGGGGTAATGCTGGTTAATAATATTAGATAGATATCAAGGATACAGTTCTACAACATATAATTTGTATATTGCATTGTGTTAAAAGTCCCTTATTAGCAGGGATATATTAATATTTAATATTAGACCTGTGTAGAACATTCCCCAAAGAAAATACTTAACTAGTTTGATGGAATATTTTTTCTTTTAGTCTTCAATTACCCCCATTTTTTTTAAAGGGTGAAAAAAGCAAATTAGCTCACTTTCTCATAGCTTGAGTCAATCATTGCTTTTCACTGGGAAAACACTTCAGCAGTAAATGTCATAAAACTTCCATCCAAATTGGCCAAAATGTATTTTTCTGTCTTTCCAAGACTGAATGTTGCTACCTCATTTGTAAGAAAACCTTTTATGCATTAACAGCTAACAGGTTTAATAGCTGTGTCTTAAAACACACAATCGGCACCTCTCTCTAACTCTGGAATGCTGCTGCACACTCAAGGAGAACTACTATTTTTAAACACAGATTTAATAGATAGGATCTTAAAAAGTCAACCTTTTATAGATTTAAAATGGAACCTTTACTTTTCTAAAGTATTTTGGCCAGTCTTGTTTCTCTAAGAGTAGCAGGTATTGAAATACTGACCTGTTGAGAATGTGCCAGTAAAACAATTTCTAGGAGCAAAACCTTGTTGGCATTGAAAGAAGAGGATTTACTATAACATATGTGCTTTTGGAAATTAACCAAGGTTATGTGGGTGCCAGCTTCAAAACAGAACTGAGAATGTTCTTGCCTTCAGGGCAAAGGAAAGAAATATGATCTTGATATTCAGATTAGATACTCCTTTTAAAAAACAAAACGAGTAGATTTTCCTGGGGTTATAAAGTAGTTTGACTTTTGTTCTCATAATATAGAATGGCCAAAGCAACAATAAAAACAACAAAACCTCAACATTATTCTAATGAAAATCAGATCTCTTAACTTCTGAAAAGCAATTAGACTATGATGCAGTCGTTTTTGGAAAAATGTGGAAAGTTCACACTCAGGTTTATTGCTTTACCCAAGTGCTTTATATTTATGTCAAAATATAAGTTTATTTTAATATGTAATGGAATTATTGTACCTTTGATTTGTTTAATGTTTTTCCTCACTATAGAACTTATATTTAAATATCTCCTCTAATTTTTGTGAGCAGTATAATTTGAGTAAGAGGAACACTTGTTATTCCAACTTTCATCTTTCTCCCACTAAAAGATTTTCAGCCTTTAGTCAACAAATTACTTATTGAGCTCCTGCTATATGCCAGGTGAGCTCAGATTTCCTTTTTTCCTACCAGCATCTTGGTGTAGGTGATTTAAAAGTGATGACCACTAATTCATTACATGATTCTTTCATAAAAAAATGGGTTTCTTAATTTAGACCTTTCTTCCATATAAGAGCAGTATATTGAACACTTTTGAGGGAAATGTTTTCTGTTGAGGCTAGTAGGCAAAGAAAATGGGTTATCTGTGGGTAGAATCCATTTTCTTTAATGTGAAATTTCTGGATAGAATTAATTCATCCCTTCAACTTATTTTTATGAATACAGTTTTTTTTTCTTGCAATGTAATTTTAAGATGTAAAGTAACCAAAATTATAAGGAAGCCTCATCATTTGTACTTTCTAGTCTAGCCATTCAGTTTAGGATCTCAGTACATTATATTTCTTGTCCAATTTCTTTGTGAGTTTAACTAAAGAACAAAGCACTTGAACCTTTCCTTTTTTTAAGAATGTGGACCTTGTGAAAATTTTTGGGTAGAAATTTTATTCCCAGCAATGTAGTGATGAAATAATACTTGAAATTGAAAGGGAGGTGAAAACAAGGCAGTATAATTAGACAAGTAACAAATTAGGAAGTATAGGAGAGTCAGCATTGACAATTACTTAAATCTTTTCATTTACAAGTGTACAGTCTTTATGTGTCGTTTCATCCTAGTATTTTTTTTATTAATTTTAATGGGGTGACACCAATAAATCAGGGTACATATGTTCAAAGAAAACATCTCCAGGTTATCTTATCATTCAATTACGTTGCATACCCATCACCCAAAGTCAAATTGTCCTCTGTTACCTTCTATCTGGTTTTCCCTGTGCCCCTCCCCTTCTCCCTATCCCACCCTCCCCTCCCTCCCCCCACCCCGTAACCACCACACTCTTGTCCATGTCTCATAGTCTCACTTTTATGTCCCACCTATGTATGAAATCATGCTGTTCTCAGTTTTTTTCTGATTTACTTATTTCACTCCGTATAATGTTAGGAAGTTTCATCCATTTTGTTGTAAATAATCTGATGTCATCATTTCTTATGGCTGAGTAGTATTCCATAGTATATATATACCAAAGCTTTTTAATCCACTCGTCCTCTGACGGACACTTGGGCTGTTTCCAGATCTTGGCTATTGTGAACAATGCTGTCACGAACATGGGGGCGCATTTCTTCATTTCGAACAGTGCTATGGTGTTCTTAGGGTATATTCCTATAAGTGGGATAGCTGGGTCAAAAGGTAGAGAAAAGGGAACCCTCCTGCACTGCTGGTGGGAATGCAGACTGGTGCAGCCACTGTGGAAAACACTATGGATATTCTTCAAAAAATTAAAAATTGAACTGCCTTTTGACTCATCCTAGTATTTTTAAGTAGCAGGAAGCTGTTACCTTAGCTTGAGTTTAAAATGCTTTATTTGAACATTAATGATAAGAATAACAAAATGTTTTTCTAAAGCTAATTTTTGTTCATAATTTGTCAGCAAAAAATTTCTAGTTATACTATTTTTTATGCCATACCTACACAATTTTTGCTCTCTTGTTTAAAAGAATAACATTTTCTTGTATCATATAAATACTGTTACTCATTTTTTAAAGTTTCTCATTATGATTTTCTCATTGAGAATGTGTTTTGTGTATGAAAAAAGAAAAGAAGGCTTTTTATTGAAAAAACACTTTATAGAGGAATAATAGCATAGAAAAACAGCCCCTTTGTGTGTGTTTTAAAATGACATTAAAGCACTGAATTTGTATACTAAATTTAAGTTTGACCTATGCTTTCTGTATCCTAGTATTTAATAACAAAGCATAATCAACTAACATTTGTGTAAAATATCAAAGTAATCTGTTATTTCTTTGAAGTATATTTATTACTGTCAATGTTCCCATCATTTCTTGCTTTATTTTTTGTTGTTGTTTTTTTATTTTGTGTGTGTGTGTGTGTATTTTTCCGAAGTTACAAGCAGGGAGGCAGACAGAAACTCTCCCACATGCGCCCAATCGGGATCCAGCCGGCATGCCCACCTGGGGGCAATGCTCTGCCCATTTGGAGCATTGATATTTGCGGCTAGAGCCATTCTAGTGCCTGATGCAGAGGCCATGGAGCCATCCTCAGCGCCTGGGCCAACTTTGCTCCCATGGAGTCTTGGCTGCTGGAGGGGAAGAGAGAGATAGAGAGAAAAGAGGGGGAAAAGTTGAGAAGCAGATGGGTGCTTCCTCAGTGTGTCCTGACCGGGAATTGAACTCTGGACTTCCACACACCGGGTTGGTGCTCTACCACTGAGCCAACCGGTCAGGGCCCCCATCATTTCTTAAACTTTTACTGTTTTTTATTTTTTGCTGCTATATTTGTCCTTTTTTTTTTTGGTGCTTCAGAGGATAATTAATAAAAATAGTTCTCAGTCATAAGTCATATTTAGACTTAAGATAAATCATTTGTTTATAACTTGCAGTACATTTTCTCATAGACACGATATTGTGCAGGTAAATCTGTCCTTAGCCAGCCTTCTCATGATGTATAGTACTGACATTGCTGGAAAACTTTGTTTGCGATATTTCTGTGGACAGGTACATTCATTCCTTACTGTAATCTTGCCTTCCCGTTGCTTTTAAAGCAAATGTGATGGAGTGTTTCTAGCTCTAAGCTCCTGAAGATAGCTCCAGAGGCTTGGTGGAATGCCTCTAGTGGCAGTGTTCTGGATGTGTGGAATCTTGGGAGAAGAGCTGCATGAATGTAAGCAAACCTGGGCTTCCTATTTGGGCACTTGAACTAGGTGCTTGGCTGACTCTCCTACCAAAAACCAACCAGTATGTCTCCTTTTCTCACTTTCCTCTCAGTTAACCTGTGCATATTTTCTTTAAATAGGGACACCATCTCACTTATTTATTCTACCTTCCCAGAGCAGTGTCTCAGCCCACGTGGTGGTTTCCATGGGTGTGAACGAGTGTGTATGTGTGTGCTTTCCCTTATTCCTTCTAGTTGCTCTAGGAAGATGAGGAATAAAAGCTGGATAGTCCACTTTCCTTCCCCAGCTCATTTCCTCCACATACCCTCCTCAACCCTGTCCTGGCTGTTTTCTCTTTTTGGGGTGGACCATGTTCTATCCATTGTATAGCCATACAGGTTATAGGTTATGGATGTTAAAAAGCTGTAGTTTGTCTACCCTCGACATTTTATCACTGATACTTGTTTTAGGGTTTTGGAAGCAAACAGCAAAAACGACATTACAGAGTTAGGAGAGGAAAAGGATATAGAGGCAGTGTATATAAATAATAATCATTGTGTCCATATTTGAGGAGAAAAGAAAAGGGATGCAGAATTGGCTATGTTTCTCTTTTTGAGTTCCTTGCATTTGAAGCCAGGCAGGGTGGAAAAGATGGGTGAGAACGGAAAACTGGGAAGAGCAGAGAAAGCTCTTGAATTAGAGCACAAAGAGGCAAGTTCTGCAAGGTCTTAACCATCCTTTGAAGCAGTTTTTAACTTTTTAAAATTTATGTTACGCATACAAATTTAGGAGTGTAATGCAGGCCAATCATATTGAAATATATAGATATGACAGTTTTTAAGCAAATGACTGTTATAGCAATACTTGATTCTTTGTTAATATTAAATAAAGTCTAGAAGTAAGCCTAATAACTATGGTAATTTTGAATTGGTAATGTGTGTAAATAATATTTCAAGATATCTACAATGACTATAATATGATATAAAATATCTGAATTCTATTGGTGATAAAATTCAGAAGTGCTAATACAAGCATAGTTTCTTGTCTGCAGTCAGAATTGAAAGAAATGATAAATTTCAGTTAGATATCAGTGAAGATGAAGAATATTTTCTTTCCTACCTTAATAAATTTTTTGAATTTTATCTTCCAATCTCCATATTCTCCCTGATTCCTTGGAGTACATTTTATATGTAGGGAAGAAAGCAATTAGAGGCTATGGCTATCTTCATTTAAAAATTGTAGCCCCTCCTCAGTGAAATAAATTATATCTGTAAATATAAAATACAAGAGAGATTGTCATATGTATTAAGTTATGGAGGAAATTTTAGGATTCCATCAGAAGATGTTGGATACCTTTACATACTATATCTGATTTTCTCTGATTTATGGGTAGTGCTTAACTTGTGCTTTTAAAAAAGGCGTGAAGTGATTTGGCAGATTTAATCACATTTCAAAATAAGATACAAATAAAATCTGCTTTAAGAAAAAAAGCAAAGGGAGTCTATTTTTTTTCACAGTGACAGGTTGTATTTTTAATGAACTTCAGCAACTTTACAGAACAAAGATAATCAAATGAACATGAAATTGGCCTCTGACAAGTTGTTTAATCTCCCTGCTTCTCAGTTTCCTCATACACAAATTGATGGTAGTTAACTATTATGTCTACCTTAGATGGTGGTTGTCAGGGGTAATGAATGAGATAATGAAAGTAAGCGCTTTTTGAACTGCAGAGCACTTCACAAATATAAGATGGCATCATTATTTGCCCAGGTGGTGGTAGTAAGTACTCACAAAATTCAAAGGGGCCAACACAACTCTACTGCTCACAAAAATTAGGGGATATTTTATCACATACTCATTTTGAAATATCCCCTAATTTTTATGAGCAGTATAAATCTAAGACAAATTTTACAGTGAGATGGGCTTCTAGCCTGGTCTAGTGTCCTTATTTATATTTATTTTAGAGAAAGAGAGTGAGAGAGAGAAACATGGATTTGTTGTTCTACTTATTTATGCATTCATTAGTTGATTCTTTTATGTGCCCTGACTGGGGATTGAACCCCTAACTGTGACATTTCTGGACAGTGCTTTGACTAAGCTACCCAACCAGAGCCTAGTGTCCTTATTTTATGCAGAGAAAAAACCAATACTGATATTTCTTAGTACCTATTAAGTATCAGAAACAATACTGGATGTTTTCATATGTTATCTTTGTTAATAACTCAGAATACTGTGATAGGTATTAAACACTCCTGCCGCCCTTTTCATACCTTACAAAAAACAGCAGCTTGACCAGCATCATAGCTAGCTACCCAGGAGCCAGAAATTGAAATCACTTGTATTTGATCTCTCTGTGAGACTCTCAGAGGAGGCTGTGTGCCTCCAAGGGTTGTGTTATCTCTGATCTTTATTGCTAATTAGTTTGTGTTCTCTGGAAAACAGTGTCTCACTTGTTCATGTTTTATATTCCTAGTTTTTTAGTACAGACTATGTACCCATCTGCTTTTTCTGTTGTCTTGGGAAAATAAAATACCTGTGCTATTTGGGGCCATTATAAATCTCTATTTCCAAGTCTCACCTGAGTTCTCAGTAATGCTCAGTGACCCTGAATGGTTCCTAATCGCCTCACCAGTTTGAGCAAGGGGTCACTGACTTGACCATGGAATCACAGACATGACTCCATAGTCTCTGGCTTGAACAAGGGGTCACTCACTCTGCTGTAGCCCCCTGGTTAGGGCACATATGGGAATGCAATCAATGAACAAGCAGTCAAACAACTGAGATGCTGCAACAAAGAATTCATGCTTCTCATCTCTCTCCCGTCCTGTCTGTTTGTCCCTATCTATCCCTCTCTCTGACTTTCTCTGTCTCTGTCAAAAAAAAAAAAATCCTATTTGCTTGGCTCATTCTCATTGGATTTTTTTTATGCGTCTTTGAGTAGGTCTGAGTCTTCTAAGAAGGCTTATCTTCAGCCTTATATGCTGGTGGCCACTATTGCTTATGTCCGTTATGTGTCTTCCTTCTTGATAGAACCACTCTCCCTGAGTGATAGTGTTCTTTCATTGTAGCATATTGAGCCACAGTTGATATTTTCTAAACTAGAAGATCTCTAGCCATCATCTGTCCCCAGCCTCAAGCCCATTTTCTTATTTCTACCAATGGGTATCACACACACCGTAGATTTAAGGTGTCCTATGGATATCACAGACACTGTAGATTTAAGGTTTCCTATGGATATTACGGACACTGTAGATTTAAGGTTTCCAGAGTAGACACATTTCTCTCATTATCCCACCTCAGCCCATGTTTCCTCTACTTTTCTCTTCAAAAACAACAGACCAGTTCCTTCCTCAAACAAACCCAACACAACCTTGCTCTGTGCTCCAAAAGACCCACTCAGGTTGAAAGTTTACAGTTTGGAGTTCTGAAAATTCTTCTCTTAATGGGTGGAGGGAAGGTGATGGATGTGTTGCTGGTCTTCTGAAACCATGTAAGGTTTCGTTTTCTTGTTTAGTATTCTGTAAGCGACTTTGTGCTGAACATAGACTATATCACACTATTTAGGTCTGGGTTCCACACATTCATTATTCCTGGTTCATGCCTGATGTGCAGCAAATGTTTTAGCTTTAATTAGAAACCTAAGATTCAAGAACCTCCCTTCTTGGTTGTTAACCCTAGTTTCCTTTCAGTTTGTGTAGTAAGTCTAGGATCAAAAGAACAGGAGCCTTTTATGTTAGCATCCTAGACATCATTTTTACAGATCTTTGGACAATGTTTAGTTCACCCACATCCTTAATCAGTTTTAAACTAGCAGTGATAAAAAATCTTTGACATTCAGAGAAGAGGTCTGAAGTGTGAAGTAAAGGAAAGAGTTCAGACTAGAAACCTGTAATACCTGTTCAGCCTGTGCTGTAACTCAGGCCTGGCAGATTCTCTGCAGGACCCGCTTCAGGGAACTTCCTACTCTAAGTGCACTATAAGTGGTTTGTAGTGTCTTATATCCTCAAAAACATCTGTATGTTTTGGTCACACTATTCAAACACAGAAACCATGTTGGGAGGTGTGGTTATATCCTAGTTATACTGTGAGCAGTCTTGAAAGGGTCCATAAAAGGGAAAATAATCTGTATTGTCCTAAGTACCATTGTTTAACTTCAGTTTCAGTTTGTACATGCTACAGAAATGTGGATGATTGAAGAACTTTTCACCCCGGTAGCAAAGATTATTGAAGGTCAACTCTGAGGCACTGTGATAGGATCCTTAGCAAATACAACCCCACTGAGTAAAAGATCCTTGTCCCAAGGGGATGTGCACGTTGCTAGGCAAGTTTACAAACTAGGAGATTGAATTTAATTGAGAAATGGTTTCATCCTAACTAAACAAGTGGTTAACCAGACTGATCTAATGTAAATCCAAACATGTCTGTCCATTGTTCACCAAAACATCAGAGGTTAGGTGTCCGAAATACCCAAAGCTTATTTACTGGCCTTCGATGGCCCTACTACCATTCCCTTACTTCCTTTAAAAGAGGAATGCAATATTGGCAATTGTGATTAATGTCCCTATTATAACTATTTTTACATTGTACATGAATGGCCCATTTGAACATCAAATCTTGATTCAGAGATTTTGCATTTTAATTCCAACCTCGTGCTTTATATTGACACTAAAGTAATATTGAGCCAGAACAGAAGGATTCCTCTTATTTAGGTATTGAGAGGAAGCCAGTTATTGGGCCCTGTTTATTCAAGTCATGATTAAAAATTCCCTTCTACCTTTCTAGAAATAATTTTTTGAAATTATGGTACCCAGCATTTTAAACTTACTATTGTGGTACTTGTTAGTTAATGCAAAATTTTTTCAGTTGGTCCGTTTGATTTTGGAAGTTGTTGTAAGATGTGGATCTAATGCTCTCTAATGTCCATTTACTATTTTAAAATTTACCGTATTTCCCCATGTATAAGATGCACTTTTTAAAAATGTTAATTTTAATTTTGGGGGGGAAATTTGGGGTCTAAAAACTGGGTGTATTTATACAGTGGTTGTAGATTTTTTTTTTTTACTTGCATTTCTCGCATTTTTGCACTTGTTTTTGTGCTCATTGTTGAAGACAGTGATTCGTCATCAGACACAGATGAGGACAAACTAATGGATGGGAGTTTTGACAGTGATGAGTAGTGGTGTGAATTTTATGATGAATAAAACTTGAGTTCAGTAACTTTATGTAATACTTTTTTTTTCAAATTTTGGGCTCCCAAATTAAGGTACGTATTATACATGGGAGCGTCTTATACATGGGGGAATAGGGTAGTTTATATTAAGGTAATTAACCTTTTTTTGAAAGTTCATTTACAGTTAAGCTAAGTAGTTAAAGACCGTTGTACTCAATAAATAACAAAGCTATTTTTATGCTTTGGAATTAAGAGGACTGATTTTGGAATCAGAAATACCTGGGTTTTTATTCCAGCTTTAACTTTATTAGATATGTCATTCAGCAAGTTATTTAAGCTCTCTGAATCTCAGTTTCCTTGCTTGTAAAATGGGGATAACAGCATCTAATTTATAGGTTAGTTGGTTGTAAAGGATATATAACATAACATGCATAGTACTAATTAAGTACTCAATAAGTGATAGCAATATTTGGGAGGCATTTTTTCCCCTTGAATCAAAGTAAAATATAGACACTTAGTTTGATAGAATTTATTATGATGGTATAAAAATTTTGGTCTCTTAAATATTTAAACTCTTTCATGTATTTTATGACATGTTAGAAATTTAGAAATCCAACCTAATTAAAGGGAGCAAGAAATGCAAATGGTATTTATTTCATAGATACTTATATAAGGCATACCATCTTCCAGATCTTTGTACTTTCACCAATATTAATTCATTTAATCCATGTAATAATGAAAGTAGATACTATTATTTGTGACATTTTGCAGAAGGAAATTGAGGCAAAAAAATCAGTTATTGCCCAAGGCGCTAAAGTCCTTATTTTTAATGCTGCTCTATGAAGCCTTTCCTTTATGGGTTTTTTTTTCTTCTTTCTGTAAATTGTGTGTGGGCTTAAAAAAATAGTAGCAGTTCTTTTCTAATGTCAAAGCTTAAAAGAAAAAGTAGCAAATTAGAGCTGGGCTGAAGAAAGTGTAACCTAAATTTAACACTTGACTTAACTTTATCTGGCCTATTCCAGGTAATATTGATCTCATTGAAACAGTGCAGTTCCACAAACACATTACTGTACTAAATGTCTTGTACCTAATGTTTTATACCAAAATGGCAAAAGATAACAGTGTTACCTCATTACCCCTTCTGCTTTTGACTCTTTTTCATTTGAGTGTTAGGCCATCTTTTCCTGGTTAGAATCTTGAGTCTGTACTCAGCTTTCACACATTATTATTACCCCTAAATGGTATCCACATACCTTAGCTGACTAGTGGCTGTGATCCAGAGACTTGCTTCCCTGGCACCAATGCCAAGGCTGTGAGCTGTCCAGGACAAGTTCCAGATTGTGACTTTGCTAGTCTGCAATTTACTAGTTACATGTCAAGTTTTCATGTTTGTAACTGTTATATGTAGATAGTGATAAGCTGAATTTGAAAAAAGAAGACTGTATGTTTCACCTTTTCTTCCTTTTTGAAAGTAGTAGTGAACTCAGCAGCATTTAGTTTTTCCTAATTATTTGAATCATTTGACCTTGTTTTTTCTTTTTTTTGGATCATTTGACCTTTGATTTGTTGCTTTTTATGACTCATCAGTTGTGTTGTTGTTGTTACATTTTGTTTTAATGAAATTAGCAGATGGGCTTTAAAACTTCTCTTGTATAACCTTTTCACCACCAAAATAATAAAGTGAAAGAAGTTGTTAGCATATATTTATGGAGACATGAGCTGCCTGCCTCCTGGCTGTGAATTGAACAGACTGATACTGTGCACGCATCGAAGCCACACGTGTCCCGTCTCAGTGCTTACCCAATTGTTAGTTTCTTTAGGGTTGTTTCCCTTATGCAATCTATAGTTTGCATGTAGATCAGTGATGAAAGAATCCAGGACAACTTTGGAGCAGTAATCTGATCTCAGATTCTTCTGGAAACCAACAAGTGCTAAAAAGAGTGTCTTTTGAAAAGGATGAACTGACTGTAGCTACTAACTCATAAGATGGGCAGGACAGCAGCAGGGGCAGTGACTTTTCTGATTTAGGAAACTGCAGAAAGTAGTCTTGATTTTGGTATTGGTACCCTGCTTGCTTAAGACTCTGTAAGCCTTTTGAGGCCTCATTCCCCACACCCTTTGGAAACATGGCTGTGGGCGGATTCAGTCTTGATTATGAGATACTTTTCTTTATACGTAGTTCTTAGCTATGCTGACAGCTTTCAAGTTTAAAAATCTTATCTTTCCCAATTGGTTTGACCTTTGTTGCTTACTTAGTTCTTTGTCTTATTTCTTCCATTTGTTTTATTTAATCAACCGAAAGATATTTAGCTTCTACTTTGCATGGGGTGGTGGGCTCTTCAGTGCTGTTACTGTGGTGAGCAAACACAGATGTCCATGGAGTCTTTGCTCTAGTGAGGGAGGCACTCACTAAACCTGTTGTCGCTCAGATCAGTGCAAAAGTATGATTGTGAAAAGCTTAGTAAAGAAGAGGCATACAGTGTCATAAGAACCAGCCTGTGGGAGTTGACTAAATTGAGCTGCATCTCCACAGGATAAATGGGAATTACTCAGGCAAAGAAGGAGGGCAGGAAATTGTTGGCATAGGGAAGAGTTGGCCACAAAGCCCTATGGAGGGAGGAAGCATCATGGAGTTGTGGCACTCAAGGAAGGTCTGTGTGTCTGGAGTGTGTAGAGGGGAAGTCTGGGGCAGGCTGAGGCTGGAGAATGAGGTCGGTGTCACCCCAAGAAGGACCACAAAGGCCTTGTTAAAGAATTTTGTGTTTATTATCAGAGCAAAGGGGTGTGTGCCAAGATCACACTTCCGTTTCTAAAAACTCATTCTGTGAAAAGGGATGATTATATAGATCTGAATGGACTTAGGAAAATTAGAAGTCTATTGCAAATGTCATTTTAATGAACTTTCAGATATAAAAATGTTGTCATTATTTTACCATCTCTGTGCTTTGTATTTGGGATTTGCATGGTGCAAGCTAGTCTTTCATCTGCCTTGCAGAGGACCTTGGGTCTACTTGAGACGTAAGTGGAAGTGAAGGTTATGGGAGAAACTCTCTCTCTCTCTCTCTTCAGCTATCTGGCTACTTGGTCTGGTGATCAACTGTCAGTCTTTGAGAATAAGCTTAGGTGAATTGAGAGGTCCAAGTGCTATCTTGCCTTCTTGTCTTCTGATGATTTCATTGCTTCTCTCTTTTCCTGTTAGATATGAGACTCAGGATGCTGGAGTGGGGGTAGTGGCACTGGTAATTGCAGCAGCAGTTACAGCGTTGGTAGCAAATGCATTTTGTTTGTGTGTCTGATACTGTCCTGAGTGCTCTGCATATATACAACTATTTATTTCTCATGTAGTCCTATGAAGTGTTGAAACTTCTGTTTTCTTTTCTTTACTTATAGATGAGCATAAGGCCCAGAGAGAGTTATCAAATTGCAGAGCAGGGTTTGAACTCAGGCAGTTTACTTGTAGAACCCAAGCTTTTAGCTTGGTTTCCTTTAAGTGGTGAAAACTGAAGTGGTAGGTTAGAGAGTTAGAGCCCACGGTCCCACTGCACAGTATGTCATGGAAGCAGGACTCCAGCCTAGGCACTCTGACTTCAGAGCCTGTAGGCTGTTTCCCAGTGAATTATAGGCATCAGAACAGTTCAGGTTGCAATTGTGTTCAGTTCACTTCACAGAGTAGCAACCTGTTCTCCTTTTGTGTTTTCTAGACTTCATTTTATTGAGAATACATTTTACATACAGTTTTGAAATCACATTATTTCATTGCAGAGGTGCTTTGTAACTAACTAAACTTATTTTAATTTGAGATAATAAAGTATTTTATGTTGAGAATAATTACAAGTGTATGGTACTTAGCTACCAGAAGGATGACAATGAAAAAAGAAAAGAAAAAAACAAGTGTTGCCAAGGATATAGAGTCGGTAGAACTCTCCTATACAGCTGGTTGGGCTGCAAATTCGTACCATCGTTTTGGAATACTGTTTGGTAGTAACTGCTATAGCTGAACAGATATATGTCCTCTGACCCAATACTTCCTCTCTTAAATGATCACCCAACAAATATGAATGTGTGTTCACCAAAAGTTATGTACAAACTGTTCACAGTATTAGCTTTATAAAAGTAGCAAAAGCTGGAAACTACCAAATGCCCATCAGTAGCAGGTGAATAAATTGTGACATATTCACCTAGTGAAACACCTTACCACAATAAGTACAAACACTGTACAAGTGCATGCAACAGTAGGGTTAAATATCATAAAGATAAGTGTTGATGCATGTCTTTACAGACCTTTACTTTACAAACTACAACTGCTGATATTCTGCTGTCTGAATTAGAGTAGGCCATGCTACTGAATACAGGCCCGCAATGGAAGGGCACAAACACAATAGAAGTTTATTTTTCTCTTACACAAGTGCACAAGGTAGATGTTCCAGGTTGGGATGGGGTGAGGGGCTGCATCTATCTATTGCTTGCTCTTTCCAGAACTTAAGTCAGGATTGTCACTGCCATTTTCAGAATGGAGCTCGGCGGTTACAGCACTGCTCATATTTTGCTCTAGGGGCTTAATCACTAGAGATAGCAAACTGAGTGTCGGGAGGAAGGACGGGGTGACTCCAGTCTGCCTGTGTGCCTGGGAAGAACGTGCTTTGATAGTCAGCTTTCCACGCACACTGTTTTTTTTTTTGTAATTTCTTTCTTTTTCCCACTTAATTGTACATTGTGACTGTCTTTTCATGTCAGTGAGTATGGCTCTCATTCTGCTTTTTAATGGCAGTAGGTTATTTCAAGTGAATATCCTTGATAAAAAAATTGTTTTCCTAGAGTAAATTATTAGAGGTAGAATTTGATGAGATAAAAGTATAAGCCCATTTTTAAGGTTTGATACATATTCCCATATTGGTATCAATCCAAATTAATTGTTTTCAGTGTCCATTTTTGTTCAGTGTGTTGGTCATTTTTTTATTACTATCAAATAAGTTTTAATTTGTATTTGGGCTGTCATTTATTCCCAGAGAAGTTTTGTTCTGTTGCACTGCAATCCCAGTCTTTCCTTTTTTTGATTTCTGCTTTTGGTGTCCTACCTGGATTTACCATTAGATTATAAACTCAGACATATTTTCTTCTGTATGTTTAAGTTTTTATTCATATTTACATTTCTGGTTCTTCTGGAAATTATTTTGCATATAGAATCTTACATTGCCAAAACGTTGGTTAGTTGTCGCAGTAACATTAGTTGTTGTTGTTTTTGATATATAGGAATATGTGAACATATATAAAACTATTACAAAGCATTTAAAAATGTCCTCATAATTAGTGATTAAGATGGCATAAGATAGAAAGTATCCATTCTCTGGGCCATTTGAAGAGAGACCATTACCATAAATAAAAGGTGGCATTTATCCTTAAGCATTGGGATCATGGAGAAGGTGAGTTCCTTTTATGGCTCTGAGGGCATGATATGTGTTTAGATCTGGACAAGCCTCTGTGCTCCTAGCTGGTCTCCGGTTGTATAGGTTCACCATCTAATTCACCTGAGTTGCTATTTGGCTGTTATTTCCTGGGCCCTGTGCCATCTCACACTGAGTCATGGTGGAGGTGAATATACCTGCCAAGCTGAGTGCTGATTGAAGCTAAAATAGGTACTTTTCAGGGAAAATCAAGATCACAATAACTTTAGAGACTTTCTAAAAAATAGGTACACTTTCATTTTAATTTATTTAACATGTGACTCTTAAAGTTATTATTAAAAACAACCAAAGTCTTGAGCTTCATCATACATTTTATTAACAGGATTTTCTCCCTCAGTTTATATAACGTGCTTTGAATTAAGTCTGCATATGTGCAACAACTGTAAGGTCTCTGAAAGGAGAAAGAGGGGACCCTTCTTGCTTCTTGCTGTATACTTGATCAGCAGTCATGCTCAGGCTTTGTGATCACACAGGTAAAAACACCTTGAGTGTTGGTCTGGTGACGGAAAGATCCGGTGGAACCACCTGCCCAGCCTCCTAGGCTTACAGTTAGTATTTGTTGAGATTCCTTGGTTTGCAAAGACAGAAATGAAGTCTAACTCCATCAAAAGAAGTTATTTGTTAAAGGGTCCTTGGAGAGCTTGCAATCTTAAAGGAATTGCTGCACAGCTAAACTTTAGGCAGGACAAGTGTCTAGAGCCTTGAGCAGTGGGAGCTCTGAACCTTCTTTGGAGTTCTTTCAGTAAGGTTGACACTGTACTGGCCATCTCTTTACTCAACCCTCAAATTCCAAAGAAAGAGGATCTTACTTGCTTGATAGATGGGAGGATAGAGCCCTCTGTACTAGATTGAATCATATTAACCTGTGGGTATTGGACTGTTTTTGCCACACAGAAAAGGCAATTTCATGTTTGACTGTAACAGCACAGACACAACTCTGGGGTCTCCTCTAAGCGTTAGGAGGATTGTGAGGTGATGAGCCTTCCATACCAACATCTACTGCATGTGTTCCTTTGATCTCAGCGCCATGGATCTTGATTTCCTCATACTCTTTTCCATTTTGCTGCAACCCCTTTACCCCCTGGAAAAACCCCAACCCTGGACCAGCTTCTGTGCAAGAAAATTAAATACTGCTGGGGAAAATGACACAACTCTAGAGATGGCCCTTGTCTACTTGTTGGCTAGCTGGAGTTTTCATAGTCGTCATCCTTTTGTAAGGCAGCCGTGGTGGTATGTGTCCTGTCTAAACATTGATAATTATGTATCTCACTGCAGGCACTGTTACCATTCTAGTCTAACGGTACAGTCCAGTCAATTAGTGAAGAGATTACTACTTCATAATAGGTCACACTAGTTAAAAGCTTCTATTTGTTTTTTCATACCTGCAGCCAGCCCCTGAAGGAGTTCTTGATTACTTGAATTAGTGTTTAATCCCTTAAAACTATGTCTTTTGACTAGAGATACCTTCTGATTGTCTTCAGGATATATGAACTTTTCCAGGTGAACAGAAAGAATCATCTTTTGGCTGCCATTTTGATTCTTTTTTTAAAAAATATCATCTTTGGCTGACATAATGATTTTTAAGATCTACTTTTCATTGAAATTACGTATTTGGATTCCAGCAGTGGGGGGAAAATATTCTGTTTTATGTGTGATAGGCTATTCTGATACAAAATAAACTTCAGAGTTTCTCCAGCCAAAGTGAGTTATGCTGTCTTTATGCCACAGATGAAACAAATCAAATGTGGCAAGTATGTAGAAACCACAAGATTCTTAGTAGAAGGCAGCTTATTGTAGTGATTTACAAAGAAATAGCTATCAAGCAACATCTTTTGGGAGGGAGAAATAAAAATTTGATACCAATATCTTTGCCTTTGTTTGATTATATAGTAAATGTACTTAAAATTTTGCCTCTTCCCTTGCACTTCCCTTCCCCTGAACACACACCTGCAAGCACACGTGCGTGAACACATTCTCATTTCCATAATGCTTTACTGGAAACAACCACAGCAATAAGAAAGCTCTCTAAATGAGGGAACAAGTACAACAGTAGTGGTTAATGCCAAATTCTGAGATTGTGTTGTATTCAGAAATCCAGTTAAAGGTAAATGAATGATGGGGAACTGGTAAGTCGATATGCTGGGGGAAATCTGATGAAGTGGAAAGAGCTGGGCTTTGGAATCACTCAGACTTGGCTTTGAATCTCAGATCTGAATCTCACCATACAGCTTCTTCGAGTCTCTTGTTTCTTTTTCTGTAAAGTGAGATTAATAGCTACTATACAAGATTAAAGTAATATACTTTTAAGTTCCTGGCACATAGTAATAAGTAGGTAAGTAATAAGATATAATAGATATTTGAAATAGTTTATTCAAGATAAAATAAGTTGTTTAATTTCATTTATTCTGATTATAGTCTTAGAAAGCTGGTGACATTTTTATTTCCTCTGAAAGAGAAATTGAATTGTTAGTAATAGGTTAGTAACTCTGCTTTGCTAATGCACAGCTAGTGTAGATCCAGGTGACTAAATTAGTTTTATCTTTGGACCTACCTAAAGATCTATTCATTGCTATAAAAAAGAGAAAAAGAAGATGATGGTTGTAAAGTAAAGCCACCACAGATGAATGAAGTCAGTCAGTATCGCTTGCCCAGTTGGTTTCCAGAGATACTGCAGTGAAGGGAATCAGAGCCCTCATTCTCTGTCCAGTACTGGGAGGGCCTCCAGCGTCTTCTGACCTCCACTCATCCTGTGTGCAGTGATTTGTACAAGTGCTAATTGGCTGCCTCTGTCCGCCAGTGGTAAATTGGAGTTTCACAGTGCCTTCTGAAGGCACTTTAATTGAAAGATTCACCATTGGTTTAAGACCAGCTTTTCTAGGGATAAAGCAAACAAACTACTACATTAAATGCACACATTGAATCTAAGTTGAACCCAATTTCGTAACCATTAAGATATGAAACAAAATATATAAACCCGGGAAATATGTAATTTGGAGAACCTATCAGTAAGTCTTTTTTCTGACTTTATATGTGTTGGTACAATCCAGGTCTTCCCAAACCTTGTCTTCTGCACCCCACTGAATCGTCATGGCTCCCTGTAGAGAGTCTGGGTGAAAACAAGGTCAAGGTTCAGTTGGGCCCTAGTATCATAGGCAGAGCTTAGACTGAGTATGGCCATTAACAGTAACTTGCAGCTCTTTTTCTTCTACTTTGTGTAACTTTCTCCACTCTTTTTTTTTTAAGATTTCATTCATTTGTTCATTCATTTATTCATTCATAGCAACTTCAGGCTCACTGCAAAATTAAGAGGAAGGTGCAGAGATTTTTCTATATACCTCTCAACCTTCCCTAAACATGCATAGCCTTACCTATTATCAGCATTTCCCTATAGTCCATCTTTTTTTTTTTTGACAGATTCAGAGAGAGGGACAGGTAGGGACAGACAGACAGGATGGGAGAGAGATGAGAAGCATCACTTCTTTGTTGCAGCACCTTAGTTGTTCATTGATAGCTTTCTCATATGTGCCTTGATGGAGGTGGGGGACGCTCCAGCCAAGCCAGCGACCCCTTGCTCAAGTCAGTGAACTTGGGCTTAAGCTGGCGACCCTGCGCTCAAGCCGGCAACCTCAGGGTTTTGAACCTGGATTCTCTATCCTAATCTGATGCTCTATCCACTGTGCCACCACCTGGTCAGTCCATCTTTTTGTAAACTTTCTGTCATCTTCTCGTTCCTCACTCGGTGTGACATAAGAAATGAATGTTAGGCTGTATATGTAGAGATAAAGAAATTAATATTTTATCAGTATTTTTACTATGCTTTGTTAATTTTGTGTGTTCTGGTCTGTACTATAGTTGCCTAGCAACCTCTAGCCCTGAATGAACCATTTCAGGACAGGAAGTAGGCTGCATAAAAACCCTGCATTAAAATGTGAAACAAGATCAGGTACACACCTGGTCCTAGCATTCTGAACTCTCTCTCTTATCTATTTTCATTTGTTGGTAAAATTCAAATATATGATTATTGCCATATGATCAAAAAAATCTTCATACGGTTGGCTTATGGGGGAGTATTTCTTTTATTTCCCTTAAATTAAAAAATAAACTATGTACCAAACCTTTTCTTGGGTATTGATGTTTCTTTAAGTATCTTGTCTCTAAATTAGAGTTGAAAGTATAGGAATGAATGAGATAAAACTTTTAATTGTATTTGGGAGATTTGTAAGGTAATAGTACAAAAGACTCTGTTTCTTATTATCTTTTTAACTTTATTGCTTTTAGAGAAAGAAGATGAGAGAGATTGAAAGAGACAAGGAACACCAATCTGTTCTTGTATGTGCCCTTACTGGGGATCGAACCAGCAACTTCTGTGCTTTGGGCCAATATATTAACCAACTGTGCTATCTGGCCAGGGCCAGAGGACTCTTAATGACAGCATTTTTATATTTTTCATTGGCTTTAGTTTAAGTTAAATTGTAGGAAACTCAGGTCAAAAATTGAATTGCGCTGCATTTTATCCAAGTTTGTCCTCAACCTCTGACGTGGAAAAGTGGGAAGACGGACAACCCCTCCGACTTAGTGTAGGTAGTGAGGCGAACATTTACAGAGGTTAATTTTAAACTTGGCTGTAATTATATTGAATGAATAATTTAATGACTTTTTTGTGTGTTTTAAGTTTTGATTTTTCAGTTGTATATGTTTACAGAGCCTTTCCCCCTATAGACAAACTGAAGGAAGAAAATGTCATTTATGGCTGTGATTATAGGGTCTTGCTTTAGGGCGTTGAAACCATTTTAATACAGATCAGTAATGTTTTGCACAAAATGAGATTGAAATCTTCCTGCAATGATTTTATAAGTAATTTATCATCCTTCATTGCTGGAGTCTCTTTTTTTTGATAGTGGCTGTCTTTCCCTATGTACTGCAGTTAGAAGGAGCAGCCTCCCCAGTGGAGAGAGTAGTTGATTACTTGGGAGGATGACTGTGTCACAACCCATTTGCTTTACAAAACCATTGTTGGAAAAATCTTCATTTATTATAATTATAGTCTGTGACTATTGCTGGTTTTTGATGGTTTCTTTCTTTCTTTTTTTTTTTTTTTGGTGTTTAGCTAATAAGACAATTGCAAGTCCATAAAATCTTTATCAAGTGAAAATTTTCCAGCAGTTGGATATGTAAAATGAGAATAGAGTAGCTTTCCTGCCTTTTCCTTTTCCCTGCTCCAGAGAGAAACACCAAACAGCTGGCTTGACTGATGGGAGAGGGGAGCATGCTAGAAAGAAGCAGCTTTATTTATAGTTTGAGGACTGGGATATCAAGTTATGCCTGAAAAGACTGAGATTATTAAGGAGAAATTGATGGAGGGAATGAGCATTTAAATTTAAAGTCTTTCGCGAGACTCTGATAAAAGGTTTGGGAAACATGGAGCTCTTCTCTTAATATGAAGATTTAGAGAGACTGTGTATTACTTACAAGTTCCAACAAAACCCTGTAAGAATAGCTAATATAAGTATAGATTTGTCCTGCTTTAAAAAAAGTTGTATTAGCTATTCTAAGAGTTATGTAAATTTATATTTTTGTTTGTATAGTCAGAACTATGTTTAAACAGAACAAAGCAGAAAGATTCATACTATCTGATTTTAAAATTCAGTAGTCTATAATATAATGTGACATCAGAGAAAGGATACACACACACACACACACACACACAAAGAACAGTGGGACAAAATAGAATCTAGAAATAGTCCCATACAAATATGGTCAATTGATTTTTTTTTTTCTGTTTTCTGATTGTTTGCTGAAGGTGCAAAGGTGCTGTAGTGGAGGAAGCTTAGTCTTTTTAACAAGTGGTTCTGGGACAATTGGACGTTCGTATGTAATGAAAAATATAAAACTTTGACCCATTTTATATTTTATATTGTCTACATAAGAAACCAATTTATAGAGAATTTTTATGAGTTTTTTTTTAACCGAACACAACATATGCCAAAGAGAAAGTTCTCAAATGCTCCTGAGCGTAACAATTTTGTAGCTTCTTTTATGTACAGTGTGTCTGTAAAATCATGGTGCACTTTTGACCGGTATTTGAAATTAAGGCAGGAACGTACATTGAGGTGGGAAAAAGCAAGGTGGGAATTGGATTACACGATAGCTAACAAGATTAGAGACTTTCTTGAGGGTTAATATCCCTTTCTAGGGGTATCACTTCTGGTAGTTTCAAAAGGTAGTTAGTTGCACAGAAACAAGGGACAGGGCTTGTTAAGGCAAAGATAAACATTTTACTAAAAAGTTGTATGCCGGGGTTGTGACCACCCACCATGACCTGCCGAATTAGAAATTTATGATCAGATCACCCTATGAGGTTACTTTCCATAGAATCCCCCTTTTTCTTTGCCTACAATCTAAAAATCAAAGCAGATCATTGACTTAAATTAAAACCATAAAGCTTGTACAAGAAAACATTAGTAGATAATCTTTGTGATCTTGGGGTAGGCAAAGATTTCTTTGAGATGATATCAAAAACATAATTCGCAAAAAGGAAAAATTGATAAGTTGAAATTTAAAAACTTCTTGCACTGTGAAAGACTGTTAGTGGAAAGATATGACAAGTAGCTGACTGGAAGAAAATATTTGCAAATCATATATCTGTCAAAGAGATTGTATCCAAATAACATAAGAAACTCTACAATAAGAAGACAAACCATCCAGTGGAAAAAAGGATTTGAAAAGCCTCTTCACCAAGGAAGAATATATACAGATTACAAATAAATACATGAAAAGAGGCTTAACATCAGTAATCTTTCGATAAAATGCACGTTAAAACCACAATTTAGGTACCACTGCATACCTATCAAAGAGACTCAAGACAGTGAGCGTAATTGTTCCTTTTATTAAGTGCTTTTTACATCTATTAACTCATTTGATCTTTGTTGCTTACCTGTAAGAACACCACTATCATCATCCAGTTTTTCAGATGATGGACCTGAGGTGTGAATAAATAGGACACAGTCACACACCCAGTAAATAGCAGAGCCAGGAAAATATTACAGAATTACACGAACTAGATTACCTCACCTTACTGAGTGGGCCATGTACTATTATTGGATTACATTAGTGGTGGCGATCGTTCCTCTCGTGTCAGGGGTATGTGTTGCACCTGGACATTAGAATAGGGAAGAAAAAATTTCTTTAAAGAAAATTGCTTCTGACTTTCATTTCTTATATACATACAGTCATGCACACAAAACTTTGCCATCCTTTATAGAAAAATACTGTTTTAATTTTTTTGTTGCTAGTTTTTAACCTCTGCCCTTGTGAACAGTAAGGAAAGAGATGCACACCATTTGTGGCGCTGGGAATGGCTGAGAGTTGAGATGCCAGATGTCAGTCCTAGCTGGGGCTCCCCTCCCACCCCAGACAGAGGGATAGCACGGTGCTAGTGCTTTCTGCCAGCGGCGGGGCCTCGAAGATGCACCACTCACCATTCAAGGCTGCCACTATCCCGTGCACTCCTTGGGCTCCCTGGAAACAGGAGGCGGAGGGGAACAGCCTGGCCTCAAGTGTTGTGTTTGATTTGCAGCATATAGTTAACCGTATCATTAGAGAAGGCAACATACATTTTTATCTTGTATGGCTTTGAGTTTGGCTAAATCTCTTTGGGATCCAGTCTTAGTGAAAGGTCAGGAGCTACCTCCTACTCTGTGCCCATAGCTATCAAAAATCAAATAATTAAGTGAAGTGTTGGATATGTGAATTTTTCACCTTTACATTCCCATAAACTGAAAGCAACTGTTGCTAGGGCAGTGATTTTTCGCCTACATAAAATTTGTGTTTGAGACAATATTTTCTTAAACACAGTTTTTAAAATTATAAAATGAATAAGCATAGACTCTGTGGCCCTGAAATACTTCTTTAAATTAGAGAGAGGTGATTTGTTTTTAATAATTTCATGAGTGGAAACATGAAAACTAAATCACAAATCTCAGTTGATTTCATGGGTGGGAACATATAAACTCAAATACAAATCTAATTTGATTTGTAGATATAGCTCTTTTAAACTAAGAGTTGAAAAATTAAAATAGCACGAATGAAAGTAAGTGCCATTCCAGCAGCAAGAAGCTTTTAATAGCAGTGGGCTCTTAAAGTAGGTTTATTTTTTATTTTTGCTAAACTACTCATACAGTGATTACCAGAAAAATCACATTGAAAGTGGTAAGTTAATGCTTTGAATATATTCAGGATATCTGTATGATTTCCTAAGTCCTCACAGCAAATGTCTAAGGACTTTAAAAAACCAAGATGTCTAAGAAACTGTATATTACCAAGTTGGTTGTTTTACTATGAGTTAGTTTTACTTTTTAAAACATTTATTAATTGCTTTTTTATTATTCATTTTTACCTCAAAATGATCAAATTCTATCCTGTAGGTGTTTCATGATTCTAAGAAAAGTGTTGCAAGGTCTTAGACTCGTGGGATTTATACACCTGAAAGCAGCCTGAGGGACCATTCTGCCCAACGTTTTCTTTTTTTTTTTTTTAAAACCGAGGGGCTGATACTCTGAGGCTAATTCATCTTATTGAGGCAGAGCTGAGACCGGAATTGATGGACCCTGGCCTCTGGCCTTTCACCTGCATGATGCTCTATCCTTGTCAGTTCCGTCCATACCAGAGCACCACGTGGTTGGATTTCTGTTGATCTTTACCTGAGATTAATGCATGTATAAACAAATCTAGATGCAGTCATTGCTGCTGTTGGACTTGGACTGGAGTAAGTAAAAAAATTCTTAATAAGTAGTTTAAATAGCACAAGGAAACTACAGTCAGTTTCAGAATTATTTTTGTAATGGAAGAAATTTTATCGTATGACATTGAATATGTGTCATTTTAAGATATTTGATTCCCAATAAGAAAATAATGATCAAGCTAGTAGAAAATGTGGATAAAAGCTGGGAATAGTGAGAGTCAGCTCACGATAAAAGAAACAGAAATAGCCACTTTAAATAAATGCCAGCTGGAATGTGGTATCTTATGTACTTACCAGATTGGCAAAGAGTTTATGTGGTAAATGCTCGTATGAGTGAAGGCAAAGGGAACTAGTCACTTTCTTTTAGTACTGGTGGGAATGTAAATTGTAAACCATCAGTTTCCTTTCTCCCCCCCGCCCCTTTTTTTTATTGTGACAGGGACAGACAGACAGGAAGGGAGAGATGAGAAACATCAGTTTCTCATTGTGGCACCTTTGTTGTTCATTGATTGCTTTCTCATATATGCCTTGACTGGGGACTACAGCAGAGCGAGTGACCCCTTATTCAAGCTAGTGACCTTGGGCTTCAAGCCAGCGACCCCGTGCTCAAGCCCGCAACCTTGGAGTTTTGAACCTAGGTCCTCTGTGCCCCAGCCAGATGCTTTGTCCACTGCACCACCACCTAGTCAGGCTACCCATCAGTTTTCTAACTGCAACTTTGTCCTACATATATACTTTTATTTATTTATTTTTATTTTGTGTGTTTGTGTGTGAGAGAGAGACAGACAGGAAGGGAGATGAGAAGCGTCAACTTGTAGTTGCGGCATTTAGTTGTTCATTGATTGCTTCTCATCTGTGCCTTGATTAGGTGGGGGGGTGGGAGGATAGAGGGAGGAAGCTGCAGCTTAGTCTGACCCTTTATTCAAGCCAGTGGCCCCATGCTGAAGCATGATGAGCCTGCACTCAAGCTGGCGACCTTGGGGTTTCTAACCTGCCTGGGACTTCAGTGTCTCAGGTCAACACTACCCACTGTGTCACCACTGGTCCAGCCAAATATACTATTAATAGAAGGTTGAACTTTCATGTAGCTTAAAATAATGTAAAATGATGACTATTAAAAGTTTTGTTTTTATACAAATGCAAATACTGATAATTGCTTAATTATCTTAATAATCAGCTAGTTATATAAGTTATAGAACAGTAGACAATAATAGAATATATATATGTAGTAGTAGATCTATACGTGCTGAAGTTCAAGATTTGTTAGAGGGAAAGAAAGCAAGTTTTAGAGCAGTTTGTATACTAATAGAGATATATATTTTTATGCTTTTAACATTTAAACTTTTGGTAGCATACAAATGAAAATGCTAATCAGGACTGTTGAGGATGGAACAGTAGAGACTTTCTCTTTTACTTTAAATCCTTCTGTATTTTTTTAAAGAGATATACACACACACACACACACTGTGCACATATGTTGCATTTGGTAAAGAAAATTTAAAATAGTAAGCTGGTGTGGGTCAAATAAGTTTGCAAATATAATGTATGTGTTTGCTTGCTTGTAGTTTGCATTGGGTGTTGGGGACAGGCTGTACACAGGCAGGATTCTTATAGCCTAAGGCTTAGTTTTAAAACTAAGCTTTTCCCCACACCCTTGACTGTTGCATGATAGCGGGTGGTGCACTCTCATGAGAAATCCCATTATTCCTCAGAAGAGTGACTTTGTATCAGAGACTTCCTTGTTTGTATATTAGATTAAAGGTTTGTATTTCTACACTATAAAATGGGGCAGAACTGGAGCTTGCTCTCTCTGGGTTCCTGAGATTAGCATTAGAGAGGAGAGCAGAGAAAGTCCATGTGGAGGAGAGGCAAAGCAGCCAAGATGGCAGAGTGCTGAAGGAGAAGCCAGTTTGTGCTGGAGAAGGAGATGGGGAACAGAGGTGAATAAGGCTAGTGAGCTAGAAACCTTTGATTCTAGGAAACTTGGATAAGTCAGTAGCTTTGTGAGCACTGAATGAGTGGGTTTCGGAGCCCAGTGTGTGTTTTTACTTGCCTGCCGGTGCAAGCTAGGATTAAAGGCCCACCAGTTCTTGGCTCCGTTGTTTCATTACTGTCTATCTGAATCTAATGCGAACCTGCATGGGCCAGGTGGCTGTGATGGTGGCTGTAGCTACTGGCTTTACAGGTGTGTTCATTGTTAAAATGGTTTTCATTTAATTTTAAAGAGAAAGCATATTTAGTTCCAAGATTCAGTCAAAGTAGTAGAGATTCAGCCAGCAAAGTTTCAAAACCAGGAATTCTGCTTTACATGTGCCCTACACCCCAGCCTTCATTTAGGAAGACAGACATCTAAGAAGTGCATATATCAAAAGCTATCTATAAAGGCAGTCATATTTGACATTGTAATTTCATTTCTCGGTCTAGATGCTAAAGAAATAAAAATTTAAAATCTTTAGTAGAAAATGTAATACAAATATCTAGCAATTGACTTCTGTTGAGTAGACCATGAAATAACAACATAGAATATTGTGTAGGCTTGAAAAATATTGAACACAGATACTGTGAAGGTCCTTGTAAAAAGGATTACAGGAGTTAATGTTAAATAAAAAAAAATGCATAAATGCAAAAATAGGATCTGTGTTTACAGTAGTGCTTTTTGAATGCTTTTGAGTTTCAGAAATACATGTAGAAAGCAGGTTTTCTACATTATTATCTTTAATTCTCACAAAAACCTGGTCAGTAAGATCATAGTGCCTCTACCAGATGGAGAGGGAAAGGCAGGTGAGGGCAGTTAGCAGTTGTCATGTGGAGGAGTTCTGTTTTGAAATCCTGTGCATAGCCCTGCAGCTCCTACTTCTACCATACACTCGGCCCCATATTGTCTCCGGAAGAAGTTCTGCGCTCATCTTTTGGTAGTAATGCTTACAATAATCAGTGATGATTTTCAGGAACACCAAGAGTAGATCTGGAGCCAGTGTGAACTCTGGGAAGCCTAGTGGTGCCTCCCTCCTTTCCCAATTTCCGACTTACAGTGGAGGAGAATACTCAAGCCTGTGCTGATGTACATACTTCTATCATTGTAATTTATACATACATGTGGAATTTTCAGAGAAATTAGTAAGAAATGATTTCCCCACTAGGAAATGTTTGATTTGTCTTTCTGATATCAGGAGTATTTGCTGCCATTATTAATTTTCTGTGATCCAGCCAATGCTGCTTATCAGTTCCTGTGTGACAAGTGGCATGCCTTTGTGAGGTAACTGGAGGTAGAGGGAGGCCCTTTATTTGAATGGGAGCAGATCTTCCATGGGAGCAGGTGAGTTTGTGGTAGTGTCCTTATTTGCGTACTCCAGCACACAGCTCCCATGGCTCCCCTAGTGCCACAGTCAGCACCCCACCGTCCCCTGCCTGCAGACCTCAGGGTCTGACACCCCCGCACTCCGGTGGTCAGCAGTCTCCTTGGTCCATTACTCCAGAGTGCTGCCCATGTTAGCATCTCCTTTGTGTTCAGCTTTGTGAAGAAAGCCAAGGAGACACTGCTAGCAAACCTCAGGTTTATTCAAATGTAGCGCAGATATCCATACATTACATTTTACTTAGATTTCATTGTTCCCCAAGTGAGTGCAGCAGAGCTAGCTAAACCGTTAACTTGATCCTGTCATTAGTGAAGACATTATCATATTGGGGGATTATTAGAGGCCGGCATGCTCAATTAATGGAAAAACAAGGAAATCAAGACCTGGAGAGACAGATTGAGACAGTGGGTTTATGTGGCGTAGAACCTGCAGTACAGGGCTTGACCGTGTTTTCCAAGGGGGTAGTAGATTTTATTCTTAATTTTCGTGGTTGAAGTTCTAGAATCCGTGTGCTGAAATAAATTGTAGTGATTCTAAAAATTCTGAAATTGCACAAAGGCAGTATATGGTCATATGAGCTCTTGGAGCCTCCTCACCTTTGGTGAGATGGGTGCAGCGTGTTCTGGTTGATGAAGATTTATCCTGTGCAGCAATGGGGTTGACCTCGGGCTTCCTCCCTTTTCACTGTGTCATCACTTTCATCTGCCGCTATGGGGGTTAGTTTTCTCCTCTCTGCGGAGGAAGTTGGGGCTAAAATATGATGATGGTTAATTGCTTTTTTCTGCAATTAAAATAACAGCTTTAATTTTGTTATTTTAATTGTGCAGAATTATAGTGAGCACAGTAGATGTTAATCTGACTAGTTAAAATGTGGAAATCGATGTATATCTTACTTGGTTTATTTTGGGGGGGAGTTGAAACCAGATACTTAGAGGAAAGAAGAGAAAATGTTGTTTTTGTGTTATTTTGATTGCAAGTACACATTACCTCTTTCAGAATTTCTTGCAATTCTTAAGACTAATGATTACATTTTGAAGAAAGACATTTCATTCCTTTGCACAATGAAATCAATTTTTTGGGTACAGTTTTTCTTTTTTTTTTAATATAAAATTGACCGTGGTATGTAGTAGCTATTCTTACATAATTTTTCCATTTTATTTTTTAAATCCCATTCATTTGTTTTTAACGTAAAATTGACTGTGGTAACTATTCTTGAATGATTTTTCCATTTTATTTTTTAAATTCCATTCATTACTGTTAAAGGCCTCAAGCATTATTATTAAGACCTGTATTTTACAATATAACACTAAAACAGAAGGAACAATTGGGATATATTGTGATTGCAATTTTGTAAACTTATGTGTAAGGCTGAAGCCTGGAAGGGAATCTGAAAAAAAAAGATTGGAAATAGAAAAGAATTACATGTTAATTAAATAAAGAATTTTAGGATATACATAGGTTTTACCCTGTTGTGTAATAGATAAATGGGCTTGTTGCAGTAGTAACAATAAAGTTAATTTCAGGGTACTTGAAATTTATCTTCTTATCTGTAACATAATAGTAGTATAATGTTTTGTGGGAGAGAGAGTATCAGGGAAAAAAGGGACTGGAATAAATAGAATATGGTAGAATGTAACTTGATAAATTTATATGAAAATAGGGCACTTACAGTATTTAAACAGAAGTCTTTCAGAGCCTCCCTTGTCCCTTATAGAGTTAATGTGACACTTAATTTTATGTCTCGTATCCGAGTGCAGCATGCCAGAGGGTAGTAAGCCAATCTCCGACTGTCAGCTTTGAGATTTATTATGTGTGTCTGCAATTTGAGTCCAGAAGGGCTTAACAGCTGAATATAGACTTTAAATCACCATTGGGATTAAAAGTTTTACTCTGAAAGAATAGGTCATTTGACAGTAATCAAGAACACTTTCATTCTGCACCCTGTTCTTCAGGCCCAGCATAAAGTTTCTCCATTGGCGTGGGAGGGGAGCCTGGGCGGAGGTTTGCTAAATCTGACGTGCCTCATGCAAAAATAATAAAACACAGGAGTTTGTTTGGTAGACTAATCCAGAAAGTGAGTTTCGAACTGGCAACAAGCAAATAGGGAACAATTTGGACATATACCCAGGATTAAAGGTATTTATAATAGAAGGTGTATTGTGTTGTTACTTGTGATGTGCAAAATATTTTACACCTGAAAGTTTATTTAAGAAAATCACTCGTATGAGAAGTGACCATTTGGAGTAAGGGGGTTGACGATGATTTAAAATATATTGGTTAATGAGTTTTTAAAAATTAAATGATTACATAGATGGCAATATACACATTTAAATATATATATCTATATAGGTCTTTGAAATAGTGTTTACTTAAAGAAAAGATAAATTGCTGAGGCTACATTTCCTTAAGCATTATGGCTCTTCAGAAAAACATCAGCAGTAGCATTTAAACTTGGGCTCACCAAAGACCAGCCCAGTTGGTCAGACCTGGAGGGGCCGGAGGATCTACTTTTAAAGAACTCTACAGATGACTTAGGTTACAGAGGGTTCTGAACTGCTGTTCTAAAGTTTTGTATTTTACACATGGAAAAGCAGATAAATGAAATCTTTTAGTTATCTTGTAGTAATTATAAAAAGAAAAATAATCAATTTTAGTTCTTTTAATATTCTGGAAAATAGCAGATTAAAAAAGAACACCTTCCTTTCTAATAAAAATTCCACTATTTTCTTGAGATGGCCTGAACAAAACACAACAAAATAGAGGATGGTAGAACATTTGATAGCCACAATCAATATTGACATGAAGTAGAATTGAATTAGCTTATCAGTGGTAGTCAACCTGGTCCCTACTGCCCACTAGCGGGCACTCTAGCTTTCATGGTGGGTGGTAGTGGAGCAACCAAAGTATAAATAGATAGATTTAACTATAGTAAGTTGTTCTATAAAGATTTATTCTGCCAAACTTAGCGAAAATCCAACATAAAGTACTTGGTAAGTAATTATTATTATGTGCTTTAACTTGCTGTAACTCTGCTTTATGAATTTTATAAGGTAAAGTTACTTCCATACTTTATAAATCTCCATTACTGTGGAACTGGTTGGTGGTTAGAAAATTTTACTACTAACAGAGATACCAAAGTGGGCGATAGGTATAAAAAGGTTGACTACCCCTGGCTTAGATTATCAACCAATTTAAATTTAGTACTAAGCTAAGGTTGGGGGAAAGCATGTGAGTAAGGAAGGAGAACAGTAGTACTGCATCACCTTTTGAAGTTATTTGAAGATTCTTGTGAATACAGCACAGTAATTTCATAGTATTGAAGTATAGATTCTAGAGCAGGGGTCGAGAACCATTTTGCCTGACAGAGCCATGAATGCCACATATTGTAAAATGTAATTTTGTGAGAGTCGTACAACATGTTTAACACTAAATACAAGTAAACGTGTGCATTTTATGTAAGATGAACACGTTTAAAGTACAATAAGTCTCTGAATTCTTTTTAATAACGTTACGCTGTTGCTACCCAATGATGAATAAAGTACTTCTTACCATTAATGCAACTTCTGGTGCTGCATGGTTTTGCTGATGGCTTTGTAGTCTAGTTGATATGTGGTGAGGTTAAGCTTCATTCAGGTGTTGAGACTTCCATCTGTTAAACGTGATCATAGGTTGGTCTTAACGTTCTTAATATGTGAGAAAGACGGCTCACATGCATACGTAGAGCCAAACATTCTCAGTACAGCAATACTCACACACTACAGTGTATGGTGTGTGACGGGAAGCAAGTTCCAAGTACAGACAATCAGCTAGAACGCAGGTTTAAGTTTTTTCATTTCTCCCCACTTGTGTTTGCTCGCCAACTCTGCTTGTTGTCGTGCAAGTCTTTCCAAATCTTCATTCAGTGACTTGAACTTATTCACCCACATGTCTGAGGCCTTCAGGTCAGCAGCTTGTAGCTCCAAATCTCTGAAGGAGACACTGGGGATGTAACTCAGATTGGCGCTGTCCACTGCATACTCGTGTGGATGGGTGATGAACTTAAAAAGACTAGTGCGCTCACAAAATTCTCCAAAGCGTGCTTTGAATGACTCCAGGATATTAGATGTGAAGCCTGCTAGCTGCTGGAGATCAAGATGTTGAGCAGGGTCACTTGCTGTGCATGCATCTTTAAACTCTCCCAGCTTTTCAAAGTGTAGTAAACGACCTGTTTCAATGTCAGCAATGAAGAGTTCCAGCTTGTTTTCAAATGCAAACGCTGCTTGTTGAAGGGATAAGACTGTTTTTCCAATGCCTTGCATTTTCACATTGAGCTGGTTCAGATGTTCAGTCATGTCCACAAGATAGAACTTCAGGGACCACTCAGTGTTAGCTAACTCAGGATGCTCGACGTTTTTCATTTTAAGAAAAGTCTGGATTTTGCTCAGACAACCCGCGAAACCGCTGAGCACCTTCCCTCTTGACAACCAATGCACATTGCTGTGCAGAAGCAGACCAGGATAATTATTCCCAACTTCATCCAGCAGTGTTTTAAACTGGTGATCATTTAAAGCTCGGGCAACAATAAAGTTGATCACCCGAATGACCAGCGACATCACCTCACCAAGCTGCTTGCCACAGATCTGAGCACAAAGCGCCACCTGATGTAGGATTCAGTGAAAACTTAGAATGGGTCACTTTTCATGTTTACGAAGAAGCGCTATGAATCTTGTTTTTTTCCACCATGCACAGAGCACCATCAGTACACACCGAAATAAGTTTATCCATTGGTAGATTTTTTTCTTTAGCAAACTCAGTGAAAGACTTGAATAAATCCTCCCCTCCCCTCTTGTTGTCTCTTTCATAGGCAAAACAGCAAGACTTTCCTTACGTGTGTCACCAACAGCATACCTTGCAATCATGCTCAACTGGGACAAATGGCTTAAATCTGTTGACTCATCCAAAGCGAGAGAAAGAATGGTGCTGCATTTATGTCCTTCACTTGTGTTGCCTCACTTTGATTTGCCATCATGATGGTACGATCGTGAACAGTTCTTGCTGACAGAGGCATGTCTTTTATTCGTTTGATTATTTTGTCTTTATCCGAAAAGTTGTCCAAAAGTTTATTGGCAACATCAAGCATGAATGTTTTGGCATACTCCGCATCTGTGAATGGCTTTCCGTTTCTCATAATTGCTAAAGCACCAGCAAAGCTAGCCAAATTCCAGTCACCTTGTTGGGTCCAAACACGGAGTTGCTGTTAACTAGCTTGCACTCTGCACAGTAGATCTTGACATGCTTTCTTCCTGCTGTCCCCCTCTGGATATTTCGATGCACATGTAGTATGGTGTGGTTCGAAGTGCCGATTTATATTTGACCGTTTCATCAATGCAATTTTATCATTGCATATTAGACACACTGCAGGACCTGCTCTCTTCACAAAGGCGAATTCCTCTGTCCATTTCTGCTGAAAAGTACGATTACTCCTCATCTTTTTTTCTTTTAGCCATCTTCTTTGTCAAAAGGGTTTCTGCAATTAGCTAGCTGACTACTTGGTTAAAAGGAGGGACGTTTACTTTCTGACCTCACAATGACCCATCTACTTTAGTCATTATCCAGTAAAAATTTTGTGTTGTCCCGGAGGCTGTGATTGGCTCTAGCCACTTGCAACCATGAACATGAGCAGTAGGAAATAAATGGATTTTAATACATGAGAATGTTTTATATTTTAACGTTATTATTTTTTTTTTATTAAAGATTTGTCTGCGAGTCAGATGCAGCCATCAAAGGAGCCATAGGTTCTCGACCCCAGTTCTAAAGGCTTCAGATACTACTAACTATAAAAAAGATGATACTGAAAAGCATTAACATTGTTATGTTCATTGTTATTTTGATATTTTAAAAGCCCTGTAAAGAACAGATTAGTTTATTAACCTAGGATAATAAGGTAAGCTAATGTAAAGAAGTGTCACTGAAAACCTTAAGAAGTGTAAAGGTGCTTGTCAATTAAAAATTCATTTTTAGCCTGACCAGGTGGTGACACAGTAGACAGCATGTTAGCCTGGGACCCTGAGGACCCAGGTTCGAGACCCTGGGTTTGCTGTCTTGAGTGTGGGATCATAAACATGACCCCATAGTTGCTGGTTTAAACCCAAGGGTCACTGGCTTGGCTGGGGCCCTTCAGTCAAGGCACATGTGAGAAAGCAATCAATGAACAACTAAGGTGCCACATCGAGAAGTTGATGCTTCTGATCTCTCTCCCTTCCTGTCTGTCCCTCTCTCAATCTCTCTCTCACAAAAAACCAAAAAACAAACAAAACCCCTCATGCTAATTATAAGTATGGATAAGTGTGTATTTGTAGTTTAGTACCCAGTGGCTAAAGAAGGTGTGGTAAACAAAAATGTTTTTGCTGATTGGTACTTAGCTATGATTAAGTGACTCATTTCATTCATTAGCTTAATCAGAAATAAAACTGAGAACTGTATGTTTAGGTTTGAGGGAATTGAAAGATGATTATTACATAGTCTTTACTCTCAAGAAGCTTATAATGTAGGTGGCTAAGACACCACTAGCAACAAGAACAGCGTGCCCCCCCCCAAAAAAAAAACCCCAGCATGCTGACCTTATTCATTGATGCAGTAATGGGAGAAGGGGTTTTCTGGGAAAGCCATTGCTAGAGCACTGTCATCTGCACAGCTAGTGCTTACAGTCAGTTACTAAAGTCACAGTGTACGTGGATCTAGCAAATTGGTGCTTTGAGAAAATACATTAAGCATCTGATCTGAAAGTTGGAGGGGATGGCTAGGAGAGAGTAGGGGAGACCGTAAAAGGAGGTACTGATTCATGGTGACCTCCGCATTGTAGTGCCAGGGATTGGGAGTTGGGATCCATTTGGTGGGAACAGAGGTGTAGCTTGGCACTGTGGGATGGGTCACAAGATCCATCCTTCTGGGAGAAGGGAAGGTAATGATTAGACACATCCTCTGTGTACCAGGTAAGTGGACTGAGAATGAGGGAAGAAGCCATTTTTTGAGGGGAAATGTAGTAAAAATGAAGAATCTATGTTTCAGCTATATAAAATAATTTATTTAATCCTTGAAATAACCCTATAAGGAGGATACTATTATTTTTCCCATTTCAGGAGTAAGAAAACAGACTGAAGAAGTGAAATAATTGCCCTACATCACAGAGCAAGAAAATGGTAGAGTTAGGGTTTGAACTCAGGGTGTCTTAACTTAAGAGGTGACACCGGTATAGTGCACCTCCTTTAGCTAGACTGGGCTTTTAGTATTTAAAGCCCAGTGGAGCTGAGCAAAGCTGTGTGACTTGAATGCTGTAAGCCAAATTATGTGAGGCTTTGTAATTTTTTTTGATAGAACAAGAAGATGGCGATATAGTTTTTGATACATGCACATTCTTGGGAAATATTATAGGGTAACACAAGATGTAGATATGAGACAATGGCAGAGGACTTGGGCGTACATTTGGATTGGTCTTGTAATACATGTGGTACAAAAGTAGTTTTACAGTTATATATGAAACAGTTTATTCTTGTATGATTTATTAACCATTTCCATACAAACAACTGTGAACTTACTTTTGTCCCACCGTGTATGTGAGAAGTACTCAGTAGTAGAAGGTAGGAACCAACAAGGGAGGATCCTTTAGAGATCCCTGAAGGATTTCTTAAGTCAGATTCCTAAAGGACTATTGAAAGTGATACAGTTGTACATTACATGACTGAAACAAATAATAAAAGTGAGTTAAAATAATACTGTTATCTAAATAATTTGTTCCTGCTTCAGTCTGGCTACAGTCGATGTGGAAAGTAGAAGATAGATATATGATATGATTTGAAAGTTGGTGGAACGGGGAGAGAGATGAGGTAAATAGTTTTAAACAACAGTGATTGGGAGGTTGCGACAGCATGAATAGACCTGGAGAGCATTATGCTAAGAGAAAGACAAGTACCATATGATTTCACTCATATGTAGAATCTAATGGACAAAATAAGGTAACAAACAAAATAGAAACAGACTGTATGGCCAGTAGTCGCAGCCATTATCACAGCCACCTGGCCAGTGCAGGTTCGTATTTGATTCGGACAGTTGGTAATGAAACAAGGGAGCCAAGAACTGGTGAGCCATCAGCTTTAATCCTATCTTGTACCTGGCGAGCAAGTAAAAACACACACTGGACTCCAAAACCCACTCATTCAGTACTCACAAAGCTACTGACTTATCCGAGTTTCCTATAATCAAAGGTTCTTAGCTCACCAATCTTATTCACCTCTGTTCCCCATCTCCTTCTCCAGCACTGGCTTCTCCTCCACGTGGCCTTTCTCTGCTCTCTCCTCTAAAGCTAATCTCAGAAACTGAGAGAGAGCAAGCTCCCGGTCTGCCCCACTTTATAGTGTAGAAATCCAAACCTTTAATCCAATCTACAAACAAGGAAGTCTCTGATACAAAGTCACTCATCTGAGGCATAATGGGAAGATTCCTCAGGAGAGTGCACCACCCCACATCATCCAATCAGTCAAGGGTGTGGGAAAAGCTTACTCTTAAAACTAAGCCTTAGGCTATAACGATCTGGCCTGCCCACAGCCTGTCCCCCAACACACATTAATATCAACGGACTTGCACGTGGGCAGCACCATCTTTAACAAACTGAGCATAATAGATTTTATCTGCCCAACAATCCACCCCTATGATTGCTTAACTACCCACAATCTACACCACCGGCATCCCTGTACAAGGAAATTAGGTACATTACACAAATTACAACAACATGATAAATCATACAATTTCAACTATTACAAAGGTACATTTCACCAGTCTCTGAGCACTTTGCCAAAAGTGCAAAATGTCCTTGGCTTTCTTTCTAGCTGTTTTAACAGCTTCCTGGGGTAGGGGTAGGGTCTCCATCAAAGCCGCCCCCACTGCCATCAGGGTATTTAACATTGTCCAAAATCTATAAGTCCAGTCAACAAAGGAGCCAGTGCTCACTCTGGTCGTAGTCCAGGAAATCAGTCCACGCACATGGGGTGTTAGCCTCCCCCCTCATTCCTGCCATCATGGCAGGTCTCACACTGTCCTAAAGAGAAGCATGTGGCAATGGCAGTCAGCATTTCCATCTCTGCTCTGGGGAGCATGATGGCACCCATCCCTATGTCCCAAAATCACAGACCTACCAGCAGCTTAGCAGGCATTCCCTGCTGTTCCAGTGGCCACTCAGTGATACATGCCTGGCTCCCGGGATGTACGTTCATCCTCCCGCCGCAGCTGCCACCATTTACCTTCTGGAGTGTGCGAACCACAACTCCAGCCCAATTCTCCTCATCTTCTGTTTAGGAACAGGAAACGCCAGCTCCCGCTGCCGGGCTTGAGCCCCGGGCTGCCGCTGCCGTGGTCCTTGCCTCCCCAGCCCCAGCCCCAGCCTCAGCCCCGGCCTCCTGCTGGAGCTGGTGCTCGGAAATCTCCACAACGTACAGGGCAATCTGCAACTCATAAACCTGTGATTCCTTTTCCAGCGTCTGCTCCATTTCCAGGCGAATCTCGCAAACCTGGTTGGCCTCCTCCTCCCGCGCTTCCTCCAGCTCCATGGTCAGCATCTGTTTCTCCCAAGTTTGCTCCAGCTCCCTCTGCTGCTTGGCCTGCTGGTCCTAGGCAGCCTTCCACATAGCTCTCTCTTTCCTCACGCATGGCTGTAAAAGTCAGCCAGCCTACGGGCCCCAAAAGTACAGGCATGGGGAACCATAAAAGCAGCCAGTCCTCTATTCCACTGCTCAAAGGTGTTGGTGGCTCCATGCCGATCTGTATGGAATTCTGCCAACTACGCCAAATGTGTGGCCAGTAGTCACGGCCATTATCACAGCCACCTGGCCAGGGCAGGTTTATATTTGATTCGGACAGTCAGTAATGAAACAACGGAGCCAAGAACTGGTGAACCATCAGCTTTAATCCTAGCTTGTACCCGGCGTGCAAGTAAAAACACACACTGGGCTCCAAAACCCATTCTTTCAGTGCTCACAAAGCTACTGACTTATCTGAGTTTACAAAAATCAAATGTTTCTAGCTCACCAGCCTTATTCACTTCTGTTTCCCATCTCCTTCTCTCTGCACAAACTGGTTTCTCCCTCAGTACTTCTCCATCTTGGCTGCTTCTCCTGGTGTTCTCCACGTGGCTTTTCTGTGCTCTCTTCTCTAAAGCTAATCTCAGGAACCGAGAGAGATCAAGCTCCCTCCCGGTCTGCCCCACTTTATATAGTGTAGAAATTCAAACCTTTAATCCAGTCTACAAATAAGGAAGTCTCTGATACAAAGTCACTTATCTGAGGTATAATGGGAGGATTCCTTATGAGAGTGCACCACCCCACATCATCCAATCAGTCAAGGGTGTTGGGAAAGCTTACTCTTAAAACTAAGCCTTAGGCTATAACGACCCATCCAGCCCACAGCCTGTCCCCCAACACACATTAATATCAACGGATTTGCATGTAGATAGCGCCATTGTAAAGCCAGTAGCCGGGGTCAGGATCACAGCTGCCTGACTAGTGCAGGTTCGCATTGGATTCAAACAGTCAGTAATGAAACACAGAAGCCAAGAACTGGTGAGCCATCAGCTTTAATTCTAGCTTGCACCCGGTGGGCAAGCAAAAACACACACTGGGCTCCAGAACCCACACATTCAGTGCTCACAAAGCTACTGACTTATCCGAGTTTCCTAGAATCAAAGGTTTCTAGCTCACCAGACTTATTCACCTCTGTTTTCCATCTCCTGCACAAACTCTTCCTCAGCACTCTGCCATTTTGGCTGCTTCCTCTCCTCCATGTGGCCTTACTCTGCTCTCCTCTCTAATACTAATCTCAGGAACCGAGAGAGAGAGATCAAGCTACTGCTCTCTCCCACTTTATAGCATAGACTCAAAACCTTTAATCCAATTATACAAACAAGGAAGTCTGTGTATAATGAGATTCCTCAGGAGAGTGTACCACCCTATATCATCCAATCAGTCAAGGGTGTGGGGAAGAGCTTACTCTTAAACTAAGCTTTAGGCTATAACGACCCAGCCTGCCCACAGCCTGTTCCAGAACACACATTAATATCAACGAACTTCCATGTGGGCAGCGCCATCTTCAACAAAGTGAGCATAACACATTTTATCTGCCCAACAGCCATCTTTAACAAAGTGAGCATAATAGATTTTATCTGCCCAACAGACTCAAAGATGTGGAGAACAGATTGACAACTGTCAGAGGGAATGGGGGTTTGGAGGCTGGATGAAAAAAGTGAAGGGATTAAATTAAAACAAAACAAAACAAAACTTATAGACAACTAACTGTATGGTGATCACTAGAGGGAAAGGGGTGTGGGAGGTAGGAAAAGATAAAGGGAAGATAGATGGTGACGGAAGGAGAGTTGACTTGGGGTGGTGAACACAGTACAATATACAGTTGATATATTATGCACATGTACACCTGAAACCTATATTATTTTATTTACCAATAAATATCACCCCAATAAATTCATTAAAAAAAACAAAAGGTAGCAACTGGGAAGATCTAATTAGAAGTGAGGGTGGGAGAAATTAGTGGAACACATTCAACACCAGGAGGTCATTAGTATCTTGTTTACAGATTAAGGCAGTTACCTAGGAGGTGGGGCATCATCATTGCATGATGTGGAGCTCAGACTGACAAATCCAAGTCTGAAGTTTATATAGTTTGTGACCTCAGGCAAGTTAACTTGATATCTCTGTTTAAGTCTCTGCTTCCTTCTGCTAAAGTAGAATTAATAACACCTACCTCAGTAGTACCGGGATTAACTCAATTTAGCAGTGTATTAGTTTTCTGTCGCTGCTGTAAAATTGACCACAACCCTTGTGCCATAAAACTTAACACAGATTTCTTACCATACAATTCTGTAGGTCAGAAGGCCAGCATGGGACTCACTGGCTAAAGTCAAGGTGTTGGTAGAGCTGTGTCCCTTTCTTGAGGTTTGTAAAGCCAGTAGTCGCGGCGAAGGCCACCATCACAGCAGCCTGGCCCGTGCAGGTTCGCATTAGATTCGGACAGTCGGTAATGAAACACAGGAGCCAAGAACTGGTGAGCCATCAGCTTTAATTCTAGCTTGCACCTGGCGGGCAAGCAAAAACACACTGGGCTCCAAAACCCACTCATTCAGTGCTCACAGAGCTACTGATATCCGAGTTTCCTAGAATCAAAGGATTCTAGCTCACCAGACTTATTCACCTCTGTTTCCTCTCCTTCTCTCTACACAAACTGCACAACCTGGCTTCTTCATCAGCACTCCGCCATCTTGGCTGCTTCTCCTCTCCTCCACGTGGCCTTAATCTGCTCTCCTCTCGAATACCTCAGGAACCAAGAGTACAAGCTCCCGGCCTGCCCCACTTTATTCTGTAGAAATCCAAACCCTTAATCTAATCTACAAACAAGAAAGTCTCTGGTACAAAGTCACCCATCTGAGGCATAATGGGATTCCTGAGGAGTGCACCACCCTACATCATTCAATCAGTCAAGGGTGTGGGGAAAAGTTTACTCTTAAAACTAAGCCTTAGGTTATAATGACCCGGTCTGCATACATTACAGCCTTTCCCCCACACCCATCCCAAGTACAAGGGCAAATAATATCACCTGGGTGACGACGGGCTTCCATGTGGGCAGCGCCATCTTTAACTAAGTGAGCATATTATATTTTATCTGCCCAACAAGGTTCTACAGAGAACCCATTTTTTTGTTTTGTTTTGTTTTTGCCTTTAGCCATATTCATTCAAGGCCAGCAGTATTGCATCTTGTATCTCCCCAACTCTTTTTCCACAGTCACACCTCGCTCTGTCTGGCTCTTCTGTTTCTACCCAGGTAACTCAGAGCAATCTTCTTTTTTTTCTCCCCATCTCAACCAAGCCGTATCTGCAAATTTCTTTTTAACTTGTCAAGTGGTAAGGTAATATAAGCACAAATCCCAAGGATTAGGGTATGGATTTATTTTGGGGTGGGTGGGTATTCTGCGTACTTTCTGCAGTGCCATATTACCTGTCAAATGGCTAACATTTGAGTGATTTCTAATATGATTAGAATTACTGTCATGATCATTATTACTGTTAATGATAGGATCACTCATCCGTAGCATTTCAAGTGTAGCATGAATGTCACAGTGCTGCTGAAAATTGTATTTCCATTCGGGTTCTGCTGGGTCTGTTTGGCAGAGGTGTCAATCTGGTAATATCAGTCATTTACCAACAGTTAATTTTAAATGGCTTATTATTATTATTTTAGAAGTACTCAGGAAGAAAAATATGAGCTATTAAATTATATCTGGTTGGAGAGATTTTGCATTATATAATTTGCTTTGTATTTTATGGTTTTAATAGTTGTTTTTAAACAGCAAATAGTTATATTTGTAAAGGCAGCAAAAATATTTTTCTGTTGTATTGCTGATTTCTTTTTAATCTCCCTGTTTATTTATATACCATTTGAAGCCCTGAAAATAACTCTTGAACAAGACTTAATGTGTGTGCCTAAAATGTTAAGTTTTTTGTTTGGCCAGATGAGGGCACTTTTTCTTCACATTTCTAGAGTTTGAGCTGTGAAGGAGATTTGTTTAACACCCCTCCCAGCTGTTAGTTACTTTCCGTTATTACTGCCAGTGTGAGAAATAGTTTTGACATTTTTAATGTTTTGATATGTTGTATTTCTGTAGATTAATATTTTCCCCAGAAGAAAAAGGTTTTGGTTTCTTACAAAGTTTTATATACAGAAATTTTAAAATGAATGACATTTCCATGGAACAGGGTAGTTTTAAGTATATGTGATTCCTAATTTTGCTTATAATTGATAATAGAAGTTGAAATTTACTTTTAATTTAAGTACTCTCAGTTTGTTCATAGCAGGATGAAGGGCCATCAACCAGACTCTCCTCTCCTTGGATTTCTAGTACCTGCTTTCACGGAGTCACTTTCACTCTGCATTGCCATCAGAATCACTCAGGAGCAATGGAAAGGAAATAAAATGCCAGACATTTTGTCTTAGAAGAAATAAAAAACAAAAAGAAATATAAAGACCACAATCCAACACCTTTAATTAAGTAAAATACCTTCAGAAATAAGGTGTGTTTAACTGTATTTGTGATGATGGCTGTCAGGAGCTAGATTGAGTAGGCTAAGGTTTCTAAGGTTATGTGTCATATTAAAAACAATACAGACTACCTGGTGTCAATGGGAACAGTAGAAGGAGAAAAGCGAAGACAGGATAACTTGAGTTTATTGTAATGGGTCTGCATAATAATGCTCTTGTCATTCCTCCATAGATAAACAAAATTTACAGTTTATTTTGAAAGTTAAATTTCTGAACAGCCATGAAACAGGAAACTGTTGCTTGTTATAGTTTGAAAAAACATTAATGAAAATAAACATCACATCTGGATTGACTAGAAGGAGATTAAAAAGGATGAAAACCAGCAAGGATGAGTTCAGAGAACAAATCTGTTCAAAATTGGACACAATTTTAGGAGTCCTGGGAAGGGATGAATTATTTTTAAAAACAGATGTATAACAAAATGAGTGTAAGTACCTCGTGGAGTAGGTTGAAGAAAGCTGCTGTCAGGTGGCTCTGGAAAGCATGTTAGCTGAGCAAAGCCGGCATGCATCTGTGTCCTTGATTAATGCCAGAGAGCAACTGTCATCATAACCCCTGTTCTGAGTACCGGCAGTGCATCAGGTGTGTGCCAACAACCCTGTGAGACAGGTCGTACTACTCCTGTTTTATAGATGAGGAAAGTTAGGCTCAGAGACATTAAGTAATGTGTTCAGTCTCCCAGCAGCTCTGCTAGTAAGTGATGAATTGTCAGACTAAAATTTGGATCATAAAGCTTGAAGACGCTTTCTTTAGGTTAGGAGGAGTATCTCCAAGAAGCAGGCAGAGTTTGGGTTGAGAGGGCTGGGTTGTTCCCAGTCAACTCTGTCTCAGCCACCTGCTGGAATGTCAAGAAGTAGCAGCTGGGATGCTTGGCCTGGAGGGGATGATTTGTTAAGCCCCAACAGGAAAAGCATCTGGTCCTATTGGGGAGGGACTGTTATTATTTGTCCCTTAAAGAGGAAAGAGGTTCTCAATGTTTAATACCTACTGTCGTTTTCTTTTAACCCGGAGGGTTCCTTAAGAAAAGGGGAAAAAGAAAGTAGTGATTTTTCACTTTAATTCTGTTCACTAGACTCAAGTCTGAGTAGCAAACCAAACAACTTGGGGGACGGGACTGATAGTTCTGTTTAGCAAATAGTAAATATTTTGAACCAGGAAAATTATAGATCTTTAATAAAAATAAAATTTTTGTCTCTCTTTCATTAAGCATTTATTGGGAGTCTTTTGTATGCCAGTCCTCTGCTTCGCATACAGGATGCAGATGTAAGACACAGCTGTGCCCTTGCTGTTGAGCTTATAGTCTTGTGAAGGCTCCAGAAGTAAAGCAGTCATTAACGCTGGAATGGGATGAGCACTCTGACACTGGGCAGGGTGCTGGGACAGCGCGTATGCCAGCCAGTGGAAGAAAGGGGAAGGCAAGTTTCACAAAAGATGTAATCTCTGAACCAATCCTGAAGCCCAAGTGATAAGATGATTTCGCAGATGAATAACTGAGACGGAGGAAGGGCTGGTTTTGTTAAAGAGAAGATGTTGGTTTTCAAATAATTTGGCTGTTGCTCCTAGGCTTTGAGGTATATGTTTTTGTCTTTTAGAAATGTGTGTGTGTGTGTCGGAGGGGATTGTCTGGAGATGAATATTTAAGAGTCATTTGGATACAGTTCTGAATAAGATAGAGAAAGGGAGGGGGGAGGGAACTGGGGAATGCCTGGAAAAGTTAGAGAGGTAGAACCTGACTAATACATTTCTTGCAAATAAAAGTCAGAAAACAGTATATCAAGAAGACATGATTATAATGGTCAATGTGTTATAAAGTACCATACCTTACTCTCACAGGTTTACGTAGAGACACCAAGTCCAAATGAATTTTTGAGGAGTTTTATTGATTAAGCCGCCTGCATATGACTAACACGAGGTATAGCTCATCCAAATCGTGTAGTGTCAAATATAACTTTGAGGCTGGTTATATACTTTTGACCACATACAGGTTGGGGGGCATGACAGCATGACACAATCATTAACAAGCTTATAACATTTGTCTAGAGCAGTGATGGGCAGTCTTTTGAGCTTAGTGTGTCAAAATTTGCCAAAAAACTGAGCATAACGGGTGGTGTGTCACTACGAGAAAAACAGCTTAACCGGATGTTAAGCCAGTAGCCAAGGCCACCATCACAGTCGCCCGACCCACGCAGGTTCACATTAGATTCGAACAGATGGCAATGAAACACAGGAGCCAAAAACTGGTGAGCCATCAGCTTTAATTCTAGCTTGCACCTGGCGGGCAAGCAAAAACACACACTGGGCTCCAAAACCCACACATTCAGTGCTCACAAAGCTACTGACTTATCCGAGTTTCCTAGAATCAAAGGTTTCTAGCTCACCAGACTTATTCACCTCAGTTTCCCATCTCCTCCTGCACAAACTCTTAACAAACTGGCTTCTTCCTCAGCACTCTGCCATCTCAGCTGCTTCTCCTGGCCTTCATGTGGCCTTTCTCTGCTCTCCTCTCTAATACTTCAGGAACCAAGAGACAGAGAGAGAGATCAAGCTCCCAGACTGCCCCAGTTTATAGCCTAGAAAATCCAAACCTTTAATCCAATTATACATACAAGGAAGTCTCTGATACAAAGCCACCCATCTGAGGCATAATGGGATTACTCCCTACATCACCACCCTACATCATCCAATCAGTCAAGGGTGTGGAGAAGAGCTTACTCTTAAACTAAGCCTTAGGCTATAATGACCGGGCCTGCCCACAGCCTGTTTCAGAACACACATTAATATCAACGAACTTCTATGTGGGCAGCACCATCTTTAACAAAGTGAGCATAATATATTTTATCTGCCCAACACCGGAAGTCCCAGGACTAGACGCTCTGTGCTGGAGTTCTGTTGTTTTGGCCTATAGACCTCCGGCATAGAGTGTCTACACTACAGCAAATGTTTTATCCTTGGCTACTGCACCTGACCCTGCAGGAGCCGAGGATGAAATGTCCTTCCCGTCATGCGTCCCCATACTTATCTGGTATGCGGCCGTTTGTCATTGAAATGGCTACGCATGTCAGTGCTGACACGCGTGTCATAGGTTTGCCATCACGGGTGTAGAAGATCTATAAAAAACGTTAAAACTTTCAAGGTAACACAATAGTGATGTCGTTTTACATATCACAGACATTCATAAATCTTTGAGTGTCTGTCTCCCCTCCTTTGCCTGGATGTATATGTTACTCTCAGGATTCCAGGAAGGGAGGGAGAGTTAAAATCAGTGTAGGGTGGTATATAAATTTTGTCTCTTATTGAAAGGGAAAGGAAGTTCTTCAGATAACCTTAATCCTTTCAGAGAACTAATAGTTGAACGAAATGACCCAGTTGTCCTTGTAAGTCAGGAAACTTCCATATCTTTCTTCCTCCATTCTCTAAAGAGAGGACGAGACAAGAAGCCTGACTTTCTCTCCTAAAATACTAATATTAATTTTTGCAATTCTTTGGTACCTTACCACAAGTGGAGGGAAGTGCAGTGCTTGTATGTTAAAGAGTTCGAGGAAAGGCACTGGGTTTGATAAGGTTATCACTCACTTAAATCTGAACCACGTTAGAATGTAATGCTAGATTTTAGATAACATTTTAGACCTGTACATATTCTCTAAACCTATTTTACACTTGACTTTGGCAAGAGCTTTCAGGGTCCTCCTTGAAATTATGGGCATGCCTAGATGCCATACATTTATTTTGTCTCTGGCCCATCATCATATTTCCCCTCAGAATCTGACTCGTATTTTCCTTGTAGAATAACTCCGTCCTCATTCTTGTGCTTGGTCCTTTGGTTGTTTGTTGTAGACCTGACCCCAGTGATTGTATGGGAGAAAGGATATGATATAAGTTGGACCAGTGAGCCTTGATCCTGGGACTTCCCTTAAGCTCTGGAAGAAGAGAGTCTCTCCCTTGTTGAATGTGAAGCGGGAAAGGTATAAATTTTAGGACTCTCCTCATGGGAATGGGACTCGAGACGTGAGACGGAAAAGGAGGAGGCTGAAGGGAATGAGGATGGGGGAGGGGCTAAGACGGACAGTACTCACCTTTATCATGTGAGTTGAGTCTGTGGATCCAGCCATTCTTGAATTTACTGCTGAACATTTCAATTACTTGAGCCAATGTTGGTCAAGTAAGATTGTAAATATAATACATATGTTTACTCGACAGGCTGTAGCAGGCAGGGTCGTTATAGCCTAAGGCAGTGATGGGCAATGTTTTGAGCTTGGTGTGTGTAAAGCCAGTAGTCGCAGTCACTATCACAGCCGCCTGGCCCATGCAGGTTCGCATTAGATTCGAACAGTCGTTAATGAAACACAGGAGCCAAGAACTGGTGAGCCTTCAGCTTTAATTCTAGCTTGCACCCGGCGGGCAAGCAAAAACACATACTGGGCTCCAAAACCCACACATTCAGTGCTCACAAAGCTACTGACTTATCCGAGTTTCCTAGCATCAAAGCTTTCCAGCTCACCAGACTTATTCACCTCTGTTCCTCATCTCCTCCAGCACAAACTCTTAACAAACTGGCTTCTCACTCAGCACTCCACCATCTTGGCTGCTTCCACTCCTCCATATGGCCTTACTCTGCTCTCCTCTCTAATACTAATCTCAAGAACCGAGAGAGAGAAAGCCAGCTACTCGTCTCTCCCACTTTATACCGTAGAATCAAAACCTTTAATCCAATTATACAAACAAGGAAGTCTCTGATACAAAGTCACCCATCTGAGGCATAATGGATTCCTCAGGAGTGCACCACCCCACATCATCCAATCAGTCAAGCGTGTGGAGAAAAGCTTACTCTTAAAACTTGCACGTGGCAGCACCATCTTTAACAAAGTGAGCATAATATATTTTATCTGCCCAACAGGCCGCCGCGTGTCATCGTAAATGGCTACGCGTGTCAGTGCTGACACACGTGTCATAGGTTCGCCATCACGGGACTAAGGCTTAGTTTTAAGACTAAGTTCTCCCCACACTCTTGACTGTTGCATGATAGAGGGTGGAGTACTCTCATGAGGAATCCTGTTATGCCTCAGTTAAGTGACTTTGTATCAGAGACTTCCTCATTTGTATATTGGATTAAAGCAGTGGTTCTTAACCTGGGTTCTATTGAACCCTAGGGGTTTGATGAGTCGGTCTCAGGCATTCGGAGAAGCCTCTGCTGCGGAGGCCAGAATAAAGTAATACTGTAATTTGTTGTGAGTTCATGCACTTTGTTGGTTTTGTTCTTTGAGCAAGGTGATGTTCATGCACGGCTCATTTTGTGCACCAGTAAAAAAACATACCTATGTCTTGAATTTGGGGGAAAAAATTGTATTTTATTTATCACTAAAGAAGGGTTCGGTGAATGTGCATATGAAACTGGTGGGTTCGGTACCTCAAAATAGGTTAAGAACCACTGGATTAAAGGGTTTGATTTCTACACTATAAAATGGGGCAGAGGAGAGTAGTAAAAGGCCACGTGGAGGAGAGAGGAGAGGCAGCCAAGATTGCAGAGTGCTGAAGGAGAAGCCAGTTTGTACAGAGAGAAGGAGATGGGGAACAGAGGTGAATAAGGCTGGTGAGGTAGAAACCTTTGATCCTAGGAAACTCGGTTAAGTCTGGTTTTAGGAGCCCTGAAAGGAAAGGGAAGTGTTTTCCCACTGTGTGTATTTCTCTCCCACCAGGTGCAAGCTAGGATTAAAGCTAATGATGACCCATCAGTTCTTGGCTTCGTTTTTTCATTACCATCTGTCTGTATCAAATGTGAACCTGCACAGGCCAGGAGGCTGTGATGGTAGTCGTGGCTACTGTCCTTACACCCAATAAGTTCCTGTGTTTTGTTTAAACTATTTTGAATTGAATTTTCTGTCATTTTCTGTCTTCCCTTGAAGAGGGCGTGTGTACTTATATATTTAAAGGAATGCAGATGATTCAGGGGTTTACAAATCTTTCGGGGCCCACTGAACTGCTTTATATCTTCAACGTTATTATCAACAATATTTGCCCCACAAATCTAGATCCAGTATTTTTATTATTAACCAATTAATAGCCACTCTTGAACAATTTGATCTTTATTGCAGACATACACGTAACATCTTGTTATTTATTGTAATTAAGGAAATTAGATATTTTTATTAACACTTTTTAGATTAATCTATAGTTAACTTTTATTCAGTTTTTTCTAGCAAAGATATTTTTTATGAAATGTTAGGTTTCCTTTTTTATTATCTGTTGCTATAGGCTTATAAATATTTTTGCTAACCATAAATCTTAGATCTAGGATTCAGATCGTAAGCTATGAAAGCAATATAATTTGGCAAAGGCCCCATAAAATGCGAATATGAGGTTGTCCCTGATTCTAAGTTAAGTAACTTGAAGAAAAAGGAAAATGGTTTTGTAAAATTTGTCATTAGGAGTAAGCGTCAGTTTAAAAGCTAATCATGGATATTTAAAAATTTAATTTAATAAGGACTATTTGCTAGAAGGTAATATTAAAAAAAATAGGACAGTTGGAAAGTGCTGCTATGTATGATAATAAACCTATTGGCATTTGTAGTCACTGAGTAGGTTTGAGTTAATGAGGGTGGTCACACAAATGGTGATTATTTCTTCCTGGACACTATGCCTGCAAAGGATGTAACTCCCAACAGATACACAATGCTGCTTCATTTGGGTTAACATAAAATAAGAAAGTTGTATTGTAATCACTGTTTATAAAAGAATAATATCAATTAATTTCTAGTTACTAGGTCAAAAAAGAAAAGGAATGAGAGTAAAAAGTTTAGAATGAAGTTCCGCCCCAGTCCACAAACTCTATGCTCTCTCTGGTCATACGTTGCCTGATACATTGCTTGAAATTGGCCTGAGGTTTTAAGCCTCTGTGCTTTGCTCTAGTCTCTTCTAGAATACCATTTGTGTATTAGTATTCTGCTCTTGAAGTCTTGCATTCTAACTCACCTCATACTCCAAGAAGCTTATTTTGTTTTTTTGTATTTTTCTAAAGTGAGAAAGTAGGGGAGTCAGACAGACAGACTCCCACATGTGCCCCCGACCGGGATCCACCCAGCATGCCCACCAGGGGATGCTGCTTCCACCCCTCTGGGACATTGCTTTGCTGCAACGGAGCCATTCTAGCACCTGAGGTGGAGGCCATGGAGCCATCCTCAGCGCCCGGGCTAACTTTGTTTCAATGGAGCCTTGGCTGTGGGAGAAAAAGGAGAGGGGGAAAAGTGGAAAAGTAGATGGGTGCTTCTCCTCTGTGCCCTCTCCGGGAATCGAACCCGGGACTTCCACACCCTAGGCCGATGTTCTGCCGCTGAGCCAAGCGGCCCGGGCTGCTTTTTTGGACATTTTAATCAGACTTACAATATCTTCCCATTTATTAACAAACATTCTTCATTTCTCCCTGCTTCCAGTTGTGCAGAATTTGTATTTTATTACCAATGTGTACATGCTTTAGGCATTAAATGTGCTAGAAGGTCAGAGAAAATATGTCATGCTTGTCCTCTGGTGGTTGAAAGAGATGTTGCAACAAGCAATTATAAAGGTGTGTGCTAAGACTTTTACCAGCCTTGGCATCATCCTTTTCTTTTTAAGATTTCATTCATTGATTTTTTTTTTTTTAAGAGAGTAATGGAGATGGGGGTAGAGCAGGAAACATTAACTTGTAGTAGTTTAGTAGTTGCTTCTCTTATGTGCTTTGACCTGGCAAGCCTGGGGTTTTGAACCAGCGACTTGAGCATTCCAGGTCAGCACTTCATCCACTGTGCCACAACAGGTCAGGTCATCATCCTTTTCTTTCCCCTGCTGCATTTATTGGATCACTAACTTATCAAGCATGTAATGAGCATCTTCTGTAAGACAGTCTTTATTAGTGCTCTAAAGGTGCCTTGTTTGTTGTAGTACAGTTCTGGTCTTTGATAGCTATCGTTAACATATGCAAGGTCTTAAAAGTGGAATTCCAAAAGCATTCTTCTTGTATGTCTAGATATGACGTTTTCGGTTCCATATTTGGGTTGCAAGTATTCTTCTCACCGCATCCAACATTCCTAGGTCTCTGAGCTTCATATTAGTTGGACATACGGCAAATGAAAAATGAGGAAATCTGTCTGTCTTAGCTCCCTTGCTGCCTAACAAATTACTTCAAAATTTAGCAACTTAACAACAGTAAACATTTACTGTCAGAGTTTCTGTGAGTCGGGGATTGTGATGGTGATTCACCTAGTGGTTCTGGCCCGCTCTCTTAAGAGTGCAATCAGGACACTTGGTCAGGGCTGCAGTCATCTGAAGGCTTGAAGATCTGCTTCCACGTTGACCTGGCTGGCACAAGCCATGGTTCTTCAGGTCGTATGGACTGTGTGGCTTCACTCAGTGTGGGTGACTTCAGAGAGAACAAGACGAATGCCACAGCATTTGACCTAACCTTAGCAGTCAAGTTTTTGTCACTTGTGCAATATCCTATTGCATATAAAAGTCAGATCTATTTATTGAACAAGGGGGTTACGTAAAGAATGTTTAAAAAGCAGGAGGCGAGGTTCATTAGGGGCCGTTTGTGTGCTTGCTTCCACACATTGTAACCCTGTGTTTGTAAGCATCTCTCAGTGAAGTTGGGCCCATATGAAGGCACAGGTAAATCTTCAGATGGAAATATTTCAGAGTGAAGAATGAGTCCAGCTCATCCTCACTTCAATCTTTATTCCCCAGGGGAAGGTTGGTAAGTCCGCAATGCTCCCAAGCTGACATTTGTAAATGCAGCACTTAGGGCAGTAGGAACAGAATGGTTATAGAAATGAATTTGATGAGAACATACTTTTATGAAAGTGAGACTGGAACATATTAACTTCTTTAAGTGTAATCTATTCCAACTTATGTTTCTGTGCCACTCCGAGGTGAGAAGTATTTCTGCAGAGAAATGCTTAGTTGGTGATGGCTGACCAGGCTTCACAGAGACGTCTACTATCAGAACACTGCTAGTCTCATCAAGGTTATGATGAAAAATTAAAAACATAAAAAAGAGTTGATTGGGTGGTAAGGGAGTGTGGCCACTTCATGCATGTGCAGGTTTAAACAGTGCCGGGTTAAGAATAGATATACACAGTGTTGAGAGGAATGCCAGGACTTTGGAGTCAATGTAGAAAGGTAGATGAAAGTTGTCACTCCTGTCTTTTGCCTTTCCCCCAAATTATTTTCTTCCACTATTTTCCATTCTATCTTAATACATTTTGTTCATAAATAATGTCTGTTTTTCAGGTTGGCGTGTTCATTTTGAAAAATACAACAATGATACTTTCAGTATTTGAGAAAGAAAAATATCAGAGGATACAAGCAATTGAAAGATTAAAATTATATCGATCTGTTTTTTATATAATAGTTTCAATAGCATTTTGGAAACAAATCATATTAGAAATGATTTTCCTGGCTCTGCATTTTTATTCATGCTTCCAGTAACGGCCAACCTAAAGTAAATGTTTCCATGGAATAACTACACAGCCTGTTTATCTTCAAGGTCTTATTTTGCAAATTTGACTTGTCAGATTAATACATTAAGGTTTGTAATCTCCAATGGCAAAATATTGATGTGTAATACCACTATATGTTGGGATTATTTCCTTTGGGACATACTACATTCAAAGTGTATTCCTTTTTTTTATCAGTTTTAATATATTAATTTCTTATTTTAAAGATTGATTTTTTAAAATTATTTATTTATTTAGTGAGGGGGTGAAAGGGAGAGGGATAGACAGGGACAGATGGGAAGGGAGATTGATGAGAAGAATCAATTCTTCATTGCGGCACCTGAGTTGTTCGTTGATTGCTTTCTCCTATGTGCCTTGACCGGGAGACTCTAGCCGAGCCAGTGACCTTGGGCTCAAGCCAGTCACCTTGGGCTCAAGCAAGTGACCATGGGATCATGTCTGTGATCCCACGCTCAAGCCAGCAACCCCGCAGTCAAACCAATGGCCATGGGGTTTCAAACCTGGGTCATCAGCATCCCAGGTTGACACTTGATCCACTGCACCAGAGCCTGGTCAGACTTAATTTTATTTTTAAATTACAGTTTACATTCAGTATTATTTTGTGTTAGTTTCTGGTGAATAGCATAGTGCTTAGAGAGTCATATACTTTATAAATAGGGATTGTTTACATTTCTAATTTATTTGTAAAGGCATTGTATATATTTAGTGATATAAATTTAAGTGAGATAAATTTAAAACAAAGTGCTTTCCCAGAACAAATACGGTTTGGACCTCTGTTTTATACTAGGGCCTCTCTGATGGTGTCTGGGTCCGCAGTGATGAACAAAAAAGACACTGTCACCTGTCCAGGCAGTGCGCAGTGGATAGAGCATCGGACTGGGATGCGGAGGACCCAGGTTCGAGACCCCAAGCTCACCAGCTTGAGCGTGGGCCCACTGGCTTGAGCAAAAGCTCGTCAGCTTGGACCCAAGGTCGTTGGCTCTAGCAAGGGGTTGCTCAGTCTGCTGAAGGCCCGCGGTCAAGGCACATGTGAGAAAGCAATCAATGAACAACTATGGTGTTGCAATGGCAACAAAAAACTAATGATTAATGCTTCTCACCTCTCTCCGTTCATGTCTGTATGTCCCTATCTATCCCTCTCTCTGACTCTCTCTCTGTCCCTGTAAAAAAAAAGGACACTCACCAAATCTTTGCAGCTGCATGATTCAGGAGACATGGACGTTAGGATGATAACCACACAGTTAAATATATAAGCATATTTTTAAGTGTTATTACTAAGATCAGTAGGGGGAGTTAGCTTGCAAGGGAAGAGCCTCCTAGGCTGCGGAGACCCACAGGTTTGAACGCAGCCATCATGCCTGGAGTGAGTGAGGGGGGAGCACCCCGTTCCACTGGCTTATCATAGCCCAGATAAGGTCTTGGCATTTTATCTCAGGTGCTATGGTAAACCTCAAGCTTTTAAATAGAGAAAGAACATTTATTTATTTATTACTCTGGCTACCCGATGAAGAATTAAATGACGCTCAACCTAGAATAGAAAAAGGAGAATAGGTAAAAAGTTCTACTGCATTTCCCCAAATGAGGAAAGGTGGTAGATGAGTTAAGGGCGTGTCAGCGGAGATGGAGAGTAGACTGGTAGGTGAGAGATTTGGGAAGCAGGCTGTACAGATTTGTTGGATTACTTGGGAGGAGTAATTTCCAGCTTTGTGATTTATGCAGCTAGGTGGAAGTTCTCTATAAAGGCAGTAGTCGCGGTCACAATCACAGCCGCCTGGCCATTCAGGTTCACATTAGATTCGGATAGTCGGTAATGAAACAACGGAACCAATAACTGGTGAGCCATCAGCTTTATTTCTAGCTTGCACCTGGTGGGCAAGCAAAAACACACACTGGGCTCCAAAACCCACTGTAAAGCCAGTAGTTGTGGCCACTATCACAGCCACCTGGGCCATGCATTTCACATTGGATTCGAACAAACGGTAATGAAACAACGAAGCCAAAAACTGGTGAGCCATCAGCTTTAATTCTAGCTTGCACCCGGCGGGCAAGCAAAAACACACACTGGGCTCCAAAACCCACACATTCAGTGCTCACAAAGCTACTGACTTATCCGAGATTCCTAGAATCAAAGGTTTCTAGCTCACCATATTTATTCACCTCTGTTTCCCATCTCCTTCTCTCTACACAAACTGGCTTCTTCCTCAACATTCCACCATCTTGGCTGCTGCTTCTGGCTTCCATGTGGCCTTACTCTGCTGTCCTTTCTAATACTAACCTCAGGAACCAAGAGAGAGCAAGCTACTGGTCTGTCCCACTTTATAGTGTAGAATCAAAACCTCCAATCCAATTACACAAACAAGGAAGTCTCCAATACAAAGCCACCCATCCGAGGCACAATGGGATTCCTCAGGAGAGTGCACCACCCTACATCATCCAATCAGTCAAGGGTGTGGGGAAAAGCTTACTTTTAAAATTAAGCCTTAGGCTATAATGACCCAGCCTGCTTACATTACAGCCCCCCCTCCCCCCGCACCCATACCAAGCATAAGGGCAAATAATATCACCTGGGTGATCTGCTTCCATGTGGGCAGTGCCATCTTTAACAAAGTAAGCATATTATATTTTATCTGCCCAACATTCTCTATTTGAAATGAGAAAAATGATTTGTTCTTTTGGGAAGTGGGGGGAGGTTGGGAGTCAGGGAGGCGTTGTGGACTGAAGGATGGAAATGAAGAGATTAGTTTTTGGTAGGGAACTTGAGGTGCTTGTGGGAAGCCAAGGGAAGAATTTAGGTGGGCAGTTGAGTACACTAGACTGGAGTTTTGGAGTGGGTTAGAGAAATAAATATGGCAAATGTCAACATATTCATACAATTTAGGCCAATAAATAAATTGTAGTACATATTTTTAATTCTTGTTTAGACCAATGATAGTAATAGGATGACATAACTGCTAAAATTTTATTGACATGACAAATAACTGCTTTTTAAATAATTAATAGGAATGTTAATTAGAGAAAGGACTTTGGAAAGAGCTAGAATTTCCTTTTGTTAGAGCTTTATGTAATTTAATGTGTCCCCCATCTCATTCTGAAGGAATTCTTTTTTTAAAGGTATAGTTTTTATTTTATTTTTATTTATTTTTAAAGAGAGAGAGAGAGAGAGAAAGGAGGAAGAGCAGGAAGCATCAATTCCCATATGTGCCTTGACCAGGGAAGCCCAGGGTTTTGAACCGGTGACCTCGGCATTCCAGGTCGATGCTTTATCCACTGCGCCACCACAGGTCAGGCTGAAGGAATTTGATTACTTGCTATTCTGTGCTTATCCAAAGACCTGAGTCAATTTTCTGATTAAGTGTTGAATCTCTGTTTCTGCCTTGCAGCATGTTTTTTAGAAATTATTGTCAGCTGAGTCTTATTCTTCGTCTCATTATTTCCATGGCCTTGCCTAACCCTCATTGTGCCCTTTTGGTAGAAAATCATCAGTGCATACTAGGACCACTATCCTGACCTTTTTTATTTATTCTTTCTCATTTTGAATAATTCTGAAATTCACCCTCCTCTTACTAGACAGTTTTAGGAAATATTTAGCTATATTTATAGTATTCATATTTTTGATGGTCAGAATACTTCCTTATGAAAAATAATGCTTTTCCCTTAAAGCATTACAAATAAGTAAATGAATTATGGTTGATTGGTTTTTGTGGGGTTTTTTATTTTTTCCAAATTCCCCAAAAGCCTTCTTCTCATTCATTCATTCATTCATCAACTGCAGTGCTGTGCCAGACACACAGAACAGAGAGCTGGGAAATCACTTCCTGCACTCAAGATGCTTCCTACGGCTGTATCCCTTGTCATAAAAGCAGAGTTTTATTACTGCCTAGTGGAAAACCCAGTTGTTGATGGGACATTATACAGGTGTCTGTAAAGTCATGGTGCACTTTTGACTGTGAGTTAAAAATCAATCTTATAGTATAAACCCAGCAGTTGCCAGTGTAGTACCTAATTATTTCTAGCATGGTGGAGAAATGAAGATGATTCATTTAGTCGGAAGTGTCAGAAATCGCTGGGTCATTTCAGGTTCTCTCTCTGATCTTCCTCTTCACTGTTGCCCTGCGCTTGGGAGACAACCACTACACATTGTTTTAAGAGTGGTATCCCCAAGGAGAAGAGACTTCCCTTTTTCAACCCTGAAGATGGACGGGACTGGGAAAAGAGCAACTGGGCCAGAGCCAGTTTCCACAGAGGTTTTTAAAATAACAGAGTGGAAACAAAATGAGCAATGAAACCTGGACATTTTACAGGCCAGAAGAAGAGAAGGCAGAAAGGGAGAATGAGGTGTGTAGGAATTGGCGAGATTATAGTAACTTTTCTAGCATATTAACACATTTAGTATTTTATGTCACTGTTTTTAAACTTTTTGATCATGGTCCACGATATGAAATACAGATTATTGCATGAGCCATTGTTCACATACAAATGCATTTCTTTACATAGAAATGAAATGGAAAGCACTTTCCCCCTTACTCTCTATACCAGGGGTCCCCAAACTACGGGCCGCATGTGGCCCCCTAAGGCCATTTATCTGGCCCCCGCCGCCCTTCCAGAAGGGGCACCTCTTTCATTGGTAGTCAGTGAGAGGAGCACAGGATGCATCCACACCCATAGTTCCCATTGAGATATTGGTCAGTTTGTTGATTTAAATTTACTTGTTCTTTATTTTAAATATTGTATTTGTTCCCGTTTTGTTTTTTTTTACTTTAAAATAAGATATGTGCAGTGTGCATAGAGATTTGTTCATAGGTTTTTTTATAGTCTGGCCCTCCAACGGTCTGAGGGACAGTGAACTGGCCCCCTGTGTAAAAGTTTGGGAACCTTGGCTTTATACCCTTTCTTCTGTTTAATTATTTAAAAGTGCTGGTAGAAAGCATCCCATTAACTGCATTTTTATTGTCCTCTAATGGATCAGACCAGGGTTTAAAAAATCTGCCCTATGCAACAGTGAGTTTTACACGGACAATAATGGGGGAGAAGTAAGGATTTTTATTTATTTTTAATTTTTATCTTTCCGCATGTAACTGTTGTTGTAAATACGTAATATGTCAGTGTGTGGAAACCAAACTACCTTGGTAGCCTGGCACAAACCTTTCCACAGAGCAAATACCAAGTTAATGTTGAGTGCTGTCATTCCTGCCATGCGACCGAATTAGTTGCCACTGTCAGCTGAGCCCCCTGTACCCATCTCATTGCAAGACAGGAGATGCTTATCAACTGCAACTGCCGCTAACCAAATATTTAGTTATGCAGACGAAGCTAAATCCCCAGTTGGTGGACTTCTGGAGCTGCTTAGTTGGGCAGTTCTGGTTTAGGGTGTTCTAAGAGGTAGTAGTTTGTTACTGGCTGGGGTTTCAGTGTCTGAAATCTTAAATCTGGGGCTGGAGGATCACATGGCCAGCAGGTTGGGGCTGGCTAGTTGGTTTCTTGGTACCTGGGCCTGTCCACGGGATGACGTCACCCTCGTGACATGGCAGCTGGCTTTGTCCATGAGACCAGGACAGAAAGTGCAGTGGAGGAGATTAGTCAGGGGGTACCAGAAGGTGAGGGTCCTTGGTGGCCACCTTACAGGCTGGCTACCATACCTTAAAAGGATATCTTTATTAATTATTGCCTTGAATTTTAATAAAGGAAAAGTAAACATGTAAGTGCTTGTTTTATTTTTCAATTTTACAAAGCATTTCACTGCAGTGTTCTGACACTTCTGCTTTCCACAGGAAATCTGAGGAGAATTTAGGTGTATAAAAATTTAAACTTTAGAAAATTGGATTCATGAGGAAATCCTGAGTGATTAAGCAAGTTCTATTGAGTTAGTTTAGTTAGCTACAGAATTATGAAAAATTTCTTAAATGTTGGGAAGAATCTGAGTAAACTTAATAAAAATGTAAATAATTTACTTTTAATAAAATTAGTAATACTCATCATTAATAAGTAAAATGGCCTATTTACTAATTGGTCAGAGATGTATGTTACTAGACTTTTAAAGAGTAGATAATTGGTTAGGAGTTGGTAACAGCAGCAAAATCTGCCTGTTTTTGTAAAAATAGTTTTATTGGAACAAGGCCATGCTTATTTGTTTATTTATTGTTTGTGATGGCTTTCTCGTTAAAAACAAGAACACAGGCAATCATTGTGACGAAGACTAATACACAGAGCCTAAAATATTTACTGTCCTTTGCAGAATAAGTTTGTTGAACCCCACTTTAGACTTCTGATTAAAAGATAAGGTTTTGGAGTGTTGATGTAATGTTAGACGGTAGCATGTAAGTAAGTGAACTTTTCAACGTAAAGAAGGGTTTTTATTTTTTTAGTTTTTAAAAGTCTTAATAATGAGAAGAGAAAGAGGATATACTAAGATTCACAATAATAATGCTTCATTAGGCAAGACTTTGTATATTAAGATAATTCATGAGCTTTGAATAAGACCCAGCAAGAAGATCTGAAGTGAACATTTGAAAAGCAAATGTGAACATGATGTTGACTGAATGGGGTTATTGTGAAAAACCAATTTAAAATTTTTAATCAGTTTCTTACTCTATATTGGAAGTAAGGAATTTTTTATTTATCACAATGAAATCTGTTCTGGTTTATGGTTAGTTTTGATTTATTTTTTAACATGAAAGTATAGTCTTAAGGTTATATCCCTGAGTAATATCCTTAATTTACCTATCTACTACAGAATGACTTAAAGAGATACAGTCATCTCTCTACCCATCTTATAATCTGCTTGCTGCAGACAAATGTGAAGTTTCTGTGTCAGAAGCACTAAGTTTAGGGCTCAGTGTCGAATGAGCAAGGACAAGGAGCTGAACAGTCATGTACAGCTGGACAAGGACACCCCAGATGAAATGTATTTCTGATAGTGCCACCAGCTTATCTTGGTTTGGTGGTGTTGGGCAAATGAGTTTATAAAATCTGTATTTTCTGGGTTTGCTCACTTTTATTGTTAAAAATGACCACTGTCCATGTGAAACAGCTGATTACCTTCCTGCTTGGGAAGGGGCTTTGTTATGCTAATGTGTGCTGGAGGAGGGGTTTCACTCCAAGAAAAGTTGAAGAAGGAGAAAGGGAAGGAGGAGGCTGTTGTAGCAGAGAAGCAGCCAAGATGGCGGGTGTCGAAGGAGAAGCCAGTTTGTGCAGAAAGAAGCCATATTGGCAGATGGGGAAAAAGAGGTAACTGAGGCTAGTGAGGGCCTTTGATTCTAGGAAAACCTGGATGCGTTAGTAGCTTTGTGAGCGCTGAATGAGTGGGTTTTGGTACCTTGTGTGTTAACTTGCCGTCCGGGTTTGAGGCTAGAATAAAGGAATTGCCCACCAGGTTTCGGCTCCGTTGTTTCATTACCGTCTGTTCGAATCTAATAGGAACCTGCACGTGCATGGCTGTGATGGCGGTGACTACTGGCCGCACAGGTGGTCATTATTAAAATCCACTTTCTAAACTCATACGAAGAGTTTATATCAAATAGAGCATACTTTAAGATTGTGATAAAAAGAGGAAATGATTTAGAGGTGACATTATTGTAGCATTTCAATTTAAGAAAATAACATTAGCTGCCATTTATTGGGCAGTTGTACTGTGCTAGGCACATTTCAGAACTAGCTCATTTAATGATCACAGTAACTCCACAGGGTAAAAAATAGTTATTCTCACTCAACACACGAGTAAACTGAACCTTAGAGTGTTTACCTTGCCTGAAGTTGGTGGCTGGGCTGGACTTGAATCTGGGACATCATCTCACTCCACACCTCTCCACATCACACCGCTAGCCCACAACCCTGTCCTCTTGTTCCTGGCTCCTGTTTCACTTTGCATTTTCTTTCCCTTCGTTCTTTTTCCATTTCCTTTTTGTTGTTGTTGTTAATTAACATAACTAATACATGCTTATCCAAACAATTTATATAGCATAGAGGGGTATATAGTAAAAAAAAAGTGGCATTTATACTGTTAATACTTAGTGTTGATTTTTTAACTCTTCTTTTATTCAAGATATGTACATATTCCAAAGACCTCTTCTATGACAGTACACCATCCAGTCTTATTTTTAGCAGCTGTATGCTGTGATTTATAAAACAGATAGCTTTTAATTTGTGCAGCCATTCCTATTGACTATTTTCTTGATTTTTTTGGCATCTCGTTTTGTCTCTTTGTTGCTGTTTGTATAACTTTGTCTAATGAGCATCTGGTGTTTGTCTTGCCTTTAGTAATGGTTATGATTAAAGTATATCTATCAATCTAGATAATTTTTGAAAAACAATATATTTTTTCTATGACTTTGAATGGTATCTTATTGAGTCTAATATTTTAATAGAGTTTTGTTTCTGTATTATGAGGTCTTTTGACCCTTTCTTAAACTCCTTATAAAGTTCATCTCTTTCTTTGCTCAGTTATCAGTAGGTTATATTTTATGTCAGTACTGACTTTAAAATCTTAGGGGTCCTCAGTTTTAATCAATTGTTGAAAATTACCACATTCACTGGGGAGCAATTTTCAATTTCTGTTGCATGAGGTTTTAGAACTTTTTTTTTGGAATCATTGCTGATTCCAAATCTGAAATTCGTTTTTTGGTGCATGCCCTAGTTTTTATGTAATTTTAATTTCTTTTTGTTACAGTTAATGGCATGCATTGGTTTTTAAATTGGAGTAAAAGGGCAACAACTCTTGGATTGAACATAACCAAAAGGCTATTTATGTTTTACAAACATCACTTTTACATAATTGTAGTTGTCTTTAAGTGTAAAAAATTATTATATGATCAAAACACCCTCTTATTTTGTTTTAGGATTGAATCATTGCTTCTTCGAGTAGGCATAAATGTAAGACTAGTCCTGACACCTTCTGTTATGTATGTGGCTGTTATACACTTCAACGTCAAAGGCGCAATATTTCATCATTTGTGACACGTGCATATATTGCCTATTTTCAAGTTCCCTTTGGCGATCAAGACAAGAATTAGGCTCCTCATATAGTGTGTCATATTGTGAGGAGATCCTTTGTGACTGGACAAAAGAAAAACGTAAAGGAATGCCTTTTGGTATTCCCATGATTTGGTGTGAACATCAGGACCACAGCAGTGACTGTTATTTCTGTCTGATCCATACAAAGGGCATTGGCAAGAAAAAAACTGCATATGATCGCATATCCTCATATTCCTTCAGCAATTCAACCTATCCCACACTCTGAGACACTCCTGGTTCTAGTTTTCAATGGTTTTATTTCTTCCCAGGACAAAGAAAGTGAACATGGTGATCAAGTGTATTTTGATAAGGTGCATGAGAAAATGGTTGTAGAATCTGAAGGGTCTTCTTCTGATGCCAAGCAGTCATTAACCCCTCAGCAGTTTAGCCAACCTGAATTGAATGACCTACTAAGATATTTGGGCCTATCATAGAAAGCAGCTGAGTTATTAGCCTCCAGGCTTCAAGAAATGAATGTACTTCACGGGTCAGCTAAAGTATCCCATTTCAGGAAGCATGAATAAATTTTTGTGGACTTTTTTTCTGAAGACAAACACTTTGTTTAATGTCATGATATCAGTAGTCTTCTCAGCCAGCTAGGTGTTACCACTTACAGTCCAACAGAATGGCGGCTATTTCTTGACAGCTCTAAACGGAGTCTGAAATGTGTTCTCCTACACAATGGTAATGTTTATGCAGCGGTTCCAATTGGTTATTCAACTCATCTTCGAGAAGATTATAATGAAATAAAAATTGTCCTCGACTTTCGGAAGTATGAGGAGCATAACTGGATCATTTGTGTCTATCTTAAAATGGTCTATTTCTTGCTAGGACAACAGAGAGGTTTCATGAAGTATCCTTGCTTTCTTTGTTTGTGGGACAGCCGAGCTCGGGAGAAACACTGGACACAAAAGGAGTGGCTGAAACCTGAAATTCTGGAAGTAGGGATGCAGCATATTGTGAATGAACCTGTAGTTAATCGAGACAGGATCATTTTTTCCCCACTTCACATCAAATTTGGCTTAATGAAGCAGTTTGTTAGGCTTTGAATAGGGAAAGTAAATGCTTTCAACATATTATTTCTGCTTTTCCTGCCTTGTCTTTTGAGAAGATAAAAGCAGGTGTATTCGACAGACCTCAAATTCGAACCCTCATACTTGACAAAGAATTTGCCAGGAAGATGAGTAAGGAGGAGAAAGCAGCATGGCAGTGTTTTGTGGCAGTTGCAAAGAACTTCCTTGGCAACAAAAAAGCAGGAAATTATCAACTTCTGGTTCAAAGGATGCTGTTGGCTTTCCGCGACATTGGATGTAACATGAGCGTTAAGATTCCCTTCCTGAACAGTCATCTTGATAAGTTTTCTGAAAATCTTGGAGCTATCAGTGATGAGTAGGGAGAACACTTTCAGCAGGATCTGAAGACGATGGAAGACCTTTATCAGGGGTGATGGGACAGAAATATGAAGGCTGACTACTGCTGTAGCATCGAATGAGATTGTCCTGAATAAGTACACAAACACAAGAGCTACAAATGCAAATTTTTGCCTGACTAGAATTTAAATAAGTTTTGCACAAGCTTTATGATTAAAATAAGTGTTTTAATATGTTCTGTTTTGAAATTGTAGACAAATTCTGATGCAGTCATATTTTTAGTGTATTAGTCTATTTACTGCATTATATAAGTTAATTTATTTTTACAAAGATGATGCCCAAGAAGACATTCTACTTCATTATGTTAAACTAAATGTTGAAAATTTTACAATAAGATAAAAAAAATTTTGAACTGCAAAACAACTGTAGTTACGGAGAAAAACTACGTCAGATTTGAGATCAGCACACTCGAATTAGGTAAGAACAAGTGTTTTTGTGGATGCGACAAAAATTTTGTTCCCCAGGGATAGAGATGGTTTTAGAACTGATTTTTCAGAGGTCATTAGACTGTAAAATTTTTAAATATATGTTGTGAAAAGTTTGAACAAATCGTTGGGAAGTAGTTTTTTCAAAAGAGCATTGAAATAACCTAATTTCCCATGTGATTTTTGTAATTAAAGTACACAAGTTAACCATCATTATTGATATATTAATAAATTATGCTTTTTGTTCAACAGTGATGCTTATTTTGTACTGTGTTTTTGTTTGTTTGTTTTTTAAGAAAACTAACTTGACCTTGGCCAGTTGGCTCAGTGGTGTAGAGCATCTGCCCAGTGTGCAGAAGTCCCGGGTTGGATTCCCAGTCAGGGCACACAGAATGACCATTTGTTTCTCTACCCCTCCTCCTTCTCTCTCTTTCATTCTGTCTCTCCTTCTCTTGCTCTCTCTCTTCTTTCTGCCTCTTTCTTTCTCTTCCCCTCTCTTTCTCCCACCTCTCTCCCTCTCTCTTCCTTCTTTCTCCCCCTCCTGCAGCCATGGCTTGAATGGTTTGAGCAAAATTGGCCCCGGGCGCCAAGGATGACTCCGTGGCCTCACCTCAGGTGCTAAAATGGCTTGGTTGCTGAGCAATGGAGCATCACCTTAGTGGAGAGCTTGCCAGGATTGTTTGGTGAATGCTGGTCAAGGTGCATGAGGGAGTCTGTCTTTCTGTCTCCCCTTCTCTCACTTTCTGAACTGCAACAGAACTTACATACAGAGTGTGTACTTGTATATGTTGTAGTAGACACTTCTCTATTTGTAAATGAATTAAGAGATGGGTGGATGGGTAGGAGCAGGGAAGGGGACAAAAATGTCTATTTGTTAATACAAGTAGATTATAAAAAATAAAAACTACCATATCTAGATAGCAAGAGTGTCTTACCTACCCAGCTGCCCACTAATTTAGGTATGTGTGAAAAGAAAAGATATGCTATCAGGCAGAGTAGGAAAAACACGGACTCCTCCTAATCCACTCCGTAAATTTCCTAGCAGTGAAACCCTGGTCTCCTTTCCTCATCAGTATTGTGAAATTGAGACGTGTCTGGCAGCATTCTTGTGTAACTGAAATATCAGTCATCTATCCATAATACCTGGAATGATTCTCAACAGATGACAGTTGGTACTGTTGCTACTGAAACTCTTGTTTATAAGGCTTTAGATTTTTTTCTAGGTGTTTGTTTGTTTAGAACTAGCTTATGGCCGGGGCAGGTATCTCGGTGGATAGAGCGTTCGCCCAGTGTATGGACGTCCCAGGTTTGATTTCTGATCAGAGCACACAGGAGAGGTGACCATGTGCTACTTCCCTCCTCCATCTTCCCCTTCTCTCCCTCTTCCTCTCTTGCAGCCTGTGGCTCAGTTGGTTCAAATGTGGCTCCAGATGCTCAGGGTAGCTCTGTTGAGCACATCAGCCTCAGGTGCTAAAAGTAGCTTGGTACTAAAGCATTAGTCTCAGATGGGGTTGCCAGATGGATCCCGATTAGGGTGCATGTGGGAGTCTGCCTCACTATCTCCCCTCCTCTCACCTAAAAACAAAACAAACAAAGAAAAGATAAAGAAAAGAAATAGCTTAAAGTAGCAATTTTGGGGTGGGTATATAATTGAGTGAGAAAATAAGCAAAATGAGCTTTTTGGATTTTAGAGCTGATTAAAGATGTTGGCATTATTAAATTTTTCAAACCCCTGCTTGTTAGCTGCAACAGATCAAGAATTTAGTTCAGTCCAGAGAGCAACTTGTCTTTAGAAGTGAGGGCCTGCCAGCTGGACCTCCTTCCCTGCCCTTCTATATAGATGGCTGTCTCTCTACTTATCACACATGACACTTCTTCTTACTCATCCTCCTGGCAGCAGTCAGCATAGTTGGCTCTGAATACCTTTTCCCCTTGGCTTCGTGTACTTCTGGGTTTCATGCTGCTTTTCTGGCCACTTCTTTGCTGCCCCTTTTGTTTTCCGCTTCAGCCTTACTGGTCTTGCTCTTCTTTAAATATGCAAATCATACTTATTTTGGAAGATCTCATTTTTTCCTACCTCAGGGCCTTAGCATTGACCTTCCCTTTGCCTGGCTCTTTGTACACGTCTTGTCTTTTGAATGAGGCTTACCAGAACCCCATTTAGCTCTATCACCCTATCCATACTCCCTACTCCTTAATTTTTCTCTTTTTCTTACCACTTACCCTGTTATCCTACTATCTATTTTACTTGTTTATTATGTTTGTCTTCTGATAGAATGTAGGCTCCATGAGGGCAAGGATCTAGTATAGGGCCTGGCACATTGTAGGCATTGTTAATTAATGAAGCACATATCATGTATTCTCTTTTAGAATTTACTACCAAGGCTCTTTGCACACCATGTCAGTCACTCGTAAATCTGTGTAGGTAGAGCGCAGAGCGCATTCCTTGCAGCTGTGGCTGATGCGATGCTGGGAGAGCACTCTAACACTGGAAACCCTCCTAGGCACACCTGGGAGGGAGCTCGCCCGCTGTAAGGAGGTGGCTCAGCTCCCTGATCTTTTCTGCCATTGGCTATGAAGAACATGCTGTAACATTCTATTGGCTGAACCCAAGTATATAAGCTAGCTTACTTCCTTAATAAAGTGGATCTGCATCACTGAACCTGGTCTCTGGAGTCGGGTCTCTGCATCTCCGTCGTCCTCACCTCCGGTGGGCCTTGTCCACAAATCTGTGTCTCCCACCTAGATCTTTTTCCATTTCTCCATTTCTCCATTTCTCCATTCACTGACCTCACCACGTAGTGTATATTGCTATAGTCAGGGAGAAAAAACTTTATAGCCATCCTTAATTTTTCTCTTTCCTTCACTCACCCCTCACTTCCCCCCTCCAGTCTGTCAGTAGGCCCTGTTAATGTTTCCTCCTTCAAAAAGGTAGCCCAGATCTACCCACTTCTCTCCATCTCTGCCATACCTCACATTTGTGCCCCTGTTATCTCACCCAGACAATTGCAGTAGCCTCTCACATTCCTGTTGCTTCTACTCGTGACCTCTACAGTCCATTCTCCCTGCTGTAGCGAGAGGCATCTTCTTAAAATGCAGAAATATCAATCAGATGACATCACAGCCTTCCAGTGGCTTTCCATACACTTAGAATAAAATCCAAAGTCCCTTTTCTGTCTTATAAATCCAGCACTAGTTGACCTGTTACCTCTCATACCTCATCTCCTGTTTTCTCCTCACCCCACCATACTCTGGTCACACGGGCCTTTTTTCTTCTCTTTAGATATGCCAACCTTAGAGCCTTTACACTCACTGGCCACTCTTTCTGGACTTCTTTCCCCCTTTCTGTCATTGTTTGAGCCAGTGCTTAAATGTTGTCTCAGCAGTTTTCTTTTTTTTTGTATTTTTCTGAAGTGAGAAGGGGAGGGGTGGCAGAGAGACAGACTCCCTCCACCTCAGGCACTGGAATGGCTCTGGTTGCAGCGGAGCAACGTCCCCTAGTGGGCAGCCGGGTGAATGAGGAAGGGAGTCTGTCTCTCTGCCATCCCCCCTTCTTACTTCAGAAAAACTGGAAGAGTTTAAAGATGCATGCACAGCAAGTGACCCTGCTCAACATCTTGATCTCCAGCAGCTAGCGGGCTTCACATCTAATCTCCTGCAGTCATTCAAAGCACGCTTTGGAGAATTTTGTGAGCGCACTCATCTTTTTAAGTTCATCACCCATCCACCTTGGGTGCAGGAGAGGAAGAGAGAGAGAGAGAGAAAGGAGAGAGGGAAGAGTGGAGAAGCAGATGGTCACTTCTCCTGTGTGCCCTGACCAGGAATCAAACCCAGGACTTCCACATGCCAGGCCAACACTCTACCGCTGAGCCAACTGGCCAGGGCCCCACCAATTTTCTTGACCATCCATTCTCTCAGGCACTTAGCCTATCTTAGTTCTTGGCATACTCCTTTTCCACTGTCTTCTCTATTCTTTGTTCATTAGCCCCCTCCCCCAGGATGTAAACTTCTGAGCACATAAACCTTCTACCACTGTGTCCCTAATGGGTTGGAAAATATCTGGTGTAGAAGTGATGCCCAATAAATATTTGTGGGATGAACAAGTGATTGAATGAACAAAGGGTAAATCATTTATTTAAAGTTATAGATCTCTGTAGTACTTAAAATGAAATTTTAACTAATTGAATAAGAAGATCCTTAGGCAGAATGGAAAGAAATTGACTATGCTGATTTTGGGGAAGAGGCACTTAGAAATTCTTACTGTTCTGTTTCTTAGTAGAAAGCAGAAAATAGTTCTGTCTCACCTTCATTTTCTTTTTATTTGCACAGTTCAATATTTTTAAAAGGTATTTTCCTCATAATAGCTTTATTTCGAAGCAAAATGTTGTATGTGTGCCTTTGATTTTCTAGTAAAGCACAGGAGATTTTCTTATATTCTAAGCATTGACAGTTTGAATGCCAAAATAATGTATAATCAGGCCTAGTCATTATCTTGCTACATACATGCTAAGTAGGTGCTAAGGGTTTATCACTGCAGTAAAAGTCACTTATATTTGAGTTTAGTTTATGAAAATATGTTGTAAAATTTACAGTTCTTTTTTTCTGTCAGATAGTAAACAAATTATTATGCAGAATTTATTTATGCCTTTGCCCAAGATTCTTGCAACTAATATTCCAGATTTTGTCTTCCTGTCTATTTCTTTTCCATTGTACACTTCCTGGAGCTTATTTTCTTGCTGCATATTTAAGAGGAAATCCTAATTTTATAAGTTATTAAATCAAATATTTAAAAAATCAAAGTGCTGCCACTTTTTTTCCATTTTTTGTTTATTTATTTGTTTGTTTAATGCCCTCTGAAGATCTCTGAGTGAGAAAACTACAATATAAATTGGGATTTTTTTTTTTAATCAAGGAGACTTAGTGCTTCGTGACTGATCATTACTGTATGATACTGAGGCATGTCATTGATTTTTCCCAGAGAAGGATATGGTGACGGTGGTGGCAGTGGGTGTTTCTAACTTGAGGTTTATTTCTCATCTTCAAGATCCTCTTGCTTGGGGGCTGGGATGGAAGTTGGGATTGACTGTAGATGGGGCACAGTGGAATTTTTAAAGGCAGTGGAAATGTTCTAAAACTGGATGTGGTAATGGCTACACAACCAATATATTTATTAAAAGTCATTGACTTGTGCACTTATCATACATGGGTTTTATGAATGTAAATTTAACTTGAGTAAAACTAAACAAAAAACGACATTGATCCCCTTTGCCTTGGGTTCCCTACAAGTTCTTCTCTGCACAATTATTCTCCCCTCCTTTCCCACCTCGTCCCGCATTTCCTTAGCTTTCTCAGTTCTTTTGCCTGTTAGATTACGTTTAGATCATATTTAGATCATGGGTTTTGGAGTCCAAAATTTGGATCCAATTCCAACACTCATTATCCATGTGACACTTGATAAGCCTCTGAGCTTCAGTCTCCAAGTGTGTAAAATAGGTAGGAAAGTAATAGGAGCTATTTCAGAGGGATGTTGTGAATATTAAGTGAAAACCTGTATCAGAAACCTGCTATAAATGTTAGCTATTATAACTACTGCATTTTAAAAAAGACTGCTAATCGTTGCGGCAGGACCGCATGTGGTGGGGACACACAGACCATGGGCTCCCACTGATGGAAGCACAGCACTCCTCTGCCACTTTCTAGCTGTGGACTTCTTTGACTTTATTTTCTCATCCTTTATAAATTTCAAATTAAGTTATTGTGTAAGGTTGTTGAGAGGGTAAATGATAACATCCACATAAAGGTGTTAGCAGAGTCTCCGCAAAGTAAGTACTCGGTAAACATTTATAAAGCCTTTCTTTGGGACTCAGTCCCGTCTAAGCCTTTTGTAAGCTGATTTTGCCCCTAGAGAACTATTACAACAGTTTTCCTCAGGATTGTATCGGCATCTGGTAGGTAAATCCGTTAGCCTTTTTCAGTTCTGTCCTTAACAGTTTAGTCACTTCCTTAAAGTTTCTTTCCTTGGTTTTCGTGGCATTACACTTGACGGGTGATTCTGACATTTTATCTCCCTTCTCCTCTTCCTTCTTGGGGTCTTCATCGGGCTCCTGCTGTCCTCTGCTGCAGAAGCTGGTGCCATCTACAGTCTCATTTGTTCCTCTTCTGTCAGCTTGTATTGTTGGCCCTGATCCTTTTCTTTGAACCCCTGATGTCGGTTTTCTTTTACCTGTGTAGATATTACCACGTGACTGTCCACCGGTTTGGAACTTAGCAGTTTCTTTTTCTGTGTCCCCTCCTGTGCTGAACTCACAGACCATGAAAATGCTGCCCCACGACCTGCCTTTTGCATCGTATTTTCTGACTGGGTCATTGGCCTCACTGTACCTGTACGCCAAGCCAGGTATGCAGCTATGCTCTACTTTTCTATCTGTTTGACCCCTACATTCACTCCAGAAACATATCCTATTAATTCTGACTTTATAATCTCCCTTATTTACTGTTTCCTCTTAAGTGTTTTCCTTATTGTAATACTTTCGAATCCCGCCCTCCAAATTAGGGGTCAGGAACCTTTTTGGCTGAGAGAGCCATGAACGCCACATATTTTGAAATGTAATTTTGCGAGAGCCAGATAATATGTTTAACACTAAATATAAATAAATGTATGATTTTCTGTAAGAACAACACTTTTAAAATACAATTAAGTCTCTGAATTCTTTTTAATAATGTTGTTACGCTGTTGCTTACCAATGATGAATAAAGTACCCTTAATGTGACTTCTGGTGCTGCATGGTTTTGCAGATGGTTTTGTAGTCTGGTTGATACATGGTGAGGTTAAGCTTCATCCAGGCATTGAGACTTTCATTCATTAAACGTGATCGTAGGTTGGTCTTAACGTTCCTTATATGTGAGAAAGACTGCTCCCATGCATACATAGAGCCAAGCGTTGTCAGTACAGCAATACTCACACGCTGCAGTGTGTGGTATGTGATGGGAAGCACGTTCCAAGTTTTGACAATCAGCTGGTCCGCGGGTTGAAGTTCTTACACTTCTCCACACTTCTCCACACTTCTGTTTGCTTGCCAACTCTGCTTGCTGTCATGCACGTCTTTCCAAATCTTCATTCAGTGACTTGAACTTATCGACCCACATGTCTTAGGCCTTCAGGTCAGCAGCTTGTAGCTCAAAATCTCTGATGGAGACACCAGGGGTGTAACTCAGGTCAGGCTCTCCACTGCACACTCGTGTGGATGGGTGATGAACTTAAAAAGACGAGTGCGCTCACGAAATTCTCTAAAGTGCTCTTTGAAAGACTGCAGGAGATTACATTTGAAGCCTGCTAGCTGCTGTAGATCAAGATGTTGAGCAGGATCACTTGCTGTGCATGCATCTTTAAAGTCTCCCAGTTTTCCAAAGTGTAGTAAATGACCTGTTTCAGTGTTGGCAATGAAGAGTTCCAGCTTGTTTTCAAATACAAACACTTCTTGTTGAAGGGATAAGACTGTATTTTCAATGTCTTGCATTTTCACATTGAGCTGGCTCAGATGCTCAGTCATGTCCATGAGATAGTAGAACTTCAGGAGCCACTCAGTGTTACCTAACTCAGGATGCTCAAAGTTTTTTATTTCAAGAAAAGTCCGGATTTCGTCAGACAAGATGCAAAACGTCTGAGCACCTTTACTCTTGACAACCAACGCACATTGCTGTGCAGAAGCAGACCAGGATAATTATTCCCAACTTCATCCAGCAGTGTTTTAAACTGGTGATCATTTAAAGCTCGGGCAACAATAAAGTTGACCACCTGAATGACCAGCGACATCACCTCACTAAGCTGCTCGCCACACATCTGAGCACAAAGCGCCTCCTGATGTAGGGTGCAGTGAAAACTTAGGATGGGTCCCTTTCCATGTTCACGAAGAAGCGCTATGAATCCTCTGTTTTCCCACACCATGCACGGAGCACCATCAGTACACACCAAAATAACTTGATCCATCCGTAGATTTTTTTTTTCTTTAGGAAACTCAGTGAAAGACTTGAATAAATCCTCCCCTCTTGTTGTCTCTTTCATAGGCAAAACAGCAAGACTTTCCTCACATAGTGTGTCTCCAACAGCATACCTTGCAATAACGCTGAACTGGGATAAATGGCTTACATCTGTTGACTCATCCAAAGTGATAGAAAAGAATGGTGCTGCATTTATGTCCTTCACTTGTGTTGCCTCAATATGATTTGCCTTCGTGATATTATGAACGTCAACAGTTCTTGCCGACAGAGGCATGTCTTTTATTCCTTTGATTATCTTGTCTTTAATCGAAAAGTCATCCAAAAGTTTATTGACAGCATCAAGCAGGAATGTTTTGCTATACTCCCCATCTGTGAACGTTTTTCCATTTCTCACAATTGCTAAAGCACCAGCAAAGCTAGCTGAATTCCAGTCACCTTGTTGGGTCCAAACACGGAGTTGCTGCTGACTACCTTGCACTGTGCACAGTAGCTCTTGACATGCTTTCTTCCTGCTTTCCCCAGGTGGATATTTCGATGCAAATGTAGTATGGCGTGTGTGGAATTGCCACTTTATATTTGACCATTTCATCATGCAGTTTTATCATTGCATAATAGACACACCAGAGAAAATGCTCTCTCCACAAAGGCGAATTCCACTGTCCATTCCTGCTGAAAAGTACGATACTCCTCATCTTTTGTTCTTTTAGCCATCTTCTTTGTCGAAAGGGTTTTTGCAGTTAGCTAGCTGACTACTTTATGAAAAGGAGGGAAGTTTACTTCCTGACCTCATAATGACCCATGTACATTATGCATTATCCAATAAAAATTTGGTGTTGCCCCAGAGGACAGCTGTAATTGGCTTCAGCTACCTGCAACCATGAACATGAGTGGTAGGAAATGAATGGATTGTAATACATAAGAAAGTTTTTATATATACATATATATTTTAATATAAGTTGTTCTTATTAATTTTAATGGAGTGACATTGATAAATCAGGGTATGTTCAGAGAAAACATCTCCAGGTATTTTGACATTTCATTATGTTGCATACCCTCTGTCCTCTGTCACTTTCTATCTGGTTTTCTTTGTGCCCCTCTTCTCCCCTTACCCCCTTCGTCTCTTCTCTCCCTGCCCCTGCCCCTCTCCCCTTAACCCCCAGTCCCCCCCCCGACTAACTAGCGCACTCTTATCCATGTCTCTGAGTCTCATTTTTATGTCTCATCTATGTATGCAATTATAGTTCTTAGTTTTTTTATGATTTACTTATTTCATTAAGTATAATGTTATCAAGGTCCATCTATGTTATTTTAAATCATATGATGTCATCATTTCTTATGGCTAAGTAGTATTCCATAGTATATATGTACCAAAGCTTTTTAATCCACTATCCATTGACGGACACTTGGGCTGTTTCCAAATCTTGGCTATTGTGAACAATGCTGCCACGGACATGGGGGCGCATTTCTCCTTTTTGAACAGTGCTATGGTGTTCTTAGAGTATATTCCTAAAAGTGGGATGGCTGGGTCAAAAGGCAGTTTGATTTTTAGTATTTTGAGGAATCTCTATACTGTTTTCCACAGTGGCTGCACCAGTCTGCATACCCACCAGCAGTGCAAGAGGGTTCCCTTTTCTCCACATCCTTGCCAGCACTTGTTCTGTGTTGTTTTGTTGATGAGCGCCATTCTGACTGGTGTGAGGTGATATCTCATTGTGGTTTTAATTTGCATTTCTCTAATGACTAGTGATGTTGAGCATTTTTTCATATGCCTGTTGGCCATCTGTATGCCCTCTCTGGAGAAGTGTCTATTCATTTCTTTTGCTCATTTCTTGGATTGTTTGTCTTCTTATTGTTGAGTTTTAGAAGTTCTTTATAAATTTTGGTTATTAGCCCCTTATCAGACGTATTGTCGAATATGTTCTCCCATTGTGTAGTTTGACGTTTTATCCTGTTGTTATTGTCTTTAGCTGTACAAAAACTTTTTAGTTTTTTATAGTCCCATTTGTTTATCCTGTCCTTTATTTCACTTGCCCAAGGAGATAAATCTTCAAATATATAGCTGCGAGAGTTGTTGGAGAATTTACTGCCTATGTTTCTTTTAAGATTTTTATGGTTTCACAGCTTACATTTAAGTCTTTTATCCATTTTCAGTTTATTTTTATGAATGGTGTAAGTTGATGGTCTAGTTTCTTTTTTTTGCAGGTAGATGTCCAATTTTCTGAACACCATTTGTTAAAGAGGCTGTCTTTACTCCATTGTATGCTCTTACCTCCTTTGTCAAATATTAGTTGTCCATAAAGTTGTGGGTTTATTTCTGGGTTCTCTGTTTTATCCCATTGATGTATATGCCTGTTCTTATGCCAGTACCAGGCTGTCTTGAGTACAATGGCCTTGTACTATAACTTGATATCAGGAAGAGTGATACCTCCCGCTTTATTCTTCCTTTTCAAGATTGCTGAGGCTATTTGAGTTCTTTTTTGGTTCCTTTAAAATTTTTGGAATATGTGTTCTATATCTTTGAAGTATGTCATTGGTATTTTAATTGGTATTGCATTGAATTTATAAATTGCTTTGGGTAATATAGACATTTTAATGATGTTTATTCTTCCTAACCATGAGTACGCTATATGCTTCCACTTGTATCTTTCTTGACTTCTTTTATCAATATTTTACAATTTTCCAAGTACAAGTCATTAACGTCCTTGGTTAAATTTACTCCTAGGTACTTTATTTTTTGGTTGCAATAGTGAAGGGGATTGTTTCCTTAATTTCACTTTCTGACAGTTCATTGTTGGTATATAGAAATGCCTCTGATTTCTGAGTATTCATTTAATATTCTGCCCCCTTGCTGATCTCATTTATCAGGTCCAGTAGTTTTTTGACTGAGACTTTAGGGTTTTCTATATACAATATCATATCATCTGCACATAATGATAGTTTTACTTATTCTTTTCCAATTTGGATGCCTTTTATATCTTCTTCTTGTCTGATTCCTGTAGCTAGAACTTCCATAACTATGTTGAATAAGATTGGTGAAAGGAGGCACCCCTGCCTGGTTCCTAATCTTAAGGGGATTGCTTTTAATTTTTGCCCATTGAGTATGATATTGGCTGTAGGTTTGTCATAGATGTCCATTAGCATGTTAAGTAATGTTCCCTATATTCCCACTTTGCTGAGATTTTTGATCATGAATGGGTGCTGGATTTTATCAAATGCTTTTTCTGCATCTATTGAAATTACCATGTGGTTTTTGTCCTTCCTTTTGTTTGTGTGATGAATCACATTGATTGATTTACGAATATTGTATCAGCCTTGCCTCCCCACAATAAATCCCACTTGATCATGGTGTATGATTATTTTCATATCTTGCTGGATCCGGTTGGCTAATATTTTGTTTAGGATTTTAGCATCTAAATTTATCAGGGATACTGTTCTATAATTTTCTTTCCCTGTGTTGTCTTTGCCTGGTTTTCAAATCAGAATTATGCTCGCCTCATAAAAGGTGCTTAGAAGTCTTCCTTCCTCTTGAATTTTTTGAAATAGCTTGAGAGGGATAGGAGTTAGTTCTTCTTTGAATATTTGGTAGAATTCATTTGTAAAGCTATCAGGTCCAGTACTTTTCTTCGTTGGGAATTTTTTTATAACTCTTTTCTTTTTTAGATTTTTTTTTATTGATTTTTATTTTCTAGAGTCAGAGAGAGGGATAGATAGGGACAGACGGACAAGAACAGAGAGAGGTAAGAAGCATCAATCATTAGTTTTTCGTTGCAGTTGCGACACCATAGTTGTTCATTGATTACTTTCTCACATGTGCCTTTACTGCAGGCCTGGTGAGCTCGGGGTCTCGAACCTGGGTCTTCTGCATCCCAGTCTGACGCTCTATCCACTGCGCCACCGCCTGGTCAGGCTTATAACTCTTTTGATCTCATTTGTTGTAATTGGTCTGTCTAGGTGTTCTGATTCTTCCAGATTGATTTTTGGAAGATTGTATGTTTCAAGGAATTTCTCCATTTCATCTAGGTTGTCTACTATTTTGGCATACAGTTCTTCATAGTATTTTCTTACAATATTTTGTAGTTCTGTTGTGTCTGTTGTTATTTCTCCATTCTCATTTCTAATTATTTTTATTTGAGTACTCTCTCTTTTTTTCTTGGTAAGTCTAGGTTAAGGATCAACGATATTGTTTACGTTTTCAGAGTACCAGCTCCTGGTTTCATTGATCCTCTGTATTGTTTCTTTAGTCTTTATATAATTTATTTTTACTCTGATCTTTATTGTTTCTTTCCTTCTACTACTCCTGGGTTTTACTTGCTGTTCTTTTTCTAGTTCTTTTATATGCACAGTCAAGTTGTTTATTTGAGCTTTTTATACCTTCTTAAGGTGTTCCTGTAATGCTATGAACTTCTCTCTCAGTACTGTTTTTGCTGTGTCCTATAAATTTTGAGTTATTGTATGCTCATTATCATTTGTTTCTAGGAATTGTTTTATTTCTTCTTTGATCTCATTGTCAACCCATTCGTTATTTAATAACATGCTGTTTAGTTTCCAAGTGTTTGACTATTTTCCAGTAGTGGTTGATTTCTAGTTTCATGCAATTGTGATCAGAGAAAATGCTTGATACGATTTTAATCTTCTTAAATTTGTTGAAACCGCTTTTGTGTCCTAACATGTCGTCTATCCTAGAGAATGAGCACTTGAGAAGATGTATATTCTGCTGCTTTAGGGTGAAAGGTTCTGAAGATATCTTTTGAATTGAGTTGTTCTAGTGTATCCTTTAAGTCTGCTGTTTCTTTGTTAATTTTCTTTCTTGAGGATCTATCTAGTGATGTTAGTATGGTATTGAAATTTTCTAGTATTAAAGTGTTGCTGTTGATCTTGCCTTTTATATCCATCGAAGTCTGGTATATATATTTAGATGTTCCTATATTAGGCACATACATATTTATAATGGTTATATCTTCCTGTTGGATTGCTCCCTCTATCATTGTGTAGTGTCCTTCTTTATGTCTTACTATATATAGCCTTTGTTTTAAAGTTCATTTTGTCAGATATAAGTATTGCTACCCCAGCTTTCTTTTTATTTCCATTTGCGTGAAATATTTTTTTCATCCTTTTACCTTCAGTCCGTGTGCATCTTTTGTTTTAAGGTGTGTCTCTTGTAGAAAGCATATGTATGGGTCCTGTTTTCTAATCCACACAGGTACCCTATATCTTTTGATTGGATCATTTAATCCATTTACATTTAAGGTTATTATTGATATGTAGTTATTTATTGTCATTTTATTCTTTAAAGCTTTTTTCTCTTTTGCTATATTATTTTCCCCCTTTGATCTGTTTACAACAGGTCCCTTAACATTTCCTGCAGCATTATTTTGGTTGTAATGAATTCCTTGAAGTTTTTTTTTTGTCTGGGAAGCTCTTTATTTCTCCTTCAATTTTAAACATTAGCCTTGCTGGATAAAGTAGTCTTGGTTGTAGGTGCTTGTTCTGCATTACTTTAGTATTTCTTGCCATTCCCTTCTGGCCTCAACTGTTTCTGTTGAGAAGTCGGATGTCATCCTTATGGGGGCTCCTTTGTAGGTGATAGCCTTTTTTTCTCTGGCAGCTTTTAATATTTTTTCTTTATCGCTTAGCTTTGGTATTTTAACTATGATGTGTCTTGGTATAGATTTCTTTGGGTTTCTCTTTAATGGAGTTCTCTGTGCTTCTTGAGCGTGTGAAATGTTTTCTAGCCTTAATTTTGGGAAGTTTTCAGCTACGATTTGATTGAACAAAGTTTCTATCCCATGTTCTTTCTCTTCATCTTCGTGAACCCCTATGATGTGGATGTTATTTTTGTTGTTGTTACAGAGCTCCCTTAGAGTTTCCTCAGACTTTTTGAATCTATTTTCTTTTTTTTGTTCTGCTTCAGTGCCTTTGTTTATTTTGTCTTCTAACTCACTGATTCGATCCTAAACGTCATCCATCCTGCTTTTAATTCCTTCCACTGTGGTCTTCAATTCTGATTCCAAGTATTGTATTTGTCATTTCTGTTTCTTTTTTATTTTTTCAATGTCCTTTTTTTATTTGCTATCTCTTTATTTAGATGTTTATAATGACCATCTATTGTTTTTCTAAGCTCTAACATTCTAACAATCATTATTTTAAACTCTGCATCCAGTAATTTGGTTATATCTGACTCATTCATATCCTTTTCTGGGGATTTCTGTTGATTCATCTGGGTTGCGTTTCTCTGCCTGCCTATTTTGTCTGTTTGTAAGAAGGGTTTGGCTACTGTAGTCCAATGGGTGTTGCCTCTGTGTTCCCTAGGTGTGGTTTGTCTGCAGGCCTGCCACCCCCTTTGTCACTGCCTAGGGCGTTCGGGTATGGGCGTTTCCGGCACCATCCCATTGCGGCTGTAGCTGCAGTTTCTGCCTCTCTGCATGGGAGGGGCTGTGTTCTCGTGCCCGGCCATACAAGGCTCAGCCAGTCTTGGCCTTTGGCCTTTGCCCTTTGCCCTGTTCCCACGGGTGTGGTTGTCCGTCCCGTACAGGCCACAATTCTCGGTACCAAGGGCTGGGGTGAGTCCCTTTGCTCTGCTGCTGGTCTTCTCAGCCTGCTGCTACAGTTCCCGTACTTTCGCCCTAGCCCCTCGGTCAGAGCTGGCTCTCATGTCAGGCCGCAAGCCTATGTTCCTCAGGTCCGGCGTTACTGTGGTGCGCACTCAGCTGTGGACCTCCACCTTTTCCTAGGCTTTTTCCTCACCCCTGCAGGTGGGGTTGCAGGCGTTCCCGCTGCCGGCTGGACCGCTTTTGCACTTCCCCTTTGCCCTGCCTCGCTAGGCCGAGCTCAGTTCAGGCCAGCCAGCTTCCACCCAACTGACTAAACCGCTCTTTCACGTCCCGCCGCTGCCCGCCCTCCAGCAAGTCCTCAGCAGTGTGGGTAGGGGCACTGCAGCTCAGACCCTAACACTCCATACTGTAGTCCTGAAAGCTCCCTCCTTCTATGCGGCTGTGCTCTGAGTGCCGTGGGAGAACTTGTTTGGCTGGTGTTCTGTCTCCCTTTGCTGGTATTGCTGGTTCCTAGGGAAATATTTGCTTCAGATTTGGGGAGTGACTCAGCCCAGGGGTTAGGATTGTTCTCCCTCAAAGTGTTTCTCTCTATGCCTCCTAGATTACACTCTCTTCCCGCTGCTCTAGTCCTCTCCTCTGTCCCCGTTCCCCAGAGCCCCAGGTGAGTGGTTGTGAGAGAGGTTTACTACACCGTCCTTTTAAGAAGAATCTTGTCTCTGAGAAAACTGTCTCCTTCCCACAAACTGTATCCTGACTTGTTTTGCAGCTAAATACTGTCCATACGCCTCTTCTATTCTCTGGGGCTGTAGGCTGGGGCTTTGTTCCTGGGGCCCAGGTCCCTACCCTCTCTGCAAAACTTTCTTCCCACCACGCAAGTCTCTCTGGGTTGCTGTTCACTCTGGGGAGCAGGGCAGCCCTATGTTTCCACTTTTCCTACCAGTCTCAGTGTGGCTTCTTCAGTGATCCTTGGTTGAAAAATCCTCTTAGTTTAGTTCAAAGTTGGTTTTTCCAGTTGATTGTTCTTAAAATTAAGTTGTAATCCACTTTTGTTCTGGGAGTTGGAGGCTGGTATGTCTGCCTACTCCATCGCCATCTTGCCGCTCCCAGCGTTTTCTTAATGACAATGTATACGATCGAAAATGTAGACTGTTAATTTCAATCACTGGAGCTGTATCATTATAATGTCACTTTCCCAATTGCTTATTGAAAGGAAACCATCTAGTTTTTCATCTCTTTGCATTTTTACCTTGGTAAGCCATCCACTGCCTCTCCCAGAGAGCTGGGCTGGTTCTGCTCGCACCGTAAGGTTGGGTGGGAATCAGAATGTTTTGTATTTTTAATGTTATTATTATTTTTTTAAGATTTGTTTGGGAGCCAGATGCAGCCATCAAAAGAGCCATATCTGCCTCGCGAGCCATAGATTCCTGACCCCTGCTCTAAATCAAGCCCCCAGGCCATTAATCTTCCTCCTCCCTAATTGTTTACAACAAGTTGGCATTGGCATTATATTTAAAAACATAAATAGGACCATGTCGAGACACTATTTAAAAATACATAGCACTTCTCAAATATTTGTAGTGATAGATTCGTGCATTCATGTAGTCAATAAATTCTAGGATATTAAGTCTTTCACAAATCACTCACGCTCCTTACTAGCTTCTTTCTGCTTTGCTGCCCCTATGCCCCACACAAACACTGCCCTTCCCCACACGTATGCACTCGCCCAGGCATTAGGCCACGACCACATTGTTCCTTTGTTTCCTAATTTTAAGGTGTCCTCAACATTTTTGTACTGAACGTTTTTTTCATTCTTCCTACCAATCTTGCTCGCATATTTCCTCCTCTGTTCTCCCACATTGTGTTTTGACTATTAATGTGTCCACTTCACCCTGTAAACTAATGAGGACCTAGAACAGCAGCTTTTAAGCAAAGAACCACAAAGTCACATAGGGAGCATCTTCATAATGTGTGACCCCACACTGAATGGACCCTGTACACATGCCCTTGAGTATTTTTTTACTTACCCTAATGATTTTGATATGAGCTTATGGTGAAAAACAAAACAACAAGTTGCAGTGTAAGGCTCGTGTATTTATTTCCAGTCTCCCCCTTTCCCCTTCCCTCCCTGTGGTTAGGTATCGAATGAATGCCATCTTTCCTTATGTGTGTACATGCTCTGGAGCTGTGTAACGTCTTCAGAAGTTACTTGTTATGGGAATAGCAAAAAAAAGCAAAAAAAATCTATCTTTTATTGAATTTTTATAAATTCATTCATTCTTACCAGAGTAGCATTGGGAACTATTTTATCAGGTTTTGTAGGTAGAAAAGGGGTAAGAAAGTCAATTAAAGAATGAGTGTTGAGAGATTAAAATTTTTTTAAAAAATAAGACTTCTAATTAAGATCAAAGGATAAATGTAATTAACAAGATGACTTGAATTTTAAATCAGAATGCTTTGGTTGAGTGTATAAGATAGAGGATATTCAGGTTAAAGAGCAATTAAATGACATAGAAGAAGGACCTGAGATGCCAGTGTGCTGGTATTGATGCTTCTTTTATCACTTCTGTAGCAGTCTTTCCAAAGTTGGCTCCTTTGTTCTGCTGTGTAACACATGACTGTCTTTTATTACCCTCAGGGTGTGAAATGCTCCTTGCCATCTGCTTCCAGATTTCATCCCAGATTAATCAGCTTCTTCTTTCTGGCTCCTCTGCTGGCGGTGTTGACAGCCTTCTCCCTCCAATACTGCCACCCCAGTAGCACACGTTCTGCAGTGCCCACAGCGGTTCCCAGTCCTCTGCGGCCGCACTGCTTCCTCTTCCTTTCCTCTCCTCTTTGGTCCCGACCCTCAGTCTTCATCTCGGCATTTCCGAAATCCATCCCCTCCCAAAGGCTTTTCTGAAAACCCCTATCAGAATCTCACTTCCCTCTAAACTTCCAGCGCCTTGAAGCACCTCCCTTTTGCCTGATAATCTTTTATTAGTTATATGTACTCTTGCCTTGTGGGCTCTAAGTTCTTTAAAAGACAGATAGTCCTCCATGTTTTTCTTCCCACTATGCGTTGTCTTGTACCATGCCTCATGTATAACATCAGAAGCAGATTTATTTCCAGTGACGAACTTCTCCTTTCTCATTCAAGGGTTTAGAGATTTCCTTGAGTACTCTAGGTAACCTGCACTTTGTGCAGAACCCTCACCCTCACACATATAGTACATAAAACATAATGTACTTCTCATACAGTTATGACTCTTGCTATTTGCTTTTTATTGTGTGCTCCCTCTTTTCCTGGTTTTTTTTTTTAAGATTTTATTTATTGATTTGAGAGAGAGCTAGTGGGGGTAGGGAGGAGCAGGAAGCATCAACTCATAGTTGCTTCTCATATGTGCCTTGACTAGATATGCCCAGGGTTTCGAACTGGTGACATCAGTGTTCCAGGTCGATGCTTTATCCATCAGTTAGGCATCTGGGCATATTTTTTCTTTAGAGATAGAATACTATATAGAATAGCATACAGTAACCACAGACCTTGCAATTATACCTATTTAATGCTCATTATCGATAAGAATGAGTTGTTTTGGTAGACTGCTAAATAAAATAGTGTGCCAATAATTTTCTTTGAACATTTTTTTTTCTTAGAAAGGTGTTGGAATTAAATGTGGTTCCATAAATGGTTCTCTGTGGTTTTTGAACACACATTGAATTTCTTCAATGTTTTATTTTTTACAACCTTTGAACGTTTTTAAAAGATTTTATTTATTAATTTTACAGAAAGAGGAAGGGGACAGCGAAAAGTATCAACTCATAGTTGTTTCACTTCAGTTGTTTATTGATTGCTAGTCATATGTGCCTTGACCAGGCAAGCCTGGGGTTTTGAACCGGCAACCCCGATATTCCAGGTCAACACTTTATCCACTGCACCACCTCAGACCATACAACCTTTGAACTTCTTAATGATCTTGTCTGGTCATCTATAATGGACTTTATCTTAGCTGCTCTGTGAAATCTATTTCCTATGCTTTCTTGCTTAGGCCTTCCACATTAATTTGGTGGAATGGGGGTAGGCAAAGCTAGTATTATTCATAAAACGAGACATTTGTGTGCAGGGTGGGTAGATAGTTTATAATAGGGAAGTGATAGATGTAATCAGGAAAGGTTGTGAAGAAAGGAAAATCATGAATTAGTATATGGGCCCATTTAAAGATGGATCAGCCACACTCTAGCAATGCTTTGCTGTCCCTAGCTTGTTGTGTCAAGTACATGAAACACTTCCTATATTTGCTTGTCTGCCCAAGGTAAAAATGAGAAGTGGGTTTACAAGAGTTGTCTGGTGGTTTTTGGTGGGGCTATATTCTCTGTGCTAGATTTCTATTTCTGTGAGATTGGAATGGTCCCAGCACAGCGTGTCTTGACCATATTTCCATCATGCAGAACTAGGTGGTCTTGGCAGCACCTTACCAGTCAAATATGTAAACTACTTGGTGTGTGTGGGGGTGGGTGGCATTTGGTAAAAATGTTTTTGAAAATGCAAAAAAAAATTATTTTAATCCTGTTTATAACTTGAGCAACATTTGGGTGAGGTTTGTTGTTATCTAAGTATGTATATAATCTTTTATTATACTATATATAATCTGTAGATGAGAAAAAAATCTATTGTTATAGTTTAAAGATAAGCAGACATATGTACTTAAAGATACCGAACATTTCAGTACTGATATATACTAATATTTCCAAAGGAGAAATTAAAATACTATTAGATCGTTTGCAGATTGTTTTATTGTTTGAATTGGCAAGAGGACAGAACAAGGGGTTAAATGAAATATGAATGGCTTATAGTTTGCTTTATTTATCAGTGGTCAGGCTTCCTTCTGAGGATTACATCTTGGATGTCTTGAAATTTTTAGCTCATGCTAGCACTTTTTGGAATACTTACGTTGGCATAGTGAAATATTGAAACCTAAAGACTTGTTTTAATGAAAGTGGAGAAATAATTGTTTCCAGTCACATGAAGTTAAATGAACCATACAAATCAGGAAGTTAAAAACAAATCAATTATCATTTGATGGTTCTGTGTAGTTTATTGCAGTTGATGATCTTTGATTGAATTTGCAGCTCTTTGAATTTGTTTGGAAGTAGGCCATCACATGCCGAGATGAAATACCAAGTTGTTTAAATTAGATACTGAGCATGCTCATAGGAAGTACTTTTGGAGACTGCAGCGTAGTTCAGTTTTATTTTAGTGGAAAGAGCAGAAAGGAGATCACGGTGTGCTCTTTTGTCATCATTCTGTTAGAGGGCGTGTAATTTATCTCTGGAAACCACAAGCCAAAGACAAAGAGAAGAATGCAGGTTTTTAGTGAAAGGTTATATGGTAAGTTGATTAGCTGTTTTATTTCACTTTATAATCCTTAGCAAGGCTGTGTAGGTCTTTACTTCCATCTGCCGCTTGTTTTATACCAAGCTGAAGCTTTATGTAGCAAATAACTTGGCTGAGATTAGGAGAAAATTATTCTGCCATCCAGCTTTTTCTTTTGAAATATTTTTAGTACATTTGTGCATTTCTGAGGTGATAAGTTCATAAATTGTGCTGATACTCCTTTGTGTTCTAAACAAATTTAATTTGCTCACTGGTGCTGAATAATGCCGACAGAATTATGTACTGAGGGGAATTCAGGATTTGTCTGTTTGGACAAGTTTAGCATTTTTGTTCTTGTATTTTAATGAAATTGTAATTTTTGGCTTAATATACAATTCTATATTAAATCTCAAAAGAAATAGCAGTTAAGACCCACTTAGTATAAGAGCAATAATTTTTAAAAGAAAATGAAAAGGGTATGTTGTAGTAATATATACGTATTGTTCAAAAGTTGGCTCAAAAATAAGGTGGTTTAATTGGTCATTTAAAATTCTATAAAATGAAATTGACAACATATTTGTAAAATGTTACAGTTATTCAGCATTCATATCTATAATTCTGTTTTTAGATATTGAATTAGCTACAGTAGAGTTTAGAGCACAATAATAGTTTTGCTGTTTTGGGTTCTACCTTCCCTTGAGCTTATATTATGGTGATTGCTAAGGAAATAATCTTATTTAAATGTTTTGTGATTATATCAAAAGTGTTCGTGTTTTACCTTGAAATGTGTGTGATGGGGGAGGAGGATTTACTGCATTTTCTTCTATATTGTGTTCTCATAATACCAAGTGATATTTAAAATCTGTATTTCATAATGAACATGATTTTTATTATATATTTATAATAGATACAATTGGCAACCAAATCTTCAGGATATTCTCTTGAAAGTTAATATTGTATACTCTGCTTGAGATAAATCCTTGTGTTTTTGGAGATTTGAAGGAAAAGCATAGAATTACCATATTTCCTTGGGGAAAATTTTTGTTTGAAACAGTAAAGTCAGGTAGGGAATTTGAAGTATAGACTGTGCTTTAAAGAGTTCTAGAAAAATGATGTGGTAGGGGAAGAATAGAAAGAGAATACTAAAAGCTTAATGCCTTCAAATGCCAGGCAATTATGCGATGTTTTCCTGAAATATCTTTATTTTATGAACTGCTGTTACTGTGCCATTTTCCAGGATTGGCACATGTGAAGGAAGTGGGTGTACACTTCAGCTTGTATATTCATGAAGTGGGAGGATTTGCAGTCAAGAAATTAGGACTAGGTGACAATACTCAAGAAATGTATTCCTATGTTGCTGGTTTGAGGCCAGGGTCCCTGAACCCGGGTGCTCCCACTCGATCCCAAAGGTGCCAGCTCCACCCCCAAGGTCCCCAGTTCGAGCCCCCATCAGGGCACATATCAGAAGCAAATGGCACAACTAAGTGGAACGAGTTGCTGCTTCCCTTCGTCTCCTTGTCTTCCTCTTCCTCTTTTCCTCCCTTCTTCCCATCCTCTCTTCTTCCCTCCCTCTCTCCCTCCTCCATTTTCCTCTCTCTCTCCCTCAAAAAAAACGAAAATCTATTCCCACTTCTAAATACTGAGTCACTTGTGTGACCTTGGGCAGCATGCACACACCCTGTTTATTTCCACTTATTTTTAATATATTTTACCTCAATAATAGGTTCATTTAAAGTCTCTAATAAGATTATTTCTTAGACTGTTGCATAAATTTATGAGGAGCTAGCTGTAAGTCATTCTAGGTCGCTGCTATGGGGAAAAAGTATAGTATTGCTTTTCCAGAATCTAATCAACTGCTTTCTTTTCTTTAATTAAAAATACTTCAGTCTGATTGGTAGTGGTGCAATGGATAGAGCTTCGACCTAGGACACTGAGGTCCCAGGTTAGAAACCCCAAGGTCAACAGCTTGAGCGTGGGTTCTTATGGCTTGAGCACGTTGTCGCTGACTTGAGCGTGGGATTATTTAAATGATCTCATGGTCACTGGCTTGAGACCAGAGGTTGCTGGCTTGAGCAAGGGTTCACTGGCTCAGTTGGAGCCCCTGGTCAAGGCACAAATGAGAAGCAATCAATAAACAATTAAAGTGACATGACTACAAGTTGATGCTTCTCATCTCCCTCCCTCCCCACCCCACCAAAATTTTTTAATTTATTTTTTATTTTTAATTAAGTGATAGGTGGAAAGGCAGAGACAGACTCCTCCTGTATGTGTGTGACTGGATCCACCCTGCAAGCCCCCTACCAGGTGGTACTCTGACTGGCTGGGCCGCAGCTCCATTGCTTGGCAACCAGGCTATTTTATTTAGCACCTAAGGCCAAGGCCATGGAGCCATCCTTAGCGCCCAAGGCCAACTTTGCTTGAACCATTTAAGCCATGGCTGCAGGAGAGGGAGAGAGGGAAATGAGGAGGGAGAAGGGGGGAAGAGAGAGAAGGGGGAGGAGTAGAGGAACAGATGGTCACTTCTCCTGTGTGCCCTGACCGGGAATCGAACCCAGGACTTTCACACACTCGGTTGATGCTCTACCACTGAGCTATCCAGCCACAACAACAATTCTTTTTCAAATGTGTAAGTCCTCTATGGTCTTTGAAACTAATTTACCAGAAATATATATTCCATCTATACTATTTAATTATAAGGTGACAGATTTAAATTTTTTTCTCCCTATATTTGTTCTAGACTATGAATAACCACGAATTTTTTGTGACAAAATTGTACTTCACACCGTTTTTCTCTTCTGTAGTTCCATTCACGTCTAATCATAGATTTTCAGTAGAAGGTAAATACTGCTCACAAAAATTAAGGGATCAGGGAACTTGCAGATACTACAGTACTTTGAGGCTTTTGTGTAGTGCATTCTCACCAATGAAATAAAAGTTGGTTTTGCATCTTGTTTGCATAATTGAACAACTTTCTTTGACTTGTCGTTTACTTTTCTGATGTTCTTGATTAATGAAAATAATAGCAAATGCTTCTTTTTTTATCACTTCATGTTCATTTTTTTTTTTTTTTTTTTTTTTTTTTTTTTTTTTTTTATTTTATTCATTTTAGAGAGGAGACAAAGAGAGAGAGAGAGAGAGAGAGAGAGAGAGAGAAAGAGAGAAAGGGGGGAGGAGCTGGAAGCACCAACTCCCATATGTGCCTTGACCAGACCAGTGCAGGGTTTTGAACTGGCAACCTCAGTGTTCCCAGGTCGACGCTTTATCCACTGCGCCACCACAGGTCAGGCACTTCATGTTCATTTTGAAATATCCCCTAATCTTTGTGAGCGGTATAAATCAGACAGCAATATTGTATTATAACTATGTAATGTAGAAAATATATTGTAGCTATAATATGTATATCAAAGTTACATGTTGTATACCTTAAGTTTACCAATGTCATATGTCCAGTATATTCAGTTTGTTTATTTTTTAATTTTTAAATTTTTTAATTTATTTTTTAAAGAGAAGGAGACAGGGATAGACAGACAGGAAGGGAGAGAGATGAGAAGTATCAACTCATAGTTGTGGCACTTTAGTTGTTCATTGATTACTTCTCATATGTGCCTTGACATGGCGGGGAAACTATAGCAGACCGAGTGACCCCTTGCTCAAGCCAGCGACCGTGGGATTATGTCTGATTCCATGTTCAAGCCAGCGACCTCAGGGTTTTATACCTGGGTCCGCAGAGTCCCAGACCTATGCTCTACCCACCTTGCCACCACCTGGTCAGGATCCAATATATTCAGTTTAAAAAATAATTAGTGGAAGATCTATTGAAGAAAAATAGTGAGAAATACTAGAAAAGTGAAAGAAGGGGAATATGAAAATAAAAATTACGACAAGGATTTTTTTCTCAGGTTTGTAAAGGTTAAGCATGTACACATATATTTTGTTCACTTCTACATCAAGTTCACCAGCTCACTTGGTTAAATAAGTTAAGAAGCATTTATTTCCTTTTATGAAGTTCATTGCTTAAAGATTTCAAGATCTGATTTGAAAACTGGGTCTGTGGTCACATAGGTTTGGGAAAGAATGAGCTGCAAGGGTTGTTTAGAGCAGAACTTCTTGGTCTTTAATATCTTGTTCAGATAAGAACTTAATTTTCTCTTGAAGATGGTTTATTTTTTTTTTTAAAAAAAACCAATACAGGATATTAAAACTTCAAACATTTTGATAATTCTGAATATGAGCTCTTATATAGAAATATCTGGGTAAGTGAAGGAAGAATTACAGGTTTGCTTGTATCTTCCAGAAAATTGCCTCAGTTCCTTTGTCAATTTTCATATAGAAAAACAATTTTAGAATTACAATGTAAATGGGATATAAAAGGTATGGTTAGATTTAGTGATAGTAGCCTGACCCTGTGATGGTGCAGTAGATAGAGCTTTAGACTAGGACGCAGAGGACCCAGGTTCCAAAACCTGAGGTCGCTGGCTTGAGCAAGGGGTCACTCGGTCTGCTGTAGTCCTCAGTCAAGACTGGCACATATGAGAAAGCAATTAGTGAACAACTAAAGTGCTGCAATGAAGAATTGATGCTTCTCACTTCTCTCCTTTCCTGCCTGTCTGTCCCTATCTGTCCCCCACCTCTCTGTCAAAACAATAAAAAGTTAGTGATAGTAATAGTGGTATAAACTAAAATTACCATTTTTTGAAAACCCCAAACCCTACAAGAATTTGGGGTACATTATGACCATATAAAGGTTTAATAATTCTCACAAGTTCTCATTCATTCTCCTAAAGTTATTTCTGGATTATTTCTATAGAGAAACAAATTAATATTTAAAATATGGTTTGTAATGGGACATAACTGCTCATTTATTTGTAAGCTGTTGGATCTGAGTTCTAGCTTTTGCTACTTAAGTATCATTTCTCTAATCTCTGTGTTTTCAGTAATGTAATCAAATAGCGTTTGTCCCTTGGTACAGAGAGTGGAACACTAAACATCGAGTTTTGCAGTGGAGAAATTATAGAGTTGTTTTATTTGTAGAGCGCTATGCAAGGAGAACAGGAAGCTGTATTGCTTAGAACCCAAACTCCCCAATATCTAATAATTTGAGGCTTTTAAGGGCAAAAGTCATGAATAATCACTAGTAATGGGTTCAGGGTTGTTGACTGTCAGTTCTGTTGACTGTTCAGTTCTTATTCAGGCTTTAGTGGTCTGATTTGTTCAGCTCCTGCCAGCGTTCTGTTTGATCTATGTGACTGACCCAGTGGTCTCTTGCTTAATTACAAGCTTCATTCTTCTGTTATCTTAAGGAGAGTATTCCTTCTGAAATGTGCTTTGAGGCAGGCCTGCTGGCCCAAGAACATGCCCACATTCCAGTGGACCTGTGACTCTTAAGAAGGGCTAATTTAATTATTAATTAAAGTTAAATCCTAATATATTTAGTCTATTATGATTTGTTGTCTGTTTTAATCATAAACAGAAATATTAATATATATCATATACATTTATAAGAATTGAATTTTATATAAAGAATCTACTTGATGTTAATCACAAAGTAGATGTTCAATGAATGTTTTTATCCTTAATTTTCTTTTCAAACAATTATGTATTTTCTGTACTAAAGTTTTTTCAAGTTATTATTTTTTTAAAATAATATTTGAAATAAAAGACTCAGAGACTGACCAGGCGACAGAAGTGGATAGAGCAGGGGTCCCCAAACTATGGGCTGCGGGCCGCATGTGGCCCCCTGAAGCCATTTATCCGGCCCCTGCCGCACTTCTGGAAGGGGCACCTCTTTCATTGGTGGTCAGTGCGAGGAGCACAGGATGCATCCGCACCCATAGTTCCCATTGAAATACTGGTCAGTTTGTTTATTTAAATTTACTTGTTCTTTATTTTAAATTTTGTATTTGTTCCTGTTTTCTTTCTTTACTCTAAAATAAGGTATGTGCAGTGTGCATAGGGATTTGTTCATAGTTTTTTTATAGTCCGGCCCTCCAACGGTCTGAGAGACAGTGAACTGGCCCCCTGTGTAAAAAGTTTGGGGACCCCTGGGATAGAGCATTGAACTGGAATGTGGAGGACCCAGGTTCGAGACCCTGAGGTCACCAGCTTGAGCCCAAGGTCGCTGGCTTGAGCAAGGGGTCTCTCGGTCTGCTGGAGCCCCCCAGTCAAGGCATATATGAGAAAACAATCAATGAACAATTAAGGTGCCGCAACAAAGAATTGATGCCTCTCATCTCTCTCCCTGTCTGTCTTTCCTTATCTGTCCCTCTGTCTGACTTTGTCACACACAAAAAAAAGACTCAGGGACATATTTTGATATATAAATAATAATATACTTTGAATCTCTTTATAATAATAGATTGTTTAAGCCAGACTATAGAAATAACAAAATGTTGAAAGACTCTCAGTTGTTTAGCCAACTTCTATAAGTAGAGATATAGTTAATTGCCCGTATGTTCCAGGTATTTTTGTTCTGGTAGACAAAGTGGTAAATATTTTGGCTAAAATAATACCTCATTTTGTTTTGTTTTTATTTTATTACTATACAAACAATTATAAGTAAAATCACATTTAGTAAAATATATATGAGCTCTTAAGTTAGTACAAATTTAACAGTGCCTACCACTATTGGTACTCACTAAATGTCTCTTGAATTAAATTTTCTCTTTTTATGCTTTTCAATCGATATCAATGAATGTAACTAACAGGTTATTTTTTCTGTTTTCTACTTTTGTGAAGATTGCTGTTCTTGAAAAGTAAAACCCTTTTTATACTATTATTGTTAAATTATTAGACCCCATTATACAATCTCCATAAATGAGCTGATAATGTGAATTAACAGGGGCATGAAAATTTGGTGAAAACTGGCCCAATTTAACCCTTATGTTATAAGAGCATTCAGTTAGAGATTGACTGGGTCCATGGGTTGGCATTGGAAAAACACCTCAAATACTGGCTCTGAAGGTTCATGGCTGTTGTACATTATCTTTTTTCTAGTATATTTCTTCTAAACCTAGCTTTTTGACAAATTTAAGATCAGTTAACTAACTTGATATAAAACTATTTTAATATTAGCTCTCATGGGGTATAAATGGTTTAAGATTGGTACCTCAAAAGTATATGCAATAGATTCCCCCTTATCCAGGAGGAATACTGTATTTCCCCATGTATAAATGCACCATTTTTCAAACACTTTGGGGTCTGAAAACTGGGTCCATCTTATACAGTGGTTGAAGACTTTTTACTTTCATTTTCTGCTTTTTTGTGCTTGTTTTTGCACTCATTGTTTTGCACTTGTTACCAGTATATTAGGGTAGGTTACGTTTTGCCATGTTCTGCCCAGAAATGGCTCAGAAAAGATTTTTGTACAGTGCTGAATTCAAGTTAAAAGTGATCCAGTTTGCAAAAGTGAATGGAAATTGTGCTGCTGAACATAAATTTGGTTCTCCTCCAACTGAGAAATCAATCTGAGACTGGCTACAGGATGAAGAAACCTTACTGAAAATGCCATGGCAGAAGAAGGCCATGAGAGGCAAGTCAGCAACATGACCTAATTTAGAGAGGGAATTGAAGACACGGATTGAAGAGCAAAGGGCAATTGGAATTCCTGTGTCCACAAAGATGGTTCAGCATGAGGCAAGAATTGCTGATGAAAAAGAAGTTACTGATTTCAAAGGAAGACACAATTGGTTCTTCATGTTCATAAAATTCATGAAACGGAATGGACTAAGCAGCGTACACGCACCAGACTTGCCGAAAAGATGGCTAAAAGGTATGGGCAGAAGGTCCTTGAATTTTATCGTTTTGTCATTCAATGTCGGAAGACACATCAGTATGAGTTGGGATAAATTTCAAATATGGATGAAGTTCCCCTTCAATTTGATGTCCCAAATAACGGAACTATTGCTAAGAAGGGGGTGAAAACTGTAACTATGAAGACAAGTGTACATGAAACGAGCCATTATACAGTTGTTCTAGCTTGTTGTGCCGAAGGAGCCAAGCTGCCTCCTATGCTGATTTTCAAATGCAAAACATTGCCCAAAGAAGACATTCCTCGAGGATTGATTGTCCACATTCATGACAAGGGTTGGATGGATCAGGATGGGATGAAGATCTGGGTTGAGAAAGTTTGGAGAAGGAGGCCAGGTAGGCTCTTAAACAAACCTGCCCTATTGGTGCTTGATCAGTTCAGAATACACATAATAAAAAACACAAGGAAGATTACTGCAGAGCAAAAAACAAAACTTGCCGTCATACTTGGAGGTTTGACCTCCTAGTTCCAACCACTTGATGTCAGCATTAGCAAACCCTTCAAAGCTTCCATGAGAGACAAATAGAACCAATGGATGAAGTCTTCTGGGGACAATTTTACAGCAGCAGGAAGAGTGAAGAAACCAACTATAGGAGCAGTTTTAACCTGGGTGAAAAGATCTTAGAATAATATCAAGATTAAGATTATTGTCAAGTCATTGAAGAAGTGTGGTATTTCAAATGCCATACATGGAACTGAGGAGGAAGCAATATATGAAGACACTGACTCATCATCACAGATGAGGACAAGCTAATTGATCGAAGTTTTGACAGTGATGAGGAATTGTATTATGTTTTGTTTTTTAAATTTTGGGCCCCGAAATTAAGGTGCATCTTATACATGGGGAAATATGGTACATTTCAAGATCTCCAGTGGATGCTAGAACCCATGTATATAGTACCTAACCCCATTTTTATTATTATTTTCCTACCCATACATACCTATGATTAATTTATAAATTTGGCACCTTAAGAGATTAACAACAATAACTAATAATGAAATAGAACAGTTATAACAATACACTTTAATAGAAGTTATATCAATGTGGTATTTCTCTTTCTCTCAAAATATCTCTTTCCTATACTCACCCTTTCACTGAAAGAAGGTGCTTTATAGCTTTTCTGTGGCATATCCAGATCACCAGCATAACCCCTCTTGTGCTTTGGGGTCATTGTTAAGTAAAATAAGGCTACTTGAATGCAAGCACTGTGATACTCTGACAGGCAATCGGAGAGTTTGTTGGCTCTCTAGCACACATTTTTGGATTATTTTTTTCCAGTTCAGATGAACTATGATGCAGTGTTATTGGGTTTTTTTTATTCCTGTCAGAATGTATCTTTTGGATATAAAGTTTTCCTCGGGCCTGTACTTTTTCCTTAAGAATAATCTCTAAAAGGAATGTTTAAGTCAATGAGAAACTATGATTTCTCTACTAAAAGTGATTTGATAAGTATTTCAGAAGCATATCTTTCCTTTGAGGACAAGTTGCTTATTGCATGAAAAGGAGAGTTGCAGCAGTTAACAACTAACTGGCGAAATTCATCTGGGGTATAGATAACGTAATCATAGAAAATAGTACAAAAATCATTCTGTAGACGCAAGTAAAAATTTTAGGGAAACTTAATTAGTATATATGTTTCTTGGTTGGTCAGAGACCTCATTTTCACTACCTTTTTTCCACTTCCCTAAAGAATTTATAAGGAAGCAAGAATTTTTTTATGATCAAAGAGTTTGTTTATAGATTTTACAGTGACATTTGATAGTTACCGACACAGTTCTAGACATTAACACAAAGCTTGGCATATTACATGTTTTCTCTGACCATTCAGTACTCTATTGCACATTTCTAATTCCTCCTTTAATGTTAGATTTATATCATATTTTTAATTAATTTTCAAAGAAAATGTATTTAATTAATTTTCCTCCTACAAACCACACTTTGAATGTAGGTAATGTTTTATTTTGTTCTTAAGAGCAATAGAACCTACGTGATCTTGGTTTGGTAACTAAGATGGTGACTTTTAGCAGTAGTTGGGGATATTGTCAGGGGTAAGAAAGAAAAAATGTAGGTATAGAAGCGGTTTTTGTTTCTAAATCAACTAGACTGACAAGAAGCAAAAGTAGGGGAGAGTTGTCCCTGGTCTTGTAAGATTCTTCCTCCCCCGCTCCCCTGCTGTGTGGAGTGTTAATTCCCTAATTGGTGGAACTAGTTCATTTAGGAGGCAAAGACTTGGTAGGTGTGATTAAATTAAGGGCCTTGAGGTAGGGAGATTATCCTTGATCTTGGAGGAAAAGGCTAAATACAGTCACAAGTGTCTTTTTTATAAAGGAAGATGAACAGGTAGGTTTCAGGCACAAGAGGAAAAGGCATTGTGACTCAAGAGGCCGAGATGAGGTGATGGAGCCATAAGCCAAGGGATGCCAGGAACCACTGGATGTGGAAGGGTCAAGGAACTGTTGCTCCCAGAGCCTCCATAGGGATCATGGCCCTGCCAACATCTTGATTTCAATCCAGTGAAACTGATTTCAGCTTGATTTCTTGATTCTAGGATTTGTAAGAGAATACATTTTTATTGTTTTAAGCCACCAATGTTGTGGTAACTTGTTACAATAGACCTAGGAAACTAGTACAACCCCACGGTACTGAGCTTACTGGGATCACTTCACCTTCCACCTTTGTCAGGTCAGTCCTCACTACCCTGCCAGGCCACACAGTTACTTCTGTGAGACCTATCACATGATCAGAGTGTGTTCTGATAACCTCATCGCAGGGAAAGGCTTGTACCAGGTACCCAGAGACTTGGGTATATTAATCCTACTTAGTCATGAGACTTTGAGAAATTTCTATCTGCCTTGTTGTAAAAAGGATCTTGCTTTAACATTTGAAAACAACGTAAGGAGAGAACATTAATTTAAAACAAGAAAAATGAGGAATAGAAAATAATGAAGTCAGGAGAGACTTTGAAAAAAACCACTTTACCTCTGCAGGCATTTGATTCTTGACCTCAGAAACAGGCCTATCTATTGTTACCATTCAGTCCATATGAAGATTAGGTAGAAATTCTAAAATGCTTCTCACATGTTAAGATGTTTTATAATTATAATTACCATGTTATACTCTATGACCACAGTGTTTTGCTAATTGAGTTTTTTGAAGAGATGGAGGTCTCTTTCTCTTTGTAAATGTAATATTAAAAATTTTGCAAATCAGATATCTAATGAGACTTGTGCCTGCAATATATTTTTTTAAAAATTCCTACAACTTAGTACAAAAAGATATATAACCTAATTATTTAAGTGGTCAAAAAGATCTGAATAAAAACTTTGAAAAGATGTGAAATATTAGCCATCAGAGAAATACAAGTGAAACTCATGCGTTACCACTGCAGACTCACTAGGATGGCTGTAATCAAAAAGACGGGCAAAACACATGTTAGCAGTGGCGTGGGAACGACTATCCTCTGTTGCTGGTAGGAGTTTCAAATGGTGCAGCTGCTTTGGAAAACATTTTGATAGTTCCTCAGAAAGTTCAACATAGGGTTACCTGGCCATTCTCTTAGGTATATACGCAAGAGGTTTGAAAACATACATGTATACAGTACGTGTGCATAAATGTTCATAACACTATTTAAGCCAAAAAGTGGAAACACCTCAAATAACTCAAATGGATAAATAAAATGCAGTGTATTGTACAATGGCATATTGCTTGGTGACGAGAAGAAACGACAAGCAATGCATTCTGTAACTGAAATTAACCCTGAAAACGTGTCAAGTAAAAGACTCCATTCACAAAAGACCCCATCTTGCCTGACCAGGTGGTGGCGCAGTGGATAGAGCATCGGACTGGGATGTGGAAGACCCAGGTTCAAGACCCCAAGGTCACTAGCTTGAGCGCGGGCCCATCTGGCTTGAGCAAAAGCTCACCAGCTTGGACCCAAGGTCTCTGGCTCCAGCGGGGCATTGCTCGGTCTGCTGAAGGCCCAGGGTCAAGGCACATGTGAGAAAGCAATCAATGAACAACTATGGTGTCGCAGTGGCAACGAAAAACTAATGATTGATGCTTCTCACCTCTCTCCATTCCTGTCTGTCTGTCCCTATCTATCCCTCTCTCTGACTCTCTCTCTGTCCCTGGAAAAAAAAAAAATGACCCAATCTTACATGATTCTACTTGTATTAAATGTAGACATACCCATACAGACAGAAAATGCACTGAAGATTGCCAGGGGCTGAGCCGAGGAGGTAATGAGGAGTGACTGCTTATTGAACACAGGTTTTCTTTGGGGGTTATGAAAATGTTATAAAATTGTTTGTGGTGATGGTTGCAAAATTTTGTGAATATATATTTTAAACCATTGAATTATGTCCTTCAAATGGTTGAATTCTGTTGTATATGAATGAAATGCTGTTATTTTAAAATGTAATACTAGATCATTATGAAGAAATAGGAAAATACAGAAAACTATAAATAAAGCCATAAAAACTACTGGTAATTTCACCCACCAGAGAAATGAAAGAACATTTTTTTGCATGTCACCTTCTGGTTTCCGCCTATTGTGTATACCTCATGTAAACATATTTTCTTCTGTAATTGGGATCATAGGAATAAACAATATGATAATTCCACCTTTTCATCTGACAGTTTTTAAAAATAATTTTCTTATAAAAGTTATACATGCTTATTTTAAAAAATGAACAAGTAAAAAGGATAAATTAAAAATCATTCATGATCTTACTGTTTTAATATTGATAATTTGGTAGCTCTTGTATTTAGTTTTAACCTGATACTGTTGAATGATAGCTGTCTTAAGTTCCAGCGACTTTTTCATACTAATTTATTCATTTGTTTATTTGTTTTTTCTAATTTTGTATTAAGTTAATCTGTCTTTCAGCCATTTTCTTTTCATTTTATTGTAAAGCCCCAGAATTACTGAATAGTGTAGTAAAGAGAGTAATTGAAACTGTCATGTCGAGTTTGAGAAAATAGATAAAATTAGTGATATCCTACTTTCTGTTACAAAGATTATAAAGATTTTAAATAGAGGGTAGCTTTCAAACAACATAAGAAGAAAAGAAATTCAAGATTCATTTTAATAAAAATATAAAGCATCTATTAACATGTTATTTTTAAGTACATATGTTGATAAGTAGATTTTGAAAAATTAATCTGTGCTCTCATGTTTAGTTTTAATCTTAAATATTTATAGCTTTTGAAATGTTGCATTCAGTATGTTCATAAATTCACCAAATATTACATATACTTATGTTAGAGGTTATAGAGTACCTGTTATCTCATATAATCTTCATAATATTCTATGGGAAAGGTATTAATATTAGAAATGGGGAGATATTTTGAGAGTGGTTCTTTGTTTTAAGTTTACAGTGCTTAGTTTGTAAGTAGCAGAACCAGGATTTTATCCCAGATTTGTGTAATTCCTAAATTCTTCATCTTAAACCGGAAGAACTCTGTTTTTGATAGTGTTCTATTATTTCCTGTGTTAGATTCTGGTGAGCCTGAGACAGCTCCTAATCCATCCAGTAGAGGGGAATAGGGCCTAAAAAGAAAGAATTTCTGTCAAATAATTCAGTAATCATGGGATCATTTACACAGGCCAGACCCAGGTTACTAAATATCCAGAGATGGGTGGCATCACTCTGGGGTAAGTGCGGAGGATGGGAAGAAGTGAGCAGCGTGTGAGGGGGCACAGAGGAGGAAGCAGTGTCCCCAGCCCACGGACCCAGAGAGGATGGCGGTGGGTGGCGGCTCCCAGAGCAGATGATGTCTGTGTTAGGTTTTGAACGATGATTAAGAGTTTGCTCAGCAGGGGTGGGTGGCTCTCAAAACAGTGAACATCAAGACCTGAGACTCACTAAAGTGCTGTTAGAGAATTGGGTGTGAGGTACTTGGGGACAGGGAGCTTAGGCAAATAATAAAGAGTAGCATTGGGTAATGACCAATCGTTAGCATTTGGATTACATTTCAGGTGAGAAATTTGCAATATAAACAGGTTTAACTGGCAGTAAAGAGGTTTGGACATTTTGAATTTGAAATATGGATAGGATATTTCCTTTGTTGAGAGAGCAGGAGTTAGATCTCTGGGTTACTGCAGAGCAAGACAAAATATTAGAGCAAGAGATAGAGATTAGAATATATAAGTGCGATTAAAACACCAATATCACTGAATAATAACAGGATTCATTAAATAAGGAGTGAGTTAAAGCACTTAAGGATAGAGGGTGTAAATGAAAGAGCATTAAAGATAGAACCTAAAAGGAAAAAAGGAAACCAAATAAATGTCTAGGTGATGGATAAAACCTGAAAGAAATGGTTCTTATGAGGGGACCAGAGTGAGGTTAAGAAAACCACGCGAGAGGACCATGGCTGTGTCAGGTGCCACACCTCAGTCCTGTGAGATGAGGACTAAGAAGCATGCTTTGACTTTTGTCTGTCAGGAAGACATCAGTGACCATGATGGAGGAGTACGGAGGACCAAAGCCGTTTTGCAGTTAGTGGAGGAGTGAAGAGAATGGGAGGGAGTGCAAGTAGCCAGTGGGAGCTAGTCTTGAGGCTAAGTAAGAAAAGAGAAATTAATTGACAAGATGCATCAAAGAATGGGAGTAACTAAATTTTTTCAACCAATGAAAAGGGTCCTGGTAGAAAGGAGAACCAGTTGTTAGAACAAGGTCCCAGGAAAACTGGGAAGAAAAGAAATCAGACGTACAGTACTTAGGGCAGGCACTTCAACTTCTGACAACTTGGAGAAGAAATAAGAATGAGCTTAATTAGTGTTAATATTTGAGCTGCAGGGCAACAAAAGTTTACTTGTCACTGGAGGAATTAGACAGGTCACTTAAGGAGAGTGACAAAAATTTTAGAATAGCTGCTGAAGGGAGAGGAGAATGAAAGCAGATTTACAAATAGCCTGTTGCGTGGCAGGAAGAACACACCAAAGCAGGAAACCAGGAATTGTTTGGCACAGCAATCTGCATGGGTAGGTGCTGGCTTTCATTTGAAAGTCAGCATGTTTTTTTCTTTTTGTCTTCCAGAATTTAGTAGCTTACTAAAAACTATTCTTTTCTTTGTAATACTTAGAATTCTTATCAGTTTAAGCTCATTTAGGTTAGCCAAAAGTTTATGTGATATATAAAAAAATACGTTATGAATTATAAATGCTATAGAAGCTATAACAGAATCCAGAGATTGAGTAACAATTTATTGTTTAGTGCTCTCTAGCATGCAGAGATGGCCAAGGTAATATGGACTCTGACATGTTAGCAGCTGAGATTTAGCCACGCGTGTGTCAGCTGAAATTTTAGCCACATGTGTAGGTTGCATATAAGTAATTTAGATAATAATATCCACCCTACACCACTTCAAGTTACATATAAAAAAATTTAAAAGCGGTTTTCTATTTTAAACCATATATTCATATTCTTCTTAAAAATGTCATAACAAGCCATATAAAGGACCAATCATAATCTCTGAAGACCCACTGTAAAGATTTACTGAGCAACTTTAATAATTTTTTTGTATGTTTTCTGAAGTGAGAAGTGGGAGGCAGAGAGAGAGAGACTTCCACATGCATCTGACTGGGGTCCCCCTGACAAGCCCACTAAAGGGTGATGCTCTGCCCATTTGGGGCATTGCTCAGTTGCAATTGGAGCCATTCTAGCGCCTGAGGCGGAGGCCATGGAGCCATCCTTAGCACCCGGGTCAACTTCGTTCCAATGGAGCCTTGGCTGCTGGAGGAGAAGAGAGCAAGATAGAGAGAAAGGAGAGGGGGAAGGGTGTAGAAGCAGATGGGTGCTTCTCCTGTGTGCCCTGACCGGGAATCAAACCTGGGACTTCCACACACCAGGCCAACACTAACTACCGTTGAGTCAACCGACCAGGGCCATTAAGCAATTTTAAAGAACTCTGAAATTATGTAACAAGTTTCAAGATTCCTGTTCTAACCAGTTGGTATTGGAGGGCTAAGTTCCTCTAGCAGACAGATCTCATTATATATCTCAAAGAAGTGTTGGGTTTTGGTTTTCTGTATAAATTTCTATCTCCAAAGATAAAATGATAATTTCAACAATTAGTCCCCACCTTATAAGTAAGATTATTAGAAAAGTTTGTATAATATTGAGTTTTGTATGAATCAGACTTATTTACTTTTTTCTTTTTTAAAAATCTCAGTAGTCTTTTTTATTGTAGCCCACCATTTCTCTAGAAGAGATTGGATGTGTGAGTTTCCCAGTCATTTCTGAAATAAATATTCTGTGTGCACCATAAACAACCCTTCTATATCAAGCCTGGTTCTAAACGCTGGAGAGAAGATGATAGATGAGAGAATAACGTACTGTAATGCACAGTATACTCCATAGATGAGCGATTAACAGATGACACTGAACGTGACTTTAATATTATTAGAACTGTTGAAGTCATATGTGCATTGTTAAAAATTCAGACATCACCTCAAGGAAAAGAAGAGATTTGTAAGTCCCATCCCAGAGGTGACCATCATGAGTGGTTTAGGCATGTCTCAGGCTATACCTCTCGCCTTCTGTCTCTCTCGCATGCAGGCTCATTTTCACATACGTGTGCCTGCCAGTTCAGGTCACATGTATGTGGTCTAACCGGTGGGATCCTGGATGCCGACGATTGGTCCATGTGTCTCATGTGAGAGGACCCCTGGGGTCTTTAGTGTTGGCTTGTAGGGACCCTGCATGTACTTTAGCAGCTGCTCAACTTCCCCCATCCTGTGGACCGGGATTCATAGATCCCACCTCCTGTCTACGGACATGTTGTTGTTGTTTTTCCAGTTCCCGGCTGTTTCATCAGTGCTCTGACGGTTAGTCTTGAAAATACATCTTTGAACAATTTTATAAGAATTTTTGGGGGGAGGGGTTATTCCTAGGATGCACACCGCCAGGTGAAGGTGAGCACCTGTGGGACTTTGATGAGTCCTATACACTGTTGTCCCAGAGAAGGGGCCTTTCCCCTTTCTCCCCAGGGGACTTGCTGGGGCCTCTGCTTCCTCGTGTTGTCCCAGGGCTGGTTGCCACCAGACCAGAAGCCCGCTGAGTCTGATGGTGACAGGGTTCGCTCCCCAGTGTTTACAGTGAGTGTGTCCACATGTGGATGTTGGTTATCTCTGACGTGCACTGGCATTTGCGGTGACTCTCATCGAAAGCGCATGTGTTTGCCCTCCATCCCTTTAGGAAACACCAAGTTCTGAGAGTTTTCTACACCACAGGTGTTATATCTTTGTCCATCCTTCAGTCTGAGGAAGGTTTTCCAGCTTGTGGTGTCTTTCCAGATTTCTTCATCTTGTTTTTGTTTTGGGCACAGGTAGAGCCAGCCATTGCCTAACTGGCTTCTGGCCCTGGAGTCACACTTAGTACAGTGGTTTCTACCCCAAGATGATGCACTCACTTACTGTTGGGCAGATAAAATATATTATGCTCACTTTGTTTAAAATGACACTGCCCACATGGAAGTTCGTTGATATTAATGTGTGTTCTGGAACAGGCTGTGGGCAGGCCGGGTCGTTGTAGCCTGAGGCTTAGTTTAAGAATAAGCTCTTCCCCACACCCTTGACTGATTGGATGATGTAGGGTGGTGCACTCTCCTGAGGAATCCCATTATACAGAGACTTCCTTGTTTGGATTAAAGGTTTTGATTCTACGGTATAAAGTGGGAGAGACCAGTAGCTTGATCTCTCTCTTGGTTCTTGAGTTCCTGAGGTTAGTATTAGAAAGAAGAGCAGATTAAGGCCACAGGGAGGCCAGGAGAAGCAGCCAAGATGGCAGAGTGCTGAGGAAGAAGCCAGTTTGTTAAGAGTTTGTGCAGGAGGAGATGGGAAACAGAGGTGAATAAGTCTGGTGAGCTAGAAACCTTTGATTCTAGGAAACTCGGATAAGTCAGTAGCGTTGTGAGCACTGAATGTGTGGGTTTTGGAGCCCAGTGTGTGTTTTTGCTTGCCTGCCAGGTGCAAGCTAGAATTAAAGCTGATGGCTCACCAGTTCTTGGCTCCTGTGTTTCATTACCGACTGTTCGAATCCAATGCGAACCTGCACGGGTCAGGCTGCTGTGATAGTGGCCGCGACTACTGGCTTTACACTTACCAACAGGGTTTCTTGTTTGTTTTATATATGATGTCTAATCTGTCTGGGATTTCCCTTTAAATAACCAAAATGTTATTTCAGATGAAAACAAAAATATGTGAGCAGACACAAAAAAGGCACCATTATAAAATTTCGTTTATAGGAAATGTCCAGAATAGGTAAAAGAGCAGAGACAGAGCAGATCAGGGACACCCAGGGGCTGGAGGGGTGGGGGAGGACTCTGAGCAAGGTCTCCTTTTGGGTGATGGAACATTCTGTAACTGGACAGTGGTCATGCTTGCACAGCATGGTGAATGTCCTTCGTGCTCACGAATGACACAATTTAAAATATAAGCCGCAAGCTTTAATTATTACTTAAAGAAATTATGCAATGGGAAAGTGAAGGAAAAACAGAGAAAAAAGAAACCCTCCCAAGTCGCCCAAAGAATAAAATTTAAAAGATAAAAAATTGAATTGCACCAAGGAGAAGAGATAAAAACAGCAATTACAGAAAGTGAAAGAATAAGGTCAAAGGAGGAGGGTGGAACTGGTCCTTCTGGTCTGAGGAGCAGGTTCAGCAAGCAGCTCAGGCACCGTCCTGACGTGCTTTCTGGAAGTAGCTCCTCCTCTGTGGCAGGATCCAGGGCTAGTTCGGGAAGGCTTCCTCAGATGGCATGGTGGGGCTTCGGGTAGCTCAGGGGATGCTGTGCAGGCTGCCCCGGCGCCATTGCCTCCTCCGGAGTGCCTGCAGGAGGGGACACAGTCATTGGAAATGGACACCCTCCAGGTCGGCAGCGGCCTCTGGTCCACCCCTGCATCTGGCTCTTCGGATGTAGACAAAGTGGGAGCTGCCGGCTCTGCCTCCTGGGCAGATGCTGGAGTTATAAGAGGAGAAAAGATCACCAAGTGCCCGCATTGCCGTGTGTCCCCCAGACAGAGCACAGCCAGAGCTTTCCACAGAAGGTGCAGCTCAGGACCCACCACAGGACACCCTCCCCGCCAGCAGCCCAGCAGATGGGTAGTCTGAGGCCTGACTCTGCTCCTGGTAGTGTCAGGGGTGCCCTGTGTGTCTGGCACTGACCCCTCCCCAGAAGCTTGCATGCACCTCCCACCCTCCCTCCTCCACTTTCTCACCCTTGCCCTCTGCCTTGATGGGCTCCAGAGGGTCCAGCCTGGTTCCTTTCACTTGGACATGGTGCTCCATGGGGGAGCTGGGAATGCTAGTGAGCTTCCCAGGGAGCGTGGGTGGCTGTGGAGGAATTCTCTTGCTCCCCAGACCCCCAGGGCGCCACACTCACTTCAGGCCTGCCCTGGTGTGGCACCCCTGTGCCTCCCTGGTGGACACAGGTGGAGGTCTCCATCGACAGGATGCTGCTCTTCCATGTTGTGGATTGAGCACTGCCTAGCCCTCCTCGCTGCTGCTTCTGCCCACTGGCCCTTCTGCTCCTGGATCAGGCCCAGCCCTGTGTCTGCACAGACCTCCACCCAGGGGAAATGAGATTCTTCTCCAGCCTTGGGATAAACCTCGGACTCCATGGCCACCCTGCCAGCTTTGACCAGACTGTGAACATGACTGGCCCAGAGCACTTTTGACCCCTTCTTAGCCTATTTCTGCTTAGTGCAGGCCCTCCCCTCCCCACGTGAACCCCCATTGCCCCAATACACCCCTCCTCTCTCTCTCTCACATACACACACACACACACACACACACACACACATACACACACACACACACACACGGAGGGGACATGCTCAAGTGGCATCAGAGTGGTGGCCTGGCCAAAATAAAACCTCCCTGTGTCACCTCTGTGTCCCACTGTAAAAAGAGCCACATATGTCTGGGCTCGGGGAGCGTACTGTCACTTCTGCCTTGAGGCTGAGGCCTCGGTGCTGACACACAGCAGGATAAGATCTCATCTCTGCTGATATCTCCAGCTAAGTGAGCTGGGTAGGGGCTGTTTTGGAATGTGGCTGCCTGGTTACCAGGGTTCTAAGTTCTGTTGAGCTCTGGGTCAGGAAATGAGGTCATTGCTTGGGTTCCTTACCCCAAGGGTCTCCTCAGGTGAGAGTCCTGTCTTCACTTCCTGACAAGAGCAGTGACCTCACTAACCGACTGAACTAACCAGCAGGGCATGCTGTCACTGCTTTTTATGATAGTCATTCTAATGAGTGTGTATGATATCTTCACATGATTTAAATTAATGACTGGTGGTATTAAATGTCTTTTCATGTGCTTATTTGTCACATATATATCCTCTGTTGAAATGTTTGTATCTTTGGCCTGTTATCCAATAAGATTGTTTGTGTTTTGCTCTTGATATTTTGTAAGGTAGGCGGTTTGCAATTTTCTTCCAGTTTGTGGGATTTCTCATCCTCTTAAAGGGATCCTATGTGGAGCAGAAATTTAAATTTCAGTGAGGTCCAATTTATTAATTATTTTATGAATTATACTTTCGGTGTCAGTTCAAAGAACTCTTTGCTTAACTCTGTCCCAAAGATTTTCTCCTGTCCTCTTTTTCTAAAAGGTTTATAGTATTAAATTTACTTAAGGATGTAATACATTTTGAGTATTCTTTGTATGCTGTATAAAACTTAGGGCAAGATACTTTTTTTTTTGGTCTGTAATTGTCCAGTTGCTCCAGCACCATTTGTTAGAAGGGCTGCCTTCCTGCTACTGAGTTGCTTTTGTCAGTTTGTCATGTTTGTGCAGGTCTGTTCCCAGGCTCCCTGATCCGTTCCAGTGATCTGTGCATCCGTCCCTCTACCAGTACCATCCAGCCTCGATCACTATAACTCTGTGTTATGATACAATGTCTTGAAATTGAGTAGACTGACCCTCTCAGTTAATATTTCTATTTCAGACATTCTTTTAACTACTTTAGATATTTTGCCTTTCCAAAGAAATTTTAAAGTAATCTTGTCGATCTCTTTAAGAACCCTTTCTGGAATGTTAATAGGAATTGTGTTACACGTACATATAAATCTGAAGGATAATTGACACATTTATTATGTTGAGTCTTCCAAACCATGAATACAGTATGCTTGCCATTTATTCAGAGCTTTGATTTTCTTAAACAGTGTTTTGTAACTTTCATCCTAAAAGTCCTGTGCATGTCTTGCTAAATATAAACCCAAATATTTTCCTCTTTTTGAGCTATTTCAAAGGTAATGCATTTTAAATTTTGGTGTGTATGTGTTCATTGCTAGTATTTAGAAATGTAATTGACCCTTGTGTGTTTACTGTATAGCTTTCAGCATTGCCCAATACAGTTTTAGTGCAGAATTTTTTTTTGGTAGATATTTTTGAATTTTCTACATAGAAAATCATGTCATATGCAGCAGGGAGAATGTCTTCTTTCCAACCTCTATCCCTTTTCCCTCTTTTGAAAATTGTGTTAAAATCACACACACTGGTCTGTGGTGTGATGCAGTGTATAGAACATCGACCTGGAACACTGAGGTCACAGGTGTGAAACCCTGGCCTTGCCTGGTCAAGGAACGACAAGCAAGCAATGAATAACTAAAATGAAGCAACTATGAGTTGGTATGGTACTTCATGCTGTTCCCCTTTCTCGCCTCTCTCTCTATAAAATCAATAAGTAAAATCTTAAAACGCATAAACGGTAAAATTTACCATCCACACCAGTGTGCATTTCCCAAGTATTAAGTACATTGACACTGTTGTGCAACCATCATCTCCGTCCATCCCCAAACGATTTCCATCTTGCACAACTGAAACTCTATACCTATTAAATTTCCAACAAGTCCTTCTTCTGCTCTCCCCCTAGACCCTGGCAACCACCACTCTCCTTTCTGTTTTTATGCTTGTGACTCCTAAGTACCTCACCTAAGTGGAGTCACACAGTATTTCCTTTTTGGTGCCTGTATTTTCCATACAGTATATCCCATGTAATATGATATCCTCAAGGTTTCTCCATGTTGTAGCATATTACAGAATTTCCTGCCTGTTTAGAGACAGAATAACATTCCATTGTATGTATCTACCACATATTGTGTATCCATTTTTCTGGTTAATGGAAACTCACATTGCTTCCACATTTTAGCTATTGTGAATAACAAGTTAATACAGGGGTCCTTGGGTTACAATACAGTTTTGTTCCTATGACAGTGATATAACCCAAATTTTGGTGTAATTTGAAACACACCCTAGCTTAAGTCACTTACCTAGCCTAACACAGTTGTAAAATTGTAATCTAGAATGTAAAAACACAACTAAGCCACAGAAAAAGGAAAAGGACGTAAATTACTGTACTGTGCACTGTACTATAGTAACAGAAAAACAAAAAAAATAAGTGTAAAAATAATTCCTTTATTCCTGTGGTTGGCTGGCACACTGGAAAGGGCATTGCAAGGTGGGAGAAAGTGACCTATTGGAAGGAGGAAGCTGGAGAGGCAGGAGAACCTGCCGAAGGTGCTGGAGATACTGGGTCAGGTGAATCAGGGCTGCCCAAGGAACACGCAGGAGACGCTGGAGATGCTTCTACCTGCACTACAATACATACAGGTGTTTCATTTCTAGAAGCAGCTGAAGTAGTGGGTGCAGGATCTATTGTAGGTCTCTCTACCTTCTTAAAGAATTGTTCCGGGCTAGTCTGGAAGGTTGATGACTTCTCTTCCAAAATCTGCTTATAGCATTGCAAGGCATCCATAACAGCTGAAACACTCAGATCTCAATATTTTTAACTTTTTAAGTAAGTGAGCATCATAAACTTGAAACATCGTATGTTGAGATTGACGTAACCCAAGGATGCCCCTGTATTTGGAATGCAGTTTACTCCTAAAAAGAGAAAGAAACCTTGACTGTAGTAACAGAATATCTAGAATTGCAAAGTATATCTAAACTCCAGGTATTTAACAGAAAGGCCAAACATGTATAAGATGATATATATGATACGTAAAGAGGCTGGCATAAGGCTCATACATTTTAGTTATGGTGGTTGATGCTGTTGTTGCTATCATGCCTATTTCGGGAAAAGATGAGGACAGAAATCAGTCTTGGAGAAATTCCTGTGCTTAAGAGACCCGAATAAGAGCATAACACATAGAGAAAATCAGAAAATTAATGCAGAGAACTAGGGTGAGAACTCAGGAGAATTCAGTGTCATGAAAGTCAAGGATGTAAAGGTTTCCACTTGTCACAGCAGCATAAACATCAAGGGATGAGAAAGAAACAGAGACCATTGATGTAGCAATTATGAGACTGTCAATTGACCTTTGAGAAAGCAGTATTATGATCAGTGCAGACCCTATAGAGAGGTTGGCAGAACTAGAAAGAAAGATGCAAGAACTCTGGGGGAAGGATGTTTTTTACATTTGAGAAAACAATGTTTGCAAGCTTTAGGAAATATTAAATGGATTACATTTACTTGTCTATTGCTGCATAACAAATTGTCCCCAAAACATAGTGATTAAAACAACAATAAATGTTCCTGTGGATCAGGAATTTGCTACAGGTTGGCTGGCTGATGCTGACCCAGGATCTTAGGGTGCCATCTTGGAGATTGACCACCACAGATGGTTAGAGATTAATTGAGAGGACACATGTCAGGTAATTTCAGTTGTTTCAGTAAGTCAGAGTAAGATCATCTGTTGAAACTTGTTGAGAGACTTGAGTCTAGTAAAGTAGCCTCTCTGGGAATTAGACTTGAACTGTAGAGGAATGTAGAGGAATGGATTGTCCAGTAACAATTGTTTTAGAATTCTAGCAAAGGCTACCAGTCATCTTTGCTCAAAATGTTTACTCCTATAGTGTTGCTGTTGCATGATAGAACTGAGTTATTCTCACCTAAATGCCAGCTTTTAACTTTCCTTTTAAGTTAAAAAATTGGGGATACCAGAGATTTAAAAAAAATTAACCAAATAGTTAATCTATTTGTCAAGAATACTTATAGGATGAGGATTTGAGTGTTAAAAACCAAAATAAGCGTTTTCTTACTTGGGAAAGGAACTGTAATTTTTTTAATTGAATAAATTTGACATAACCTAAGTTTAAGGTGTGTTTATATAATTGGTTTTGGTGGGTATGAAAGGGGGGATCATTTAAAAAATGGGAACAGCAGAAGCAGTTTTATTTCAGGTTGGTTCATATAACTATTACATACTATTTTTGTATTTTTCTGAACTGAGAATGGGGGAGGCAGACAGAGAGACTCCCACATGTGCCCAACTGGGATCCACCCAACATGCCCGCCAGGGGGCGATGCTCTTCCCATCTGGGGCATTGCTCCGATGCGACTGGAGCCATTCTAGTGCCTGAGGCAGAGGCCATGGAGCCATCCTCAGCACCCGGGCCAACTTTGCTCCAGTGGAGCCTTGGCTGTGGGAGGGGAAGAGAGAGAGAGAATGGAAAGGAGGAAGAGTGGAGAAGCAGATGGGCACTTCTCCTGTGTGCCCTGGTCGGGAATCGAACCCAGGACTTCCACATGCCGGGCTGATGCTATACCTGTGAGCCAACTGGCCAGGGCCAACTACAGTGTTTCCGTAAAGTCATGGTGCACTTTTGACCCATCAAAAGTCAAACGTGCACCATGACTTTACGAACACACTGTATATTACATACTCTTGCTAAAGGTTTTCTTTTTCTTCTCACAGTAATTTAGACCAAGAGGCTCTTCAACTGATTTTTTCACCTTTGGTTGAATGCTTCCATCGCATCAACTCATTGAATACTGTTAACATTTCTACAGAAAATGGAGTTTATTTCCTTAAATTATTAGCCACATCATTAAATAAAATGCCCAATACAAATTGAGAAAACCTATCAGATAACGAACTTGCAGTCTGTATCATTAAGCTTGACTAAGGTATGAAAATGAACATAGATGTTTGCCAGAGCCCTGACAGTGGGCTAGTTGTGTTACCACATGGCTCCTGTTACAAACAGTGCAGCTCCAGATCTTTGTAAAGCCAGAATGTGGTCAGAAATTATAATGAGCACGTTAAAAGCCCTCTAATACACTGTTTTTATGTATATACCTTAATTTCTTTAATCATTTCTCCATAAGTTTGTGACACTTGGGTAGTTCCATTTTTTGTATTGCTTTTAAAAAAGAAAGAAAACCACCAAGACTCAAGTAGTTTGCTACTGGTTCTGCGTTTGTTAAGTTATATGAAATAATGTTGCTTTATAATCCATTCTTTATAAATTATGTAAATCTGAACAAGAAAACATACTGCCTTCATTAAAAATGTCTTCACTCAGCAATAAAAATACAGACAACCCAATTAAAATGAGTAAAAGATCTGATCAGACACCTCACCGAAGAAAATATACAAATGGATGATGCGCATATGAAAAGATGCTCAGTGTATTTGTCATTGGGGAGCTGCAAATTAAGTTGACAGTGAGATACCACTATGCACCTATTGCAATAGCTCAAATGAAAAAACTGACCATATTATTTGCTGGAAATATTGTGGAGCAACAGGAAGTTGTGTTCATTGGTGAGAATACAAAACTGGTAGGTAGTGTGTCTATGTCTTGCAAAGCTAAACATAGTCCTACCATACGATCCTGCAACCATAATCCTTGGTATGTACCCAGCTGAGTGGACAACTTAATATCCACGCAAAACCTGCACATGAATGTTTATAGCAGCTCTATTCATAATTGCCCAAACTAGAAGCAGCCAAGATGCTACCCTCTAACAAGTGAGTGGATAAAGTGTCACATCCATACAATGGAATTATTCAGCAGGAAGAAGAAATTGCCAGGCCACCCACAGAAAGATACAAGTGGGTATAAAATGCATATCGCTAGATGAAAGAACCCAGTCTAAAAAGTCTGCCTTGTGTAGGATTCTCACAGACACTCTGGAGTAGGCAAACTGTAGACAGAAAAAATATCCAGGGTTGGAGGGAAGGGAGAAGGGTGGAACAGCGGAGCATAGAGGGTTTCGGGGGTGGTGAAACTCTTCTGTATGATACTGAGCCTGTGGTGACATGACCCTATGCCAGTGATGGACAATCTTTTGAGCTTGGTGTGTCAAAAGTCGCCAAAAAACCAAGCATAATTCAGGTGGTGTGTCACTTCGAGAAAAACGGCCTAACGGGAAGTCCCAGAACTAGACGCTCTGTGCCGGAGTTCTGTTGTTTTGGCCTACGCACCTTCAGCATAGTGTCTACACTACAGCAAATGTTTTATCCTCGGCTACTGTACCTGGCCGTGCAGTAGCCAAGGATGAAACGTCCTTCTCGGCATGCAGCCGCATGCCATCAAAAATGGCCATGCATGTCAGTCATAGGTTCGCCATCACGGGCCTATGCATTTGTCAAAACCCAGAGAACTTTACAGTAAGAAGAGTGAAGCTGCTCTATATATTGAAAATAAAAACCATTTAGTAGGATCTCATAATGGAATGTAGACTGACAAAAGAATCTACTACAGATTTATGTGAAGACATGGGGCAACAGGGTGCTAACCAAATTAACTTTGAAGATGAGGGGAGTCTGTTAAACTGAAGATGGTCTAAAGACATTGTACATAAATATGTGGGTAAGGTCATCCAAAGCAAGGGAACTCTGAGAAATGATCCCAGCCAAGGGGAGCTTAGCCTACTTCTGACACTTGCATCTGAAATGTTCTTGAGTGCCTTCACCCCACAACCCCTGGATCCTAGAGGTAAACATCTGTGCTGTTTTCCTCTGGGATTTTATTCTAAGCTATTGGCACACTGTGCTCCTGATGACACTTGCAATTATACAAGTAATAAAAATGATATCACAGCTTCCACATGGTGGACAGTGATCATAAAATGTCATGAGATGTGAGAAGCCTTCCAATTTCAGAGCTTTTAAAATATTTTTTAAAAAGTGATTCTTAGAATAAATGAAGCATATTTGTATAATTGTTCTGACTATGAGGTGGCATACTACTACTTTTGAACACCAACAACTCATCTAGGAAATCTGAGACTCAATCTGCAGCCATAGTTGTTTATTTTTGTTAGATTTAATAGTTGCTTTATTTTTTAAACAAAAGATTTAGGTTGGCATTTTTCAGAGCATGGTACACATGTCACTGGTTATGTATAAAATGAATTTTAGATATGTTGTAAACTGAGATAAGCCAGTGTGGGCGTTCACTTTATGACCCATATTTTTCTGCCACATTTCCTTGCTACCAATTATTTTAGCACATGAAAGCAAGTCCAAGACTGAATTCTGCCACACACCCTATTACTAAGTAGATATAGAAACAGTCATTTAACCTATTTCTGTAAGAATAGTAAAGTCTCTCCCTGCTTGCTTTGTGTCCTCTTTAGGCATCCTGACAAGCACCTTACGAGAAATATTCTGACAAGGAGAATATTTTAATAGGTTCAGGCAGCAGAATCCTTCAGTGAGAGGAACAAAGAACCAAGTGAAATTCTATACAGGGCCACTCTTCCAAAGGTATTTGGCTGCTGGGGGAGCCAAGTCTTTGCTTCCTATTTTTGCAAGGACCTTTTAGCCATCCATATACAATACTTGGAATATCCATCATTTCACCATAAAAAAATATTTTCAGCATCTTTTATCCTAAGGAACAGATTTAATTTTTTAATTGACTGATTAAAGAGAGAGGTAGAGGATGAGAGAAAGGGAGAGATTAAAGCATTTATTTGTTGTTCCACTTAGTTGTGCGCTCCTTGGCCACTTAACTGTATGTGCCTTGACCTGGATCAAACTTGCAACCTTGGTGTTCTGCACAACGCTCTAATCGACTGAGCTACCCAGCCAGGGCTTTCTGATACAGATTTAGATAGTGGTATTTGAAGTGCTCGTATAATGATCTTAGTTCCCTGGAATGGGGATAGTTGATAGAGTATTAAATATGTTAACCAACTACCTTTACCCACTCTTTATAAGAATTTTAAAGTTAATGACAGTGTAAACAGGTAGTATGTGAATAAAATTTTCTTATTTAATATTCATTACATGTTTTAAAATATAACTAGTGTATAAAACTGCGATTTTATAGATAATGCCTAGGATGAGGCTATTTAAGTTGCCTTTTTAAAACTATAATAACTCTCAAATACTGTTAGTAGTACATATGCTATTCAGACATGCAAAAACCTCAAATATGGCCAGGAATGATTGAAGTAGAGAAGTCTGGTTTAAATGAATAACTTTTCTGGGCCGGATTCTGCTATTAATTTCTCATGTCCCAATATGATCAGTGGATGGTGCTCTTATTTGGTAGATAAGCTCATTGTCTACCTTTGGACGGATTTCTTGGTAAGACATCATCCCAAGGAAAATATCTACCTTCTTTATAACCAAATAATGTCATATGAAAAACTTTTAAAATAATTTGTCGTGGATAAACGGAAATGCTCTTCAGCTTAGAGAGTTTTATAAAATGTTCCTAAGCCAATATGACAGATACAGAATGCTAGGCAGTTTACCTCAGGGACTGTTTTCACTTAAAGCATTTTCAGTAATTATCAGCCAGTATTCCAATATAATAAAATTAATAATACTTCAAAACTATATGACTTTACATACGTGTATATATATGTATATTCTAAAAGAATTCATGTTATTAACTTATGAAATATCTGGCTTTATATTATGTAAGTTTTATAAATGTATTAGAATCTGTCAGAACTGGAGTGGGAGTACCCTCTTCTTTCGCCCCAGTGCAGCAGAGATTTAGGACAGTAAGGGACGCCAGAGAAAAGAGTTTTGTGTTCCCTTTATTTCACACTCTGTGTAGTGCCTTGCAGTATTTAATGCCTGTGCTGCTGATTCCAGTCTGTTTCCCTAAGGTTGAGGCTCTCAATAGCTGAGTAGTTGGGGACCTAGGACTGTTGTTTGCCCCGCCTTCGGAGCCATGGGAGGCCTGCCCGGAGCCCCAGCCAGCTCCCATTCCACGGGAAGAAGTGTGCAGCCCCTTGCCCTGCTCTCCTAAGGGCAGACATTCTGGAACATGGCAAAAACTTGCTTACCACATCTAAAACATTTGCAAACAAGTAAAATTTCTAAACAAAGGTGGGCTTTTAATTACAGAATTGGTTTCAATAGAAAATTTAATGCGTTAGTGATCCTTTTTCCTTCTTACCTTACACTGAATGGTCTGCTTTCTGGGAAGAACCACTCTGAGATATGTAGAACTTCACAACAGAAGTAGTAAGCGATTTGTTTATGTCATTTTTTCTTACGAGAAGCAAAAGTCACCTTATACACTGATGTCAGAGGATCCTAAACAACCAAGGAGTTTCCCTAAGGATCTCCATAACATTGAACAATTAGGGTCTCTTTCATTTAGGATTTAGATAAGAATGCTCTTTAATGTATCTTTTTTCTGAACAACCTGGTGGACAATTTCATTTATAGTGTTGGAATTAATCTGAGTTTCTTTAGGTAAGCTCACTTTTAAACCTTAGAATACTGAATGTGACCTGACCAGTGGTGGCGCAGTGCATAGAGCATCTACCTGGGATGCTGAGGTCCCTGGTTTGAAACCCTGAGGTCGCCAGTTTGAGTGCAGGTTCAACATGATCCCAAGGTCGCTGACTTGAACAAGGGGTCACTGGCTCCTCTGGAGCCCCCCAGTCAAGGCACATATGAGAAGCAATTAATAAACAGCTAAAGTGAAGCAACTACTAGTTGATGCTTCTTATCTCTGTCTCTCTCTTTCTCTCCCGCTTGTTTCTCTGTCTCATAAAAATAAAGGGCAGGGAGAATGCTGGATGTGATGAAGAAAATTCCAGATTATGTCCAATCAAAGCAAGTTGAAATACTACTGACCAGGGTTGGTTAAATTCAGGAGCACATCTTCAGATCTTTACATATTTCATATCACAGCTTCATTAGTTATCTTTAATTGCTGTAAAGTTTATATAGCATAGTCATTGTAAGGTATAGTTTAGTGGCATTTAGTACATTAACCATGATGAACAGCCCCTACCTCTTCTAGTTACAAAACATTTTCGTCATCCCAAAGGTAAGCCATGTGCCCATTGAGCAGTCACTACCCATTTCTCCCTTCCCCACAGCCCTGGGCAACTACTAGTCTGCTCTCTCTCTCTCTGTGGGTTTAGGTATTCTGGCTGTTTCTCATAAATCAGTGGTTCTTAACCTGGGTTCTATCGAACCCTAGGGGTTTGATGAGTTGGTCTCAGGGGTTCAGAGAAGCCTCTGCCACGGAGGCCAGAATAAAGTAATGCCGTAATTTGTTGTGAGTTCATGCACTTTGTTGGTTTTGCTCTTTGAGCAAGGTGATGTTCATGCACGGCTCATTTTGTGCACCAGTGAAAAAACATACCTATGTCTTGAATTTGGGGGAAAAAATTGTATTTTATTTATCACTAAAGAAGGGTTTGGTGAATGCGCATATGAAACTGGTGGGTTCGGTAACTCAAAAAAGGTTAAGAACCACTGCCTTAAATGGAAAAACACAGTATGTGACCTTTGTGTCTACCTTCTTTCACTTAGCATCCATGTTGTAGCATCTATCAGTAACATTCTTTTTACATTCATACCAACACTAAATATTTATGCTGGGATTCAGAGTGGGCTCTGGGGCTCCAAATCAAATTTTGAACAATCAGGAATTTTTGTTGTTGTTAGTCACAGAAGTAATATATTGCTTTATAAAATTTTTCAAAGGCAGCCTATGAAATTGCTCCATTTATCTATTTCTTTCTTGTTTTGTCTTTTATTTCTAATATGTAAGTAATACTTTTGAAATATTTAGCCAACATAGGAATCAGAGTGATGGATACACACAGAGATGACAACATGTTTTTTATTTGACAGTCATTTTACTGCATAAAGAAGTGGGTTGTATCCTTCCAGTTTCCTTTTTTTTTTTTTTCTGTTGTGCAGAAGTTCAGAGTTTTAGCACCTGAGCCTTCCTTCTTCTTGTTGCTGGTTGTTAATGTTTCCCAGTCACTTAATGCACCGAACTGTTTTTTTCCTGCTGAATTGCATTTTTATTGGTTTAAATACAGGTTATTAATTTGACACAATGCGGCTGGGCCACTCTTGGTGCCTAACAGATTGCTATCCCCCCACCTACTTCCATTTGGAAAGAGTCCAGATTTTGTCCTCGTGGTTTTTCTTCCATTTGCTCTAGGAAGGTAGGTCTCCTGAGCCCCAAGGTGTGGGTGGTAACTGTTCTTAGAAAGTCTGTCCTGGGCCTGACCAGGTGGTGGCGCAGTGGATAGAGCATTGGACTGGGATGCGGAATACCCAAGTTTGAGACCCCGAGGTCGCCAGCTTGAGCGCTGGCCCATCTGGCTTGAGCAAAAAGCTCGTCAGCTTGGACCCAAGGTCACTGGCTCCAGCAAGGGGTTGCTCGGTCTGCTGAAGGCCCGAGGTCAAGGCACATGTGAGAAAGCAATCAGTGAACAACTATGGTGTCACAACGGCAAAGAAAGTCTGTCCTATTTCCTAGGCCATTGGTGAGTTTAACCTGGAGAGCTTCTGTGAACGTTTTCTTCATTTTCTTTTCAAAAGGAACCTAAGATAGGAACGGTGCCTTTTTCTACTGTAAGCGTGTGACACTTGGAGCTGCTGTCCTGCAGTGGCCGTGGGGCAGCTGGGAGAGAAATAAGAGTCCAGCGTAGTGCTTTCATTAGTAGTGGTGAAGTTGTTTCTACGAGTTCCATTTTATAGTAAGCAAAACTGCTTTTTGGAAAAAATCAACTTTTTCAACATTTGAAAAATCCAGTTGTTCACCAACCCTCTTTGTGACTTATGAAACTCTGCTGATAAATTTCCTTTGATCACAAGCCTTCGCTCTCATGGGCTGCCAGCTAACACCTAGGCTCCTTTCTCTAATGTTCATCACGTTCAGCCCTCCCTGGGCTTTCCCTACCTTTCTAAACCTTTGCACTATAACCAAGCCAAACGAGTCATCTAATTTTTACCATATCTTTTCATCATGACTTTTCTATTTTCTACTCTCCAGATCCTCCTAACCATGATCTGTAGGGTTTCATGTGCAAAGCCCATCGACATTTACCTTTGCTGTTTTGAGCCATGTCTTCCAGAACAGTAATAGGTATTGCTTAATGAGCCTTATTATGTATCAGATACTATTGTAAGGGCTTTCAGGTTTCCATTCATTTAGTCCTCATAACAGTTCTCTGATGGAGATGTTATTGTCATACTCAGCTTAGAGGTGAAGAACTGAGGCACTGGGAGGTACAATGGTTTTCCTAGGGCCTGATCCAGGATTCTGGTTCCATAATAATTCATTTATGCTGTAGCATGTTGTATTCTTACTTGTATTTTTCAGTTATGTACTTATATACCAAAAACTAGTTTTAATATTTTATTGTTTTAAATTCTTTCACAGGATCTAGCAAACACTTCTTTTAGAGAAGAAGCAGTAACCTCAGTAAATCTTTGTTGAATGAATAAAAAAAAGTGTCTATTAATTGTAGTCAAGGATATTAAACCCAATCCAGGTTTGTTTGCTTTTCTTTTTAACGCTAGGCAGCAATATGTGTAACATTTCCAAAATATTTATATTTAAAAGAAGGAAAATCTTATGGTCAGAAAAATTTATATAAGTGGGGTATAAAAGCAGTCAGAAATTATGCCTCCAGTGCCAAAAATGTGAGTGTAGAAAAGTGGAAGTTAAAACCTGTTTTGTTTCTGGTTTTAAGGGAAAATTCCCATAGCTCAATAAAACATGGTCTTGGCAGGTAAATGGTCCTAGGTGTGGTTGTTGCCACAGACCTCCTGATTCTGTCATGCAATACTATGAGAAAAGGACAATTAGGAAGTCAGTTACCTTCTCAGGACCTTTTTATTGAGTCAGTTGTAGAGATAAAAGTGCCTCTTACATCCGGAGGCTCTATCTCAATCAAGAGTTTCCATAATGGATTCTGCCCTGTTGTGTGGTAATAGTTTTGTTTTGGGTTTTTTTTAATATGCATTTTTTCCTTGTAAGAGAGTAAACAAGAGTTTCTAATTCAGTAAACTAAGTCAACACACAAAGCAAGCATTATAATAGTTTTTCTGAGGCCTGTTTTTTGAAGGTAATAAAACTGGTAACAGTGTTATGTGTTTGCTTTTATTCCTGCATCAAAAACAGACTGATTGTCTTTGAGGCAGATGGTGAAAATGCAGAATCAACTTAGTACCTGAATAATAAATATTTTATTGCCAAATCACTCTCTATAGAAAATCAGTGAGATTTTATCATTTCTTTCAGGATGAAAATCCATCTATATATAGATACATGGTATAAGTCACATACTGTCACTCAAAAATGTATATTCATCCAGAGCTGAGACTGGGGCTTCGTCAAAGGAACTAGAGTTGAATTCCTGTTTGTTCTCCTACTCATATAACTTGGTTGTTGATTTATTATTTCACATTTATCACCATGGTTTTGAGTCTGCATTTGTTTATTGTGCTAGAATTTAAGATTATCTTTTGTAAAACACAAGTGCATTTGCCCCTTAAAGAACACAATTTGAAATGCATGGGTCCTCTTATTTTATTTCTTTTAGATTTTATTTGTTGATTTCGCAAAGAGTGGAGAGAATGGGGCCGGGAGCGAGAAGTATCAACTCATAGTTGCTTCACTTTAGTTGTCATTGATTGCTTATATAGTACATGCATTGACTGGGCAAGCCCGGGGTTTCAAACCTGGGTCCTCAGCATTCCAGGTTGAAGCTTTATCCACTGTGCAACCACAAGCCAGGCTTCATGGGTCCGCTTTTACTCAGATTTATTTTTTCAATAAATATATGCAATACACTAAATGTATTTTCTTTATGATTTTCTTAATTTCTTTTCTCTAGCTTACGGTATTGTAAGAAGAGAGTATGTAATATATATGCCACACAAAATGTGTTAATCAGCTGTTTATGTGTTCAGCAGGCTAGTAGTAATTAATTTGTGCAGAAGTCAGAATGTTTAGGTTGGTGTTTGACTGCATGGGGGTTAGCTCCACAACCTCCACATTGTTCAAGGGTGAACTGGATTTCCAAATTCAGTTTTACAGCTGTTACTATTATACGTGTAAATACAGAATTAGTAAATTAAAGTTTCTATACTACATTTATTGCACATTTACTCTTTGACTTGAAATTTTTCTAGAAGTGCAACTGTTAAGGTGAAAATGTGGTTAGATTCCAGAGCCTATTAAAAAATTTGCTATTCAGAATACGTACAGTGGTATCAGGTGAAATTATCTTGAAACACCCAGAGAGAAAGAGCTCAGATTTTTCAAAGAGATGTAAATATAAGCAGCCATTACACCTAGAGCTCAATAGAGATTTCACATGGTACTAGGGAAAGGGAAGGAAGGTAGGTGATCAGTCTTCATCCCCTCATCATTGGTTTTTAGATTGTATCTTTCACTTGGGTTTTTATTTCCTTCTATAAATGAACTTATTAGAATTAGCCCATTCTTCATGAGTATATACTTGTTATTTATTGTGCAAAAGAGTTTATATACATCCTTCCTGCAGGTCCTTTGAGATACAAGTACATACAAGAAGAGTTATTCCTGATTTGTAGTACTGGAATCTTCTGAGTGAGAGAGTTTGGAGAAGTCTCCCTGAAGAGGTACATTGGTGCTGGACCCTACAACATGTAAATTGGTGATATATACAAGATATGACAGAGTTTAGAACAGTGGTTCTTAACCTTTTTTGAGGTACTGAACCCACCAGTTTCATATGTGCATTTACCGAACCCTTCTTTAGTGATAAATAAAATAAGATTTTTTTTTCCAAATTCAAGACATAGGTATATGGTTTTTTTTACTGGTGCACAAAATGAGCCGTGCATGAACATCACCTTGCTCAAAGAACAAAACCAACAAAGTGCATGAACTCACAACAAATTACGGTATTACTTTATTCTTGACCTCCGCGTCAGAGGCTTCTCCGAAACCCTGAGACCGACTCATCGAACCCCTAGGGTTTGATAGAACCCAGGTTAAGAACCAGTGGTTTAGGGGGAGGAATTCATGGCAACCAATCTCACACACACACAAAAAAAAAATGGAAAGAACTTAAAAAGAGTTGGAAAAAGAAGTAAATTAAAAGGAATATAAAATGTTAAGCCAAGGCCTTATTAAATTGGCCTTAGAGGGCCAACTTTGTTCATTGATGACCTGAAAACTATATATTTTTAAATTAGAAGTTTTTGAATCCTATTAGGAAACAAGCATACTTTAGTAGCTGCCACTTCTGGGGAAGAAGATTCCAATGATACAAAGGACTTTTTATTATAATTGCTCTCTTCCTAAGCAGATGTTTATGGATTAATTTGATGCTTAAACCATTCAAGTCTTCCAATTACTTTCTGCTGTGTTGTGAAGTTTTAGCTCAAATAGAGTACCAAGATGATGGCATGAACAGCACTTGAACATATCTTGGGTAGTAAATTGAGAATATCTGTCCTGTTATGTCAGTGTCAAGTAAGGATGACTACCAGTATTTAGAAGTTGTTCGCCCAGCACTCACATTGTCTTGCTTGGATGCATAATTTGTTTCTACACTGAAATTCAGTTGATGTAGTGGTTAGTACAATAAGTATATTGAATAAAGCTAACTCAGGTTATCATCAGATAGGGTTTTTGTGCCCGGTTTCTGCCACATAGTTACTCAAACCCTTGCAATTTCCTGAATGATCAGTATCTTTTGTTATTAATGAAGTGACTGGGAGTGGAGACCATGGATAGCCTCAAGTATTTGAAAAGTTAGACCTCTCAGCCCCACCCACTGACATCTGGGAGAGAGAAGTGGACATGGACGTGGACAGCTGGGGTTAAGGGCTGGGGCTAGAACAAGATTTGACGAGCTTCCTGGTTGTGAAGTCATCTACTTGCCACGAGGTTGGTGCACCCCAGTTCCATTGGAACAGGAGCTCCTGTGGTCAGGACCTTTCCCGAGCCTGTCCTATGTGCCTTTCCATCTGGCTATTATTCATCTATATCCTTTATAATAAGTTTCTGACCATAACTAAATGTTCTGTGAGTTTGTGAGCCCCACTAGCAAATTGATCAAACTCAAAGAGGGAGTCGTGGGAACCTCCAATTTATAGCCAGTGGGTCAGAAGCACTGGTAACAATCTGGACTCGGGACTGGATGTCAAAGTAGAGGTAGTCTTATAGGACTAAGTCCTTCCCCTTGAGGTCCGATGCTATCTCCAGGTAAATGGTGTCAGAATTGAGTTAAATACTTGGTAGTGTAAAAACACACTTTGGAAATATGCACTTATCGCTTATTGTACTAGTGTAGTGGTTTTTTGATCTGAAGTAATTGTCTTAAATAACCTGGGAGATAAAAATCAGTAACTAAGTGACACTATAGAGAAGAGATTGGCAGGAGATCTGTTTCTTACCTATTGAAAGAATTTCTACTTTGCATATTAGTTAGGAATAAATTGGCACCAAATTATGGAGACAATATTGAGCACTAGACTGAATCATTTGGATTACAGTCTGTTTTTCAAAGTGAACACTGGGGAACCAGGTCACATAGGTCAAGTTCAGGGGTGACATTCTTTTGAGAAGTAAGTTGTCAGGGGTTTTAAGTGCCCCTAAGAAGTGAATGAAGTGAGAGTAAGAACTGAAAAATGGCCTGAACTGGTGGTAGCATAGTGGATGGTACATCAACTTGGGACATTGAGGACCCAGGTTCAAAGCCCTAAGGTCATTAGCTTGGGTGTGGGCTCATCTAGCTTGCGCATGGGCTTGCTGGCTTGAGTATGGGATCCTAGACATGACCCTGTGTGTGGTAGCTAGCTTGAGCCCAAAGGTTATAGACTTGAAGCCCAAGGTTGCTGTCTTGAGCAAGGGGTCACTGGCTCAGCTGGAGCCCTCCATTCAAGGCACATATGAGAAGCAATCAATGAACAACTGAGGTGCCGCAGCTATGAGTTGATGCTTCTCAACTCTCTCCCTTCCTGTTTCTCTCTGTCTTAAAAAAAAGAAAAACTGGAAAATGACAGCTATTACAACTGATGCTCAGTCCTTGTCACAAACATCCCTGAAGGATGCACTGAAGCATGTTATTTTTAGCAACTATACTGCTCACAAAAATTAGGAGATATTTCAAAATGAATATGAAGCTATAAAATATCCCCTAATTTTTGTGAGCAGTGTACTTTGAAGGTCCTCACTGGACTTACTTTTCTTTTTTTTTAAATTCTTTTTATTTATTCATTTTAGAGAAGAGGCACACACACACAGAGAGAGAGAGAAAGGAGGGAGGAGCTGGAAGCATCAACTCCCATATGTGCCTTAACCAAACCAGTGCAGGGTTTTGAACTGGCGACCTCAGTGTTCCCAGGTCGACGCTTTATCCACTGCGCCACCACAGGTCAGGCTGGACTTACTTTTCTAAGGCTTTTAGTGAGGTATATATAATTCCTGTAGTATAGTATGGAGATAACTGAAAAGGAAGTCATGATTTATTGAGATTGAGAGTCACTAACAATTTTTTGTTTTGTTTTGTTTTACATCTATTTATTCATTAATTAGTAAAATCTATTTTTATTATTTTATAAATAACTTAAAATAACAATATTTGGAGTTTGAAGGTGTTTTAACATCAATTAATGCAGTAACTATCTTTCCAAAGAAAATATTCCCTGCTCAGAATTCTGACAAAGCACTAGTTTATTTCATTCTTTTTATTTTTCTTCCTTTACAAGTGTGAGGAGGGGAGATAGACAGATTCCCACATGCGCTCTGACTGGGCTTCACTCAGCAACGCCCAAGCCATCCTCAGTACCTACATCCAATGTGCTTGAACCAATGGAGCCCTGGCTATGGGAGGAAAAGAGAGAGAAAGACAGAGGAAGGGGTGGGGTGGAGAAGCAGATGGTGGCTTCTCCTGTGTGCCCTGACTTCGATTCAAACCCGGGACATCCACATGCTGTGCTTACACTCTACCACTGAGCTAACCGGGCAGGGCCAAAAAAGTAAATTATTCAAAATAACCCAATATTTATTTATCTAAAAATATAACTTTTTTATAACTTTACCGATTGGCTTTGTTCTACTTTTAGGAGGTGCAAGAATAAATTTGAGGAACACACTACTTTGCATTTCAAAGAAGGAAATTATACATTTAAAGAAGCCTATACTATACAAACACTCTTTTCTTTTGTCTATTTTAAATTTTCTTCACCACCCAAGATTCTCTCCATTACCTTCTATTTCCTCTCAGTTAACTCCATCTTTTGTCTCAGAGAAAAGCAAGGAAACAATCAAGACTGTAAGCTGCCATATTTGAGAGCAGCGTTTCTCACAGAAAGGAACCAGAACAGGAAGCTTCTCTGTTTCCTAAGGCAAAGATTCTTCCATGTAGCAATTTTATCCAGTGGAACATGTGTCATGAAGCCTGGTTTATTGACACTGACCTTAGAAGACAAAACATATTTGAATTTCTCAAGACATTTTTAATATCATAAGCTCTGTGGTTCATTTAATAAATAAACCATATACTTTCCCTATATATGTAAATATATATCTATACATATGTGTGTATATATATATTTAGCAAGAGAGACAGGGACAGAGAGAAGGACAGACAGGCAGAAAGGGAGAAAGATGAGAGGTACCAATTCTTTGTTGCGGCACTTTCATTGTTCATTGATAGCTTTCTCATATGTGCCTTCACCAGGGGGCTGCAGCCAATCAGTTACCCCTTGCTCAAGCCAGAGAATTTGGGCTCAAGCCAGAGACCCGGTGCTTTAAGCCAGCAACCATGGGGTCATGTCTGTGATCCCATGTTCAAACTGGTGAGCCTACATTCAAGCTGGATGAGCCTGTGCTCAAGCTGGTGGGTCACTGCCAATTTAATGAAGTTTATTAGCTCCAACAAAGGTGGATCATCCATCTATGTCTACCTCAACTTTGTTTTCTGCAGTGTGGTTTGGGCAGAGTTCAGAAAGCTAAGCCATCATGGCCATGCATATGCAGGTTCACATTGGATTTGGGCAGACATTAATGAAATAGTGGAGCCAAAAAACAGTGGGCCATTCCTTTATTAAAGTCTTGCAATGACGGAGGAGAAACACACAGGGAAAGCACTTCCTTCTTCATTCATTCAGAGCTCACAAAGCTACTGGCACATTATCTGGTTCCACAACCAGGGGAATCTTATCCAGTTTCTCCTAGAATCAAAGGCCTCACCAGTCCCAAAGCCCCTCATCTCTGGTAATTCAACTTCTCCTTCAGCACTCTGCTTTCTCTTTCCCTGCCATCTTGGCTTCTCCCTGCTTCTCCTTTCTCTCTTTCTCTCTCCTCCAGCAAACATTAGCAAGACAATGGCCCTTCCCAAGCAAAAAGGTAATTTGCAGTTTCACGGATCACATACCTGGTGCTGCCCAGTATCACTTAACACTAAAATTGAGCAAACTCAAAAAATACAAATTTCACAAATTCATTTGCCCGACGACTAGCCATCACTAACATCTCACAAGAATTCTATAACTTGTGAGAATTGCCCTGTTGGTATTAAGTGGGCGCCGTTTACAGGTGTAAATTTTAGATTGCATCTTAAATTTGTACTTGTATAACTACTGCTATATCTAACTGAAATTTCTTGAAATAGTCTGGTCAGTTGTCATTTACTCAGTTGATAAGCATTTCCCAGATTTCCCCAAGGCATTGAGCCGCTTCCTCTTCTGTGCTGCACAAATCAGGTTATGTTATAATGATCTGTTTACAGCTCCGTCTTCCCTAATAAACTGTCAATTCCAGGCTGTTATGGCCTTGAGACAGGAACCTTACCTTATTCCTTCTTTTATGTTTATTGCCTAACCATAATATTTTCCCTGTGGTATTCCTCTAATTAGTTGGGTGGGTTAGGAAGGACCCTGAGCTGCCCAGGTCCTAGAGAAATAGTGCAGGGTGCTGGTAACTTCATAAACCAGACATTAGGTGCCCTTAGTCATTCTCAGTAGTCCTGGTAATCTCTTACAGTCTCTTGACAGATCTTGGCTGCTTCATTGCTAATGGGTTTTCTCCTGACGGCAATATGTAGAACCACTCACTATGTTGCTGTATGATTCTGTGAACATATTATGCCACAATTTGATTACAGAAATGTCTGCCTTAAGATAGAATATTTTTATAGCATATAAAATAATGAATATACCTAAACCCAATCTGCTAGAATAATAATTGTCCTGATGGTGAAAACAGTTGAAGACTTTTACACTGGAGAACAATTTTTTTTTTCATTTTCTGTTGGATGAGGTTTTAGAACTTTTTCTATATATGTCTGCATCGCTGATTCTAAATCTGAAATTTGTTTTTTGGTGCATGCTCTAGTTTTTGTGCAATTTTAATTTCTTTTTGTTATACTTAATGGCATGCATTAATTTTTAAATTGGAGTTCAAGGGCAACAACTCTTCGATTGAACATAACCGCAAGGCAATTAATGTTCTACAAACATCATTACATAATTGTAGTTGTTTTTAAAAGTAAAAAATTATTATCTGATAAAAACACCCTCTTATTTTGTTTTAAGATTGAATCATGGCTTCTTTGAGTAGGTGTAAATGTAAGACTAGTCCTGACACCTTCTGTTATATATGTGGCTGTTACACACTTCATTGTCAAAGGCGCAATATTTCATCATTTGTGACACGTGCATATATTGCCTATTTTCAAGTTCCCCTTGGTGATCCAGAGAAGAATTGGGTTCCTCATATTGTGTGTCATAATTGTGAGGAAATGCTTCATGACTGGACAAAAGGAAAACGCAAAGGAATGCCTTTTGGTATTCCCATGGTTTGGCATGAACCTAAGGACCACAGCAGTGACTGTTATTTCTGTCTGATCCATACAAAGGGCATTGGCAAGAAAAAACAGCATATGATCATATATCCTAATATTCCTTCAGCAATACGACCTATCCCACACTCTGAGACACTCCCGGTTCCAGTTTTCAATGGTTTTATTTCTCCTAAGAACGAAGAAAGTGAACATGGTGATCAAGTGTATTTTGATAAGATACATGAGGAAATGGTTGTAGAATCTGAAGGGTCTTCTTCTGATGCCCAGCAGTCATTAACCCCTCAGCAGTTTAGCCAACTCGAATTGAATGACTTAGTAAGATTTCGGCCTATCAAAGAAAACAGCTGAGTTATTAGCCTCCAGGATTCAAGAAATGAATGTACTTCACGGGTCAGCTAAAGTATCCCATTTCAAGAAACGTAAACAAATTTTCATGGACTTTTTTTCCAAAGACAAACACTTTGTTTACTGTCATGATATCAGTAGTCTTCTCAGCCAGCTAGGTGTTACCACTTACAGTCCAGCAGAATGGTGGCTATTTCTTGACAGCTCAAAACGATGGCAGATTACTTCTGGAGCATCAAACGAGATTGTCCTCAACAAGTATACAAACACAAGAGCTACAAATGCAAATTTTTGCCTGAATAAAATTTAAATAAGTTTTGCGCAAATTTTATAATTAAAATAAGTGTTTTAATATGTTCTATTTCAAAACTAGACATTCTGATGCAATATCTTTTAGTGTATTAGTGTATTTACTGCATTATGTAAATTATTATATTTTCACAAAGATGATGCCCAAGAAGACATTCTATTTCATTATGTTAAACTAAATGTTGAAAATATTTCAATAAGATGAAAACCTGAAATCTTGAATTGCGAAATAAACTGTAGCTTACAGAGAAAAACTAATGTCAGATTTGAGATCAGCACACTCCAATTAGGTAAGAACAAGTGTTTTTGTGAATGCAACAAAGTTTTGTTGCCCAGTGTGATGTAACAGGTCAAATTGCTTAGGATGTCCTGATAATCTGCTCACTACATTTTAACTACCAGATATTCTGTTTATAGTTTGTTACCTCATTTTAAAGGGACTGTCCTTTGCTTTTAGAACTGTGGAAAAGTTATTTTGTTGACTTCTTTTTGATGTTTTCAAGAATGAGCTTTGTGTTTTTTAGTGTGAGAACTTTAAACTGAACATAGTTGAGAGTAGCAAAACCTTCACTTTGGGGAAAGTTGGGAAAGATCACGAATCACTGTTTTTCTCAAACCTGTGCAAACCCTTCTGGTTATAACAAACTGTGTTGGCTTACTTGTCTATATTTCAAACTACATGATGAAACAGTTTTGTTTTCTCAACTTGAGATGCTATTTAACATTTTTTATTGTTAACATTCTGGTAAGATATTTACAATATGTTTTGTAAGTTTGTTCATACTCTGTTTAGAATCACCATTTTGGGTGTAGGGAATGAAATGCAGAAGAAATATACGCAGCTATTAAATAAGGCTTAACATTTGATTAAACAGATGTGGTAGGCACTGTTCCAATTGCTTACATGGTTTTTCTCATATAATTTTCACCTAAATCCCATGAGGGTAAAATTTTCTTTACTTCTCATATAAGGAAATACAGGCATGGGGAAGCTAAACAACTTGCCTTTTGTAAGAGAACTATCAAGAAGAAGAGCTGGGCTTGAACTGGAATCATCAGACTCTAGAATTTATGTCCTTATGAGTTAAGCTGGACTGCATGCTGTGACAACAGGCATATGAAGAAAGGTTTAACCTCACTAGCAATTAAAACACATACACACATTTAGAACTGGGTGTATTTTCTATTACATTTGGAGAGAAGAAAAGTAATTATCAATACCCAGTATGTGGGGAAAAAAGAAATCTAAAGAATTGAGGTATAAATGTAAATCTTTACCTCTTTTTGGAGAACAAAGAATATAAATGTGAAAAAACATACATGCTTTGACTATCAATCCCACTTCTAAGAATTATCTTACGTAACTAGACATAGAAGGCACGAAGATGTCTGGACAGTTACAGATTCACTATTGTTTATAATAACAGAAAGCTGAAAATGAAGTGTCTATTTGTAGGCAGGTTTAGATCATTGTGATGGGCAGTCATCAAAAAAGGAAAAGTTAGGACTATAATTACTGACCTGGAAAACGGTTCACAGCATATGGTTTGTTTGTTTGTATAAGTGAGAGAAGGGGAGATAATGAGGCACACTCCCACATGCGTCCCTTCCAGTATCTGCCCATCAATCCCATCTAGGGCCGATAATCGAGTATTGAGCTAATTTTAGCAACTAAGGCTGATGTCCTCCAACAGAGCCATCCTCAGTGCCCAGGACAACAGGACAATGCTCGAACCAATTGAGCCACTGACTGAGGGAGGGGAAAAGGGAAAGAAGGGGGAGAGAGTGGAGGAGAAGCAAATGATCGCTTCTCTTGTGTGTCCTGACCGGGAATCAAACCCGGGATATCCATACGCAGGGCTGATGATGCTTTATCCCCTGAGCCACCGGGGATATGATGTGTTTCATTCACAACATATTGTTGAATGAAAACAGAGGGTTGTAAAACAACATCTATTGTTTGGTTGCCCTATGTTGAATGTGCACACATGCACGTGTGAATGCAAACTCTGGTCTAAAAGGATGTTCGCCAAAATGTTAACCACTGTTATCTTTACTGCTAGATAGCATAACTCAGTGATCAAATGTATGGGCAGTGGGGACACTCCACCCAGGTTTGAATTTTGCTGAATTACTTATTAGCATCATGACCTGGACACATTCCCTAGCTATTCTGTGCCTCAGTTTCTTCAGTAAAATGAACATAATTGTAGAACCTATGTCATTTATAAAATGCTTGACATAATAAGAGATCAGTAAATCTAAGTAGCTGTTATCATTTCTGTTTGGTGGAACTCCAGGCAATTTTAGCTTTCTTTATACTTTTATTGGTTGAATTTTTGAAATAAGTGTGTATCAATTTTGGAAACAACAAAATATGTTTAAAGGAATCGTTTAAATTGTTAGGCTTGCAGTGTTAACAGGAAATATGTATTTATTTTAAGTTTCTTACTGAACATTTTCTTCAAGAGTTATTTGCAAACATATATGCTGATATTTTACCCTAGACTGTGTGCCAGCTTTAAGGGGATTGAAGTCACATATTATTCTTAAGGCTGGAAAGCATGCATAATTACAACAGATTCTTCCTCATGAAGCTGCCTTAATTTACGGCTGCAATGACATGTTAGTGTGTGACGTGGGTCTGGTGTCAGACTTGCCAAGTGGCAGGCCAGCCTGACAGACACAGTGTGTTTCCTGAGTGCTTCATCCCCACAGTGCTCATTTGGAGGCAGCTCAGACAAAGGAGTTGAATCTGTTTTGTTTTGTTTTTTTAATTTGATTATTCTTTTTGCCGGTAGTTGAATGTCTCTTTCTGAATGTGATTTTGATGAAGTCTGGTGAGTAGTTCTTGTTACTTTTATATGTAAATAGCTAAGGGCTAAATGAGCAATAGTCCTTTTTTGTTGTTGTTAATTAATGATCTTTGGTAAGTAGCCCTAAGATTTATATATTATAAATGTTTCTGTAACTGAAGTTTATATTGTTGTAGAAATTTGATACATTATTAGGTTTTCAAATGACTTTGGCATTTTAAGATATAATTTTGCTCTTAATCTCCCTTTAACTTTATGCTTCATAAATGCATGGTAGTTGAGAATTGCTTTAAAGCCTAAAGATTTTCATTAAAAATTTTTAATTTATCTTGTTAGTTTTTAGCTTATTCAGAAGAAACATTTGATTTTCTTTTCATAAGTAGAACTAAGTGAATACTTCTCAGAATTTTCCATAAGATGCTAGCAATGTAATTATATCATGTTCTTTTTAAAAAGTACATTAGTCTAAACTAACAGTTTGTTGAAGCTGTGCTATTTATATTAATTCTGTAATTATGTGGTCTGTATCAGTAATTTGATTCAAAATAGGAATCCTCATTAACTTAAAATGTAAGCGCAATACAATGACAGAGTATTGTAGGAAATATTTTGGCGTTTAAAGAAACTAAGAAAGTTAATTACTGCCTTTAATTGTAAAAGTTGGGTAATAGGCCTTTAAAGATTTATTTCTTAACAATATTAATTCATGTCTCTTTGAATCGCACTATTGTAAATTTGTTCAGTTGTTTTGAAAGCGTTAATTTAAGAAGAAGGCTTTAAGATTTTTTTTTTAAATTTCCCATTGATTTCAGAGAGAGAGAAAGAAAGAAAGGGAAGTGAGAGAGAAAAACATCAATTAGTTTGTTCCACTTTGTTGGTTTATTTAGTTGTATAGTCATTGGCTGTTTCTTGTATGTGCCCTGACCAGGGAATCAAACCAGTGCCCTAAGTGCTGTTATCTACTAGGATGACATATGATCACTGAGCTATTCAGCTGGGGCTTGAGTAAGATTTATTTTTATGTAGCTGCTTTTTTTTTTTAATGTTTTTTCGTCCATTTTGAGTAGATGGATGATAGTTTTTTAATTTTATACTATTAATATGGTACGAACTGAAGCCTTTAAAGTCTTTTACATTTTGCCATTTTAGGCATAATTTCTTTTCATGCAGGTTTGGGACCAACCAGTCTTGTGATTTCAAGGTCCATTAGAGAAAATTTAAAAGTTTTCTAGTACAGGCACCTTCTACTTTATAAGTCTTAGTTGAGGAAAAGGCATTATGAAACTTCTTAATAAATATATATGTTAAATATTTTCACATCAGTTTTCTGAAGCAATTAAGGAATAAGACTTTACATATTTTGTATGTGAATAAGATGATTAGGTATTGAAAGGAAATGATCTAAATCAGCTTTTTATATGTGAATGTGTAGAGATATCACATTTGAGGAATTAGCAATAACTGCCTCATATTACAATTCATAGTACATTATACTATTCTATATTTAGAAGCATAAGAAATAAAGAAGTAGGGTTTCAAGTTCATTTTATTTTTCTTGACAGCCTTAATTCAGGATTCACAATTTTTCCCATTGGTTGCAGAATTTTCAGCTTCCAGCTGAAGATTATGCCCAAAGCTAGAAAATTTAAGTGTATGGAGAACTCATGAATATTTTATGCCCTTTAAAAATTTATATTGAATCCACTTAAACTCTTTTATCGTGGTTTTAAAATAGCTTATATTTTAAAGTTAATCGGTAAGTTATATAATCATGAATTGAAATATATTATTAAACATTTTAAACAAAGATGTTTTTGAGGCATTAAAAGGTTTTACTCAAGTCTAAAGCAGTAGGGGATCAAGTGCTTGTCTGTTTTCTAGCGAATAAAGTGTGCTTTGAGGAATCCTTTCCCCCAGTACTGAAGCCTGATAGAAAATTGTAATTGTCCTATTTATTCTTCAAGTTTGGGGTTTAGGTTAGTAAACTGAGATGGAAGAGTATTCTTTAAGCTGTGCGTAGTATCAAACTGTATTTTTGTTTCTTAGCGGTGCACAGTACGATACCTTGTGCATATTAGATGCTTAATAAATATTTGAGCATAAATAAGTGAATTGGTGGAGCAAGTTAAATGAGTGAGGAGAATATCTTGATCTTTGTGTTACAGAGATTTATCTTCACTGTGATGATGAGGCCTGCTGATTACCTAACCAGCTGCTAGCATGCCATGGCCTTGTACTTGGTTAGGAGGAAGTGCGTCTGTGGGGTATAATACTGCCGTCACAGCGTACTACAGTGGCCACGGGGCTTCATTGCTGCCTCTACTCGCTGTATCCGTGTCTCTGCTGTAGGAAGTGGGTGTTCCTCTGCTATTCTGGGTCAGAGTTCTGTCTCACTCCTGCCTCTTCTGTAAGTGAGAAATTTCTCAGTGCTTGAGGATAATGATTTACTGACTAAACTGAGCCTTAATTAAGTATTGTGTGCATCACCTAAGTACATTAGTATCAGGCATTTTCAGGGTTAAATACATGCATATATATATATACACACACACATACATACACACACACATATAATTTTGAAATTGAAATGAGAAGTAGAGCAAACACATTGTTTCAAAATTTATTTTACAAATGCTATATAATAAATATATTGTTACTCAAAGCCTAGATTTTCAGCCCCATTTCTGTGCCACTTCCATTCAGTCTGTGCTAAAACACTAGCCACATCTGACTGCTGCTGACCCCGAGGCTCAATTCAAATGGCAGCCACTTGTGTGACATCTTTCTGGTCCTGCCTTTCTAGTCAGTATCAATTCTTAATGGTGTCCCTTTGTATTTTTGTTTGTTTACTCTTCTGTTTGTTTATAATGTTAGTAAGGCTATTTCAGGAGTGCCTGTTTCATACTGAATGAATAAAAATATTTAGGTTCCACTACAATATAGCCATTTTGAAGGAAAGGCTAACATTTCTTTTAACAAAATCTTTTTGTTTTATACAGGTATCATTTGACTTATTAATAAATATCTTTTTGGTCCTGAAGTGTTTGTTTATATACAGCTCATGCAGTGTTAATATGATCAAATACTGTACAATGAAAAATAGTAAAATTAAATGCTTACTGATTTATTTTCCTATTTGAATTGAACTAGTCTGTCAGTTTGCCTCTAGGAAAAATATTTCATCTACAATAAAATAATTAGAACTTTTTTGAAATTGTGTGATTATTTATGTTCAGGTGAAAATTAGGTTAACTTTCAAATAATATGACATAAAAGACGTGATGCTTAAAATTAACTTTTTCTAATCTGTTTGCACCCTTCCATTTAATATATGTTACAATAAAATTAATTAGTTAGCATTCATTAAGAAGTATAAGGATATATACTATATATATATATCCTAGAATTTTATTAATTCAGATACGGTATGTCACATTATTGCTTTTAAATGCCAAGAAGAATATTTCTAATTACTGACATATTTCTGAGTTGGGGTTCTACTTAGTTTTTTAGTTTTTTAAAAAAATTTATTTCTTTTGCAAGCAAGACAGAGAGAGGGACAGATAAGGGACAGACAGGAAGGGAGAGAGATAAGAAGCATCAATTCTTCATTGCGGCACCTTACTTGTTGATTCATTGCTTTCTCATAGTGCCTTGTCTGGGAGCTCTGGTAAACCTTTGGGCTCAAACCAGCGACCATGGGGTCATGTCTATGATCCCACACTCAAGCCACTGACCTCAGGTTTTGAACGTGGGTTCTCTGCATCTCTGGCTGATACTCTGTCCACTGCTCCAACACCTGGTCAGGCATTGATTAGTTTTCTTTAAAAACCCCAACCCCAATAGGCTTTTGCAATTAATAATATTATTTATGCAGGTGATATACACTGCTCACAGAACTTAGCGGATATTTTATCACTTCAAACTCATTTTGAAATATCCCCTTAATTTTGTGAGCAGTATATATAACTTTTCAAAAAAGCATTCCTTTCATTCTGTTATGTGGTTAATTCACAGGTGCTTTTTGTAAACATCACTCAATTGTATACTTTAACCTTAGATAGAATAATTAGGCTTCTCATTCATTAAATTGTAGTTGTATATAAATCATTGTATTTTACATTAAAAGAGGCCCAAGTACCAACAACTTTTTAAAGCAAAGTGAGTGACATAATTTTACTTTCTTTCAAGAAAGCTCACTCTGCTGGCACATTCAAGTTTAGCTAATATTTGGTGGGGGTTTTAAGCATCTTGGGGACACAAGAACCTGAACTAAAGCAATGATAGGATATTAGCTGTCTACTTTTATAGGGTGATTTCTGGATGTGAACAAGAAATATCGATCACCTGATCCTTGAATTGTTGGCAGAAATTATTTTGGTAGATTACAAATTACTTTGGTGGTTATGTATATTCTAAGAATCATATTTATGTTTTAACCATAAAAAATAAATGACATAAAATGTCATATGAATTTCCCATTTAAAAGTTAATATTTACTCAGATGACTTACAACTGAAAGAATTACCCAAATCATTTTAGTCATTTTTGCTTATAATTTACAGATGATCTAAAATGTAATTATGCCATAACACTCAGGAAGGATAACAGTTATGAATATGATAGGTACGTTTTGTTTGTAGCTAGCATGATGTTAATTGAATTATTCTTGCATTACTTCTAAAATTCTTTAAAATCTATTATCGTGTTTCATTTGTAGATTCTAAATGTGTATGTTGATTTTGTTTAAGCAGGTTTTCCCCTGAGATGATTTAGAAATTATCTCTAGATAACCAAAAACGAAAACAGCTTTATACCTGCAGCATTACGTCATACTGATATGTTCCTACTGGGAGAAGCAAGACTTCCCGTTCCTTTTGGATGCTTTTATAAATCCCATGCATTAAAATAGTAGTTTCGTACTCAAATCTTTGGTACCTGTAATCAGGAAAATGAGAAGAAGCTTATATAAGTTTGTGATAACTTTGAGCAGCTAAGAGTGGAAGATGGTAGCGAAGCCTTAAAGCAGGGCTCGGAACCCTATGGCTCGCGAGCCAGACGTGGCTCTTCTGATGGCTGCATCCGGCTCGCAGACAAATCTTTAATAAAAAAAATAGTAACGTTAAAAATATAAAACACTCATGTACTACAATCCATTTATTTCCTACCACTCATGATCATGGTTGCGGGTGGCTGGAGCCAATCACAGCTGTCCTCCGGGACAACACCAAATTTTTATTGGATAGTGCATAACCTACACGGGTCATTGTGAGGTCAGGGGGTAAACTTTCCTCTTTTTAATCAAGTAGTCAGCTAGCTAATTGCAGAAACCCTTTTGACAAAGAAGATGTCTAAAAGAAAAAAAGAGGAGTATTGTACTTTTCAGCAGGAATGGACAGAGGAATTCGCCTTTGTGGACTGAGCAGGTTCTGCAGTGTGTCTAATATGCAGTGATAAAATTGTCAAATATAAAGCAGCACTTTGACACACGCCATACTACATTTCCATTGAAATATTCAGTGGGGGACAGCAGGAAGAAAACATGTCAAGAGCTACTGTACAGAGTGCAAGCTAGACAGCAGCAACTCCTTGTTTGGACCCAACAAGGTGACTGGAATTCGGCTAGCTTTGCTGGTGCTTTAGCAATTGTGAGAAAGGGAAAAACATTCACAGATGGGGAGTATGCCAAAACATTTATGCTTGATGTTGCCAATGAACTTTTGGACGACTTTTTGGTTAAAGACAACAAGATAATCAAACGAATAAAAGACATGCCTTTGTCGGCAAGAACTGTTCACGTTCGTACCACAATGATGGCAAATCAAATTGAGGCAACACAGTGAAGGACATAAATGCAGCACCATTCTTTTCTCTCGCTTTGTATGAGTCAACAGACGTAAGCCATTTATCCTAGTTCAGCGTGATTGCAAGGTATGCTGTCGGTGACACACTATGTGAGGAAAGTCTTGCTTTTTGCCTATGAAAGAGACAACAAGAGGGGAGGATTTATTCAAGTCTTTAAATGAGTTTGCTAAATAAAAAAATCTTCTGATGGATAAACTTATTTCGGTGTGTGCTGATGGTGCTCCGTGTATGGTGGAGAAAAACAGAGGATTCATAGTGCTTCTTCATGAACATGAAAAGGGACCCATCCTAAGTTTTCACTGCATCCTACATCAGGAGGCGCTTTGTGCTCAGATGTGTGGCGAGCAGCTTGGTGAGGTGATGTCGTTGATCATTCGGGTGGTCAACTTTATTGTTGCCCAACCTCTAAATGATCACCAGTTTAAAACACTGCTGAATGAAGTTGGGAATAATTATCCTGGTCTGCTTCTGCACAGCAATGTGCGTTAGTTGTCAAGAGGGAAGGTGCTCAACCGTTTTGTGGCTTGTCTGAGCGAAATCCAGACTTTTCTTGAAATGAAAAACGTCGAGCATCCTAAGTTAGGTAACACTTGGTGGCTCCTGAAGTTCTACTATCTCATGGACATGACTGAACATCTGAACGAGCTCAATGTGAAAATACAAGGCATTGGAAATACAGTCTTATCCCTTCAACAAGCAGTGTTCGCATTTGAAAACAAAATAGAACTCTTCATCGCTGACATTGAAACAGGTCGTTTACTACACTTTGAAAAACTGGGAGAGTTTAAAGATGCATGCACAGTAAATGACCCTGCTCAACATCTTGATCGCCAGCAGCTAGCGTGCTTCACATCTAATCTCCTGCAGTCATTCAAAGCGTGCTTTGGAGAATTTCGTGAGCGCACTTATCTTTTTAAATTCATCACTTACACACATGAGTGTGCAGTGGACAGCGCCAACCTGAGTTACATTCCCTTTGTCTCCATCAGAGATTTTGAGCTACAAGCTGCTGACCTAAAGGCCTCAGACATGTGGGTAAATAAGTTCAAGTCACTGAATGAAGATTTGGAAAGACTTGCACGACAGCAAGCAGAGTTGGCGAGCAAACACAAGTGGGGAAAAATGAAAAAACTTCAACCTGCAGACCAGCTTATTGTCAAAACTTGGAATGCGCTTTCCGTCACATGCCACATACTGCAGTGTTTGAATATTGCTGTACTGACTATGTTTGGCTCTACGTATGCATGTGAGCAGTCTTTCTCACATCTAAAGAACATTGAGACCAACCTATGATCATATTTAACAGATGGAAGTCTCAATAACTGTGTGAAGCTTAACCTCACCACATATCAACCAGACTACAAAGTCATCAGCAAAACCATGCTGCACCAAAAGTCGCATTAATGGTAAGAAGTACTTTATTCATCATTGGTTAGCAACAGTATAACAACGTTATTAAAAAGAATTCAGAGAGTTATTGTACTTTAAAAGTGTTGGTCTTACATAAAATGCACACATTTACTTGTATTTAGTATTAAACATATTGTATGGCTCTCACTGAATTACATTTTAAAATATGTGGCGTTCATGACTCTCTCCACCAAAAGGTTCCTGGCCCCTGCCTTAAAGAATAGGAAGATAAAAAAGATATACTGTGTTTAAAATTAAATTAGAATCAGGAAAGGTGTTGTTACCATGCATCAGATAGACATAGATTTAGGCTGTGCGAGGCAGTGAGGTAGGAGAGAAGAGGGAGACTGTGTGGTCATGGTCTGTGGAAGAGGGGAAGGGCTTCTAAGGAAAGTACCGTGTTTTGATTTGTTTCTTTTATGTCACTTAGCAGAAATACGCGTGGTGATTGATGTAGGGCAGAACTGAGAAGTCTCGCAGGCTGTGGTAGAAGTCACAGAAAGGCCACAGTAAAACAGAAAGGTGAGGACTTGCAAAGGGCATAGCTTGCACATTGGAAGCACCTGTTCTTTGCCATGCCCCCTTTCACTCCTGACAGCCTTGTGAATGCCCAGTTTACTGCCCACTTGTAACGTGAAGATAGTACAGCCGAGAGCAACTGTGTGAGAATTGATTGCCGTTGTCAAGTACAGTGTGTGACAAGTGAGTGTGTGATCAGCACTGAGTGGGACCCCAAGTGCTAGTTATTAAGGTGATGGTTTTAAAATTTAGTGCTGGGTCAGTGAGGTGCCCCCATATGGTGATTTCTTTTTCTCTACCCCACCCCTCTGCAGTCTGAGATTATCCATTTTCTAAATAATGAGAGGAGTATGGGTAGAAAACAGTTAAGACCATAAGGAGAATTTGTAGATGGTGGGTAAGTGAATCACTGAGGTTTGGGCAGGATGTCTGGAAACAGTTAGTTCTAAGTTAAAGGCAAATGGCATGTAGAACTAAATGTGGAGAAAGGAAATAATACTTTTCGTGTTTTGCAGAAAAAAAAATTACAATCTTGTAGATTGCTAACTCAGTGGTTATTTCTTCATATAACTAAGGCTTAAAGAATCCAGTTTCTCAAAAAGTGGCAGGGTGCTTTTAGGGTTTTTCTTTTGTACTTAAAACATTTCCTTTAATTGTAGGCACAATTTTCCATGCCAGCATATTTTCAGTTTAAAAATAAATTGCAGAAACAGTCATTGTGGTAGTCAGATTTCAGCATAAGATTTTTCTCCTTTTTATTAAAAAATGAAAATAAAATAGTTATCTGTATAAAACAATAAATTTATCAGTATTTAAAAAATTACTTGGACTACAATAGTAGAACCGATTAACTTAATAAATACAGTAGCTAATATCAAAGTCACTGCTACAAGTATGTTTTTCTTTAACCTAATTTGAGACTGTTTGAGTCTCAAAGTGATAAGGCTTTATGATTTGTATTGATTTATTTGATTAGAAGAATAATGAAATCAAAAAAGTTGTAAGTAGTAAGTATGCATCTGAGCTGTTGACTATAGTTCTCCACCTAAGTGAATACAGTGGCTTCCACAGTTGCCACACCTCTTGCCTTGCTGTGCTCTAGTCTATCAGCACTGTGGCTGTGTGGCTGCTTTTATGGGTTGGGTTCCCGCAGAAATCCAAGTCATGATACTGGCTTTGTTACCAGGGTTGCCAGAAGAATTGCCAAACCACTCTGATACTCTCTTCTTACACTAAGTGAAATCCTTTCTTTCTTTTTCATGAGAAATGCATGATTCACAGCAAATCATACAAATGGTTTACATCAGAGTTTAATAGCAGACAACCAAAATTTCTTCTGTGGGATAGAGTTTTAAAAATATATGCCTGGCCGGTGGTGGCGCAGTGGATAAAGTGTCGACCTGGGAACACTGAGGTCGCCAGTTCAAAACCCTGCACTGGTCTGGTCAGGGCACATATGGGAGTTGATGCTTCCAGCTCCTCCCCTCTTTCTCTCTTTCTCTCTCTCTCTCTCTCTCACTCTGTGTCTCCTCTCTAAAATAAATAAAATAAAAAGAAATTTAAAAAAAAAAATATGTAATTGTTTATGCATAGTGGATAAATTTTCAATCTCGTTGCCATAGTTACACAAATAAAACGTTACCTAATAAAGCATGCTTTGTCTAACGTGTCATTCGGAAGTGATATTGGCTGTTACTGACAATATGTTAATAGCAACTTCAATATTTATTTCTAAAACTGAAAAACAGTGAATTTTGTATTATAGCAGTAACTGAGTTACTCATTATATAAAGGGGTTTTTAAATACACACAAATACAAGTACTCCCACAAGAAAGAGTTGCAATACTAAGAAGTAGCCAGGACATAGTTATTAATTGGCCAAAATACAGTGTGTCCGTGAAGTCTTGGTGCACTTTTGACCGGTCACACAGTCAAAAGTACACCATAACTTTATGGACACACTGTATTTTTTAAAATTTCCTGAGAGTACAAATAAAGCCTCAAGAGTTCTAACTTCAGACTGACCAGGTGGTGGCGCAGTGGATAGAGCGTCGGACTGGGATGCAGAGGACCCAGGTTCGAGACCCCGAGGTTGCCAGCTTGAGCGCGGGGCCCATCCTGCTTGAGCAAAAGCTCACCAGCTTGGACCCAAGGTTGCTGGCTCCAGCAAGGGGTTGCTCCGTCTGCTGAAGGCCCGCAGTCAAGGCTCATGTGAGAAAGCAATCAATGAACAACTAAGATAATGCAACGAAAAACTAATAATTGTTGCTTCTCATCTCTCTCTGGTCCTGACTGTCTGTCTCTGACTCTCTCTCTCTGTCCCTGTAAGAAAAAAAAAAAAGAGTTCTAACTTCAGGTTAAATCTTTCTTTAGCTTCCCAAAGGAAAAAAATTGATGAAACCATATTCTTTTAACAGGTAGAACAGAGAAATCTAGTTTTGAATATTCTAGTAAGTGTTTACTTGGAACATATGTGAGTTGCTTTTTCTAAGAAAAATGAGGTATTTTCTTAACTATTAGCTTCCCACCTTTTTTCTTACTATTATAATACAGCCTCATTTTAATCACTTCTCTAGGTGGGCCGCAGGCAAAGCGGGGACTCTTGGTGTAAGTTCACTTACCATTGATTGAATTAGGCAAGGCCCATACATCTGGCTAATGTCATTGTAGAAAAAGATGGCCAGGGATATTTGGGGAAACTCTGAAAATTAATATATAAAGAGAAAATTTTATTTCACCTCTGGTCCGTGTGGTCTGAATGTGATATTTTAGACTAGTGCGGCCAGGATGCGACTGAGGGTGCCTGTCTTAAGACATCCCAGTCCTTGCTGCTGAATTACATCATTATGAATAATCCTATCTCCTGAAAATCATAATGCTGTTACTTTTAAATAGGAATAGCTCCTTTCTATGCTTGTTTCAAGGAATATTGGTACTAACCAGTGTAGCATTGTTCTAATTTTTTATTTTTTTAATCTAGTACTTGGTACCACACCTATTTTTGCAGTAATCAAATTTCAGTGTTTTAAAGAACTACTTATAGGGTATATTACCTATATGTAAATATAAGATTTATGTTTTCTTTAAAAAAAATATATGGTTTCTTACATTCAACAAAGGTTGCATAGTTTTGACCTATTATTAAATAGCAGAAATTTTAAACCAGGTTTCTTTGTGAGGGGTTCTTTTTGTCAGCTCATTTTTAATTGTGTTGAATATTATCATTTTTGTCCTTGAGTAGTTTGAAATAACATTTTATTAAAAGTTAAACAGCCTGACCTGAGGTGACACAGTGGATCAAGCATTAACCTGAAACACTGACGTCACCATTTCAAAACTCTGGGCTTCCTGGTCAAGGCACATATGGAAGTTGATGCTTCCTGCTCCTCCCCATGTCTCTCTCTCTCTCTCTTCGCCCCCCCCAAATGAATTAAAAAAAAAAAAAGGGAATGAAATAGTTACTTAAGTATTACTAACTTGACCAGGCAGTGGCGCAGTGGATAGAGCGTCGAACTGGGATGCGGAGGACCCAGGTTTGAGACCCCGAGGTTGCCAGCTTGAGTGCGGGCTCATCTGGCTTAAGCAAAAGCTCGTCAGCTTAGACCCAAGGTCGCTGGCTCAAGCAAGGGGTGGCTCAGTCTGCTGAAGGCCCACGGTCAAGGCACATGTGAGAAATCAATCAATGAACAACTAAGGTGTCGCAACGAAAACCTGATGATTGATGCTTCTCATCTATCTCCGTTACTTTCTGTCTGTCCCTCTCTCTGACACTCTCTCTCTCTCTCTCTCTGTCTCTGTAAAAAAAAAAAAAAAGTATTACTAACTTGTATCATTTTACCAGAAATTTAAAACCCCGTATATTAGCAAACAAATTGTTTTTCTTTCTCTCTCTAAACCCTTAATTTTATTGGGGTTTATATTTGAATGTGCATCAAGTGCATTTTATGCATCTATTTAGTGTGTGTGTATGGTGAGGGGGTCTTTTCTTTCTATAAAGATATCATTGGCATGATATTTCCCACTAAAGGAAGACTGTAGCAATGTGAACTGAACAATAACAATATATTGTCTCACTGCAATGTGACTCTGGAAAGGGAACCGAATACCGACTTCCCCATCTTCAGAGCACTGCCATGAAGTTTTAGTTATTCGTTATATAAAAGCACCTTCTACTACAATGGCACTAAGTTGCTGTTTCCATAAATAGGTTATAGGAACTATGTAGTTTATCAGCTTTCCCTTTTTATGTAAGCTACCAAAAAGCTCAGAACTTACTTAAAAGTAACACAACTTAGCCTAGCTTTTTGGTACAGTTACCTGCATCCATATTTGATTCACAATATAGAAGATTTGAAAAGCATTTGGGTAGACTAATGAACTTCTATCTCCGATATATATGTCATTTTTAAGTTGTTTACGTAACTTGATAGAAATATCTACTAGTTTATACTCAACTGATTTACTCATCTTAAGATCCTTTAAAACCAAATTATTATTGAATTAAATAGTTCCACAGAGGTTTTAAATAAGCAGGTCTTCATTTGATCCTCTAGTTACAGTGAATGATTAAATGCCTGGCAGTAAATAGTGAAGAGGACATAATGCTAAAGAACAGCAATCTATGTTGCTATTTGTCAACTTTTTTATGTCTTTTCTAAAAATAGCATTGATCTAATCATTTTATCTGGGTCTTTGATACAGTATGATTCTCAGATTGAGCTAGGGAGTATGACCCATTTCCTTCAGTCCTGAACTCTCTGGAATAGCTGGGTCCATTGTTTTTTAAGTGCTGTCACTATTTAAGAACCTTCACCTACTGCCTTTGCTAGCATTAAAACATAATCTTCCTCTGGAGCTTTTGTATTAGAATAACTTTCTCCTTTATCTTCTTGACATATTAGGGGCAGGTATTTTTGCCAGAAGCAAAAAAAAAAAAACAAGAGAGATCACATCTTTATTCTTTAACAACATACAATGAGTAGTGGAATAACATGAGTTTTAAACATTACTTAGGTAGGTGCTGTTTTAAACTATTTTAATTTAAACAGTTAACTGAACAATAATCTAATGACAATGACATATGATGAAAGTCCTGTAGTTGATAATAAAAATAAATAATAATCGAGGATTTGTGTTCCAGGGTATATGTATAGTGTTTACTGTTAATCCTCATGAACATCCTCACTTGAAAGTAATTTGTAGGGTCCTGGCTTGTTGGCTCAGTGGATAGAGCATCGAGCTTGTGGACATCCCGGGTCAGGGCACATATGAGAAGCAACCATCTGCTTGTCTCCTTCTTCCCATTCTCTTCCCCTCTTGCAGCCAGTGACTCTATTGGTTCAAGCGTTGGCCTGGAGCACTGAGGATAGCTCTGCTAGTCTGAGTGTCGACCGCAGGTGCTGAGGATAGTTCAGTTGGTCCAGGCGTTGGCCCTAGAAGGGGGTTGTTGGGTGAATCCTAGTCACGTCACATGCAGAAATCTGTCTCACTATATCCCATCCTCTCATTTAAAAAAAGAAAAGAAAGTAAGTTTAGTGAAGGCAAGGAAATTTTTTGTTTGTTTTGTTCACCACTATCTCTAGTACCTAAGATAGTTCTGAAGAAAACCAACAACCTCTAACATAGCTACTGTTACTAAAGTGTAGGAATTGAGCATGAAGAGGTAAAGAAAGTTGCCTAAGCTAATAAGTGGAAGAGGTGGGATTCAGAGCTAGGTAGTCTGATTCCAAACTTGTGCTCTCAACTGCCATTGTTTCCTGCAGCCTCTGTTGTCCCAAGAGAGATAATAAATGTGGCTTTTGCATGAGAGTTAATCATTGAGGGCTACGACAGCTTCCTGCAGTGTTTCCCATTGTTGGCTCTATTAACATTTTGACCTGTATACTTTCATGTCAAAAACTTTCTTGCTCATTGTAAGATGTTTAGCAGCTTCCTGGCCTCTACTCACTGCATACCAGTAGCAGCATTCCAGCTGTGACATTAAAAGACTTCCAGATGTCCCTTGGGAGATGAAATCACTCCCAGTTGAGAACCAGTGTTCTGAACCTACACATTAAAATACCACAGACAGGTGTCCAGAAGAAAGAGTAGGTGAACAGCTAGCATTGTATTTAGAAAAGTTTAGACATCTTGCTGTGCCATGGTGAGTTCAAAGACAAGAACGGGAATTAGTTTGTTCTGTGGCTATAAGTACGTTTTATATCAAGACCTGAATTTTAGCCCTTCTTTATAAGAATTCCTCTAGAGACACAAATTTATATAAAACCGTATCTTTGCAGTTTCTCCTTTCTATTATGAAGAGCATAAAATCTCTGGCAAGGATTTTAAATATGATACTTTGTCTATCAAAGCTTCAAATGTATTTCAGATAACATAGAGGTATTTTACTTAATATAGTAATAAGGCAGTTTTGATATAATGTAGCAAATTTGTTCCTAAAAATCACCCTATGTGCAAAATCCTGCAATGGAAAACATGGCAATTCTGTGGAAATGGGTTTAGGAGCATAACATTCAAAAAGTTCATTATTAGGCCCACATACAAATAATCATAGGAACCTAATCAAAATGGTTGCACAGTCTCATATATTAAATGGACAAGAAATACACAAATACTGCAAATACTCTTTGCCTTGACGAAGACCTTCAGTTTGCTTGTGGAAATGAACATTGGAAGGGTTTCAGCCTATGAGTTATTGTGAGTTATTGGGAAGTGATGGAGGTAGGGATATATGAAGCTAGGCAGAAAGTTGTATCACTGCATTTGGATGAGTGTGCTTCATAAAACAGGCAGTGAGCTCAAGTAGCTGGTAGGTGTTTGATGTTTTACTGATGTACAATGTGTGTACTCCTGTGTGGCTGGAATTCTGTGGGGTACAGTTTTCCGCATTCACTGGAGTGTCTCAAGACAAGGTCGTGCATAAGCAAATATGGAGTTTATATGCTATTCAAGTCGTTCCATAATATAGGAATTGCACTGGAACACACTGCTGCTACACATGCATCAGTGAAACTGATGGTACTCCTGATTTGAATTTTGAGGTCCTTCCAAAAAATAAAACTTATAGACTACAAGGATAGCAACTTGAAAGTAGGATGAAAACATATGTTTTATAAATAACACAGGGAACAAACTAGTTGAGTTGTGTAAAAGCTGGAAACCACTATCTTCCCTGCCATCTTCCACAGTCCTGTGTAGGCATTCCTCCTTTGTGCTAAGCACAGTGGTCAGATTTGATACTTAATAGTGGGCCTTCTACCTTCCACAGGGCTTAGTTACTATACATATTAAAGAATTAATGTATTTAGTATTAGAAGAATTCTATACATTAACAGATGCCATTATGGAACTTTTTTTACACTCATTTGGATTTCATTTACACTGATGTTGTTTATTGGCTGTCGCTATCTAAATCATTTTTAGTTTCTATGAATGATTTAGAAATTATGTTTATCCTTTATCAGTATTGTACTTAAAAATGCAACATACTGTAAAAATGAAGTGTAAATGCCATTATGATAAGAAGGAATGATTTTGAAATTTAAAAATATCTTTCAGTAAATATTTAAAAATACATTTGCCTAAGAGCAATGAGAAGGGATAATTTTTATAGTGGAAAATTACCATGTTTATACAGTTAAGACTGGAATTGATATTTTGCTGTCATATTTTCATTTATTTTAGTTCATTTTTGAGGAAATGATTAGAAAACGTTATTCTAGTTTTTCTATTTGTTAAATATGTTGCTTTATAGGAGATGACAATATTTTTTAATAGCCTGTAAAATCTCATTCTTTTGAATTTAAATTTTATGGAAACCTCTAGTAATTTTGAGTGACTGTAACTTAAAATACATCATTATACAGCCCTGCCTGGATAACTCAGTTGGTTGGAGCATTGTCCTGATATGCCAAGGTTGTGAGTTCGATTCTTGGTCAGGACACATACAAGAATCAACCAGAGAATGCAACAAATTGATGATCTTTCTGTCTCTTCTCTTCCCCTTCCCTTCCTTTCTCTCTCTTGCTCGTCTTCTTTCTCTCCCAAATTAATAAATAAGTTTTTTAAATGCATCATTGTACAGATTTTGAAACTAATGTTTTAGAAATTGCGCTGTGTTTTTTTAAAATTAGTAACCAAGAGCCAGATTTTAGTACTATTGTATAAGTCAGAACAAATGAATAAACATTTGAGAGAATTTCTTTGATTATTTTATGTTAGCTTTTGGGCAGATATACTAGAAAAGATTATTTCTTTTATTAAAAAATAGTAAAATCTTTTATTAGAGTGGCCTTGTAGATTTTATATGATTTATGTTAATTTGGTACCAGAACTATAAGTAATAAAAGAACAATATAAATACATTCATGTTTTGTGTAGGTTTTAGTCACTGATCTTTTAACTAAAATGGAATGCTAAGAAGATTTTTATTTACTTTTACTTTAAGATATGGTGATAAAAATGTCAATTTAACTAGTACCCACATTTAAGAAAAAGAATATTTGGGTTCCATTTTATTCATTATTTAAATCTCCTCATTGTCCTACGTCCTTGTCTAATGGGTGCTCAGATCTATTATTGTTCAGGTAGTCATTGTGGTCTCTTAGCCTGATAATTACTGCAGAGCCATGTTGTTGTTATTTAGAGCTTCTAGAATATTGGGATTAGAGTTTACTCTGTTCCTCCCAGGTGAAATGACATATAGCATGGGAAATAATGTAATATAGAGAGAGTTGTTTGTTGTTTTTGAGCAGGATTGGGTTTTATAAGAAGAATTTGCATATTTCTGTTCTATCACTCAGCCAACTCTAACTTAAATGCTGCTTCCTAAGGACAAACTTTAAGGGAAAAAGTTATTCTCCATTTTTCATTATTAAAGTGACTAATCCCTTTCACAGGTTACTTTACCCCCTTCTTCCCATAGTGTGTTTTACTGTTTAAATATCAGAATGTACATACCTTGACACATTCATAATGCTGATCACATTTGAGTACTTCAGTATTTTCCACTTATCTCTAGAGGCTATGTTTTCTTAGTTATTCTGTTACCAACTTACTGCTTATTACATAAAATCTTATCCCCCATGAGACGTTAGTTTCCACTATTGTACGTTTTTAACTCAGCAGGTAAGAAAATCCTTTGTAGGTAGTGTTGTATGTAGTAAAAATACCACCCCAAATAAGTATCTAAAACCCACTAAATCTTAATGTCTATTGAATATGTTTGTATAAAGACAAACCACTACAAAAAGCTGGTAATTTAGTAGTCCTATATGCTTAGTAGACCAATTAACTAAAAAAATAATAGAAACACATTTTATTTCATCAATAATCATTCTACTGTCACAGTAGTTAGTATGAAAAATTTTTTAAACTGTATCTGTACTTTTTATTTTATATGGTTTTAGTTTTATTTAATGGGTGGAATTTCAAGTATTGAGTTACCAATAAAATAATACTAACGGATGTTAGGATTTGGAAAAGGAACTTAAGTATCTAAAGTTTGCGAGAAAGTCTGTGGCTTGTGGGTATACAGTTCCCAAAATTCAGAGCACATATAATAACCTCTTAAGATTAACAGCAGTATTCAATATAATGTACTAAAATATTTCTCTGTAATGAAACTAAATTTTCTAAGATCAGGCACACCAATGATAGGTTGTACTGTACAGTGATTTTCAACTGGTATGCTGCAAGAATTTTTAAAACACTCAGTACCTGACTATTTAGTCAGGGGAACTGACCTCTTTTCTCTTAGATTGTCAAATAAAGAAATGACCACAGCCAATATAACAGTAGCCATGCAGTGTGAATAAATCAAAATTATACCTTTTGCCAGATCGATAGAAAATATAATATTTTTGATGTGCCACAGAATTTTAGTAATGAGTTTGTTTGCCATAAGATGAAAAAGGTTGAAAATTGCTATTCTATGGTATAAAACCAAATAGAAGAACATTAATTTTAAATGGTATGTTATTTTAATATGTCAATGTATATTGCATATTACTATGGACATTGAATATATTTGGATTCGATAAATAGTTTGAGATTTATATATACTCTTATTTTGAGAAGACAATGGACCTCATCTTATCACTAAATCTTAAAAGAATAGTATTTCTTACTCAAAGGTCTTACTCCCCCAAAAGAGGTCATCTTTTAATTTAAAACAAATTTTTTCCAGCAAACATAACAAGTAGATTTTTTCTTTGTTTCTGTTGTCATTTGTACATTTCATTTAACGTTTAGTTTTCAGATTCCATTCCATTACTCTATAGCATGTTTTCCTTAAGTATCATAAAAATCAGACCCATTGCATTTTTAATGTACCAGTGCCTCTTTAGTAGTACTGTTAGTTGTTCGTTTGTTTTCCTATATGTGAATTTGACAGTGGGTGCATAAACTGAGATACTAAATAATGGAGGTGGGTACAACTCATACCTTTGGTCTTGCAGACAAACTGAAGTCAGACTGTAGGGCTGAGCTTATCTGTTTTGTGAAACTGTAAGTAGTGTTTACATGTCGCACACAGTTGATAGTAGTAGAAAAGGTGTTAGAAATTTTAACAGCTGGGGTTTGAATTTCATCTCCTTTATTTACTAACTTTAATGCCATAATACAAGAAGTGGCTATTTTGCTACCAGAATATTAGAAAACCATTTATGATGATAAAAGTACATACACACATTTTCTCTTTTTTCAGCCATAATGAGAGGAAAGTGACCTGTAAACATCCAGTCACGGGACAGCCATCACAAGACAATTGTATTTTTGTAGTGAATGAACAGTAAGTAAAGAGCTTCATGGAATGCTTCGTTCAAAATGGGGTTAGCTTTGAGATTGCTGTTATCTATATTTAATACAGTACAATTTAGCACTTTACTTATCTGGATATTTGCAATCAAGTATAATAACAGAATGATATCTGTTTACTATATGTGCTACAGAAACATCACAAAAAAGTTTTTATGGGGAATGTAATTTCAGAAGATGGTTTTCCCTTCTTTAATCTGTAGCTAAGTTTTTAAATTTTCAGTAAAATGACCAAGTAGAGTATCTGATATCATACTTATTAAAATAAATATGATGTTAACTTATGTTGTGATTAGGAGAAGCATTAGTTCTATTGGTAGTAATTATAACTCTTAAGTCCTAGCTCTAGAGCTTATTAAGCTCTACTTAGTATCCAACTATTTTTGAGAGCATAGGACCAACAGCATTGTTAACTCTAGGGAAGCTTTATTGTAAGGCAGTTTTCATTTACAGCAAGTACTAGCATTCTGACATATGTTTTCAGGACTGTTCCAACTATGACATCTGAAGAAAAGAAGGAACGACCTATAAGTATGATAAATGAAGCTTCTAACTATAACATGACTTCAGATTATGCAGTACATCCACTGAGCCCTGTAGGCAGAGTAAGTTATTATGCTTACTGTTAATTATTGATAGCTGGTATAATTGGTAGTCAGTATTTTACTATTACTCTTCATGGATTTTAGAATTATAGAATAATCATTTCATTTTTATTATTACATGAACCTAATTACATTTGAGGTAATTTACATAAGCAATGGCTTGGAATATAAAGTAATAAGATTATATTTTAATGATTTAATGAATTACATTTTTAAAAATATTATAGAGTTCAGATTTTGAATAATTTTACAAATGTAATGGATGTTAGTATGAAAGAATGGCAGTTTATTGAATCAACTTAAGTTTAAAAGGTGAAGATTAATATAATGACCTAGAAATTCTGTTTTCTGACTATTAAGTAGGCCAAGATTGAGTAGGCTTACACTATCTAAAAATAATTGTAAAGTCTCTTGTTACTCAAGAGAAACTCAATACCAATGTGTTTGATAACCATGAAGTATTTAGAATCTAATATATGAAAAGTACCATATGGAAAGAAGTGGGTGGTTTTTCTTTATAATCAGAAATGACAATGTTGTTTAATCTATGATCCTATAGTTGTGTGTCTACTTTAAAATTTGTATTTATTGCTTCTTATACTTTAAAACATAATATTATTTTAAATTTAGAATTTTAATGTAAAATTTTTACCAACTCCTGGAAAATTTGCTACTAAGTTTGAATTAACAAATAATTGCCTTACAGATACTGCTCTTTCCCTATATTAATGGATAGAGAAAGAATCAAGGGAGGATAAAGAATATTTTATTTTTATAGAAAATAATATTTTATGAAAATAAAAGCAATTGTAATAATAAATTATGAAATTGTAAAGAAATGGTTGATAAACAGTCACATATTTTAAATGCCTATTAAGGTTTTTTAAATGAAATTTTGTAGACTATTACAACTAAATGTAAATTTTCAAACAGTGTAAATAAATACTTTATAATTCTTATATAATATAAAATGCTAATAACATAATATTATGATGGTTCATTAATATATTTTAATTAACATCTAGAAAAAAGATAGATGGACTAGAATCTACTAAGTCATTGTCTAGAAAATTGCCTCACACTTTACACCCAAAATTTTCCAGATAGATCAAATATTGAAATATTAAAAATAAAACTATAAAAGCACTACAGAAAACAATCGAAGATTTATTTAAAAAAGAAATTCATAATGTAAATAGGCTTTCTAAATATAATATAAAACCCAGAAGTCAAATTGAGAAATTTAACCATAGAAAATGATCATGCATGCATGTATCTGCAGGTCACATAACAAAGTGTAATTTCTTTATAACTAAAGAAGTGCTATGAAGCAGTAAGATAAAGGCTTAAAACCCTAGTTTTTAAATGGGCAAATTTCAATGGGAAGAAGGAAAATTTTACTTTAAAATATATTGTAAGAGATGCTCACATTTCTTTATAATATGAAAAATGCTAGTTAAAACTGAAAAAGAACACCGTTTTCACTTATCTGATTTACAAAGGTTAAAAAGTTTTATAGCACGGACAAGAGTATACATTCTCTTTATGTAGTGAGGTCCAAGAAGTAGTGGAACAGAAGAGTAGGTATTATATATGAAGTCATTTGAGAGGGAAAAAATGATATTCCATAACTATGAAATGGTTATTTTAGATGGTAGACACAGAAGTACACACAGAGATATCGGTTGTCTTACAGGGTATAGGTAGGGTTTGTTTGGGTGCTGGTGCCCATGGGTGAGAGAAGTACACTAGTCCTTGTATATTTTTTTTGTACCATTTGAGTTTTATATTGTGTTTAAGCATTAAAAGTAAATTAACCTGACCTGTGGTGGCACAGTACATAAAGCCTCGACCTGGAACACTGAGGTTGCCATTTGAAACCTCAGGCTTGCCTGGTCAGGGCACATATGGGAGTTGATGCTTCCTGCTTCTCCTGCTCTCTCTCTCTTCCCCTCTCTCGCCCTCCCCAGGTCAAGGCCCATATGCGAAGTGAGTTGATGCTTCCCACTCACCCCCACCCCCATTCTCTCTCTCTCTCTCTCTCTCTCTTTTTCTCTCTCCTCCTCCTCCTCCTCCCTCCTCTCCAAAATCAATAAATCTTTTTAAAAATGTATTTTAAAAAGTAAATAAAAATTTATCAAAGAAAATGCACTTGAGGCAAAACAAAACTTGAAATAAGGTAGATTTTCAAAGGTTCTAGGTAAGTTGAAAAATAAGAGGTGATATTACTTTTATACAGAAATTAAGTCTCAGCTTTTTTGTCTTTATGTTTGTTGGTTTCTACTATTATTTCTGCCAAAATAAATCTTTATGCTTTACATAGCAGTATCTTAAAAGACTATATATCCTTATGTATACTTTTAACAATGTAGTAAACACCATCTGTCTGGTGTCATTCAAGTTCATAGTTGTCCGTGACACTAGTAGATTCATCCAGCCTTGCTATGATATGTTTGTTTATATTTTATATTTCAATATTTCTTGTAACTTGATACTAACTTTAATTTAACACTATTAATTACAGATAGAAAGCTTAAAGTTCTGTCTTGGTTTATTCTTACAGATTTGTTAATACTTTTTACTCAAGGTTCATTTGATTTATATAACAAGTAGGACAAAAGACTGCCACACTCAGTACCTTTTTAAAAATTATATATCCCTATTTAAGGGAGAGGTTGTAAAACTTGTGATCCTTTTATAATATACTGGGGGAGGAAGTCTTTGTGCAGAATTATTACACTTGAAAGAACTAAGCCAGGAAAAGCAGAATTACAATAATTCATCTGAAATGATTAAAACCTACAAGTTTCAGAGGAATCTGAAAAGATATTAAAATATTGAAGATAAACTTAGATATCTAGTCGTTAATACCACGTTGTGCTTTTTTCTATTTAGACTTCACGGGCTTCAAAAAAAGTTCATAATTTTGGAAAGAGATCAAATTCAATTAAAAGGAATCCTAATGCACCAGTGGTCAGACGAGGCTGGCTTTATAAACAGGTATTTCTTTTTTCTTATTTGATGTAGAAAAAAGGACAGAATCAAAAGGGACTTTTCTGGCTGAATGTTCCTAAGACGGTTCTGTAAAATGGAGAAAAAATGATCATCGAGATTCTTTCCTTTCTTATTACCACTAAGAGTATTAGGGGAACAATGAGGAATGAAAAGGTAATGGCTGTTGACTTAGTACAGAGACTATGTATTTTATGGTATATCTAGATTTGAAGCTAAGCATATGCTACATGAAGTGTTAGAGATAATATGCTAAAATTACATGGCCAGAAATTTTTCTTAAATGGAAAAATACTTACAGGAGTATTGTTCATTTTTCTATTCATATAAATATCATTAGAAAAATGTACAATTATATACTTCTGTGCTTTAATTTATAGAGAAATTAGACTATAATTTAAGGTTATTTTTATTTTATTTTTACCGTATTTTTGCTTCTGTTCTTTCAAGACTACTTTCTTAAGTGTTTATACTGTTTGTTTGTTTGTTGTTTCTTTTTTCTTGTTTTCCTGTTTTCCCAAGCATGATTCACTCTTAGACACCCTGCTAAGTTCGGGTTTATGTTGTTCTGATGTCTGGGTGTCCTGATAATGAAGCTTTTTTGGAACTTTGTCATTAGTTTCAGAATTAGTAAGGATTCATGTACATTGGGTTTTATGGCATCTACTTTGGCTGCTAATAGGTTGTTTTCTTTTTTTACTTTCTGGTTTGTAGCTGGGTTTCAGATAAGTGAGCACCAGATAACTGAGATGATAATGTATTTGGCATTCAGACCTTTATCAGTCTTTGTTCTGTTTCTCTGTGTCCACATGTACTCAGATGTATACAGAACAAGTTAAAATAGTAGTTCATTGGTGGTGCATACTTTTCCTGTTGGATATTGCTAATTGCCTTCAGATGACCTAATAATTGTATTCATTAAAAATTTACAATGAATTTGATATGAAGCATTCACTAGACATTGTTTCCTCTGAGAGTTGGGTGGCAGCTAAAACAATATATTGGAAGACTGTCTCAAAAATGCATTGGATTCCCAGTTACAGGCAAATTAGTTCTGCCAATTCCTCACTGAATTGGATCGGTATGTAACTTGGGTACCAAGTTTTCATTTGTATTTAAAGATTGTTTAGTATATTTTAACCATCTAATACTTAAACTTATCCAAGCTAAAAGATTGTTTTAACTAGTATTTCTAGTAAGACCACATTATGTTCAAATAGTAAAAGTGTTACCAACCAATTTCTCTATCACGAGTGTTTATTTTATAGTAGGTGTGAGACTGACAGAGAATATTTGTTTGCAAAGCCACATGAAAATCCAAACTTTTAAAAGTTACCTGTACTTAAAAAAAAGAATATAATTAGGAAATTGAAAATACCATATACCATTTTAATTAATTTATTTATTTATTTGCTTTTCTTTGGTATAGCTGTCAGTTTTAAAAACAAATTTTTTACTTCAAGAGATTTTCATTCATATAATTTCTTTAGTTCTAAAGTCATTATTAGGTAATGGTCATAGCTAGAAATAAATTAAGAAGTAGTGATCGATGCACATCCAAACTGGCCTCTTTTGTGTGTGTGTGCGTGTGTGTGTGTGTGAAGGTAATTTTTATTAAAATTGTAATTCTTTTTGAGCTTGGTATTTTTATAAACCAAATTACTTAGAAAGATTTGCCAAATAGGCACTCTTTTCTGCAGGATGAGCAAAACACAAACTGTATGTGTAAGAAGAAAAATACATTTATGAAATATATTTCTATGCTAAGGCTCCTTGAGCCCAGTCACTTTAAATCACATTACCTATGGAATAATTTCATTTCATTTCACATACTTTTCTCCTTGTTGAAAATTAACATATTTATTAAGTCTTGTTTACTAGAATGCAGGTGCTGCTTCATGGTTACATTATCCTCATGCTGGCAGGCATGTCTTTAAAAGAGTGAATTTCACATGGCTTAAAAACATGAAACCAAATCAGATTGTTTCAACAGTATTCCCTTTACATGATAGTATTATTTTGTAGAGACCAGTATGTTTTGGAATATCTTAATATGATACAAGTCCCTGGAAAATGGCCACCAAATTTTGATTGGCTTTATAGTTAAGTTTCTGTGTAGCATATATCAAACACACCTGGTTTTTATAATTTATTTTAAATAAATACATCAGAAATAAGTTTTAATTTTCTAAAATGAAAAAACAGTTCTTTATTATGCTGATTTAATGCAGGACAGTACTGGCATGAAACTGTGGAAGAAACGCTGGTTTGTGCTTTCTGACCTTTGTCTCTTTTATTATAGAGGTAAGTTTGCCATAAACTATCTTAATGTGTTATTATATAATTACAACAGAATATATATATATATACACACACACATACACACACACCCCGCACAAAAATTAGGGGACATTTCAAAATGAATATGAAGTGATAAAATATCCCCTAATTTTGTTAGCAGAATATATAAAATATTCTGTATATATAATGTATAGGATAGTTTTCTGTTTACCGTTTTTTTTAGAGAGAGAGAAAGAGACAGACGGTAATGGAGAGAGATGAGAAGCATCAGCTCATAGTTGTGGCACTTCACTTGTTCATTGATTGCTTCTCATACATGCCTTGACGGCAGAGAAGGGGTTGGGGGGCTTCAGCCAAGCCTGTGACTCCTTGCTTAAGCCAGTGACCATGGGGCTTCAAATCTCAGTCCTCTGTGTCCCAGGTCAACACTATCCACTGCGCTACCACCAGTCAGGCTAGAATCGTTTCCTGAGGTTTCTTGTTTGTTTTTTAGTTTTTCTTAAGTGAGTGGAGGGGAGATACAGAGACAGACTTTGAAACGTGCCCCAAACTCAGTCCACCCTGTAACCCCTGTCTGGGGCCGAAGCTCTACCCCTCTGGGGCCATTTCTAGCACCTGAGGTAGAGGTTCCATGGAGCCATTTTCAGCTCCTTGGCCAGCATGCTCATATTAATCAAACTGTGGCTATGGGAGGCAAAGAGAGATAGAGAGAGAAGGCGGAGTGGTAAGGGGAGAAGCAGATGGTCACCTCTCCTGTGTGCCCCGCTTGGGAGTCAAGCCCAGGACATCTACACGCCAGGTCAACACTCTACCAACTGAGCCAACTAGCCAGGGCCAGTTTTCTTAAAGAAAAGCATTACAATTCTTATTGTTATTTTATCAAGAAAACCTTTTCTTCATTGACATTCTAATGCTGAGTAATTTAGGTAAGACAGAAGACTATATACTGCAGTTCTTCAAACAGATCACTATGAGATTGTCCCAGGTTCTATAATCTGATTGTGCTGATCTGACTTGTTTTGTGTAGAGAACACATGCATCTTCACTCTGTATGTTACCTTCGAATATAAGCCTAATAGATAAATAGTGTTAGTTTGATGAGATTTCTTTTACATGTAAGCTTTATCAGACTTCACTGTTGGTCCACCAAATACCCAATTCTCCCCAGTAAATGGTTTTAGAATATCAAAGACTACTGTGATTATTGGCAAATTTTTAAAAAATTACAAAGAAATGTGTTATGGTGCCCTACACCTCCTCTCCTTTTTTATACAAAATGACAAGTCCCTGTAATATGGCGAAAGTTATAGAAAGGCTATTAGTGTTGGTGGAGAGGAAAAAAAGGTATTAACTTAGGTATGGAGTAGCAATCTTGATTTATCCTATATGAATAACAAACTTTTTATAGATATACACACAATATATATTCCAGTTAATAAGTTATTAATACAAGTTTTAAGGCAAAGTCTCTGTTCACATGCTCTGTGGATCTGGTACTACAGAGTTGGTGCCTAACAATGAAAGGTGTACACAGGCTATGTTCTCCCTAGACATCTGCTTCAGCTGTAATATAAAATATCATGAATTTGGACAATCACTTCTTCTCTACTTTAAAGTCTGGTTGGAAACAGTCACTATAGAATTAGATTGTTGCCTGGCCTGTGGTGGCTCAGTGGATGAAGCGTCAACCAATATGCTGAGGTCACCAGTTCGAAACCCTGGGCTTATCTGGTCAAAGAACATACAACAAACAACAAGGCAAGCAATGAACAACTAAAGTGAAGCAGCTATACTGCCTCCAGCCCCTCTTCATAAAATCAATAAATAAAATCTTAAAAAACAATAAAAAGTATGACAAAGTTCTGTAGTCATCTGTCAAAGCAATAACAATGCGTATTAACCTTCAAATTTGAAATCGCCAGACTTATAGTCATCTCCCCCACCCCTTCCCACTGCAGACTGTGGTTAAGAAGTAAGTACTTCTGAGTCAGAATTAACCAAACCTATTAAATTTTATTTTCTCATAGAGATGTTGGTCAGGCTGCAATTGTGGGATTATATTCAGTTAAGTGCCGAGCATAATCTCCAGTTTTCCTTAAAGGTTTTCCTACTCTTTCAGAAAAATCAGTTGTAACTCAGGCATTATTCCTAAGCTTATAATTTGTACTTTCTTTTCTTTTTCAGTATATTTATAGACTGAAGCTTTAAGTGAGAACAAAAAAGTGTTTGCTACTACTTCTTGTGTAAAATCATCTTAATGTAATTTGCAACAAAAAAAACACACTCATTTCCTTGTAATCTGCTGTTACTGTTTATGAAAATGTGTTCATCATCAGTTTTATTAAAATAGAAAAACCTTTCAGCTAATTTGAGAAAAGTAAAGTTCAGGAGCTACATTGAGTGTGTGATTCCATGTTATTGTTAGCCATATGCATTTTACGTGCAATGCATTTATTCATTTTAGTATAGTTTCCCAGACAGAAGGAATGAGAGAGAGAGAGAAGAAAAGAAAGGAAAAAATATAGAAAGGAAAGCAATACCATTTAAGTCACTTTTGTTCTTCAGATGGTTGGAAAGAAGTATATGATACACAGTTTTACTATTTTATTAACAGGAAGTGTCACATTTTACATAAAACCTATCAGATTTTAGATTATTATAATAGGTTGCTTGTTTTTGAGTGCTTACTATATGCTGAGCACGTAACTAGATGATCTGTTTCAGCTCTTCCTCACAGCCACCTGAGAAGGTGGGAAGTCTGCTGTCCATTCACACAAAAGGAAACTAAGGGTCAGCAAGGTCAGTTTGGTTGCCTGAGGTTTCACAACTAGCAAGTGTCAGAACCAGAATTTGTACCCAGACACTTCCTTTAACCACAAGTCTTTAGCCCAACCCAGATCTCTTCTCCTGTATGCTGAGTACATTGGCCTCGCTCATTATTCTGTGCTTCGCAAAGCATCTAGTATACTAACACAACAGAGTGTGCTTCAGTTGTTGACAAATCAGTTCCTGTTTCACAGAGAGAGAAAATAAGACAGAGAATAAGTGATTTGTATTTTTTTCAGTAGGTTAGTAACCCATACCAGATGGAAGCCCAAGTTCCCACTGTTGTTTGCATTATAGTGGGTACATCGTGAGCCCACTGTAATAATCACTTAGACTGCTCTATCCTATAGTCAGTCTATTGACAAAACTCACCATGTAGCTTAATTCATTCACGAAATATTTATTGAGCAGGACCTGCTTTATTTTGGGTGCTGTCAAAACAGCAGTGAGAGAAAGTTGTCATGAAGCTTGCTTACATGCTAGAGAGGTCAGGGAGACAGTATGTAAACTCAGATAAGTAGACAAGACCATAATAGGTGCTTTTAGGAAAGTACAGTCATATTATGAAAGATGGGCCTGGGGGAAGTGCTCCCTAGATTGGTACTCTGAGCAGATAGTGTAAGTAGCAAGGTCTGAATGACAAGGAGGAGCTTGAGTGAGCACAGTATTCCAAGGGGTTGAGGGGAGCAATCGTGCAAAGGCTCTAAGGTAAGAGAGTATTTGGAATGTGAAAGGAGCGGAAAGACTTTGGTGTACTGAGTGGAGGGGCTGGCCATAGGGAAAGAGATGGGTAAGAAAAATGCAGATGGCACCTGTGTAGGACTCTGTTGGAGTCTGATGCTACCACAAAGGCTGTAAGGAAACAGTTGGATGTTTTTAAGCATAAGAGTGATTCAAGTTGCTCCTAGAGAATGGATTATAAAGGGGAAGGAAGGAAGCAGAGATTGTTGGGATTCACTGTGTAGAAACAATTTATGGCCTAGACTAAGACAGTCATACATCTTATTAGGCAGTAGGATGCAGAAATGAACACTGTGAACCTCTCTCCTTAAGGAGATTAGCTGAAGGAGTCTGAGGAAGAATGTTGTCGTGTTCAGTTATGTTGAATGAGCCTTAACCAGACCTGTACAAGGAAGGGATTAGGAGAGAAGGGTGATCTAAACAAGAGAGTCAACATGGCATATTTGTAATATTACACATAAGGCTTATATTGCTGGAATAAAGCTTATTTTTGAAGACCTAGCAGGGAATAAAGGTGAAAAAGTAGATTGAGGCAGGCCCTGGCAGGTTGGCTCAGTGATAGAGTTGGCCCGGTATGTAGAAGTCCCAGGTTCAATTCCCGGTCAGGACACACAGGAGAGGTGCCCATCTGCTTCTCCCCCCCCCCCCCATCACTTTTCTCTCTGTCTCTCTTCTCCTCTCCTACAGCCATGGCTTGATTAGAGCGAGTTGGCCTGGATGCTGAGGATGACTTTATGGCCTCTGGCGCTAAAAAATGGTTCCAGTCGCCACAGAGTAAGGGCCCCAAACGGGCAGAGCATCACCCCCTAGTGGGCTTGCCAAGTGGATCCCAGTTGGGCCACATGTGAGAGTAAAAATAGATCAAGGCATAAAAGGCATTTGTTTACCATCCTAATAGTTTAAAAACTCCCTCTTACTGAGTGTAAACTCTGCTTGAATGCGAGAAAAATAACAGGATCTAGTGTACATTTTAGGACAATTGGCCCTACCACTTAAACTGGAAGCCAAGAGACCAGTTAACAGAGTGTTGAAGTATTCTAGGTAAGGAATGATAATTAGCCATAATATTTCAGGCAGTATGTTCGTATGTACAGTATTCCTTGTCTTGGTTCTCAAACGTCTTTAAAGCGAAAGTGGAAATGTGTTATATAAAATGTCACTTGAGCCTGACCTGTGGTGGCGCAGTGGATAAAGCGTCGACCTGGGAACACTGAGTTCGCCAGTTCAAGACCCTGCACTGGTCTGGTCAAGGCACATATGGGAGTTGATGCTTCTAGCTCCTCCCCCCCCCTCACTCTGTGTCTCCTCTCTAAAATGAATAAAATAAAAAGAAATTAAAATGTCACTTGAATCCAGCAATATAATGAGGTTCTATAATTCCTGTCTCAGGTTGTGTCCCCCAGAAAGCAAGGTTTCTATGAGGATTAGTGTGCCAGAGACTTGCTGGGAGTGTTCTTAGGGTCACTCCCTGTGGCAGAGGAGGGAAGGAGAAGGATGAGGCAGAGGAACGTGGGGCTGCTGTGCAGACTAAAGAAGGCTCAGCCAAGCCCCACATAGCGTTCATTCATTCTGTAAACGTCATTCACCAGCAGCCCTTTGCTTGGCAGGATAGGATGCTCTTGGCGTGACACAAAGTAAGGCAGTTATTTAGGACAGGCTTGACAGAAAACCAAACAAAAAGGTGCTGATAGGAATATTTGAAGAATCTAGCGAAGTGCTCTTTGTATCATTATTTGACAGAAGATGAAGGTTTTTATATACGGTGTCTTTAATTTTATATTATAATGCCAGTACGTATTGAACACTTGATATGGTGGAGTGCATTATTGAGTTCTTTATGTCTGTTGACTGATTTGACCTTCACAACAATTCCTTGAGGTAAGTCCTTCTCTTCGGAATTTGATGGTTGATGAAACTGAGCTATACAGCGTCAATAACTAGCCTGAGATCTCACAGCGACTCTGTCTGGCTGGGAAAAAGTCCATGACAACACACTGAAGTTGCCCTGTGCTGTGCTGCATCTGCATATTATCAAGTCACTTCAGGAAAATAAATTTTTCCGTTATGCGACAAACAAAAATGTGTTATTTGATGATTTTTTTCCCAAAGATGACTTCATGAGCTGTTTCCGATTATATGCTTTATGTAAACATAAAACTTGGTTTAAAATTAAAATGTGACTCATTCTTTTAAGTTGTCATACTCTCTACAATTGATGACTGCTTTGTATCTTTTATCTATTTTTTTACTTTTTAGACTAAATCTGCGCTTTTGTTCATTCTTTCTCGTATTTGTGAGCTGCACCTGAGTGAGCACAGTATAGAAAATGCAAAATTTTGTTCCATTGTTATGAGAAAAGCTATAGTTTATTTTTTGTTTTGGCAGCTTATCATATATTCTAGAAATGAGGACAAAAATTTCTTAAGTTCATAATAAGGAAACATAGCAATGAAAATAAAAATATATATATATTATGGTTTTTCTCATTGATGATCTCGTGAGTCTAAAGTGTAGCTTTATTAATTTGTCTTATGGGTCTTTAATAATAAACTATAGTCAAGTTTTACACATCTCTTTCCCTAAAGAGGAAGTTAAAAATGTGAACCTATACTAATGCCAAGATTAATGTTTTATCATTTTTCTAAGTTTATTTTATGTGCTTGCCTTGTAGGCCTATAATTTATTACCATAACTTTATTTTGTATCAGAATGACTGGTTAAAGCAAATATTCAAAGTGATATGTTCTAAAAAGCATAGGATTCTTTTTTTTTTTTTTATAGGGACAGAGAGAGAGTCAGAGAGAGGGATAGATAGGGACAGACAGGAACAGTGAGAGATGAGAAGCATCAATCGTCAGTTTTTCGTTGTGACACCTTAGTTGTTCATTGATTGCTTTCTTATATGTGCCTGGACTGTGGGCCTTCAGCAGACCGAGTAACCCGTTGCTCAGGCCAGCGACCTTGGGTCCAAGCTGGTGAGCTTTTTGCTCAAGCCAGATGAGCCCACGCTGAAGCTGGTGACCTCGGGGTCTCGAACCTGGGTCCTCCGCATCCCAGTCTTACGCACTACCCACTGCACCACCGACTGGTCAGGCTAAAAAGCATAGGATTTTTATAGTATAGTTTAAAATATATATTTTGCATGCATAGTCATTTGTTCAAAAAATATTCAGCAACTACTCAGAGTTTACATTCTAGTGGGGAAAGAAAGATGATAGATAAATAAATAACTGAAATATATAGTGTGTCAGAGGTGTTGAGGGTGGGTGTGGTTAAGTTCCAGAACAGAGAGAGGGCTTGGGATGGCCACGGATGGAAGAACTTTAATTGGGTAACGGAAGACATACTGGTGAGTCAGTCATTTGAGCCAAGACTGAAGGAAGTGAACAGGTGAGCTATAAGTTTGTCTGGACTCACAGTTATTGGGCATTTAAATCCTTATAGAAATATGGGTAGCTTAATTTTGTAAAGTTCTGTGTCGTTACTTATGCTAATATATTTTCACAAAATCACACGTCAAGGCTTTGTTAAAATTCAGTACATATGCCCAACAAACGTATGGTGTTTTTATGTCTAATTGGCATTTTTCTGCCAAGTGGGACCAATTTTGATTTGCTTAGGATAGGGAAGCTTGTTGAAAGTAAAGAAGAATACACTATATTTTCCCATATATAAGACGCTCCCATGTATAAGATGCACCTTAATTTTGGTGCCTGAAATTTGAAAAAAAAATGGTATTACATGAAGTTATTGAACTCAAGTTTTATTCATCATAAAATTCATACAACTCATCACTGTCAAAACTCCCATTCATTAGCTTGTCCTCATCTGTGTCTGATGATGAATCACTGTCTTCAACAATGAATGCAAAAACAAGCGCAGAAAAGCAATAAATGCAAGTAAAAAAATCTACAACCACTGTAGAAGGTACACCCAGTTTTTAGACCCCAAATTTTTCAAAAAAATGTGGGTCTTATACATGGGGAAGTACATTACTTCTGCTATTTTATATTTTCTCATAACACTTTACAAAGAACTAATCTAAACATTACATGAGCCTGACTGGTGGTAGTACCCTGGCTAGGGTATCAGCCTGGTATACTGAAATCCCAGGTTCAAAAACCTGGAGTTCACCAGCTTGAGTATGGGCTCATCTGGTTTGAGCACAGGATCATCAATATGATCCCAAAGTTGCTGGCTTGAGCCCAGAGGTCGCTGGCTTGAACAGTAGGTCACTGTACTGGCTCAACTTGAGCCCCACTTCCACCACCACCACCTCATCAAGGTATTTATGAGAAGCAATCAGTGAACAAGTCAAGTGATGTAACTACAACTTGGTGCTTCTCTTCTCCTTCCCTTCCTGTCTTAGTCTCTTTCTCTCAGGGGAAAAAAAATACACAAATACAGTTCATTTATGTATTAGAACCTTTTGATTTGGTCAAAATAAATTTTAAAAAAATTTATTCTGCATCATGAGAACATTTACCATTCTAAGTCAGATGTTCAATTGTTTCTTAGATGAGAAAGAAGAGGGCGTCTTGGGAAGCATCCTGTTGCCTAGTTTTCAGATAGCTATGCTTACCTCTGAGGATCACATTAATCGCAAATATGCTTTTAAGGTAAGAAGTAAGCATACTTTTTTATTTTGTGTAATTTTGTATCTTGCATTGATTAAAAAATGGTTAGTGACCCATAGATTATACAAAAAGATATATCAGTTACAATCATTTTTATATTTAAAATATGTTAATAATCTTATGGTTGAAGAGGAGAATGCCCCTTTAGTTAGGAAGCACATTCTCAAATATTTAGGGGCTAAGTGCCTTTATTTCTATACTTTCAGTGGTTCTAAATAAAGCAAGTATGAATGCTAATAATTGGTAAATACAGCTTTATGCGTCCTAGATCATATTACTAATTTTTAAAGGTTACTGTATGATTATATATGTACATGTATGATCTTACAGAATAATTACAAATATTTTGAGGTCTAAGTACATCATGAACATCAGTTACTTTTGAGAGAATATTGAAGTTGAGGCGTAAAATTTATCATTAAATTGAGCAGACCAGAGTACCCCTGCCCCCCGTGACTGACAGTACCCGCCGTCTCTGTGATATGCTGGTTTGTGGAACACCTTCAAGTAAGAGTCCACTTCAGTGCTAAGTTGGCTATTTTTGTTTTCAAAAACCATGCTGCATTCTTGGCTTTATGATATGGCTGGAATAAATTTCAGCGGTCACCTATTTTTTAAGTCAGTTTTAAATTAACTCTGAAGGGTTTAATATAAAATTTTTATTTAAAGAGAAAGAGGGGATATAAGGATAACATGGTATTATTTAACAATGAAAAATGTTTATCCATTAAAAAATTGATTAAATTTTTAATTCACATATAATTTTTATTTCACAACCACTTTTGTTCTTGTTACAGTTTACTTTTACTTTGTATTGGTTTCAGGTGTACAGCTTATACAGCTTAGTGACACACTTCAGAGTGGTCCCTCAGTGTCTCCAGCACCCAGCTGTCACCACACTATAGCAGTTGCAACACCATTGACTATATTCCCTGTGCTTTACTTTCCATCCCTGGTACTGTTTATAACTTTGCATTTACCCTGGGCCTAGCTAATTTACAATTTTTTTAAAATGAATGTTACATTGTAATGGAGAAAAAAGCACAGGAAAAGTCTGAGCAAAGGTAAAGTCTGAGGGAAGAACTGTGAGTCAAAGGGGATTAGCTTCGTATTGCAATAAATTTCATTAGCAATGTTACTGAAAAAACAAATATTTTAGTAACAAAATTTAATAGTGATAACTTAAAATCATAACTTTATACAACATACAGATAGATCTATTTGATACTAACACTTATTTGGTCATGAGTTTAAATTTTTTGTTAGCTCTTTAATTTGGCAAAGGTTTATTTGAATTTGTAGTACTCAGGACATTTTGTTGGGTTCTCAAATTCTTGAAAAAAATACTAGACTATTGAAATAGCAATAAAAGTGACTGTTAAGTGTATTTTCTCTGTAGTTATATGACTTTATTAGAATTGTATTTTTATCTGTAACAAAGAGTAATTTGTTTCAAATTCTCTCTTCTGCAATGTTACTTCCTCTGAAATAATGAGCCACTCTTACTGCTAAATCTGTTGAAATTGATGCTACTGCTTATCACCATGGTAAGTAGAAACTTCATAGGCAGTTGTTGAATACAGTTGTGGAATAAAAGCTAGATAAGGAACTTTGCCATCATCTAGTAAATATTTGATGAGTAACAAGCATGAGTGTGGTTTGTTAGTGTCTGAATCATGGCTACAACTGGATCTTCTTAAAACTAGCCAGTATTCCTTCCATTGATCACAAATATGGGCAGTGGTCTTAATTTGTATCTCCAAAACCCCACTCAGACAATCCAGTGACATTTTGTGGTGGTTTTAATTATTTTAACAACAGGTAGCATTTGGACTATTCCTTTTGAGTTATTTCTATAGATAGCTTTGTATCTTTTACATAGTCAAGTGAGATCTGTTGGTTATATAGTTACTTTGATCACTGTGTTTATTGAATTTATTTATATTCTTATTCTTTCTGAAAAAGATTTTTGAAAAAGCTAATTTGACACAGTCAATAAAACAAACAGTAAGCTATTAGAGTAAAATATGTGGCTTAATATTTATTCCTCTCATCGTTTTATATTTATCAGACTAATTACACGCTTAGCACGCTTCCCTTTTCCTCATTCTGTGCTATGGTAGCCTTTGATTCCCTTGTCGCCCAGTGTCTAGTAGCAAACTGTCGCAGGCATTTTCAAATGGCAATAAGGAATACACCTTGTAGTTACGGATGTGCCCATCTCGGTATGGTCAGCCTTCAGGTGAAGCTGAGTCCTCATGCTCACAACTTGGGTAGCTGGCTCCTCAGCACCTTTACATTTTGTTTTCCTGTTTCTCTGAAATAGAGGCAGATGGAACCACTATAAAGAAAAAAAATGCCATTTGCGGAGGTCTTCTTCCTCACACCCAAAATATTTATATTCCAACTCCAAAACTTGAGAATAGAAGTTAAAGGGAAATATCATTTTGGATTATTTATGCATCTTTTATGTTTGGATATAGGTGTCTATAAGGATTAGACAAATGCTTTAATAGTAACACCTTTTGAGGAGTAAAGGAATGACTAACGGGAAATACTGTGATGTACACTTTGGTTACTTTCGTTGCTGGTTGCTCTGCGATGCTCTTGCATAAAGGGGTATAACTGGAAATCATTAGGGATCTATACATAGAACAGGTATGACCAAGTGCTTCATTTCTTATCTTTCTTTCCTTCCCGTTCACTTTTTTTTTTATTGTAAAATAAAAATCATAAAGTTAGGAGGAAATTATGATTTAGATATGCTTCAAGATTAAATATTTTCCTTAAGTCGTTTATTTCTGTATCTGTAGCTGAGACAAGTCTGTTCTTCTGAAATGTCATGGTAGTGACGTGTACCCGGAGCTACTTCGCTTTCTTTCTCTTTTACAGATCTCATATTCCCATTTCAAGTGATCGTGTCCTTTTCAATCAGGCAGCCCATCCAAACATGCGGACCTATTACTTCTGCACTGATACAGGGAAGGAGATGGAGTTGTGGATGAAAGCCATGCTAGATGCTGCACTGGTACAGACAGAACCTGTGAAAAGGTAAAGGCTTGTAGGGAAAATCATGGTGATTCCCACTTCCATGTTATTCCATGCCTTGTAAGTATGTCATCATCATAGTCCATTTCACTTAGTAGTTATGCCGTGTAATCATTTCTTTCTCAGAAAGCAAGGATTAATTCATATTCTGCTATCTGAAATTAATATACCTTTAGTTGGTCTGAGATCCCACCTGCATTTTTATTCCACCTTTTCTCTTGATTCATTTTCACCTATCAGTTCACTGAGGTGAATCCAGAATTCTAACATTCAAACTGAATGTTCTTTCTTCTTACAGAATTACCTTTAATTTTCGGTAAGTACATTTTTAATTATCTTAAAACTACACAAGATAGTGTTTTTTAAGGTTCTAAATATTAGAAGATATTTTACACTCATGAAGTTAATAACTTCATTGCGTTTTTTAAAATTTACATTGTACATTTGTGAAGTTCAATATATTGGAATAAAATTTTGTGATAAGTTTTGGTTTCTTCAACAACATTTCCTGGTTAATTTGGATTGTTTTATGTTGATTGCCTCCAGCAAATAATTCTTCAAGCATTTAGATCAGTGGTTCTTAACCTGGTTTCTATCGAACCCTAGGGGTTCGATGAGTCTGTCTCAGGGGTTCGGAGAAGCCTCTGCCGCGGAGGCCAGAATAAAGTAATACCGTAATTTGTTGTGAGTTCATGCGCTTTGTTGGTTTTGTTCTTTGAGCAAGGTGATGTTCATGCACGGCTCATTTTGTGCACCAGTAAAAAAACATATACCAATGTCTTGAATTTGGAAAAAAAATCATATTTTCTTTATCACTAAAGACGGATTCGGTGAATGCGCATATGAATCTGGTGGATTTAGTACCTCAAAAAAGGTTAAGAACCACTGATTTAGATTATTTTAAATACAGTGTGTCCGTCAAGTCATGGTGCACTTTTGACCGATGACAGGTCAAAAGTGCACCATGACTTGACGGACACACTGTATATCTACTTTTTGATGAGTGCTACCATCTTTCCTTTGAAACTTCAGTGCTTCGATTCTTTGACAAGATAAATATGTACTATTAAAATTGGTCTGGGTGATTCCCCCCTGCTGAAAATGGATCACTTAAATATTATTTATATTAAGAATTAGAGGGCCTGACCAGGCGGTGGAGCAGTGGATAGAGCATCGGACTGGGATGCCGAAGACCCAGGTTCGAGACACCAAGGTCGCCAGTTTGAGCGCGGGCCCTCTGGCTTGAGCAAAGAGCTCACCAGCTTGGACCCAAGCTCGCTGGCTCCAGCAAGGGGTTGCTCGGTCTGCTGAAGGCCCGTGGTCAAGGCACATGTGAGAAAGCAATCAGTGAACAACAATGGTGTTGTGACGGCAACGAAAAACTAATAATTGATGCTTCTCACCTCTCTCCATTCCTGTCTGTCTGTCCCTATCTATCCCTCTCTCTGACTCTCTCTCTGTCCCTGTAAAAAATAAAATTTTTAAAAAATGCAAAAAAATAAAAGAATTAGAGGAAATCTCTTTCTAAAACTATCTAAAAAGAAGCTGAATAATGTGCTTTAAAATATTTTTTATATTCCTATAATTTGAAGGTTCCTATAATTTGAATGGTAAAGTTAAATTATTCCAGTCAATGATAATTGAGCAAGTCCTAAGGAAGATACTAACTTGCAATTTTGATGGGTTTCCTTTCTTTTTAGAAAGAAAGGGGGATTGTTACAATGTAAATCTTTACTCTTCTGCTTAGTGTGCGGATCAAGTCTTATGACATTGGTTAAAAGACTTAAGTTGGTACTATATATTTCTTTTTTAAAATACCAAATCCAATACTTAACCAATAAAAGGAATAAAATGATCTGAATGGACATAGCAATGAGGTGGTTAGCACTGATTGCTAGAAAAATTTATGTAGGTGAAAAGAATTAATTGAGAATCTTTAAAATTTTTTAACTTCAAAGTAGAAGTACCAGGGAATTATTTAGAATATTGGCATCAATGTAATATTTAAAATATTTGATTTCCCGATAATTCCAGTATTATTTGTTATACTTCGGTCAGAATTTTAACTATCTTTTCAAGTACTTTTTATTCTAATACTAATTTTGGAGTGACAAAGATTACAGTCATTATTTTGATTTGGACTCTGACAACCTATTAGTTGATTATGTGCCCTTAACAATTTTTAGCCAGTTGTGTTGATGTAATTTGCTTGGTTAACCAGGAGTTATTGAATACCACCTGTGTGCCCAGACTGGTGTCAGTCACTGCTATCATCTATAAATTACTTTTTATCTTCTAGGTGTTACATTTTTATCCTACCTAGTTAATATTGCATGTCACCTAAGAGATAAAACTCAGATTTTTAACTAGAGAGTGTATTCTAAGTTCATAAACTATTTATCTTGTGAACTACAATAACATAGTCCCCTAGTATGCAGATTGTGGATGGCATAAAACAATCTAAGCATAATGTACATTCTCTAAATAATTTCCATCGCCTGGCCTATTATTTTCATTTTCTACATTTCCGTGCATTTTCTGCAATAACTTAAATGTCACTTTTTAAAATTAGATCACAATATTTACATTATTTGTTATCCTAGCATACATTTTTTGAATCGATTCTGTTCGACTTAGAGAAAAGTCAGCATGTGACTTTTAATTACATTCAATAAATCATAATTTTTTGGAAAAAAATGAAGAGAAAAAAGGCAACGTGGTTCTAGTTTAAAATGAAACTTTAGACTATAAGTAGCTAAGGTTTAAAATATCTTTTCAGGTATTTTATATTCAGTGTTAAAAATCTTCTCCTTCCTAGAGTTAGGGTTTAGGGTTTAGGGTTAGGAAAATAAAAATAAATCTTCTTCTCCCTCCCCCTCCAAATTTAGCAAGGATGAGTGTTCCTCTGTGTAAGTCTTCTAATTGTTGTCTTCTCTTCTTTTACTATTATTGTTCAAGGGTAAGAGCTTATCTGAATAAACTTTCTCAATATCTAATACTGCTTCCAATCTAGATGCTGTAAGTTTTATCTAATCTAAATATTTGACAGTCCATAACTGTACTCTGAGAAAAATAGCCTATTTCATTTTTTCCATTCTGATTATATTCCAGACTCTCTAGCTATAGCTGTATTTTACAGATTATTTTCTGTACATCACTGAACTGGCAGCTGTGACAGACATAGGACTCAATAGGAGCATTTTTATGCATTGAAAAGTGGCCAGTCTCTGTTAGGCTTCCCAGTGTGGCTCGATCTTGGCAATTTCATGCAAAGTCAGGCAGTCAGCTTGGTGTTGCCAGAGCCTGGAAGTGATTGGTCTTAGGGCAGCTGGTTCTCATTAGAAAGACCTTGATATAGCAACTGGAATGGTGAGCAGTAAAACTGTCCAGTGGTCCAGACATACACTGTTAAGCAGCATTCTTCTGGTGAAAGTCAGACATGGGATGCCAGATTCTAACCCAGAATTACTTGATAAGATGGAGTGATGATTTCAAGTAATAATGTCAGTGGCAGCCATGGATTTACTTCTCTGGCCCTCACAGCATTCTGTAACCTTGATGCTAAAATTATCCCTATTACCAAAAAAGAGATTTGAGGCATTGTAGATATCTACACCTTACCCAAAAGACAGACAGAGACAGGTCTAATAAGAGGTAGACCTGGAAGTTGATCATGTACAGTCTGGCCCCAACGCTAGGAGCTGAAACTCAGGTCCTCTTGAGTATAAATACAGAGTTGGTTAGTCATGTGGTTCCGATCTTTGAAAGCACCAAGCTATAATTTCCTAGTGCAGTCATTTCCACAAACCAGATTCATGTTTATCTCATAACGAGTTATGGAAGCCGTTGTGCTTATTTCAAGTGACTAGGTGCTGCAGTCATTTAAGTGTGGCTTCTGTGGTTTCTCTGTGGAAGGGCAGCCCATATTTGCTGTTATTTCCAGATGTCTAATGGTGGGGACATTCAGCATTTTGCTGTTTCCCCGCCAATGCTCTATACACTGTATGTTTTCTTTCATACCACAACATTGGGGGTTCGTGCAGGCTTGTCCTCTGTGACCCTTTCCTTTTTGTTTTCCCCCATTTAAAAGAAAGGTAATTTTACATTTTTTCTAAATTGAATCCCATAATAATATGTCTATTATTTCATCTGTTTACTATGATTTTCTTTTCTGATTTCAGATTGGACAAGATTACATCTGAAAATGTACCAGCTAAGGAGATCAATAATGTTCCCAACCATAGAGTGCTGATTAAACCAGAGGCCCAAAATAACCAGAAAAACAAGGAACTAAGCAAAAATGAAGAAAAAAAGGCCTTAGAAGCTGAAAAATATGGATTTCAGAAGGATGGTCAAGATAGACCTTTAACAAAAATTAATAGTGTGAAATTGAATTCTCTGCCATCTGAACATGATGGCTCAGCATGCCTGGCTCAGACTGTACACTACAGACCGGTCAGTGAGAATAGTTCAGAGAACAAAACAGTCAATGTGAGCCTGGCCGAGATCAGAGGTGGACATCACCCACATGCAGGGCCCTTGCATCCAGAGGCTGATCGAGTCCTACAGAGGACCAATTCCATGCAACAGCTGGAACAGTGGATTAAAATCCAGAAAGGGAGGGGTCATGAAGAAGAAGCCAGGGGGTAAGTGTCTTATTATAAGGTTATGAACTGAGGGTTTTTTTTAAGCTGTGTTGGTAGGAATTGGTTTCTGAGATGCCAATTAAAAGTGTTAGTTTAAATTGTGGTTCAGGTATTATCATTTCATTGCTCTATCTTTTTTATAGTAATCAAATATAAGTGTTTTTTCTCTGTCTCCCATTGTTCTCCCCCACATTTACTAATAATTGCAAGTTATTCTCCCTTGGCCAAGCACAAGGGAATGCTTAAGTGGTGGGTAGAGATCATGTTTGCTTGCGATGAGGAAGGGAGAAAGAATTATCTTTTCCCCCTCCCCTAGCCCATCTCCGGTCTGTCTATAATTAGTAACTGCTGTCCCTTGAGGCAATGTGAAGATCTCCTGAGACAAGTAACAGACCGAAGAGCCTTATGCTCTCTAGTTCTCCATCTCCTTCCCTGATTTAACTCATGATACACATGACTAAGTATTATTGTATATATTCATCTAAGCATTTTTTTATCCATGAACACACTTGTTCTTTCATTTATTTATTGTTCAGTACTGTGTGCTAATCATGGGGCCAGAAAGTAAAATAATGAAAAGGTACAGTCCAGATCCCTCACCTTACCTCGGAAAAGAGAAAGTTAAATAATCAGGTGCAGTGTATTGTGACAGGTATAATGGAGGAAGAAGAGCTGTGCTAAGAACTAGTTTTGGGGACCACCAGCACAATCTCAGAGTTCATGGAAACCTTTCTGGAGGAAGAAAATCCAGTTGATAAATAAAAGATGATATGCTTATGGACATTTAGATATGTAGAACTCCAGATTAGAGAGAGGACAGGGCAAGAAAGACAGAGACATTGTAGGGCTTAAGTCCAGCTGTGATGCTGGATGAGAAACAAGGCTGGAGTGACGGGCTGGAATAGATAGTCAGCTTTGTGTTTCAGAAAGATCATTTTGGCGAGCCTGACCTATGGTGGCACAGTGGATTTAGCGTCAACCTGGGAACACTGAGGTTGCCAGTTCGAAACCCTGGGCTTGCCTGGTCAAGGCACCTATGGGAGTTGATGCTCCCTGCTCCTCTCCCCTTCTCTCTCTCCTTTCTCTAAAAACAAATATATAAAATATATATATAAGAATAAAGAAAAAAAAGAAAGATCATTTTGGCTGTAGAATCTGGAGAATAAATTGGAAGAAGTTCTAAAGCTATTGGAATAAGTGAAATGAGGAGAGGAAGGGGATATATTCAAGATGTAATTGACAAGTCTAATTGAGTGCTCAAATGTACTTGATTGCAATAAACTAGTCTCACTCAAGTCTAGTTTGAGTCACTGGGCAAAATCAAGGAAGACACCCTGCTCTTGGGCCTGGTCATCAAGCATTGTCTGGTGCCTTTTACTGTGTAGAAAATATTTGGGAAGGGAGATGGTAATGAATGATTAGACAGGTTAAATTTGAGTTGAAGGTAGTCTCTGTCTTAAATAACCATGCAGCATCTTCATTATATCAAAAGTACTGTGGCTGATTTGTGGTGATGCAGTGGACAGGGCGTTGACCTGGAATGCTGAGGTCACCAGTTCGAACGCTGGGCTTTCCTGGTCTAGACACATACAAGAAGCAATTACCAGTGATACTTCCCACTCCTCTCTCTGCCCCCTGCCTTTCTCCCTCTGTCTCTCCTCTCTCAAAAATCAGTAAATGATAAAATCTTTTTTTAAAAAAAAAGAAGTACTGAAAGGTAAAGATGAGAGTAGATAAATTCATTCAGCAAGAGGCTGGATAAAATAAGAATGAAAATTCTAAGGGAAAACCTGAAAGAACATTTATATTTAAGGGGAAAAAAAGGAACAAGGAACGGTCTGCCAAGGAGATAAAACTGAAGGCTAGAGGAAATGGAGGAGCAGGTGCCTGCGGGATGAGGAAGTGTTCTGTCTTTAGTTGGGAATGTGCTGATGGACAATTTAAAAAGTGCTCTAATGACCAGTGTAGGTATATAAAAAATAACTGAAGACTTATTGCGACTCGTACCTCTCAGTAATGGAAAAACAGAAAACAACGGCATTAACCATTAACGTTTTGATTACATGAAGATGAACTTAGTCTAACAGTGTAACTCCTGAGGTATAGGGAAATCTGACCAGCTTGCGTGGTTGTCATGCCAACGCCCTCAGTAGTGGGCATAGGCTCCCTCAGCAGCGCAGCTCAGAAGCCTGGGCACACTTGCATAGCCTTCTGTTATTTCCACCAGGGCTGTCCTCCCGCAAAGTGTTGTTCACTGCCTCATTCTTCTCCACCCCCAGTGCTCACTTTCTTTCGTTCTTTTTAATTTATTTATTGATTTTAGCCAGAGAGGAGGGGGAGAGAGAGAGAGAGGAACATTGATCTGTTCCTGTATGTGCCCTGACTGGGGATCAAACCAGCAAACTCTGTACTTCCAGCTGATACTCTAACCAACAGAGCTATCCAGCCAGGCCCCAGTGCTCACTTTCTCATTTTCCCAAGGGAGAACTGTGAGAAATATTTGATATTCCGAAAGTAAAATTTGATTAGACACAAGGGAAGCCAGAGGTAGCTTGGGGTGGGGGGGAGAAAGGATGTTTGGAAGTACCTAGTAAGGAAGTAATCGTTTTCAGGGAAATGATAATAAAAACCCCAGCCAGAAGGTCTGCAGAGTCTGTGTACCCAGCAAGTTAAATATCACTTTTAGTGGAATCACGTCTACAAGTAAAATCATACTTTCTTACGATTGTCAGTGTGTAGTTAAAGGGCTCAACAAATATCTAGAAGTTTTAAAATTGTCAAGATTCGTTTCCAAGCACTTTTTAGCTTCTTTGCCGGGTATAATTTGTGACCTTTGTTTTTTAAGACTGACCTGCAGTGTTACACAGCTGATCTTAGGTTATTTAGAGCTAAGGTTTTCTCTGTGTTCCTTTTCCAACTTTGGGTTCACTGGCTGGTGTCCCATATGGATCATTGATATATATTATCTACATTATTAAAATAAACTTTACACTGAAAAAAAGAGTTGTGATATTTTATAATGAAATAATTTTTATTGGTGAAAAGAAACATAATGGCAATTCATAATGTAATTTGTAGAACTTTATGCAAGACTTGGTTTTATTGTTGAAGTCTGGTAGTAGAAAGAAAATATATATTAGAAAATAGGAGATCCCTGAATCTGTGAACAGAGCTTTCAAGTTTCTGTGTGAGTGGCGGGCACTGTTCAGAGATGCATGGTGCCCTTTAAGACAATGTTCTATGAGGCAGAATCACAGGTCCGGGTTTTCATGGGGTTTGACAGGCAGCTGCTAGTGAATGGAGTGCTAAACTTGATGGAAGGCACTTATAGTGTTCATTTCTTAAGCTTTCACTTAAAAGTAAATCACATTTTTCCCTAATTTGAATTTCTTTGGGGAAGACCACTGAAGGAGACTGTCGGTTTTGTAAAACAGGTCTTAAAATGCTAGCAAGTATGTGGGATAAACCTAGTTGATAAATGACTTAGGTTTTTTTAATTCCCCAGAGTGGTCCCCAAGATGGCAGAAGAGCCTTTCACACTTTACAGTCATTAATTAGTCAAGCTTAGTAGAAAAACAGCCTGTGTTGATCATATGGTGGGTTCACAGTTCAGGTTCAATATACATCTCTACCACAGGGTGCATCTCACATACCATGAATGCTTCAGAGCACGGAGAAGGTATTTGGTGTGGTTATGCTTTCTGAACTGGAATTTGAGCATTAGTTTGTAGGCAGTTTTTATAGTGTGTTTTGGATTGGCAATGTATGCCCCTTCTTTATATAATTATAAATGATCTTCCACATATTTTCAAACTTGATATAAAGTTAACATTTATATTTTCAGTCTATGCTTCTGTGATATAGTTTAGTGCCCAATTCAGAGCCTTTTGTATATCAAGGTCATGATAGTATTTCTTAAATTTTATGAATGATCAAATAAATCAAGTACGTTAGGGTGGTAAATTACCTTAGTACTAGGGTACAGTTTCTCAAATGGAATCAACTTCTCCTGACTGACCAGCTTCCTGAGCAGACAGCCATGGGTTGCTAACTCTGTCCTTTTTTTTTTTTTTTTTTTTCTTCCAGTTTTTGGCTTTCATGTTAACAGAAAAGATGGGAAAACAGAGAGGGAACCAAATAGGGGACAGATGGGAGATATACATGGAAGGAAATCAACAAAGAATTGACCTATGTATACTGTTATATCAGATTATAAGGTCATCAGATGGTTGGCCACACTGCCATTTCTTGTCCAGGAGAGGCTTGTTTGGTTGTGAGCAAGCCTGTTTTGAGTGGGGACATTGAAAAGCTAAAGAACAATTAGTATGATGAAGAAAATTTAGTTTAAGGAAAAGATTGAAAAAAATTGTAAATCTCTTGAATACAGAGTTAGACATGAGCTGTAACATAACTTGGTGATGAAATCATTTTCTAGGTGAGAAAACCAAATCCCCAAATTTTTCAGTTGGCCAGATTGTGTTTGTGCTTGAAGGGCTCAAGATTGTGCCCTTTCTAGTTTTGCGGTGTCTTTATTTTTTAATTAAATTGTGATAGGGTTTTTATAAATTCCTTTTTTTTGGCAGACTTTTAAAATAGGACTGTTTTACTTTTTCTTAAATCCCAAAATTGGGAATCATTGGCATAACGAAAGTGATAGTGCTTCAGAGGCTGACTCTGTAGCCCTGGCTGGCCCGCAGACTCTTCCCTTAACCCCAAGTATTGAAAGGAGTATCAACTCTGGGTCTTTTCTTATCCTGTCATCTCCCCCCACTTCATCCTCACCCCGTCCCAAACACAAACTCTCTCTCATTTATATATACTTATTATATAAATATATGTAAATCATTTTATATAATGTACTAAGGTCTCCGTACATAGTAGAATAGCAAGAAACAATACTTGGCCTTCTGATTTCCTATTTCACTCTTTTTCCACCCTAGCATTAAATTTTTTATGGCCTTATTTCTTCCATGGGTGCTATACGCTACAAGAAGGTATATTGAACATGAGACTTCGTCTCTGGTTTGTAGAATGGTAACAGTTTTACTGCTCCAGTGTGGATTTTTATTCCCCTGCCTCAAAGCCCAGTGGCACCTATTTCATTATACCTGATCACAGTGAAATCTTTGTTTTACTGTAATGCATGAGTATTTATGCATTGTTTCTGGCAACAAGTCTTTGGGTCAAAAGAGAGCTCTGGCATCCAGGTTATCAGCCAAAGATTCCCAGATTACTAGAGAGTGTAATCAAATAATTTACACATCAAGTTATACAAGGGATCCCTTCTGGTCCATGTAATGACTCACATCTTTGACATTTTAGTACCCAATAGGAGGTAGTAAATTGTTAGGCAATCATACACGTGTAATTCCAAAATATACTCAATGGTGAAAAATACAGGAGGGCTCTGACCGGTTGGCTCAGTGGTAGAGCATCGGCCTGGCATGTGGAAGTTCCAGGTTCAATTCCTGGCCAGGGCACAAAGGTGAAGCACCCATCTGCTTCTCCACCCTTCCCCCTCTCCTTTCTGTCTCCCTCTTCACCTCCCGCAGCCAAAGCTCCATGGGAGCAAAGTTGGCCTGGGCACTGAGGATGGCTCCATGGCCTCCACCTCAGGAGCTAGAAGGGCTCTGACCGCAATGGAGCAATGCCCCAGATGGGCAGAGCATTGCCCCTGGTGGGCATGCCAAGTAGATCCTGGTCAGACACATGCAGGAGTCTGTCTGCCATCCCCCACCTCTCCGCTTCTCACTTCGGAAAAATACCCCAAAGGAAAGAAAAATAGAGGAGAAAGTAGGGGAAAGATGTTAATTAAACATTGCAAAAAAGAGGCCAGGAAACCTGAGTTTGTGTGGTTTGAAGTCTCCCCGCATGTTTGATTTATCAAATTTTTTTTTTTTACAGAGACAGAGAGAGTCAGAGAGAGGGACAGATGGGGATCGACAGACAAAAAGGGAGAGAGATAAGAAGAATCAGTTCTTCATTGCAGCTCCTTAATTGTTCAGTGATTGTTTTCTCATATGTGCCTTGACCGGGGGTTGGGGTGAGGGTGGGAGGTTCCAGCAGAGAAAATGACCCCTTGCTCAAGCCAGCGACCTTTGGGCTCAAGCCAGTGACCATGGGGTCATGTCTATGGTACCACGCTCAAGCCAGTGACATGAGGGGTTTCAAACCTGGGTTCTCTGCATCCCAGACCAACGTTCTCTCCTTGGCGCCACCGCCTGTTCAGGCTAAATTACATTTTTATATTAGAGCGTAAATTTAATGTAATAATTGTTTTTAATCTAGATTTTATTGTGATTTTGTTATTTAAAGGTTGTTTGCTTTTAGAATTTGAATTATAATTATACCTTATACCTGCCTCTACAGATAATGGAAAACATTATTATTTTATATAGAATTTTTAACTTTTTAAAATTTTTTTTATATGATGGATCTGACTTGCATGAGATTAGGAGAGGCTGTATTTATTTACTCAAAAGAGTGTTTATCGCCTGACCAGGCGGTGGCGCAGCAGATAGAGCAGAAGACCCAGGGATGCAGAAGACCCAGGTTTGAGATCCCGAGCTCGCCAGCTTGAGTGCAGGCCCATCTGGCTTGAGCAAAAGCTCATCAGCTTGGACCCAAGGTCGCTGGCTCCAGCAAGGGGCTACTCGGTCTGCTGAAGGCCCATGGTCAAGGCACACGTAAGAAAGCAATCAATGAACAACTAAGGTGTTGCGACAGCAGCGAAAAACTAATGATTGATGCTTCTCACTTCTCTCTGTTCCTGTCTGTCTGTCCCTATCTATCCCTCTCTCTGACTCTCTCTCTGTCCCTGTAAAAAAAAATAAAATCAATCAATAAATAAAAAGAGTGTTTATCAAAGTGTCCTTTTTATTGTAAACTGAAATCGTATTTTATTCTTTCATTTTAGGAATGCTTTGCAATATACTATTATATATCAATATCTAAAAAATTAACATTTGATAAGAATTTAATTTTAGATGATTAATGTACATGAGGAATTTTCAGGTTGCTTTTAAAGGTCCCCCAAAATGTTGGTAGCTTTTATGAGATGGAATATTAATTTTAATGCTAGAAGCATTGTAAAATTCCTGAGATTTGAAGTTTTATATCTGAAATATGTTTCATTATTTTGTCTTTAAATTTTGAGCTCTAGCCTTTAAGTCATTTTTATTTTTCAAGTTAAGAAAAATAAGGGAAATTGTCTTTAAACCACAAATGTGCTGACGGACCTCTTCCCCTGGTCATTCCCACGGTCATGCTTTCCAAAGGAAATGGAACAAGAGAGTAGTTACATAGACCGGTAGTAGTTCATTTCCTGTCTTCCTGCTCTGTGGGCACAACTCAGAAACTTCCAGTATTCTACCCATAGCAGAAATCCTATTTAACTCTTCTGGTGAGATTTATTTTATATATAGAGAGAGAGAAACAAATTAGGTGTGAAAACAGATTTGGGATTAGATGTGAATTTTCTTAGTTCTAAAAGAAGTATAAACATTCTTCTTTAAACCAAACTGTACATTGTGTAGAATTAAGTCTTTTATGTACGTGGCATAGATGCTGTTTACTTAATGTATTAAATCCATCAAATTAAATTTCATTAAAAGATTGAGAGGTATTCATTAATAAATTATACCTGGTATAATATTTAGTATTTTGATCTTTTAAAAAACAAGTTCTAAGATACATATTTTACTTACTAGAAGAAAAAAATGCTCTCTGATTTAGAATCTGGAATCTCATTTTTATGTTTCATTTCTTTTTAGAGTAATTTCTTACCAGACATTACCAAGAAATATGCCAAGCCACAGAGCCCAGATTGTGGCTCGATACCCGGAAGGGTATAGAACTCTCCCAAGGAACAGCAAGACCAGGCCTGAAAGTCTCTGCAGTGTAACCCCGTCCACTCACGACAAAACTGCAGGACCTGGAGCAGAAGAAAAGCGAAGATCAATGAGGGATGACACCATGTGGCAGCTCTATGAGTGGCAGCAGCGTCAGTTTTACAATAAGCAGAGCACCCTCCCTCGTCACAGCACTTTGACCAGTCCTAAAACCATGGTTAATATTTCTGACCAGACAATGCACTCAATTCCCACATCACCTTCCCATGGATCAATAGCTACTTATCAAGGATACTCCCCTCAACGAACCTATAGGGCAGAAGTGTCTTCACCTATTCAGAGAGGAGATGTGACTGTAGACCGCAGGCACAGGACCCATCACCCTAAGGTAAAATGTCTGTCACTCTTGTGTTGAGCTACTATTTATGCATGCTTTCTTTTTATCTTTTTGCCAAGTACACTATTCTTTTCAATTTGAGACAAGAAAATAGGGAGGAGTAAGCAAGGCAGCGCCGTTTTTGTTTATTTTAAAAATTAAGGAAGAATATTCTATAGTGTCAAAATCTCATGTATAAAACCCAATGCTTTGTGTCTCAAGAGCACGGAAACTGTTCTTTTGAGCTGATGCATTATGTATTCTGCTGGATAGCATCTCATCAGCTTTCCTTGTCGGTTAAGACTACATGCATTTCACTGGCTCTGCCCTCACTCGCAAATCCTACACCTGCCCTTGTGGCAGGCCTGCAAGCTTTTATCGGTCCCATCCTGTTCTTCACTAAGATTAAAGTGCCAACCCCATCTTCTAACCAGGTGAGCATGGGGCATTTTGAAATATCTCCATAGATACCCACTTTAATATTAGCATAATAATGCTTACTGGCATACACTTTTCAAAAATTAAGACATGGAGATCCTGTTTAAATCTGTACCTTGAGAAGTGAATTCAGAGTGTTTGTACCGGTCAGCTTTTCATGATGCTAAAGCAGTTGTTTTGCTCAGGCAACCTGCACGCTGCCGGTTCTCTAATGTCGGACCTAAAGCGAAAAGAAATCTTCCTGTTATCTTTTTAATTCTAAAAAGTTTCTTGCTTTATACCATTTTATAATACACTTTTCCTTATCCTTGTGACAATGATCCTTACATTGTATAAAGCGTTTGCTTGACTTTTCCATAAATAAGAGTTAGCTAGCATTAATAAGTCAACTAGGAGTTTTCTGATTGGAAAATGCTTTAGTGCAGTGGTTCTTAACCTTTTTTGAGGTACCGAACTCATTGGTTTCATATGCGCATTCACCAAACACTTCTTTAGTGATAAATAAAATATGATTTTTTTTTCCAAATTCAAGACATAGGTATATGTTTTTTTACCGGTGCACAAAAAGAGCCGTGCATGAACATCACCTTGCTCAAAGAACAAAACCAACAAAGTGCATGAATTAACAACAAATTACGGTATTACTTTATTCTGGCCTCCGCGGCAGAGGCTTCTCCGAACCCCTGAGACCGACTCATCGAACCCTTAGGGTTCGATAGGACCCAGGTTAAGAACCACTGCTTTAGTGTGTCTCACCAAAAAAAAAAGGTTCACTTTGAACTTCATTGTCACAAAGTTTAGTGTTTTGTCACTTTGTACATACAAAGGCAAATCAAAGATTTGATAAAAATAGTAACAACATTCAAGAGAAATCTGATCGAATACGACTTATTAGTGTATGGTTGAAAAGTGTTCTATTTTTTAGTGTTTTTCGGTCACAGTTTATCATCTGTTTTAACAATAAATGTGAGATGAATGTGGGCTCTCTGTCCAGTGTAAATGATTTTATCTCTCTTGATGTGATCAGTGGTTTTTGATGTATGGTCCATAGACCTCTGGGAGATAGGGTGTCCCTGAGGGTCCCCATGATCCTTCCAGGATCATGTAAGCTCAAAACTATTTTTGTAACAATAATAGGGCATTTCTCCATTGTGTTACCATTTTCTACTAGTGCAAAAGCAACGGTGGGGGAAAGTACTGTCACCTTTGCCTAATTTGAGGGAGGGGCTCCAGACCTATTATAGAGGTCATTGTCGGCCTCACTGCCACATAATTAAAGTAAAAATAAAAAAAGGAGCAGTTTCACTTAAACACTTTGATGAAACAGGAAAGGATAACTATCATTTTAATATTCTGTATGATGAAATGGGAAATAATAAATACTGCAAGCATTTCTATTGTATACCAAATGGTTGTCTTCCAATAAAACACTTGCATGATTATTTGAGTAGCAAGCTGAACAAGTTGCTTTTTTCATGAAACACCATTTTTACTTGAAAGAATAAATTACAAACTATAGGTGTTCAGACTTCATATTTGACAGGTACATCTCAAGGTGAAATGTTAGCCTGTCACTTCAAGGAAAACAGCTGACAGTATTTGTCACTGATGACAACATTTGAGCTTTCAAGCAAAAACTAGAATTTTGGAAATCTTGTATCTGCCACTGACCTTGATAGCTTTCCAGTGCTTAAAGATCAGTGGTGGTATTAACAAATGGGAGTTACTAATACTGCATCCTGATACGTGTCAACATTGGGAACATCTGCATAACTCACTGAACCAGTATTTTTCACATGACCAGTGTTTGAAATTACTAATTATGAATGGGTAGAAGATTTATTTAAAGTGCAAATAGACTAATGTATGTTACTGTAAGAGAGTGAAATTTCATTGATATTAAAGTTATCACACATACATAAAGGAGAGGGGGTGGATTATCTTCACACACTTCTGTTAAAAGAGATGATCACACAGATCGAATATAGCAGCAGGTATGAAAATCTACCCAGTTGTTAAAGACATTTGGAGAACCATATACAGTACCTCTTTTGTCATTAAATTTTCTTTTTAAGGATATAAAGGGAGCCTGACCGGGCGGTGGCGCAGTGGATAGAGGGTCGGACTGGGATGCGGAGGACCCAGGTTCGAGACCTCAAGGTAGCCAGCTTGAGCTCGAGCTCATCTGGCTTGAGCAAGGGGTTACTCGATCCACTGTAGCCTCACAGTCAAGGCACGTATGAGAAAGCAATCAATGAACAACTAAAGTGCCACAACAAAAAACTGATGATTGATGCTTCTCATCTCTCTGTGTTCCTGTCTGTCCCTATCTATTCCTCTCTCCGACTCTCGCTCTGTCTCTGTAAAAAAAAAAAAAGGATATAAAGGGGTCCTGAGACCAATAAGTTTGAGAATCACCAAGCTAGACTGTGCACAGAATTACTCTGTTAACATGTCAGCAGCTCAAGTTTCAATATCTTCCTTCTTTTTAGCGAAGTTTCAGTATCTGTCTTCTTTCATAAACACTAATAGCCATTTTAAATCATATTTTACAATATAAATTTAAGATTTCTTATCACTGCCACTGACCACAGAAACTAATATTATTATTTTATTTTTCTAGCATGTCTATGTGCCTGACAGGAGGTCAATGCCAGCTGGCCTGACTTTACAGTCTGTTAGTTCCCAGAGCCTCCAAGGCAAGACAGTGAGTATGGTGTCTTTATTTACCATATTATGTTTTATTGATGAGCTACACATGATAGCACATATCTGACATAGCTTTTTAAGTTTGAATTTTTAGAGCAATGCCTTCCCCCCTAAAACCCTTACTGTTTTTGTGGAAGAGATGCTCATCAGAAGAGTTTGGAATCATGTAGCCATTTCAGTCTTATTGGATAACTCTTCCTGCATGTCTGAGTGCCTGACTATAAGTATTGTATTTTCAATGTTTATTGTATAACCTGGGTGGGTTTCTTTACATCATTGGATGTTCATTTCCTCATCCTTAAAACAGAAGTTGGAGTAGTTCATTAGAAGAACAAAGTCAGGAAGCCACCATGTGTAGTCAAACTACAAGATTATTAAGAAATTTCTCCTGTGGATTTTTAGATAGATAAGCTATTTTAGAGTGGAACAGAAACTAATTTACATATTTATAAAGAGAAAAAGAAACTATACACATACACTTACCATTATCATTTTTATGTCAGTGTTACGTTCAAACTGAGAAGGAATTAAATTGTCGGGACACTGGCAATCTTTGAATTAAAGAGAACAGATGACTTTTCATTACTTTGGTTCACTTTAATGACATTCTTTTATCAGGGGAACTGGGCTTTAATATTAGTAGTTTTACTTTCTGTGAGGATGTGATTTGAGGACCTATATAGTTGCTTCTTATTTAAAATTCTCTTCCTGTAGTTATCAAAAGAAATTCATTGGACATGTATTTTGCAGATATATTTTATTTTATCTTTTATATGCTTAGATATAAGGAAGATATCCTGGCTTTATACTATTTGTGGTTTATTTGAGATTAAAAAATATTCCTTGACTAAAGTTAAAAACTTTTAAATGTTGAAATTTTAAAATATTGTAAATCTAACAGGCATTAATCATAAGATATGCTAGATATCATACTACAGAATTTTCTCTTTTGCTTTGCTCCTTCTAGTGGATGTTTGTGATAAAATTTATTTACCACCTTGTTTTGAGGGAGTCAAATGTACATCTTTTTATTTTGCCTCACAATTCAAACATCTTGCAAACTTACTGGAATATTTTATCCTTTTAAAAAATATCTTTATCTTTTTAACCCCATAAATAACAAACCAGAGTTCCAGGATTTCTTCTCTTGGTATTTCTGTCAAATATCTCTCTAGGTCTTAGAATATTTAAACCCCTCACCTCATCCTACCTTCTGCCTAGCTAGACTTGAAGGGGCCTTGACTAAAAAACATCGACTACCACAGTCATGTGGTCACACGATGTGGTTGGCATCAAATGTAAAGCAGCTGTTCTTTTTGTTGACATTTCTTAAGTCATACACACACATTCTTAGAAGGTTTACTATAAAAGACTTGCCTCATCTGTGTATACTCAATTTTATTTAAAGCAGTGGTTCTTAACTTGGGTTCTATCGAACCCTAGGGGTTTGATGAATCGGTCTCAGGAGTTCAGAGAAGCTTCTGCCGCGGAGGCCAGAATAAAGTAATACCATAATTTGTTGTGAGTTCATGCACTTTGTTGGTTTTGTTCTTTGAGCAAGGTGATGTTCATGCACGGCTCATTTTGTGCACCAGTAAAAAAAACATATACCTATGTCTTGAATCTAGAAAAAAAAAATCATATTTTCTTTATCACTATGAAGGGTTCGGTGAATGCGCATATGAAACTGGTGGGTTTGGTACCTCAGAAAAGGTTAAGAACCACTGATTTAAAGAATCTAGCAGTAACTGAAATGACTATTCTCCTTTAAAAAATTGTATGGAAAAAAAAGAGCAACAGCAAATAAGCAGAACAAAGGAACGCTAATATAATGTTGTGGTGTAGGCAAAATAAATCAATCTCACGAATGCATTTTGGCCTGGGAATTTTAAGAGTACTTTGTAGCCCTTAAGTCAGTGCTTCTTAACCTTTTTTGAGGTACTAAACCCACCAGTTTCATATGCGCATTCCCCAAACCCTTCTTTAGTGATAAATAAAATATGATTTCTTTTTCCAAATTCAAGACATAGGTATATGTTTTTTTACTGGTGCACAAAATGAGCCATGCATGAACATCACCTTGCTCAAAGAACAAAACCAACAAAGTGCATGAACTCAAAACAAATTGCCGTATTACTTTATTCTGGCCTCCGCAGCAGAGGCTTCTCCGAACCCCTGAGACCGACTCATCGAACCACTAAGGTTCGATAGAACCCAGGTTAAGAACCACTGCCATAAGTGAAGAGAACCTCCCTCTGGCCTAGCTGCAATGTTTAATCAAAACAAAGCTCAGACAGCCTGACCAGGCGGTGGCGCAGTGGATAGAGCATTGGACTGGGATGTGGAGAACCCAGGTTCCAGACCCCGAGCTCACCAGTTTGAGCGTGGGCCCATCTGGCTTGAGCAAAAGCTCACCAGCTTGGACTCAAGGTAGCTGGCTCCAGCAATGGGTTGCTCCATCTGCTGAAGGCCTGCGGTCAAGACACATGTAAGAAAGCAATCAATGAACAACTAACCTGTCGCCACGGCAACGAAAAACTAATGATTGATGCTTCTCACCTCTCTCCATTTCTGTCTCTCTGTCCCTATCTATCCCTCTCTCTGACTCTCTGTCCCTGTAAAAAAAAAAAATCTTAAAATAAAAAACAAAGCTCAGACAAACACCAAATACTGTTTTATGGCTTATAACACTGCAGCATTTATACTGTACTGCATTTCTAACCAAAAAACAAAAAAATCAGATTGGCCTGTTAAGAAATTTTATCTCTCTTTGAAACTTTCTTCTTATGAATTATAGTAACCAGTCAGGAACCAAAAGGTTCTCTTTCCCCAGAAGGTGAAAAGAAGTTTTAGTACCCATGAAAACTTTTTATGTGTACCTAATATATATTTTTTCTTAAGAAGTCTAGACTGATCCTTTGGCCATATGATATATTGTATGAAAGCACTAATAGTGGCATTTCAAAATATAACTAGGGCCTAACCAGGTGGTGGCACAGTGAATAGAATGTTGGATTAGGATGCAGAGGACCCAGGTTCTAGACCCCAAGGTCGCCAGCTTGAGCGCGGGCTCATCTGGTTTGAGCCAAGCTCACCAGATTGGACCCAAGGTCACTGGCTTGAGCAAGGGGTAACTTGGTCTGCTGTAGCCCCGCGGTCAAGGTACATATGAGAAAGCAATCAATGAACAAGTAAGGTGTCACAACGAAAAACTAATGATTGATGCTTCTCATCTCTCTCCATTCCTGTCTGTCTGTCCCTATCTACCTATCTATCCCTCTTTCTGTCTCTGTAGAATACACACACACACACACACACACACACGGTGTCCGTAAAGTCATGGTGCAATCTTGACCGGTCATAAGGTCAAAAGTGCACCATGACTTTACGGACACACTGTATATAAAAGAACTAAGAAGCAAGTAACAGATCCCAGGTACTGAGTTTAATGATGTAAATTTAGATATCATCCACATTTTACATAAATTTAATTCTTTCCATTTACCTTCTATAAAATAGAGTATTGGACATTCCAGTATTTTTCTGTTGGTGTAGAAATCTTAGGTGTCATTTTCAAACATCATTTTTAAAGAATTTTTAATACCTCTAATGTACAGATTTTTGTGATTTTTTTTTTTTACATTATGCTTTTTTATACCTAACATTGAAATTTCTCTCATGCGTTCTGAGAAAATGCCTTAATATACTGTCATTTTGCTGTATCTTTTAAAGTAACACTGTTCCTTCTATTTCTCTAGATATCTATGCATTTATGTAGGACCTATCATCATAGTGCCTAGGCACTATGTTTGATGTCAACTCTAAGAGGAAACTTGCCAAGAAATCTTGGTTTAATATCTGTCACTTAAGACAATTAATCTGTTTTCCACTGTTTGGATTCTTAACTTGCACTTCTTCAGCCAGAGGAGCTTACGCTGCTGCTAATAAAGCTGAGACGGCAGCAAGCGGAACTGAGTAGTGTCCGGGAGCACACGTTAGCACAGCTCATGCAGCTCAAACTTGAGGCCCACAGCCCAAAGGTCAGCTATGATGAGATTTGTCTGTGTAATCTGCCATTGTCACTGACCAGGAGCCACTCATTAATTGGTTTGATAAGCGTCATTAGTGTTGAGCATGAGCCCATACCATCGGTGCAGCAACAGCATCAGGATCACCTATTGACCCTTTGAGAACTGACCTTTTGTACATTACACTGGGGAACAAAATTTTTGTTCCATCTATAAAAACACTTGTTCTTACCTAATTCGAGTGTGCTGATCTCAAATCTGACATTAGTTTTTCTCTGAAAGTTACAGGTTTTTTGCAATTCAAGATACTATGTTTTCATCTTATTGTAAAATTTTCAACATTTAATTTAGCATAATGAAGTAGAATGTCTTCTTGGGCATCATCTTTGTGAAAATATAATAATTTATATAATGCAGTAAGTACACTGATACACTAAAAGATATGATTGCATCAGAATTTGTCTACAATTTTGAAATAGAACATACTAAAACACTTATTTTAATCATAAAATTTGTACCAAACTTATTTAAATTCTATTCAGGCAAAAGTTTGCGTTTGTAGCTCTTGCGTTTGTGTACTTGTTGAGGACAATCTCATTTTATGCTCCAGCAGTAGTCTGCGCATCACTAACAGCTCCAAAATTTTCCAGAAAGCCTGACCAGGTGGTGGCACAGTGGATAGAGCGTCGGACTGGGATGCAGAGGACCCTGGTTCGAGACCCCAAGGTCGCCAGCTTGAGTGTGAGCTCATCTGGTTTAATCAAAAAGCTCACCAGCTTGGACCAAAGCTCGCTGGCTCGAGCAAGGGGTTACTCGGTCTGCTGAAGGCCCGCAGTCAAGGCACATATGAGAAAGCAATCAATAAACAAGTAAGGTGTCGCAACGGCAACAAAAAACTGATGATTGATGCTTCTCATCTCTCTTCGTTCCTCTCTCTCTGTCCCTATCTATCCCTCTCTCTGACTTTAAAAAAAGAAAAGATTTTCAGAAAACTTATCAAGGAGACTGTAGAGGAAGTGAATCTTAACACTCATGTTATATCCAATGTTGCAGAAAGCCAACAGCATCCTTTGAACCAGAAGTTTATAGTTTTCTACTTTTTTGTTGCCAAAAAAGTTCTTTGCCACAAAAGACTGCCATGCTGCTTTCAACTCCTTATTCATCTTCCTGGCAAATTCTTCGTCACGCTGCTTTCAACACCTTATTCATCTTCCTGGCAAATTCTTCGTTCGAATTTGAGGTCCATCGAATACACCTTTTTTTATCTTCTCAAAAAACAAGGCGGGGAAAGCAGAAATAATTTGTTGAAAACATTCACTTTCTCTATTCAAGTCTGAAAAAACTGCTTCATGAAGCCAAGTTAATGTGAAACGGGGGAAAATGATTCTGTCTCAATTAACTGCAGGTTCATTCACAATATTGTGCATCCCTACTTCCAGAGCTTCACATTTCGGCCACTTCTTCTGTGTCCTCTGTTTCTCCTGAGCCTCGGCTGTACCACAAACACAGAAAGCAAGGATACTTTGTGAAACCTCTCTGTTGTCCTAGCAGGAAATTTACCATTTTAAGATTCACACAAATGATCCAGTTATGCTCCTCGTACTTCAGAAAGTCGAGGACAATTTTTATGTCATTATAATCTTCTCACAGATGAGTTGAATAACCAATTGGAACCGTTGCATAAACATTACCATTGTGTAGGAGAACACATTTTAGACTCCATTTAGAGCTGCCAAGAAATAGCCGCCATTCTGTTGGACTGTAAGTGGTAACACCTAGCTGGCTGAGAAGACTACTGATATCATGACAATAAACAAAGCATTTGTCTTCAGAATAAAAGCTGACAAAAATTTGTTCACGCTTCCTGAAATGGGATCCTTTAGCTGACCGGTGAAGTACATTCATTTCTTGAAGCCTGGAGGCTAATAACTCGGCTGTTTTCTTGATAGGCCCAAATCTCTTACTAAGTCATTCAATTCAGGTTGGCTAAACTGCTGAGGGGTTAATGACTGCTTGGCATCAGAAGAAGACCCTTCAGATTCTACAACCATTTCCTCATGCATCTTATCAAAATATACTTGATCGCTCTGTTCCCTTTCTTCGTCCTTAGAAGGAATAAAACCATTGAAAACTGGAACTGGGAGTGTCTCAGTGTGTGGGATAGGTTGTGTTGCTGAAGGAATATTAGGATATACGATCATATGCTGTTTTTTCTTGCCGATGCCCTTTGCATGGATCAGACAGAAATAAAAGTCACTGCTGTGGTTCTTAGGTTCACTCCAAACCATGGGAATACCAAAAGGCTTTGCGTTTTTCTTTTGTCCAGTCACGAAGCATTTCCTCACAATTATGACACACAATATGAGGAGCCTAATTATTTGTCTTGATCGCCAAGGGGAACTTGAAAATCACAATATATGCACATGTCACAGATGATGAAATATTGTGCCTTTGACGTTGAAGTGTGTAACAGCCACATATATAACAAAAGGTGTCAGGACTATTCTTATATTTATGCTTACTCAAAGAAGCCATGATTTAATCTTCAAACAAAATAAGAGGGTGTTTTTATCAGATAATAATTTTTTACATTTAAAAACAACTACAATTATGTAAAAAGTGAGATTTGTAAAACATTAATAGCCTTGTGGTTATGTGCAATCCAAGAGTCATTCCCCTTTTACTCCAATTTAAAAACCAATGCATGCTAACTGTAACAAAAAGAAATTAAAATTGCTTTAAAACTAGAGCATGCACCAATAAATGGATTTCAGATTTGGAATCAGCGTTGCAGAAATATATAGAAACAGTTCTAAAACCTCATGCAACAGAAAATGGAAAAAAAAATTGTTCCCCAGTGTTAAATTTAAGGATGTATTTCCTTTTAACCTTCCACCCACCTGCTGACCTACCAACTTTTGGTTGTAAGGAAAGGTACGCATATAGATTTCAAAACAGCCTTGTCACTTACCAAATACTGTGACTCCCACATCTGGTAAAACAGAGATTGAAAAGTCCTATAATTTTCCGTAAAGTAAGAAGTTGAAAATTGATTATAGCTTTAATCATACTACCTATTAAATGTCAAAGATTAATTTTAAGGGTTTTTTTTGTTCCTGATTTAAAAGAATGAACATATGTAAACATTTCTCAAAGGGTTTAATAGCCTCTAATTATATGAAAACCATTCAAAGAAGTAGTACTGTATTACAGAAGAGAATTAACCTGTCAAGCTTCTACCATTGCATCTGCCAAAGCCATTTGAAGGATTTTTCTGCTTAATATTTCAGCTTGTATGCATGTCTACTTTATTTCTTATAAAACTAAGTATAATTTTATAATAATTAATGTCATCGGTACCATTTGCAAGGGAGCATGTGTGTCAAAGTTACTATGTGTTCTGATATAATAGGTTGTGGTGATGTACATGTTTTTCTTATTTTAAAATTGACCTTTTCATGAATTCTGCACCTTCTTTCTCTATTCCTCTGTTTCTTGGTTGATGCCTACTAGAATGAAATTCTTTTGCATCATCTTCAAAGGAACACCATATATTTGGATCACCAGGTGGGATTTGTAGCATTTTCTTACACAAAATAGAACTCTTTAAATGTGGTTTAATTTTTTAGGCTATTCAGATATTTCAGTCATTTTGAGTGAATAGCATGAATTTTAAAGTGACAGAATAAGAAATTCCCAACCAGGTAAATTTCGGAATACCATAATAGACAGAAAGACAGTTGTCAGTTGTAGAGGTAAGGGGTGGAACTACAAATGCTGGGTTACCTGAAGGTGAGAGCCTGGATTCTCTAGACATTTTACTTATTCCAAAATAATTCCTATGTATATAGGCTTATCTCAGCTTGGAATTGACCTCCTAAAACAAAGGGATACCAGGCAGTGAATGCCTTCCTTGTTGGAGGGCCATGAGATCAGGTGTAATATGCTCTGTATTCGCAAAGGGGAGTTTAAAGATGGGTGAAATGTGTCACAGAGGTAGTTTTCTAATATGTGTTCTTCTTCCCTGTTTGTCCTCTCCTAGTATTTGATCTTTTACCTATTTGGTCTAAGCTACATAGAGTCAGTTCAGTGACCTCTATATACATAGTTCCTAGCATTACGTCTGTAGTGGCAAGGGGTGTGATTGGTTAAAGTGAATATTCAAAAGTATGAGTTGCAGCTGGTGAACAAAGACTGACACTTCCATATTTATCTAGTTTTTATGAAATTTTCTATTTAATTTTAATTTTATGAGAATTTCTGATATGTTCTTCCACATAGAATTTTTGCAGTGAATATATTTGGAGTTTGTTTTAAAATGTTCAGATTTGAATGTTTTATCAAATGAAAGAGGTTACAACAGAAAACTTTTTTTAAGTTTTCTAATTTAAAGAGGAATTTTACATTAGGATAATCCTTTAAAGGGTGTTAATTTTCTTTAATTTTAAGAAAATATATATATATTTTTTTGTTAATGTAAATTTTATTTATTTTTCCACAAAATGTTTTCTTCATAATTTCACCAGTTTCAATGCTTTAGAAATCAGCATTTCATGAATCCAAAATCAGTTCTTCACTCCAGAGACTGGTGCTATGTTAATTTAACCACAGTGTAGATCATTCACTGTAAAAGAAGTCTGATTAAGTGTTTCTTTGAAATTCCACACTGCCAGAAAACTAAGATATATGGGAAATAATTTTCTAACTATAGAAATGATCCCTGAAAGTATAGTCTTGGAAATATTTTTTTTAAGTGCTCCTTTGTTTAAAAAGCTGGAGATAGTTTGGTAAAACAATGGGATGTTAAAAAGTTAGGGTTAAATAACAATGCTATAAATTTGAATGTAAAGTTACTTAGAATCTCTTGAAGTAAAACCTAGTGGTTTGCTCTAATTTATTACTCACCCCAATAATCAGAACTGGAATTGTGGAGACATAGAACTCAAGAAAATCTTAGGGAAGAACTGGTCAAGATATCAAATATGCCACTATTTGCTGAGATGCTTCTCCTTAGCTCTCTTTCCCAGGTCAAGCTTGGTTCCTTCCCTTTACCTCAGCAACCCAGAGCATGCCTTTGAGGTTTCTGTTCCCACCGTTCCTCTCTGAGCGTGTTCTGCTGAGCCTTTCCTACTGCACCATGCAGTGGCCAGACAGGTGGCTTCCAAAAATCACAACTTCTAAATTTTTTATTTTTAGAGAGAAAGAGAGGAAGGGAGACGGAGAAAGAGAAGCATCAACCCGCTGTTTCACCTAGTTGTTCCATTTAGTTGTGTACTCACTGATTGCTTTTTGTATGTGCCCTGGCGGGATGGAACCCGTGACCTTGGTGCACTGGGACAATGCTCTTTCCCAGGGGTCCCCAAACTTTTTACACAGGGGGCCAGTTCACTGTCCCTTAGACCGTTGCAAGGCTGGACTATAAAAAAAAAAAACTATGAACAAATCCCTATGCACACTGCACATATCTTATTTTAAAGTAAAAAAAACAAAACGGGAACAAATACAATATTTAAAATAAAGAACAAGTAAATTTAAATCAACAAACTGACCAGTATTTCAATAGGAACTATGGGTGCGGATGCATCCTGTGCTCCTCTCACTGACCACCAATAAAAGAGGTGCCCCTTCTGGATGTGCGGTGGGCAGGATAAATGGCTTCAGGGGGCCCCATGCAGCCCGCGGGCTGTAGTTTGGGGACCCCTGCTCTATACAATGAGCCACCAAGCCAGGACCAAAAAAATCTAAATTTTTTATTGAGCCTCTCTGTTCTCTAAACATGTTAGCAGAGGTTTTCCGATAATTCACCTTTTCCTTATAGGAGATCCTGAAATAAAGTTGTATTATTCCAGCTGTTATGTAATGTGATATGTTAAAGTATTGCAGATTCAACTGCTTGAATACTAATTTGCTTTGAAATTAAGACTATTTCTGAAGGGGGAAAATGGGCAATTTTTAAATAATACACAATTTATAAAAACATGGTGGTAGCTTTGCCCTGAAACTCAGATATTACTAAATGGGGGGGGGGGGGGCTGGAGTGTCCTTAAGGTTTCCTAAAGAAAATCTCTCTTAAATAAATTATTTTTTGGTTTCAAATAATTGCTACTTTCACACTGTCCTATATTTTATAACAATAGTAAGGTTACTAAGTTACATAAAAAGAATTGATAATGAAATTTAATAATAAGTTTTTATTTAACTCAAACATTTCCAGCTTTCAATCTTGTTACTGCCAATAACCTATTCTAGATTACTGTTGATTTTATAGGCATTATTGGTTGCCTGGGTTATAAATTGATTCATCAGTTTTATATAAATACAAATTGGAAAGTAGATTTTAAAATCTTAAAGAAAAGGCTCTGGTCCCATTTGATGCTATTTATTATACCAAATGTAAATGTACATGTGCTGTTGTTCAGTACTTACTCTTTGTGCTCTAATAAATCATCAGAATGACCTAAGGCCAACAGCATAATGCGGTCCTTCTTCTGCCCTTTGTCACATACCACCATCATCAAAAGAAGAATTTTAATTGACTTAAATTCTCTTAATCTGTATTACTATCCATGAAGGATAAAACCAAGGGGTAGTCTCTGAGTTGCTTCACAGGTAAATTTATTTCTGATATTAACAGAATACTTATACTTAAAAATGAAAATGTCTTATCTGAAATTCTTAAGATTTACAAATTGTACAGTCAATACAGTTGTTCTGATACCTTTAACTTGAACAATATAATTATCACCGTTATGAGGACAAGTCACATTCTGAAGTGCTTTTTAAAATAACAAAAACTGTAGTAAATTTTTCTTCTGCATTTTTTTCTACTTTGAATTATACTGTTACAGGTTATTCACGCTTGTATAGCTCAGGACACTATTCAAAGCCTACATTTATTAAGACTGGTTTAGGTTTATCATTTTGTGAGTTTTAAGAAAACATAGTCCCAAAGTATTACATGTGCATATACAATAATCCTAATTGTACTCTTTATGTAACTCATCCAAATTTTTTTAAATGAATAAATTCATAATATCTAGTAAAACTTATTCTCTTCTCATTCAGCTTAGTTATCACTGAATATTAGAGGAACTTTTGATTACAGTTTAAGTGAAACTTGCAAACTTTATCCTAAAATATATATACAAAATGGATTGGACATTTATTAGTTTTTTCCTTGTTTATTCCTCTGCCTAGCAGAATAAGGGGGGAGCACTTAAGTAAAAGTTGACACTGGCTCTGTACTCACCAGGAAGTTGGAGATCAATTCAAAGTTATTGGGACTTACAATGGTGTTTCCTCTGAAAAAGAATATTGCAAGTCCTGGAAAGTGAGGGAAAAAAATAATATATTTTCTTCTCAGAATAGGGCAGATTGAGCATGATTTTTAGAACTATATGGCCCTGCTTAATAGTGAGTTGCTAATGTTCTCCTGGAGTTAAATATAAATCATTTGTTTGTATTTGAAGTAATGAGTTTTCATAGAAGGTTAATATAAACCATCTGGTGTTCAGTTGTAAGATACAGATAGGGCACACTGGTTGATTTGGTTCCTGTATCCTAACTGATTATTAAATTTTTTTAATAGCACCCCTATTGTTTCAGTTCCCAGGCCAGGCCGTAAAATGCTATATATATGTAATATACCTAAAAATTTTGATAACAGTATGATACCCTAATTGTATTAAGAAAAAAATCTCTTGTTAAAAAATGTGTCCAGAGAACCAATCCTGATCTTAGCAGGATACATATCTTCAGCACGTCTAACAGTGGGAGTAGGGTCTTCAAGTTCCTTAAGCTTGTCACTTGTAATAATTTCCACCAATGTCTAGTTCTTGGTTCCTGTTGCCTGGACCGTGACTGGATGGACTGAGTAAGGAAATGAAGTTAGGGTTTTAGAAACTAGTCCAGGAGCTAAAGAGAGGAACTAGGCAAGCCCCCTGCATGGAAGACGACATGGAACAAAAGCTGGAACTCTTCTGATCAGTCATGAAGGGAGGATTAATAAGAAGGAGGAAATTGGAACATATTCCCATCACTTTATCTGTGTTCCTATTTTAGCTTTTCCCTCCATTTCTTTCTTCCTCACTTGCTTTCTCTAACATTCCCCTATTAGTAATTGAAGAGTAGTTATAAAGGAATTTTGAAGTTTTCTTTTTCTTCTTCCAAAAGCCTTCCTGCCAGTTTTCCATGTAGACAGTGATAACAGAAAATGAGATTCTAAGAGATAAACGGGTAGGGATGGACAGAAGAATCAAGAAACTTTTGTAAGCATGCTGTTCCCTAGGGGGAGGGAGGGTAAACTAAATATATACCAACACCCACACCCATCCTGCCTTTCTATGTAGTTATACCACTTTTGTAGCCAGCCACCCTCTGAGAATTTCCACTACAGTTGAATTTAACTTCTACACTTGAACAAGTCTGAGCTTGACTTGCACAGTCACTGCAGCAGGTATTTTTTCATCTTTTAAATATAAAATTGTAACACTGAATGTGCTTTCACAAATTGCCTTTAAAATTATGCCGTTCTGTCTTTACCTCTCTCTCTTCGAGAGTCAATATAGTTAATTGCATCAGAAATATCTGCATGAGAACAGGAAAGAAAGGGACATATCTTAGTTGGCCACACTTATGTTGGGGAGTGCCCGTGCCCATTGTTCATTGGAGAAAGAATACGCCTCTTCTACCATCACTTGCTGAAATTTATTTGCCTCTACCTTGCTGGAGCTATTTCTCCCCAGCTAGGACATACTTAAGTCAGTTTTTTAACTGAATTTATTGGGGTAACACTGGTTAACATAATTATCTAGGTTTCAGATGCCCGATTCTACAACACAACACTGTACACTGTATTGTGTGTTCACCCCTCTCCAAGTCAAGTCTTTATCCATCACCATTTATCTCCACTGTCCACTCCCCCCACCCCACCTCGCCAGTTTCCACACTGTTATCTGTGTCCATGAGTATGGATTTGGGGGGAGGTTCTTTTTTTTGCTTTATTCCTCCACCTCCATCTCCCAACCCCCTGCCCAAGAGTTTATTATAACATCGAATAGTATATTTTGTTATCCTGTCAATAAAAAGCCAAAGTGAGAGAAATAAACATTTCTTTGACATCAAAAAGAATTGCAATCTGGAATCATAGATTCAGGCAGAAACCCAAATTATGTCCTGATTATAGGGTAAAGGCAAGGGATTTTTATGAAAAGGGGGAAGGAAATAATTGCATGAATAGAAGGAAGGGGTTTCTATTGGTGCTAATAAGCTAAGGAAGGAATTTCTATAGGTGTTAAATAAGTAAATTATTCTTTAGCTATACATAGTGGTGTAACTTCTAAATAATGTCCTAATTTTTGACCCTCATAGAATGTCTGCTTTCCTGATAGCTTTACAAACAGTTGTTTGGAATACACTCTTGGTTTGGCCTAATCCAAAGGTTATTTTGCCCAGTTCAGACATTCTAAAGGCCCAAGGAATACCTTCCTCTGGGATGACATCTCCAGCTTCATTTTGACATGACCCAATTTAAATCTGCTTTCTCAATTCTCTAACACCGTATGGCTAAAGAACTTTATCCTTAAATTCTTATGGAAAAGCTGAAAAGTTTTTCATGACAAACCAGTTTGCCATAGTACTCTAAGAAAAATACAGATTAAGCATTTCTATAGTGTTCTTTGTTACATGAAAATGTTCAAGGTATGCAAGAGTCAGTAGCTAAATCCTTCTGTCTTGTTTTACATTTTTTTAAAGTATTATCAAGTACTTGTGGGGAGGATAAGAAAATCATGTTTGTTTAACACTACTAAAATATCTTGAAGAGTAAGCTGAACTTTCTAATTTGCAAAAGTTTTATAGTGACATTAAGATTTTTATGATGTGATTTTAAAATAAATATTAATAATTTATGAGCTGTATACTAATACTTCTAGTGACTTTTGAAAAAGGTCTGATAGTCTATAATTTGTTGCTGTGGACATTCTTCATCAGTATGCTTTCTAACTCCTTTCAAGAAACCACAAAGATAAAACTCTATAGACAAGAACTCTGACCACTTTTAAACATAGTTTGCCAAGGAAAATGCAAAAACGAACAGTTAGCTGGGTGTATCTAATTGATACTGAAACCATCTGAGGTAAAATTACAAGAGAACTTTTTTGTATTTTGTTCTTTGTGTTCGTGAAAGACAGCTTCCCTAGTAAGGGAAGAAATGCTTACGAGATGATTGAAAAGACTCTTGCTGGCTTTCATTGTCCACATCAATTCAGAAACTTCATTCTCCTGAGCAAGGTCCCATTTTCTTCAATATTTCAAGGGGCCCTGGAGCTTCTGTTTTAAAGGATGATTGAGAGTGTCAAGTGGTAGTGTTTCTAGGTGATACAAAAGAGGCATTTGGAAAAAGCAAACCAAAAAAAACTAGAAAATTGAACGTTATGTTACTTAACACTTGCTAACCCAAACTTACATGGTACAGAATATCTATCTTAAGCATTACTATATGATACAGTTTCTCTTTCCCTCACTCTCTGTTTCTCCCTTTTTTTTCTGCCTTCCTCTTCCTCTGCATATCTGATTTAGAAGTAGTGGGTCCCTGGCCGGTTTGCTCAGTGGTAGATCATCGGCCCAGCATGCAGAAGTCCTGGGTTCAATTCCCGGTCAGGGCACACAGGAGAAGCGACCATGTGTTTTTCCACCCTCCTCCTCCCCTTTCTCTCTCTATCTCTCTCTTCACCTCCAACAGCCTTGGCTCAATTGGTTTGAGCACATTGGCCCCAAGCGCTGAGGATGGCTCTGTGGAGCTTCTGCCTCAGGCACTAAGAATAACTCGGTAATAAGCATGGCCCCAGATGGACAGAGCATTGGTTCCAGACGGGAGTTACAAAGTTGATCCTGGTTGGGGCGCATGCAGGAGTCTGTCTCTCTATCTCCCATCCTCTTTCTTGGAAAACAAGAAAAAATAAAGAGAGAAACGGGAGGGAGGGAGGAAGAGAAGTGAAGTAGTGGGGGTAAGGGGGAAGACACCCAGAAAAGTTTTTAAACTGAATATGACATCATAATGGCAGAACTCTAAGACAATGGATTGATTAGAATTTAGAATGTGGAAAGACAATATACATGTGTCAGTACTCTGATCTCATTGGCCTGTCCAGTGCTTACGCAGTATTATTATGGTTCCCCTATTTTTTAACCAGTAATTAATCTGTCCCTTTTTGCTCTTTTCTCTCATCTCAAATCTTAACTGTGGAAGTTCCCTTTTTCTTGGTGTTCTCTCATCTGAACATTCATCAAGTAGTACATCATTTTACTACTGGTTTCTTTGTTATTTTTCTCTGTAACCCCTGGGTTTCTCCCAAAAAGTGGAGCCTATGGGCTGGGCTTCCTTGAGCGGGACTTTTTACAGAAAGTCTTGTTTGGGAAGTGATACCAGAGTATACAAAGTGAGCGAGGCAGAAGGAAATTTAACAGCTGCAGAAGGAAACTTGAGCTTCATATGACTCATTCTTGTGGACAAATGAATGGAAACACTGAAAATTACCCACCTGAGTAACAGAAGAGGGAAGGATTTGTATAGGCTTTCACCCTCCATTGACCAAGGGTTTTCCTCTTAAGACTAACTTGCTAACACATAGACGTTATTATGCATTCGTAAGCAGCCATTGGGTCCCCATGTACGAAAGGTGTCTAGAACACCTCTCTTGCTGCAGTTTCAGTTACGTATTTCTAGTTACTTATGGAGCTCTTCATTTGGACATCCAACCTTCAGTTCATCCCCCCGGCTCAGGTCCAAAATCAAGATTGGCATCTTCTCCCTCAATTTCTTGACCAAAAACTAAAAGCAAAAATGGTTCAAAATATTGGTCACCTTTAACCTTATTGATGTAGCAAAGGTTTCTTGAACACATAGCGCTTGGGAAATAGCACACAGGACTTTGAGAAGGATCAGGATCTTTGCCTTGGCTGTTTGTTTAGACCAGTGGTTCTTAACCTTTTTTGAGGTACCGAACCCACCAGTTTCATATGCGCATTCACTGAACCCTTCTTTAGTGATAAATAAAATATGATTTCTTTTTCCAAATTCAAGACATAGGTATATGTTATTTTACTGGTGCACAAAATGAGCCGTGCATGAACATCACCTTGCTCAATGAAAAAAACCAACAAAGTGCATGAACTCACAACAAATTGCCGTATTACTTTATTCTGGCCTCCGCGGCAGAGGTTTCTCTGAACCCCTGAGACTGACTCATCGAACCCCTAGGGTTTGATAGAACCCAGGTTAAGAACCACTGGTTTAGACCTAGAATTTTAAGTAGTTTAAGCCCCAGGAGAAATAAAGAAAGTGAGACCCAGTTTTTTCTTCCAGCTACGGCTGGGGACAGCATGGCAGTCTTTCACAGTCTCGCTGTCTTGTGGAGGAACAGAAAACCCAATGGCAGACTGCCCAGAAAGACCCCAGATGTGAAGCTCCCCGGCATCCTGCCTGCCCTTCTTCCACTTGAAGGTGGAGGTTATAAAAATGTATAAAAATGGTAAAATTAAGTCAGATGGCTTCTTAGAGCTTTGCTGGTATTTCATCTGCCCAACAGTAGTAGATATTAAAGTTAAAAATACCTTGAGCCTGGACTGTGGTGGTTCAGTGGATAGAGCGTCAACCTGGAATGCGGAGGCTGAGGTCGCTGGTTCAAATCCCCGGGCTTGCCTGGTCAAGGCACATATGAGAAGCAACTATGAGTTGATGCTTCCTGCTCCTTGTCCCCCCATCACCCCCCACCCCCGCTTCTCTCTTCTCTCTCTAAAATGAATAAAATCTTTAGGGAAAAATAAATAAGTAAAAATGCCTTGAAACTGAAGTTTAAACTCTTCATAAGTTTGCTGAAAATGGGAAATCATGAGATTCTATAGACTTCTCTGAACAGATTACTGTAGCTTGTCTGCGTGGCAGGATGAAACAGGCCACCATAACAGTTTAGATGTGCTAAGCTGCTCATTACCATTTAGTCACCAAATCTTGGCAGTGCAAAATCCACTTGCCACGTCTTTCCTCTAACTCAGGAAATTTCACAAACTTCTTGTTCCCTGCAAAGTAAGACCTCCTTTTGGTTTGTCGTTCTGCTCTAATGACTTGCCTGAAATCAGAAAGCTAGGGTGTGTGCCTTGTATTCATGAATTTTCTTTTCTTTTTCTTTTTTATTTTTTCTCAAACCAGATGAGCCTGTGCTCAAGCTGGCGACCTTGGGGTCTCGAACCTGGGTACTCCGCCTCCCAGTCCGACGCTCTATCCACTGCGCCACTGCCTGGTCAGGCCATCCAGTTTTTGAATAAATCCGTTTTATTATTTATTTATTTATTTATTTATTTATTTTTACAGGAACAGAGAGAGGGATAGATAGGGACAGACAGACAGGAACGGAGAGAGTTGAGAAGCATCAATCATTTGTTTTTCGTTGCCTTTGCGACACCTTAGTTGTTCATTGATTGCTTTCTCACATGTGTCTTGACCGCAGGCCTTCAGCAGACCGAGCAACCCCTTGCTGGAGCCAGCGACCTTGGGTCCAAGCTGGCGAGCTTTTTGCTCAAACCAGATGGGCCCGCGCTCAAGCTGGTGAGCTCAGGGTCTCGAACCCAGGTCTTACGCATCCCAGTTGGATCCTCTATCCACTGCGCCACTGCCTGGTCAGGCTCTTTTCTTTTTAAATCACCTTTGGCTTTTTAAAAATTAATGGAATTTTTCTTATATTTAGTTCTGTTTCAGGTTGCTGATCTTTGTTACCTGAGGACTGTCCCTCCTGGTTATATACTGGTTATTTTCCTATCTAACAAGATAAGAAAATGAAAACAAAGTTTCCTCACCCCTCCTAAAACACATAATTATTATGCAGTTCTTTTGTATTTACAAAAGCAAATATTTTTGTAACTCATTTACTATACCTTTTGTTTCTATCTTAATTTTTATATATTTTGTCAGAAAGTTTATTCAGCAAAGGTTGGTGGGGCTCAGTGTGGGGCAGCCTGTTAAGTACTTACAGCACAAGAATTCTGAAATGACTTTCAAAGCCCAGGAAGGAAATGAAGTTGAGCATAAATGCCAAAAACACTTCTAGGATTGGCCTAAAGGTATGCTTGTATCTTAACTACATATATAAGCCAATAAATCTTTGAATTAATGGCAAGAATTCTGCTACTCAGTACCAATTATATAACTCAGTAAGAATACAGTTGCTATTAATAAAATCCAGATCTTTGTATCTAGAAGACATTTTAATTTTGATTTAAAGTTCAAATATATTTTAGAGTAGATGCCCATGGCAGAATAGACACCCTGTTTTTACTAACAGAGATGTAAGCCACTGAAATAAAAATTAGATCTGTAAAATGTATCCTAGAGTCAAAAGAATTTTAATTAAAAATATATATACTGTGTAGTTAAAAGGCCATTAAATTTTTTTTAATGATAAAATTCACTGTAAGTAAATTTTAGAAGTTAATGATTTGGAAAGACATTAACTTAGACTTTCAAAGATTTTTTCAAATTATAATGCAGGTATAGATATCTCAAAATGGCAGCTTTAAAATTTTGTTCTCCTGGGTTTGGGGTAGTTTCTTGTTTCTCAGTAAGTGTGCTTTATCTACTTCAATTTCTGAAGCCAGTTTAGAAATGGGTTTTGTCTTTTAAGGGAAGGTCACACATATTTGACTCCTATGTTAGTGTCCAAATTTGTTCCTTTATTTAAAATCTCTTTTTCCCTTGAATAAAACAAAACAATACATAGTCTAACTACATTTTTCAAAGTACTATTAATTCTTCTTAATATAAACAATTACAATATTTTTCTAAAGTTTTACTTTTAGAAACCATACATAGCATGGACAGTTTATTCTGATTGCTTTAAAATTTTCAAATAGGCTTCAATACTTTGCCTCATCAGTTATAGACTTAGTTACTTTCTTCTATTAAAAAAGTCACTTCAAATTTTGCCGCTTCCTATTAAGCAGTGAGTAGTTTCAATAGGTAGTCAGTCATAGCCTTCAGTCTTAGGTTTTGGGACTTTCAGATGTGCCTCCAGTGAGAGGGGAAGGCATTTCCATTCTTGTCTACATGACCTGTTTATAAGGACCCCTGCATTCCTCAAAGCCTGTTCCTCAAAGCTTTATCCTACGCATGTCAAATTCTTTAGCTTTTTTGTTTTGCCACACATCTTAACAGTTTATTGATCTACACAGGAGGACATCCTTAAGAAGTGGATTCTACAGTGATTAAACCGACTATCATGGCTTTTTGCTATTGCTATGATGGATTCCCAACTTAAAAGTTCCTTTTCTAAGATGTCATTAAGAACACGGGACAAGTCCATTTCATTTAAATGGAAAATGAGAGCACAGAAATGGGTCTTCTCATTGGTTATCAAGGAAGGACAAAAGCTCTATAGCTTAGATTGAAATCATCTAGACTACTTGCTCAAAAAAAAAAAAAAAAGAAGCTGTCAGCACAGACTCAGACTCAAGGGATCTCAGTTGCAAGAAAGAACTTGAGCAAAGATTTTCCTCTTCTGGGAATGAGAGCTAGATCAGGGGAAATTAATACTTACTTTACTAGTCTAGAATTTCTAGACCTACTATTAATAAAATAGCCACTAGCTGTATGTGGCTATTTAAATTAAAGTTATGTTTTGTTGTTTGTTTGTTTTGTTTTGTTATTGTTCTAAAGTGAGAAGCAGGGAAGTAGAGAGACAGACTCCTGCAGGTGCCCGACCGGGATCCAGTGGCATGCCCACCAGGGGGTGATGCTGTGCCCATCTGGGCCATTGCCCCATTGCAACCAGAGCCACTCTAACACCTGAGGCAGAGGCCAGGAACCCTCCCCAGTGCCCAGGTCAGCTTTGCTCCAGTGGAGTCATGGCTGTGGGCGGGGAAGTGAGAAGAAGGGGAACGGTGGAGAAGCAGATGGGCGCTTCTCCTGTGTGCCCTGGCCAGGAATCAAACCTGGGACTTCCACACACTGGGCCGATGCTCTACCACTGAGCCAACTGGCCAGGGCCTAAAGTTATGTTTTTACAATAGTAAAATTTGTTTCCTCAACTATGGGAGCCACATTTCAAAGGCTAAAGAGCCATTTGTAGCTGATGTCTACAGTATTGGAGTACACCAAGATAGAACGTTTCTATCATCACACAAAGATCCGTTAGACAATGCTATTCTAGATGATTTATTATATAAACTAGGTAAAAAGCAATTAAGCCACTACTTAACCACTTCTCATACTTAAGGATTGGAGAATTAATCTTTTCTAAGGATAAATTATATGAATGAACATCTTAGCTCTGCTCACTGCTAATCTCTTTTTCCTTCCTGCCATTCCCCCTAAAAATTACTCATGAGTTAACAATATTCTGCTCCTTCTACATTTATAGCTGGTCTGATTTCTATAGTGATAGAACCTTTGAAACCAATATTTAGGAGTTGCTAGAATAATAGAAAAATTGGAAATTGGATTCCTGAATAACACCCAGATTATTTTTATTGACGGAGAGAGAAAGGGACAGACAGACAAGAAGGGAGAGAGAAGAGAAGCATCATTTTTTCATTGCAACGCCTTAGCTATTCATTGATTGCTTTCTCATATGTGCTTTGACCAGGGAACTATAGCAGAGCGAGGGACCCCTTGTTCAAGCCAGCAACCTTAGGCTCAAGCCAGCGACCATAGGGTCATGTCTGTGATCCCATGCTCAAGCCGGCAACCTCGGGGTTTTGAACCTGGGTTCTCTGCATCCCAGTTCGACGCTCTAGCCACTTGCACCACCGCCTAGTCAGTTGATTTAATTTATTTTTTAAAGGGGGTTAAGTCTCTTAATACTATGTCTTACACAGTGACAAGAGACTATTATAATCTAGATGCAATACTTGTGTTTGAGTAATTAGTGTGAAATTTTTTGTCTTTTGATAGTCGTGCAGGTATCTTGACCAGCATTTTGTACTGATTCATCAGGATCTTGAAAAATTCTTCACTGGTGATGGTTGAATTAGTCCTCAGTTACTTGGCCATAGAGAAATGCAGGATGGGACTGCCGTTTCTCATGCCTGATAACCTGTCAGCACTGCAGTGGGTCTGCAGAAAGACAAAAAACAAGTGTACAATACCTGTGGCCCTCTTTCCCCAGTCACGATTGTCAGAGCTCCAGCCAACCTGGTGTGTGTTTTAAGATCTCCATAGGTTATTTTTTGTTATTAGAGTCAGGTTTTAGAACTACTGAGGTAAATAATCACCAGTGCCTGACAAGGCTTTGGTGCAGTGAGTAGAGTATTGGCCCGGGATGCTGAGGACCCATGTTCAAAACCATGAGATCGCTGGCTTGATTGAGTGTGGGATCATACTCATAAGGTTGCTGGCTTACAAGGGGTCACTAGCTCAGCTGGAGTCCCCCGGTCAAGGCACATATGAGAAAGCAGTCAGTCGACAACTGAGGTGCTGCAACTATGAGTTGATGCTTCTCATCTCTCTCCCTTCCTCCTTCTTTCCCTCCCTCCTTGTCTCCTCTCTCTCTCTCTCTCTCCCCCCCTCTATCTCTCTCAAAAAAAAATAAATAAATAAAAATCATCAGAACACCAAAGAAAAGGGAAGTTAGTTTTTCCACACACCATCTTAGTGCTTTCTAACCTTTTCCTGCATGTAGAAAGTGACAGTGTTTGTACAGCCTTGAAAGACACTGGAGCAGGTCATGTGCAGAGCATGATAGACCCATTGAGGACCTGTCTGCCTACATCTGTAGCCCATTCCCACCCTCCGGGTTCAGTTGGGAAGTTCTGCTTAAGATGCTAGCAAGTATGACGTAATTATATATAATCATGTTAAAAAAATTATTTGGTTTTGGGTTTTTTAATCCAGATATTTCTTACAGTAAAATCAAAGGATGCTTTATATTACCCAACATACTTCAGAGATGAGAAAGAGGCTAGAGTACTTCAAGTATTTAGATTTTCTAGATAGTTTTCCTAAACATTTGGCCTTACAAATTTAAGTGAAAATAGATGTTTTTACTGTAAACAGAGATGCATTGGCATAACTAGGTGTATTTTTAAGATATTTCTACTTAAACATTTTCTTGTTTATTGTTAGTTAATTATGAAAATAATGTAATGCCTGAATCATACATTCTAATTTTTATTATAAAATAATGGGCCTTTTATAATTTAGTAGTTAACTGAAACCTGAACCTCTATTACCTGTTACTTGAAAGAAGCAATTAAAAGCAGGAAACAAAACACTTAATTCATTCCCAAGTAAATTATTAAACGCCCTCCACATACTAATTAGTCTTCTCTTGCTCTCATTCTTTAAAACTTGTCGGCTATTAATGCTATTTTCATAATGCTGTCTAGGATTCTTGTATTCAAACCAGAAGAAATTTGTTGGATACTCTTTTTTTTTTTATTTTGTTTCTTTTGAAAACTTGAACATAGCCTCACTGGTGGTGGCACAGTAGATAGAGCATCAACCTGGGGCGCTGAGGACATAGGTTCGAAACTCTAATGTTGCTGGCTTGAGCATGGGATCATCGACATGATCCCATGATCTCTGGCTTGAAGGCCAAGATTGCTGGCTTGAGCAAGGGATAACTGGTTCAGTTGGAGCCACCCCAGTCAAGGGATATATGAGAAAACAATGAACAACTAAAGTGACCCAACTAAAGTTGATGCTTCTCATCTCCCTTCCTTCCTATCTCTGTCTTTTTCCTCCCCTCCCCCTTCTCTCTTACTACAAAAGAAGGGAGAGAGGGAGGAACGAACGAACAAATGAACTAACGAAGTCAAACACGAAATTCCAAGGAGCTCATAGAGCACTATGGATTTTATGATTTTCAGTTAGACTTTACTGCTCTAACTCAAGAATGGTTTTAAAGTTTATGTAGGAAAAGCCAGGTGAAATGTATTGTTTCAGTGTAAGTTACAGAAACAGGTCAGTTTCTAAGTATTAAAATATAGGATAGTTCAGAGGTAATTTAGTGAAAGGAACCACTAGCCTATTTCTAGGATATATCTAGAAACAAAGCAGATCTAGTATTTCCAATTCAGCAATTCTGCAAAGAGTGCAAGTTTGATCAGATCATTAAAAGTGTTTCATTGGATACGATTCTAATTACTGTGTTTAGTTGGCTTCAGCTGTTTCATGCCATGTACAAGAAGAGAGCCTCCACATATAGGTACATTCACCTGTACAGACCATTCTTAAAGCCTACTACCCTACCCAGTCATCCTAAGAGCCATTTCTTAGGTTGGTGTGATGCCCAAGGAAATTCTGAAATGGTCCCACTTCTTCTGCCTTTCTGCAGATTGTCCTGTCCCCTCTCTTCAACTTGAGTAAAATGGGGTCCCGAATAGTATGTGAGCTAAGGAACACTCACAATTATAAAATTGCATTTGGCTTACTTTAACTCGTTGAAAACATTACAGTTACTTCTTCCAAAGGAATTTTTAAACCAGCCTATCAATGGTACTGTCTACATCAAGGATTCTCAAGAATGACGTTAAAATTGTCTGGGAATCAGTTGACTGACTGTATTCTTTTCGAGATCATCAAGTGATTCTGGTGTGGGTTACGAACTACTTAGTCTAGACTCAAACTTTGATTTCTGAAGTAGGCAACAATAAAAAGGAAAGAAGATATTATAAGATAGACATATGTATTTACAAATGCATTGGTAGCTTATTTATATTTCTTCCAATAAATTTCTGATGTGGATATAGGTTCATAGAAGACAATGAAGATTGTGAGAACAGCTCTCCAGCCCAGAGCCTCACCGCGCTGCAGAACTCCAGGATGGAGCACAATAGAAGCATAGGCTGCTAGAGCTTAGCATCTTTATGTCGCCAGGAGGGAGTTGCCAGAGGATAATAATTCCATTAGTTTAGTTTAGTTCTTGTTTATATATTTTTATTCCTGACTCTTCAATAAGTTTTTTAAATTATTATTATTATTATTAAGAAACCAGTACCACTCAGAGAAAATTTGGGAAATGTAGAGAAGTATTGAAAAAGAAAAAGTAATCCACATTCCCACAGTTCAAAATAATTGCTGCTAACATTTTCATTCCTTTGTTGTACATTTGTTCGGCTTCCAGAGGGGCCTTCTAATTTTAATATTCTAGGGTTTGATGTGTATATTGAAAAATTTTCACAATCTAGAAGTGACTCTGAGACACTCTGCAGTTGGTGTACTTCAAGTACTATTTTTGCTGTTAGTTTTTCTGTTCCTAAGCTAGTTGCTTTTGCATTGATCCCTTCTCAATGACTTAATATTTAATACTATTTAAATTAAAGAGGCATTTTAAATCACACACAGCTTCCCTGTATATATGTGTATATTTACCCTCTCAAAGTATTCCACTGAATAGATCAGGTTTTATTACCCTTCTGTGGATACCATATTGTCTCTTCTTCCTTTTTAGATACATTTTTAAGTAAATTCCTCAGGCCTAGATCATGAACATTAGTCATTAATCTGTACCACACTGGAGTGCCATTTACAGGCTTGAGCTGTGTTGACAGAACTGGCCGTTTGACTCAGTGGCCCATTTGTAGTGCCACATATCTAAGACTCAGTGGGAAATCTCACTTTGACCTTGAATCTCCATTACTTCTTAAACATTAATAAGTCATGTACTCTTCTGTCCAATTTCCATGGCATGCCATTGAAAAATAATGAGTATAGATGAGATTGCTTTGAAAATTAAAATTAAATAATACCAAAATAGAGACTTGTTACTTGTATTATTATATCTGTAGTTTTCTGTTTATAAGTTACTTTCCAATGCTGTAAAAAATTTATTCTGTACTGCATATCAACACGTATGTTTCCTGTGTACCTGAGATGTCACCTACAAATGCCTTGGTCCCTTATTGGATAACACTGGGGGGAGGGTGTTTAAAATTAACTAATGTGTATATTGAGTGGACACTTAAAACCATATCAACACAATAAATTTAAAATGATTTAACTGGTGTGTAGATTTGAGTTCCACCAATGTATAGAAGTTCTAGTTTAATCTAATATATAGATGTGTAGATTTAAAAATAAATTATTTAGCTTGAATAAAACTTTTTAAAAGTAGCCTAAACTGGCCTGTGGTGGCACAGGGGATAAAGCATCAACCTAGAATGCTGAGGTCACCGGTAAAACCCTGGGCTTACCTGCACATATGAGAAAGCAGGTAATGAACAACTCAAGTAAAGAAACTATGAGTTGATACTTCTTGTCGACCCCCACCCTCCTCTCTGTAAAATCAATAAATAAAGTCTTTAAAAAAATAGCTTATAACAACCACAGGAAGTTTCTAATTTGACAACCAAAATGGATTTTATTGACATGAAACATTTGTAACTAGGCTGAAAATAAAATTTTATAGATATACAGTTTTAAGCTTTATTTTTTACTTATTTTATGTTTATTAATCTTGAGATTAGTAAATTTTTGTTGTAGATTTAGCTAACTCAGTAAAGGAGCATTTGTTAACCATGATAGAAATGTTTATTTTCTGTAATATGGGGGGGTGAAAATTAATGTAAACTATAAATGTCACAAATTGCAATTATACATAGAGTTCTTATAAATGATGTAAACTCTGTTGGCCTTTTACTGTCTATATATATCATGATGATTGTCAGATGCTTTAACTCTTGAGTCCAGAGCCTGCTAAAGCATATATTTTTCTAGAGGCAGTAATTAAGTACAACATAGCTGGAAATGTGAAACTTGTTTTCAGCCTTTTTAGGAGCTAAGGAGGTACATTAAGATTTTGCTAAGTAAATTTTAGTTTGCATATCCTTGAATGTGTCATGTCATACTGTGAGAAAACCCAAAATAGAATATATATATGTAAATGTCTGTCAAGATTGACAATGTGGTTATCTAAGTGACAAGATAAATTAATTATTATGAAATTTTGTTATTTGTAGAAAATTGAATTTTCTGATTAACCTTATCAAGAATTGAAGATCATTTTAAGCTTTTTTATTAACCCATTAAATGAGCCCGTGTTTCTCCTTTTCCGTTCATTGGTTCTCAACCTCTGGTTTATCCTATGAATCATGATGCTTTATCATCTACTCTTAACATATGTGGGAGTATTCATTAATTGATTATATCGATTATGTTTATGGAGTAAAACCTAATTGCAGGATTATTGTAATTAGTAAGCTTTTTTTAATAACCTTAAACATATTTTATAGCATTTAATACTTGTTCAAAATGGTTTATATGACTTAGATCTGTACAACTTCGGGGTAAAATGTAAACAGCTGCACTATTAGGAAGATATTAAAGTAGAGGCTATATTTACAGTGTCATCTTTCAAATCTAGCTATGCTGTAAACTGATGTTTGCTGTATGCTCCTCCTGATTTGAAATAGATGAAAGAAAATGAACCTATTATCACCATGGTTCACACAATGATTGAGAACTCGGCGCTAAGACCCCAACTGTACCAGCAAGTAAGGTCTTGGACAGTGAATGATACTGCTTTATCATCTGCAAAATCCCTCAGTGACAGTTTTGGTTTATCCTCAGAGTTACTCATAACATTAGTGTTTTCCTTATTCCATTTTTTGTTTATGTCTATTTGGAAAAACACAATTCATCCATGCTTTTCAAGATGCTGCAGAATTCTGGGCATGGCTTTGCTGATCATTTTGCTGTTTAATATTAATTGTGCCATTTTCCTAAACTTTTTGTGCAGAGTTTTTTGATTGATATGTACTTGGAGGTCTGCAGTACAGTTGCAAAATTTTTACTAGATTGCCCTTAATTTTGATTAAAAGCATTATAACTGATTTTTAGGGAAAACTTAAATTTTCTTTTTTACTTTTAGAGGCAGTCCCCATAATACCCCCTCAATGTTTTAGGAATAGATTCTATTTGTATGGAAGTTCTTTAAATCTAGTTACTGTACTGTGGTATGGTAAACCTAAAGATGGCCATTTCTTAACATACTGGGCATGTCTTTTCCCTGTATTCTTATCATTCTTAATGCAGGTATCAGGATAGTCATATCTTTCCTCATGCTTTTCCCTGGCTCAGAATATGTAACATGGAGGTGTCTGCCTTTCATTTAGGACCTTGGTAATCTGCAGATCTGCAAAAGAAGTCATTTTATACATTTCTATCCAATTTTTTTGTATTTCATGGTCTAAATGTCCTTAGCTGTGTGTTTTGCAACATCAGCTTCTTTCACCACAACACTCTCAAATTCCTGTGGCCTATGACCTGTTCTAGTTATTTAAGTTGTACAGAAGAAAATTAACTAACATGAAAAATGAATATGTTTTGATTAAAATATGTAAAACATCTGGTAAATAAAAAGGCACCTTGAGGTCACACTAGCTTTAAAGGCCTCTGGTTTGCTTTAGTCACCTTGGGATCTACATCGTGGCCTTGCAACTATGAGATTAAAACAGTTGGGGGGAGGGTGACTCACTTTCCAGCACAGTTTTCAAAACATTTAAAGTGCATTTTATGATTGAGCATTGTTTTTCATTTTCAATAAAGAGATTAAGTATTAAATATTTAAAGTTAAACAGCTTTGCTTAACTTTCCCAAAGAAAATGGAATCTTTCCATTTACCAGATTATAGAACCTTGACACGCCATTCCAAAATACCACACTGAGAACCTTACTTACCACTTGCTCTGGAACTGATAGAGCTATCAGTTTATTGTTTTCATATAATGCTAAATTATATGAGATCAAGCCATTTTGTTACAGTAGGTTATGAAGAGTGTTAGCCTGCTTGTTCCTGTTTGTTTTGTCTTTTTCCTTTTTGTATTGATTACTAATCAGCATCAATGATGCAGACATCATTGCTAATTGTAATTACACAGTCACACTAAAAGTTCTAACTGGAGCGTTATTTTTTTTAATGTGAAGATACCAGACATAAAAATAAGAAAAATGTGGAGGTACCGGACACTGATCTTACAGCATCAGTGACCTTGAATACTGAAAGAGCAGGTTTATATAAATATATTTGCTCATATTAATACTTGATAGAAAAAATACTACCAAACAGGAAGATCTGAATTTCTAATACCAACAGCCATGGCTGGGCATGAATGGGCAGCCAGTTGCTACATAATCAGCATTGACTCTCCTTTGTCATCAAATCCAGAGAATCTTCTGCTGGTCTCTCTCTCTTTTTTTTTTAATAGACCACTAGTAAAATACTTAATTTTTTTCTTTTTATTTATTATTTTTTAGTGACATACTACAGAGAGAGACAGGGACAGACAGACAGGAAGGGAGAGAGATGAGAAGCATCAATTATTTGTTGTGACACCTTAGTTCATTGATTGCATTCTCATGTGCTTGACCAGGGGGCTACAATAGATCGAGTGACCCCTTGCTCAAGCTAGCAACCATGGGGTCATATCTTTGATCCCACACTTAAGCAAGCGACCCAGCGCTCAAACTGGTGATCTTGGGGTTTCAAACCTGGATCCTCTGCGTCCCAATTTGATGCTCTATCTACTGCACCACCGCCTGGGGTCAGGCATTTTGCAGGGCATTGTTGATGGATAAAAGTTTCAGTCAGATACATTTCTTAAACTGTGCTTATAAATTTGCATAAAGTAAAATTAGATTATTTTTCCTGCAGGTTTTATTTATCATGTTATTATCCAAAGAGAAATTTAATCAAATTTTATATTGAACATTGTTGTGCTTTTTCTGACATTGCATTACAGTCCTGTTAATGGTTTCTGAAATTTAGGTGAAAATGTAATGTTTTATGATAAATGCAAAAGAAGCAGCACCAATTTTTTAAAATTTCTCTGCATTTATTAACCTATCATCTTTCATAATTACATTTCTGTATCAGAGTTTTTATAATATAATTAATTAGCAAAATTAATCACCTGATAAAAAAATTATTTAAAAAAATACAGGCTAATATTGGCTAATACTTATACAGCCCTCTGAACATTTTTGGGTCCTTATAGTATGTAATGGCTAATTTCAACAGATATTTCCCTGAAAAACCTTCTGGGGTTTGTGTATATATATGTAAATATATATATGCCACATACTTAAAAGAGGATGATACAGAAAGTTGAAGTTTTTGAACAAAGTAATTTTTTTAACTTAACGCCAAGGCAGTTTTTAAAAAAGATTATTAGATGCCTTATGAAAGAGTTCTGGCTTTCTAAATAAAAAATAACACATACCCTTACACAGTCAGTAAAGTTTGCATAATACACTTCTCTAATTAATGCTTGAGCAGTGCTCAGACTTATCTGATTATTACATAGCCATCTTTATTTGCTTTTCTAGTGCTGTTAAAGTGTACTTCAAGCCAGCCTGACCAGGTGGTGGCACAGTGGATAAAGCATCGGACTTGGATGCAGAGGCCCCAGGTTCGAAACCCCGAGGTCACCAGCTTGAGTGCTGTGCGGAGTCACTGGCTTGAGTGTGGGAACATAGACATGGTCCCTGGCTTGAGAAGGGGTCAATCGCTCTGCTGTAGAGCTCCCCCCACCCCACCCCTGTCAAGGCACATATGAGAAAGCAAACAATGAACAACTAAGGTGCTGCAACAAAGAATTGATGCTTTTCGTGTCTCCCTTCTGGTCTGTCTGTCCCCCTCTCTGTCTCTCCCTCTGTTACCAAAAAAAAAAATGTACTTCAAACCAGAATATTTGGGGTGTTTTTTTGTTTTGCTAAAGATGAATTGAAAAATAATAAAAATTATTGCCATGAGTACATTATGTAGAACTTGAGTTAATCAGAATATTTATAAAATTCCATTTATCTTACCAGGATTTTCATATTTAGGCCCTAAATAGCAAATTCCTTCAGTTTCAGGTGGATATTGTTTTCTTAATAAGTTATATCTATCTTTTCCTAAGAAAGGCCTCAGAAATTATCATAAGTAATGAAAAATAAGCCATGTTTAAAAGTTAATCATTTAAAGAATAATCTGGTTTTTATACACTCCTCTTCTACTGACAGGTAAAAACAATGTATAGTAGAAGTTCGATTATTTTAAGATTTTTGTTAGCTGGTATCTAATAATGCGTATCATTATTGAATAATTTCATAAGGTATAAATAAAATTTTTTAGTAATACTCAAAATAGAAGTACAAAAACATTTATTTTGTGTAAATAATACATTTCTATCTCTACAAGGATATATCACTAAAATTATAGTGCCTGCTTTTCTTTTTTATAATATACCAACTGATATGAAAGTGAATATGCAATTACTAAATTTTCATTTAAAATTACTAGTCTCTTTTTATTGACCCTGGGGTATAGGATACAATTCATATTTCAATCTGGATGTAGCACTATGCACTAGTTATGTTCAAATTACAAATCTCATTCTTTAGGAAAGCTGTTTTGCATTTAACTTTAAATATTAAATATGCAGATAGATTTGGACCTTTAATAGCTAAAGGCTCTGTGTCTTTTATTTCTTACGATTAAGATTTAATTTTGTCATCTTACATATTTTTTATCATGGATCTAAGCATATTAAAACTTGTTTGTTTGTTTTTTTCAGATAGGAGTATTAATTGTTTTTTAGGTTCTTTAATTTAAAATGACAGTTAACACCCCTCAGGACATGTTCAACAATCTTTATTTCAAAATACTGCACAAGTATTCTGACTTTGGTCATTAAATTCATTTTTCATGTGATGTTCATTTTTGTGAAAGTTTTGTGGTTAATAATCACTGTGCATACCCTTAAATAGTCACAGGTTCATTTGCATGAGGTACGTGAAAGTCATGTCTTGAAATGAAATATGAAAATCCAGGATTTATTATTGTATGTTTGGAATGCTTACATTTTAACCTCCTGATTCCCACATTTCTAAATCCATTCAAAATTATCTGCTGTTTAAATCAAGCCTTCTTTTAAGCAGTTTTTTTTTTAAAGAAAGGACATATATAGTTATAATTTCCATATTTTTATACATGTGTATGTGTATATATGAAATTTAATTTTCTAATCTAGAATGTCATTGGGATACATTATTCCCATCCCTACTTTGAGAAAAATATACCATTTAGTAAACCTGCAGTGAGCCCGATTAAATTTTTCCTACTGTGTTTTTGCTGTTGGCTAGCAGTCAATATAAAGTCAGAAGACAGGAGAGAGAGTAAAATACTGCCTGCAAAGGCTATATGATGTGATCTGTGGTATAATTGACAGGGGTCGCTATTGAAGTCTTAGCAAGCACAATCAGAAATGACAATTTGTTTGACCAAAAGATATTTGAACGAAACTGAAGAGACAGTGTTTAAATACGTTGAATAATATGTAATTCTTTACAATATAATAAGACAAATGGAGTCAGTAAGCATTTAGTGAAATTTGACTATAGTTTATGATAACATAGGCTTTCAGTTTTATGAGGTTTTGATGATTTTCCTCCTCTCAATTAAACCCATACTTTTCCTCCATTATCTTTTAGTTCTTAAGACAGAAGAACAAGATAAGTCTATATTGTGTATGTGTGTTTATCTATTATGTATATGTATACAATATGTTATAGGCTTTGTTAGCAAAATTGTACTAAGATGTGTTAACATTTGAATGTACACATACACAGTTGTGTGATTATGTGTATGCTATGAAAGACAGTTCTGACTGTTGAAATATGCCTGGTCCAAATACTGGATTCAGTAATTTGCTATGATTGAATTTGTCAGTTTTCATTAAAATGTGTGTCTTACAAATGGACAAATGTAGGATGCTGTATGATTTTGTTTGACCAGCTTATTATTTTGTTTGGTAAGCTGAATTTATTATCATTCTTATATATCTTACATATTGCATCACTGTTAAATATTTTTCCATTTTTGTAATGATATGTGCCTGAATTAAACTTCTGAAAGCATAAAAATCATTAAAATCCCATATTTTATTATATAAGTCTAAAATATTAACTATAGACTAAATAAATATATTTTAATATTAATTTTAAAGTTGCTATATGACATTTTTCCTTATAGCTGTCACAAGATGAATGCAGAAGTACATTGTACAAATATAGACCTGATGAAGTAGATGTTGATGTAAGTATTCGTATGCTTTATATGGTTAACCGTTAGTGCTATTGTATTCTCTGTGAAAAAACTGTAAGTGTGACAAAAAAGATTCCTCTTGCTCCTCTGCCCTCTAGAATGACATTAAATAAATTAGCATTTTCTTTATTTGTGCTTAAATTCAATTAAATGCTCACTTCCCAATCAATTCTCTATCCACCCTCACCCCTATAGTTAGCAGGTGAATTTATTAAGAATCACATAAATGAAAATAAAAGACAATTTTCTTAAAAATTATGTAGGACTGGAGACAAAATAAAATTAAGTCTTTTGGAGAAAGCATCAGCCTCTACAAATCCTGTCAGTCCTTGCTTTTTTATTATATAAATTGATTATTTTCTAAACATATTTCAAATCAGTCGTTTGCCTTGCATTCTTATTTTATCTCATTCTTTCCTTGTTCCCCCTGGTTTTATTTATTGAGTTATATCTCGTTTCAATATGCACTCGTCCCCGCCTAATCTGATTTTGCTATTGCATTTAGTGACCTGCAGTCAATCATAGTTCAGACGAGATCGGACGCGTTCAGGGTGGTATGGCCGTAGACTCAATCATAGTTCAAAATGGGAAAAGGAATATTCCAGAAATAAACAATTTATAACTTTTAAATTTTATCCCATTATGAGTATGATGATGAAATCTCATACCATCCCACCCGTCTTGCCTAGGAGGTGACTCCTTCGTTTGTCCAGCGTGTCCTTGCTGCTGCATATACTCCCTGGCTACTCATTTGGCACTTAGTACCCATCTCAGTTATCAGATGAGATGTTGCGGTATCGCAGCGTTTGTGTTCAAGTAACCCTTATTTTATTTAATAACAGCCCCAAAACTCCAAGAGTAGTGATACTGACAATTCAGATACACCGAAGTAAAGCCATAAAGTATCTGTATGTATAAATAAAAACAGTCAACATAGGGCTTGCTACTGTCTGCAGTTTCAGGTCTCCACTGAGGGTCTTGGAACATATTCCCAATGGTTAAGGGGAGACCACTGTATTCCATTTGGTGTAGCTTAAGTTTTGTGTAGCAATGATAAGGTACTTTAATAGATAAATAGCAAAGAAAGTGGAATCTCATATTTCTTGCTTACTTGTCATTATGCAAAAAAGTTTGGAACATATTTACAGTTTGACCAAGATTTTTATTTTCAGACATGTGGAGAAGTCGTTTATTATAGTTTTGAAATTTTATTAGAGTACACTCATATTTTCATAATTTAAAACATAGAATAGGCCTTGAAAGGATAGCTTGGTTGGTTAGAGCATTGTTCCAAAGCACAAAGGTTGCCAGTTCAATCGCCAACCAGGGCACATACAAGAATCAATGAATGCGTAAATAAGTAAAACAGCAAATCAGTCTCTCTCTCTCTCTCTCTTCCTCTCAAATCAGTGAATAAATAAAAATAAAACTACTGAAAGTGATTTTCTCCACTAGCAGTATTTTTGTTATGTATTATTGTAACTAGAAGCACTCTTTTGTTTATAATATTTTCTAAGAACATAAAAGCGTAATTTTAAGTATATAAAAACAGAATTCAGTTGGTATTTTAATTAAGGATTGCATATATTACTTAACCTCTATCCAGCAGTTTGTAGGGGGAAAAATCTTAACCATGTTGAAAATATATGAGACTGATTGATTACTAAGAATATTTTGAATAATGTAGGTTAACTAGTATGGTGGAAATGCCTTTTCACTTTATATGCATGTTTTTAAGCATTATATCTTTATAAGCTATATTTAAATTTTTATTTTACTCATTGAAATAAAGATTGACATAATTAGATATTCTGTAGCTGTTTTAAATGTGTTTTCTTGTTATAATCACCTCCAGTTACAGGAGTGATTTACTAACTTAATTCCAATTACTGGAGAAAAAAATTGCTAACAAAGGTAATTTCTCCTATAACCCAGGCCAAGTTAAGCCGTCTGTGTGAACAAGATAAAGTGGTACATGCTCTGGAAGAGAAACTTCAACAGCTCCACAAGGAGAAAGTAGGACAATTATATTTATTATCTGTAATTGATGTTACTATATATGATTATTATCAGGACACTGATAACTAAAGTAAAAAGAATTAACTCAATGACACAGAACATTAAATGTAATTATTTTTATTATAATAGTACACGCTTGAGCAAGCTTTGCTATCAGCCAGCCAAGAGATAGAAATGAATGCAGATAACCCAGCAGCCATTCAGACCGTGATGTTACAGAGGGATGATTTACAAAATGGACTGCTTAGTACATGTCGAGAACTTTCTCGAGCCACTGCTGTAAGTAGATTTATTTTTCTAATAAGACTCACTGAAATATTATGCAGTTTTTTTCTCTTTTCTATTTAATTTATATTTCTATTCGATGGGACTGTCTTTATTTAGCATTGTCCTTTATTATTACAAGAAATCAATTCATTACTAGTTAACAATATCAAAAGTAAAGGGTGGGAACCTGAAGATGGCAGTGGAGTAGGCAGATGCACAGACTCCCAGCTCACACTACCAAACTGGACTACAAAGTAATTTAGGAACAATCAGCGTGAAAAACCAACTATGACTACAAGAACAGATCTCAAAAACCAAGGAGCAAAGAAGAAGCCACACGGAGCCTGGTAGAGAGCGCCAAGGAGTGGTGGCTCTCCCCTGCTTACAGAAATGTAGGGTGGGTGAGGCTGAGAGCCAAGAAGGGCTCTCATTCCAAGGAAAAGAGTAGAAAATATTGCTTACAGCCACTTGCCTGGGGACCTGGGAACGAGGTATGTTGAAATAGCTGGCTAGTCTCCAAAAGGAAAGCGGGTAGAGAGAGAGACAGATGGTGACGGGCAGAGGAATGCATGGGATGACCTGAGAAGCTGACTCATTCAGTGTTGGAGGCGGCCATCGCTGGGGGAGGGGTTGATGCTTCCACATAACACAAGACTAAAGTGGTTTCCGGTCACCCATCTCAAGACATCTCTCCAGCTCCAATCAGCGCAACAAGTCACAGCTGAAAACAAGAAGTGGGGAGGAGGGGCAGTCACTCAGGTCTCCATGGAGATCTGAGATACACCTCCCCCTACTGACTGGAGAAAGCACCCCACCCCCAGAGAAAGTAACTGGCAGATCAGGCCTTCCCTGTCTAAGGTTACACCCACTGCATTCCTGGATACAGTTTGAAATAAGTCCCCTGCTGAGATCTGTAAACAAGACTACCACCCAGTTAAGAAAACTGAGAAGAAAACAAACAAATCAAGACCTCAAAGGGGCTCTACTAGAATAGCCAAATCCGACAGTGGATTACAAACAGCAGCTGATGCCAACCCAAGAAGACATAGAAATAACACAACTGAAAATTGGAGACAGATAACACCAAGCTTAAACTCAACCAGCTCTACAAACAGCACACCCAAACACACAGACGTAAGGAGAAGACAGGGAAGTGCAATCCAAATGAAACCACAAGAGAAACCTCCAGAAAATGAACTGAGTGATATGGAAATAACCAAACTACCGGATGCAGAGTTTAAAATAATGATTGTTAGGATGCTTAGGGATCTTAGAACAACAATGGATGGCTATTACGAACACCTAAATAAAGAGATCGCAAGTATTAAAAAGGACATTGAAATATTAAAAAGGAATCAGTCAGCAATGACAAATACCATATCAGAAATGAAGAACACAGTGGAAGGAATTAAAAGCAGGATGGATGAAGCTGAGGATCGAATCAGTGAGTTGGAGAACAAGATAAACAAAGGCATGGAAGCAGAGCTGAATAAAGAAAAGAGACTTGCCTGACCTGTGGTGGCGCAGTGGATAAAGCGTCGACCTGGGAACACTGAGGTCACCAGTTCAAAACCCTGCACTGGTCTGGTCAAGGCACATATGGGAGTTGAGCTTCCAGCTCCTCCCCCCTTTCTCTCTTTCTCTCTCTCTCTCTCTCTCTCTCTCTCTCTCACTCTGTGTCTCCTCTCTAAAATGAATAAAATAATAAAAATTAAAAATTAAAAAAAAAGAAAAGAGACTTAAAAAGTCTGAGGAAACTCTTAAGAGAGCTCTGTGACAACATGAAGAGAAATAACATCTGCATCACAGGGGTTTTTGGAGAAGACAAGAAAGAATAAGGGATAGAAACTTTATTCAATCAAATCATAGCTGAAAACTTCCCTAAACTGATGCAAGAAAAAAGTCATACAATTCAAGAAGCACAGAGAATTCCACTAAAAAGAAATCTATACCAAGACACATCATAATTAAAATACCAAAGCTAAGTGATAAAGAGAAAATATTGAAAGCTGCTAAGAAAAAAGGCTATCAAGCCCTCATAAGGATGACATCCGACTTCTCAACAGAAACACGAGATCAGGAAGGAATGGCAAGAAATATTCAAAGTAATGCAGAACTGGAGCCTACAACCAAGGCTACTTTATCCAGCAAGGCTATCATTTAACAATGAAGGAAAAATAAAAAGCTTCCCAGACAAAAAAATACTCAAGGAATTTATTACAACCAAACCAATGCTGTGGGAAATGTTAAGGGGCCTGTTGTAAACAGATCAAAGTGGGAAAAGAATATAGCAAAAGAGGAATAGAACTTTAAAGAATAAAATGGCAATAAACAACTGCATATCAATAATAACCTTAAATGTAAATAGATTAAATGATCCAATCAAAGACATAGGGTAGCTGCATGGCTAACAAAACAGGACCCATACATATGCTGTCTCCAAGAGACACACCTTAAAACAAAAGATGCACATAAACTGAAGAAGGTAAAAGGATGGAAAAAAGTATTTCATGCAAATGGAACTGAAGAAAAAGCTGGGGTAGCAATACTTATATCAGACAAAATGGACTTTAAAAAGAAGGCTTTAAAAAAATTCCTAGAAACGAATGATAATGAATGTACAACAACTCAAAATTTATAGGACACAGCAAAAGCAGTTCTGAGAGGGAAGTTCATAGTACTACAGGCATTCCTTAAGAGGCTTGAAAAAGCTCAAATTAACAACCTAACGCTTCATCTAAAACAGTGGTTCTTAACCTTTTTTGAGGTACCAAACCCACCAGTTTCATATGCGCATTCACCAAACCCTTCTTCAGTGATAAATAAAATACGATTTTTTTTTCCAAATTCAAGACATAGGTATATGTTTTTTTACTGGTGCACAAAATGAGCTGTGCATGAATATCACCTTGCTCAAAGAACAAAACCACAAAGTTCATGAACTCACAACAAATTACGGTATTACTTTATTCTGGCCTCCACGGCAGAACTCCGAACCCATGAGACCGACTCATCGAACCCCTAGGGTTCGATAGAACCCAGGTTAAGAACCACTGATCTAAAAGAACTAAAAAAAAAACAGCAAGTAAGGCCCAGAGAGGTAAAGAAGGAAAGAAATAATAAAGATCAGAGCGGAAATAAATGACATAGAGGCTAAAGAAACAATACATAGGATCAATGAAACCAAGAGCTGGTTCTTTGAAAGGGTAAACAAGATCGATGAACCTTTAACGAGACTTAGCAAGAAAACAAGAGAGAGGACTCAAATAAATAGTGTGTCTGTAAAGTCATGGTGCACTTTTGACCAGTCACACGGTTAAAAGTGCACCATGACTTTATGGAAACAGTGTAAAATTAGAAATGAGAGTGGAGAAATAACAACCAACACAACAGAAATACAAAATATTGTAAGAAAATACTGTGAAAACTGTATACCAAAAAATTAAACAACCTAGGTGAAATGGACGAATTGCTTGAAACATATAATCTTCCAAAAATCAATCTGGCCTGACCAGGCGGTGGCACAGTGGATAGAGTGTCGGACTGGGATGCGGAGGACCCCGGTTCGAGACCCCAAGTTCGCCAGCTTGAGAGTGGGCCCATCTGGCTTGAGCGAAGCTCGACAGCTTGGACCCAAGGTCACTGGTTCCAGCAAAGGGTTGCTTTGGTCCGCTGAAGGCCCGCGGTCAAGGCACATGTAAGAAAGCAATCAATGAACAACTAAGGTGTCGCAATGGCAACGAAAAACTAATGATTAATGCTTCTCACCTCTCTCCATTCCTGTCTGTCTGTCCCTATCTGTCCCTCTCTCTGACTCTCTGTCCCTGTTTAAAAATATAAAATAAAATAAAATAAATAAAAAAGAACCTATACTTTAAAAAAATAATCAATCTGGAAGAATCAGAAAACCTAAACAGACAGATTACAACAAAAGAGATCAAAACAATTATTAAAAACCTCCCAAAAAACAAAACCTCTGGGCCTGATGGCTTCACTGTGAATTCTACCAAATGTTCAAAGAACTAACTCCTATCTTTCTCAAGCTATTTCAAAAACTTCAAGTGGAAGGAACACTTCCAAGTTCCTTTTATGAGACGATCATAATTCTGATTCCAAAACCAGGCAAAGACAACAAAAAAAAGTTATAGGCCAATACCTGATGTATTTACATGCTAATATCCTCAACAAAATATTAGCAAACCTGATCCAGCAATACATGAAAAAAATCATACATCATGATCAAGTAGGATTTATTCTGGGGAGGCAATGAGGGTACAACATTCGTAAATCAGTGTGATTCACCACATAAACCAAAGAAGGGAGAAAAACCACATGATAATCTCAATAGATGCAGAAAAACCATTTGATAAAATCCAGCACCCATTTATGATCAAAACTCAGCAAAGTGGGAATACAGGGAACATACCTCAACATGATAAAGGCCATCCATGACAAACCCACAGCCAACATTATAATTAATGGACAAAAATTTAAAAGCAATTTTCCTAAAATTAGAAACAAGGCAGGGTTGCCCCCTTTCACCACTCTTATTTCAACATAGTACTGGAAGTCTTAGCTACCGCAATCAGACAAGAAGAAGAAATAAAATGCATCCAAATTGAAAAAGAAGAAGTAAAACTATCATTATTTGCAGATGATATAATACTGTATGTAGAAAACCCTAATGTCTCAGTCAAAAAACTATTGGACCTAATAAACGAATTCAGCAAGATGGCAGGATATAAAATTAATACACAGATATTAGGGGCATTTTTATACACGAACTATGAAATGTCAGAAAGAGAATTAAGGAAACAATCCCCTTCAGTATTGCAACAAAAATAATAAAGTACGGAGGAATAAATTTAACCAAGGAGGTTAAAGACTTATACTCAGAAAATTATAAAACATTGATAAAAGAAATCAAGAAGACACAAACAAGTGGAAGCATATACCATGTTCATGAATTAGGAAGAATAAACATCATTAATATGACTATATTACCCAAAGCAATTTATAAATTCAATGCAATACCAATTAAAATACCAATAGCATACTTCAAAGATATAGAACACATATTCCAAAAATTTATATGGAACCAAAAAGGAACATGAATAGCCTCAGCAATCTAGCAATCTTGAAAGAGAAGTATAAAGTGGGAGGTATCACACTTCCCGATATCAAGTTAGAGAAGAGAACCCAGAAATAAACCCACATTTTTATGGACAATTGATATTTGACAAAAGAGGTAAAAGCATACAGTGGAGTGAAGACAGTCTCTTTAACAAATGGTGTTGGGAAACTGGACAGCTACCTGCAAAAAAAGTGAAACTAGACCACCAACTTACAACATTCACAAAAATAAACTCAAAATGGATAAAGGACTTAAATGTAAGTCATGAAACCATAAGCATCCTAGAAGAAAATGGGCAGTAAGCTCTCTGACATCTGTAGCAGCAATATATTTGCTGATTTATCTCCACAGGCAAATGAAATAAAAGGATAAATAAATTGGACTATATCAAACTAAAAAGCTTTTGCACAGCTAAAGACAATAGGAACAGAATAAAAAGACAAACCACACAATGGGAGAACATATTTGACAATACATCTGATAAGGGGTTAATAACCAAAATTTATAAAGAACTTGTAAAACTCCACACCAGGAAGACAAACAATCCAGTCAAAAAATGGGCACAAGAAATGAACAGACACTCCTCCAAAGATCACATACAGATGGCCAATAAGCATATGAAAAATGTTCAACATCACTAATCATTAGAGAAATGCAAATTAATACCACAATGAGATACCTCCTCATACTAGTCAGAATGGTGCTCATTAAAAAAATAACACATGATAGGTGCTGGCAGGGATGTGGAGAAAGGGGAACCCTCCTGCACTGCTGGTGTGAATGCAGACTGGTGCAGCCACTGTGGAAAACAGTATGGAGATTCCTCAATAAATTAGAAATGAAACTGTCCTTTGACCCAGCTATCCCACTTATAGGAATATATCCCAAGGACACCATATCACCAATTGAAAAGAAGAAATGCACCCCCATGTTCATGGCAGCATTGTTCAAAATAGCCAAGATCTGGAATCAGCCCAAGTGTCCATTAGTGGACGAGTGGATTAAAAAGCAGTGGTACAGCCTGACCTGTGGTGACGCAGTGGATAAAGCGTCGACCTGGGAACACTGAGGTCGCCAGTTCAAAACCCTACACTGGTCTGGTCAAGGCACATATGGGAGTTGATGCTTCCAGCTCCTCCCCCCTTCCTCTCTTTCTCTCTCTCACTCTGTGTCTCCTCTCTAAAATGAATAAAATAAAAATTAAAAATTAAAAAAAAATTAAAAAGCAGTGGTACATATACACAATAGAATTCCATGGGGCCATGAAAAAGAAGGAAATACTACCTTTTGCAACAATATGGAGGGACCTGGAAACTATTATGTTGAGTGAAATAAGCCAGGCAGAGAAAGAAAAATACCATATGACCTCACTCATTTGAGGAATCCAATGAACAATGTGAACTGAGGAAAGGAATTGAGACAGAGGAGGGATCAGAGGGACCAGAGGAAAAGAGGACAGAGGGAAAGGGGATGATAGGATGGGATAAACCTGAAGGGAAGGGGGGAGGGCACTTCAGGGAGGGGGACAAGGGAGATGTTGAAGGGAATATGGGGGTGGGGGGATGCATTCGGTGTGACCCTAGAATCTATGTACACAATTAATTAATTTTTAAAAAATTTTAATAAAATAAAGGGTGGTTTTTATTTCTCTAATTAGTGGGCACTTTATTTTTTGTGACAGTTTTGCAAGAGATACTCTTGTTTCTATATTATGCAAATGAAAATTTCTTAAGTATATTAAAATTTTTTAGGAAAATAAATATTTTTTGGATTTATGGAGAGTTAGGATAATTTTGCGAAGGTGGTAATTAGGTTACTTAAAACCAACCATTTCAATAAAAGGCACCTGTGAAATGCTTTTACGAAGCTGTCAACATTACCATTTCATATCTGCAGTGTGATCTAAGTTTAGATAATAGGTTTGAGTAAAATATATAATTAGCAGAACCTTTTAACCCACAATCATGTCACTTTTTATAAACAGTCTCCTGGTATTACCAAATCTGAAAGTATTACTTAGAATTTATAAATTAAGTGTTTTATGAGTCTAAACAGTCTGCTTTAGATCCTGTGATGCAGTCATATCTAAACCTTGTAAGAGCACCTGCCCAAGAAGCCCTTTGAAAAAGAAATCCTTGCAAAAGCCACCTGTTAAAGAAAACGGCTAACACACCCTTGTTTATAGCTTCAGTGGGCTCTTTATGGAGCAGCTACCTTTTAAGAAGGTCTGCAGGCATTACAGCTTAACTTAGACATCTTTTCAAGCTGGCAAGATACCAAAATCTCAACATGGCCTCGATTCTAAACACTAAAATAACATTCCAAACATGAGCTACTTTTACAGGAATATAGCATGATTTTAAATAAGTCAATACTTAGATTTTTGTGATTTTTAAATACCTTACATTTAATATAACTATTCCTGATTTTGAAATAGTTATTTAATTATCCTAGTCTCTTATGCTGTGATGTTTATCGACTTTTTAAAATAATTTAATGCCCTTTCAAGTTTGATGATCCTGAAGTCAGAACCATATCTCATTCATCTTTGTAGCTATAACATCCAGCACTATAAGATGTGCATTACAAATTTGATGAATGATTGAACTGAATGACTTGCCCAATGTCACAAAGTTAATAAATGCTATGCCCAAAACACAAATCTGGATCTTCTAACCATAGTCCTAAAGACTTAGAGCTATGTGGATTTGTATAATGTAGTCATAAAGAAGATGTATACACCTGCAGTGTTGTCTACAAGAAGGTAATCAGTTCATCTGTGATGGGAGGATTTGGATAGAAAGAAAGTGGATGTGAAAGGTGATCTAGATGGGACAAAATGTCTTGAACCACAGAACAGGAATGAAAATGTGGGAAGCATGTCTAGAGGAGCAAGAAATGGAACTGGCTGACTGTTGGAATTAGGGGATTGGGAATATGGAATTAGAAAGGAATGGTGTTAGGCCTGACTAGGCAGTGATGCAGTGGATAAAGTGTCGAACTGGGATGCGGAGCACCCAGGTTCACAACCCTGAAGTTGCCACCTTGAGTGAGGGCTCTTCTGGGTTGAGCCCGGGGAGGGGGGGGTGGCGGGGGGGGGGTGTCTCTGCTGCTTGAGCGTGGGATCATAGACACGACCCCATGGTTGCTGGCTTGAAGCCCAGGGTCACTGGCTTGAGCAAGGGGTCACTTGCTCTGATGGAAGCCCCCCCCCCCTTCTGTCAAGGCACATATGAAAACTCAGTCATTGACCAACTAAGGTGCCTCTCCCTTCTTGTCTGTCTGTCCCTCTCTCTGACTCTCTCTGTCAAAAAGAAAAAAAAAAGAAGAAGAAGAAAGAAAGGAATGGGGTTAAGATGTCAGTGCCAAACTAATGAAACTTCATTATCTCTGACAACCTGAGTCAAATCAAAATTTAGTTGGAAACTATTTCATGATTGGTATCTGTTTTAGGAAATTCTACAGGTGTACACTTAAATCTCATTAGTAGGCTTAGAATTTGCTTCATTCCAAGGTTAACTCCAGCACTAATAGAAGTTTATTTAAAATGTTTTAATAAAAAGTAATTATGGTTGAGTATTCCATTGTCTGGTTGTTATCCTATATAATCACTTTTCTGGGGTTTATTTTTCTTGCCTTCAGCATTATTCATTGGTCATTACCAATCCTCAGTATGTTCTTCTACGATATGTCTTACTATGTAGAATACAAACTGTGTTAGTTGTGTGTTAATGTACACTTAGTCATATTTGCAGCTTAAGGCTACAAATGATGCATAGCATCATACTGGGCATATGACAGGCGCTCAGTGAATATTGATTAGGTTTAAATTTGAATTAAAATCTATGCCAGCAGAATCTCAAAGGAGTCCTCTGATTCTTACAGTTGGTACAGGGCACTGGTTCAAGTCCAAGTTCTGAGGTATAAAAGATATAATAAATAATAACCCCAGAGGTATAACATTAAGGCATCCATAGATCAAAGTTTGATTTCGGAGACCATCATCTCCTCACCTGGCTGGCCACTAAGGTACATAAAGCCAGGATTAGCACAAGGTAAACGTGTAAAGCAGCATTCCCTTTATGTTTTATTTTTTTTATTTTTTTTTTTTTTACAGGGACAGAGAGAGAGTCAGAGAGAGGGATAGATAGGGACAGACAAGAACGAAGAAAGATGAGAAGCATCAATCATCAGCTTTTTTTGTTGTTGCCATTGTGACACCCTAGTTGTCCATTGATCACTCTCTCACATGTGCCTTGACCGCGGGCCTTCAGCAGGCCGAGCCACCCCTTGCTGGAGCCAGCGACCTTGGGTCCAAGCTGGCTAGCTTTTGCTCAAGCCATATGGGCCCGTGCTCAAGCTGGCGATCTCGGGGTCTCGAACCTGGGTCTTCCATATCCCAGTCCAACGCTCTATCCACTGTGCCACCGCCTGGTCAGGCTTATTTAATTATTTTTTAATTGAATGTATTAGTGTGACATTGGTTAACAAAATTAAAAATGCTTTCAGTTGCACAGTTCTGCAACACTTCTCTGTACACATCATTGTGTGTTCACCCCTATTTAATTATTGAAACTCATCTCCTTAACTTAAACCCCATTCAGTACACATGCTTTAATAAGCACAGTGTGCCTCTGCCTTCCTTCTTTGCCTCTGCTTTATTTTATCCAAAACCAATTAGTGAGGCCCTGGCTAGATAGCTCAGCTGCTTAGAGCATCATCCCACAGCACAGTGGTTGCTGGCTGGGTCCCCAGGTAGGGCACATACAGGCAGCGATTGATGTTCCTGTCTCTCTCTCCCTCTCTCTCTCTTCCTCTCTCTAAAATCAATAAAAAAATGTTTTAAACCCAACTAATGAGAAAGACAGTTAAAACAGTTACACCTAAAAATGTTTGTTACTTAGTTTGCGTTCTCTTCTGAAAGTAGAGCCTAGCATGAAGAGCTGGGTTCCGAAGGGTTTTGGAGTGGTGATTTTAGGGGTGGAAACAAGAGTGTGAGGAGTGAGATGAGGAGAGGGAAAGCCAGTAAAGGTTTTACTACTGACTTGGTTATCTCTGTGGGCAACAGGACTTTGATCCCACTGAGGACTCCCTGAACAAATGTGCAGAATTCTTCAGTTTCCTAGTGAGAGGCTTGCAAAGATGACAACTAATAAGGAATAGAGTCAACTCCGAAGTCAGGGACTTTAATTCTAGGGCTTTTTCACTGTCCTGTCACACATACTTACTGGAACTGAAATCAAATATATATTTTCTTACTCAAAATTCTAAAATTAGAATATCAGACAGCAGAAAGCCAATATAAGGCCCCCAAACATCCCAAATTATGCTGTAAGAGGGCTTGTGCATTTATTTACTATAAGATAATATCAGTATAAGCCTGACCAGGTGGTGGCACAGTGAATAGGGTGTCGGACTGGGATTTGGAGGACCCAGGTTCGAGACCCCGAGGTCGCCATCTTGAGCGTGGGCTCATCTGGTTTGAGCAAGGCTCACCAGCTTGAGCCAAAGGTCACTGGCTCGAGCAAGGGGTCACTTGGTCTGTGGTAGCCCCCTGGTCAAGGCATGTATGAAAAATCAATCAATGAACAACTAAAGAGCCGCAACGAAGAATTGATGTTTCTCATTTCTCTCCCTTCCTGTCTGTCCCTCTCTCTGATTCTCTCTGTCTCTGCCACAAAAATAAATCAATAAATAATAATAGTGTCAGTATAAGCAGTAATAGTAATAGTCAAGAATGTCTCTGGAGCAGTTATGGGGTGCCGTGTTCCATTATAACTGCTTCACATGCACTTAATATATAGTACATAATACCCCCTTGACATGGGTATTATTATTACTATGTTAAAAATGGAAAACTGAGACACAGAGACTGCGCAGGGTTGCGTAGTGAATAAGTAGTATGTATAGCCTTCCATTAAGCTCATTTGTGTTATACATTGTATTCTAGATACACTGCTTACAAAAATTGGCGGATATTTTGTAGCTGTATATTCATTTTGAAATATCCCCTAATTTTTGTGAGCAGTATAGAAGGGCCATGAGTAAATGGAAATTTTTAGACTACAGGTAAACTATAGGACTATAAATTTAAAGGAGCATTGGAAGCAGAACAAATGAACTACCTTGAGGAGAAGCCTATACTAAATGACTTCGTATAATTTTCTAAATAATAAAGAGCTACTGAGAATCATGGTTACAGCAAAGTGTAATTTCTTATAACAGATTTGTCAGTAACCCTGAAATGTCATGGGCGTGTTTTGAAAGATTTTAAGATGCTGGTTATTTCGTGATTACAAAACAGCATCCTCGAAAAAGAGACATTTGTGATCCACCTCCTGACGGGTTGACAGAAAGTAGCCAGCACCACTTGAGGTGTCTTTACCAAAGAAATCAAATCTGAATCTCAACAAGCCTCCGTATCTAACTACAACTTTATAGAAAATACAAGAAACAGAAGAACATGCTAAGCAATACTGCAGGAATTCAGTTAGTAAAGTCCCGGATAGGAGAAATTCTACAGAAAAGAGGGCCCATTTTCTTCAACAAATAAGTAACAGGGTAACAGAGAGAAAGGGTCATAATAATTAAAAATGTTTTTAAAGGGTTATATATTAATAATTTCAAAAATAAGAATTGTTTTTTTCCATTTTGGTTTCTTTTCTTTAGAAATACGTACTGAAGTATTTCTAGATAAAATGATAGCTTTATACTCCCGCAGGGATAGAATGTGGACACTGGATGAAACCAGATTGGCCATGTACTGACAACGGTTGAATTCAGTTTCGGGTACCGTGGGTGCTACTTCTGTGTATATTTGGAAATTTCCATTTTGTGTGTCTGAGAAAAATTGAAAGAAAATCCATAAAAATGTTAACAAATATATAGCAGAGGAATGTCCTTTTTTTTTATTATTTTTCCCACTGTTCTAGCTTTTCTACTTTTATAATTAGAAAAAAATTATATTAAAATTGTACATGAAGAAGTAACCACTTTCTTTGAGATAGAATATACTTTTGTTTCCAAGAGAAGATGAGGGGGGTGACTAAAGATATGCACTAAAGATTTTAAATAACCAAAAAGTAGATTTATTGTCATTATAATCATAAACTAGAAATTTAAAACGCAGGAAGCTATATAAGTATGGCTGATTTATTTTATCCTCAGCTATATGCTGTTTCAGTTTGGTCCCTCTTAAACATCTTCTTTTAGGTTTAAAAAATGCCAGCATAGTCATTAACTATTAGTTTGTATAGTAAAGTATGTCATATGCTTTGTAAACTCATTTTTATTCGAGATGCAGTTATCTGATGAGGCGAGTATAAAATCATAAAAGACAAATGCTCTTTTGGGGGTTGGGGAGAAAGAGAAGCATCAACTTGTTCCACTTAGTTGTGCCATTGATTGCTTCTCATATGTGCCCTGACTGGGCTCAAACTGGAGACCTGAGGAGTGGAGCTAGTACCCTCAGCACTCTGGGTGTTGCTCTATTCATTGCATCACTGGTCAGGACTGACAAATACTCTTTTTTAAAAAATTATTCAGATAACTAAGCACATTTTAAATATCGGTGCCTAAACCTCTACAGCCTAAGGAAAAAATAAAATCAGATTAACTTTATTTTGATTGATCTCAAAATGCAGTTGCTTCTAATCCTCAACTAGCAGAACTGTTATGGTTGGGTGGTAGTAAATTCAATTTTCAAATATTAACAATTCTTTGTGCCAAATTTTCAAAATATAATGATAAATTAAATACTGCAATGCTTTGATTTTTTAGGATTTACTAGTAGACATTAATCTGTGATATTTAAAATTAATAAAGTTACTTGAAGCTTACCTTAAGAAGCTAATTTTATACTACATGTGGTACTACTCCCCTCTATTCATTTTGAAACTGAAAACCTGTCAATTAATTAATATTTATTTCATTAAAACTCAGAAACACTAAAAGTCAAACGGGAAGTAAACTAGTCTCTATTAGCTCTTAGCATAATGTCATTATAATTATTTACTTATTTAAGCATATTGTGTAACTGTTCACCCGGGTAGATTTTATTATAAATTGTCATTGATTCTGGACAGGAAAAAGAAAGTTCTTATTACATTCAAAACTTGGAAATAAGTCATTACTCCTACTACTTTCTTAATAAAGATCACAGTGTAGCTGTTATAGCTCTGTAGTTAGATATTAAAATTCTCATAATTGCCCTGTTGTACCTATGTATGTCTTCTTAAGAAAAACTAATAAGGCTGACCAGGTGGTGGCACAGTGGATAGAGCGTCAGACTGGAACGCTGAGGGCCCAGGTTAGAACGTAGGGGTCACTGGCTTGCGTGCAGGCTCATCAGCTTGAACATGGGGTTGTTTAAGCCCAAAGGTCCCAGGCTTGAAGCTCTAAGGTCGCTGGCTTGAACAAGGGGTCACTAACTCTGCTGTAGCCTCCTGGTTAAGACACATATGAGAAAGCAATCAGTGAACAACTAAGGTGCCACAATGAAGAATTGGTGCTTATCTCTCTTCCTTCCTATCTGTCCCTCTCTGACTCTCACTCTGTCTCTGTAAAAAAAAGAAAAACTAATAAGGTCATATTTAAAAATTTTAACATTGTACTTGTATAATTTATTAAATTCTTTAATGAAATACGCAAGCCACGTATAGGAAGGAAGCTGATGTTGGGCCAGTGCCACCCCTTTTTCTGCCACCCCCTGTTGACCTGTGCTCTGCCTACCCACAATCATGTTTGAGAAGCCAAAAGGTAAAGGCAGAAATGGGAGGCCCAGCAGGATTGTGGGGCTCAGGCCAAATGATACAGTACAGTGGCAGGACTTTCCAGGCTAGGAAAAATGAAAGTATGTTGTTTCTTCACCCCTAAAAGGGAATCTCTAGCTCTCAATCTCTGTTTCATATATTTCTGTACAACAGACAGGAATTCCCACCATCCTAAAACGTTCTTATATTTAGATGCCTCTAGAGCGCCCTTGGACCCACCTGAACTCAGGCTTTTTTTCTACAAGAGAGATTAGGTGTTAGTCTGACAATACCATCTTCCTTAATCACCGGGGTGCCTTTGATCTATTATTCTCATTTTATCCTACCTGAAGCCTTCAAGGGCCCACTATTTAAATTTGCAGTTTTTGCAATGTGGGTAAATTAGAAGATGGCTAGAAGCTATTTTTATTAGAGATACAGTAGTATCCAGGTTTTTTCTGATACAATGAGTTTGCTGAAGCCAAGTATGGAGGTTAACACCATATAGATGAGATAAAAATCTCTGGTTCTTGCCCTGGTTGGGTGGCTCAGTGGATGAAGTATCATCCCAGTGCACTGAGGTCCCAGTCAAGACACCTATGAGAAAATCAATGAGTGCACAGCTACATGGGGCAGCGAGTTGATGCTTCTTGTGAACTAGCGTGTAGGCTCTCTCTCTCTTCCTCTCAAATCAATGGGGAGAAGTCTTGAGCCCTTTATCATTATTCTTTTTAAAAATTTAATTCACTGTGAAATCTTAATACAGTCCTTAATCTAGATATGTAATATCTCTGCTTTTTAAAAATATATAAATTATTATAAAACCTGTGAAGGAGAACCTTAAATTTAAAAAGCAATTATTCCAAATGGCCAAATTTTAAGACTTTTCATTTTTTAAATTACATACCTTGAGTAATTTTTCACTGCCTAAGTTTTTAAAAGTGACTTTGAGCTAGTTGCAGAATATGCAAAATAAAATAACACTCTAAAAGGATCCTATGGGAACTTGAAGAATTCTGTTGTTTTTCTAACTAAGGTTGTTTAGATAACCTTTCTTCCTCACTCAGTACCCTCTTTTCTATTCCAGACTATTGTTGTTAAACTGACATTTTCCAGGGAAGCTTTATTCAGAGTGATCAAGGCAAGAAATCCCTGGCCATGGGAGGTTCTTAGAAAAAGAGGAGAATTACTGATTTGTTTTATAACAGCACTTAGTAATATTAGTTGGTTATGTTACATGTGCCAATACCACAGTAGATAACTGGTGATAAAATAGTAAACAAATACTGTCCCTGATCCTTAGTTTATCAATTTGTTGACCTCATACCACTCTCTGAAATGTCTATAAAGTAACTACAACCCATAGAAGTGTACAAACAAAATGATGAAATTAGAACAATTGTAGAATCATTCTGTTTTCAATAGATAACAAGTAGTTATAGGTCACCTATGAAAAACTTTATCAATTCAGGGTTTGGGGTAATGGTTTTTCCAAAGGAGAAGAGTATAGGTGGGTAGTGTCTATATTGAGTTTCTGTGGATTCGCTGACTTGGTTAGTTAGCTGAATTAGATTTATTATATTACTTTAATTTTTCACTTAGTAAAGTCAATAATGTCAGGCTTCTGGTGTTACTGAAAATCTTACATGGTAAAATACAGCCTATTTGGTATTTTTATTCATGGAATAATTTTAATCAAGACATGTAAGAAAATGCTTTCAATAAAGAAAAAAATGAGTTACAAAGGTTTTTCTATTTTGCCCAATATAAACTACATAATTGCAGTGATAACATAAAAGCACATTTTCTTCATTAGAATAATTAAAACTCTTTCATTTTAGGAGCTGGAACGAGCATGGAGAGAATATGATAAGTTAGAATACGATGTAACTGTTACCAGGAACCAGATGCAAGAGCAACTAGATCGTCTTGGTGAAGTTCAGGTATAAACGTCGTGTTTTTCACATGGTTTTGCTGATTGGCTCATGTATGCCCATATCAGTTTTTACAATACTAGCTACCTAAGACCTGGGTTTGAATGCTTTCAATAATAGGAATCTTATTATCTCACAAAGTTCTGATCTCTCATTTAAAAGTTATTCTATCGGATACATTGTGTGAGCCCTGGAGTGTTCTGTGCTCCTAGTTAACTATACGTCTCTTGGTACCAAGGTGTTGAATTATATGAATTTATCAAATAATGGATATTTTATCTCTTTTTACAATGTACAAGTTTTACATTCTTTAACTGAATTTATTGGGCTGACGCTAGTTAACAAAATTATACAGGCTTCAGATGAGCAGTTCTACTATACATCTTCTGTCCACTGTGTGATCACCACCCCAAGTTCAGTGCATCACCATTCATCCCACACACCCTCCTTTTTTATAAAATTTATTCTAATTCATTCTATATCAAAAGCCTCTTTAAAAATACTATTATTTAGTCTATTATTTTGACTAGTATTAGAATAGGGGAAGATATAGCAACATTTGGAATAAAGAATTCAGTTTTGTAAACAGGCAGATCTGGGATTAAGTTCTAGGTACTAGTTTTCTTATCTATAAAGTGGAAATAATATCTGTCTTAGAGTGTTGCTCTGAAAAATGGAGATATGTTTAAGAAAAAGTTTTACACTTGATCTTAGTCAAAAAATTGAGAAGCAATCAACCCAACAAATAATGGGTTAATAAGGTTGACTCAGAAAATCAACTGTCCTCCATCTGTGCTGTCCAACATAGGGTGGGGCAAAAAGTAAGTTTATAGTTGTGAGTACACGAAACACAGAACTTATTCTTGTATTATTACTCATTAATTACTGTATTATTTTCCATATGAAAAACTAGAAACCTACTTTTTTACCACCCTGTATAGTAACCACTAAGTACATGTAGTTGTCGGGTACTTAAAATATTGCTAGTATGACTAAGGAACTGAATTTCAATTGTTTCATTTCTTTTCTTTTCTTTTTTTTTTTTTTTTTTTTTTACAGAGACAGAGAGAGTCAGAGAGAGGGATAGACAGAAACAGGCAGACAGGAACAGAGAGATGAGAAGCATCAATCATCAGTTTTTCGTTGCAACACCTTAGTTGTTCATTGATTGCTTTCTCATATGTACCTTGACCGCGGGCCTTCAGCAGACCGAATAACCCCTTGCTTGAGCCAATGACCTTGGGTCCAAGCTGGTGAGCTTTTTGCTCAAGCCAGATGAGCCCGCGCTCAAGCTGGCGACCTCGGGGTCTCGAGCCTGGGTCTTCTGCATCCCAGTCTGACGCTCTATCCACTGTGCCAGCGCCTCGTCAGGCAATTGTTTCGTTTTAATTATCTAAATTTAAGTAGCTACATGTTGTTGTGACTTCTGTATTGAATACTGAAATTACACTAATAAATACTAAAAGCAATAGGAAAAAACTACAACTATCTAAGATATAACCCAGGGATCAGCAAACTTTTTCTGTAAAAACCCAGATAATAAATATTTTAGATAGTGCAGACATGTAATATACAAATATTCTGCCACATAATCTTGGGTGTTTTAGGTTCTTTTATAGCCCTTTAAAAATATAAAAACTCATTCTTAGCCTGGCCTGTGGTGGCACAGTACGTAAAGCATTCACCTAGAACACTGAAGTCACCAATTCAAAACCTGGTGCTTGCTTGGTCAAGGGACAAATGGGAGTTGATGCTTCCTGCTCCTCCTTCTCTTTCTCTCTCTCTCTCTAAAATAAATGAATAAAATCTTTTTTAAAAAAAATGTTTAATGCCTGACCTGTGGTGGCGCAGTGGATGGAGCGTCAACCTGGGAACACTGAGGTCGCCAGTTCAAAACCCTGTACTGGTGTGGTCAAGGCACATATGGGAGTTGATGCTTCCAGCTCCTCCCCCCTTTCTCTCTCTCTCTCTCTCTCTCTCTCTCTCACTCTGTGTCTCCTCTCTAAAATGAATAAAATAAAATTAAAAAAAAAAATTAAAAAAATAAGTTTAAAAATCTTTTTTTATGAAATGAAAAGTATCAGTGGTATACTATGTTCATCAATGGCCTGATTTAACATTATCACAATGAAAATTTGTCTTATAAGCTCAATTCTATTTCAACCAAATTTCCAAAACTTTTTGAAAAAAATTAACAAAATAATTCTAGCACTTTTAAAGTATAATAAAAACCACAGGTAGCTAAAACTTTAAAAGAAAAAGTGAGAGGGAAGAAAGAAAGAAGGAAAGGAAAGGGGAAGGGGAAGGGAAGAGAGGGGAAAGGAAAGGGGAGGTAGGAAGGGAGGGAAGGAAGTAAAAAGACTCAGAAGGCATACTCTATGAGAAGTAGCAGTGCACATGTGACCTTAGGCCAGTCACATAACAACTCTGCACCTCAGTTTTCACAACTGTAAAATGAAAACAGTAATAGTACCTACCTCTATTGGCTTTTTATAATGATTAGATATGTTGATGTTTTTGGAGTACTTAGAATAGCATCAGGCACATAAAACATACTGTGTAAGTATTCATTAAATAAATAAGTAATTAAAGAAGGCCACTTTGACAAACTTAAAAGATGACATACTGGAAAGACCTATCTTTCCTACTAAATTTCATAAGAGTTACTATCTAGAGTAGCAGAATGAACAAAGGACATGAGTAGTTAAAATTAATAAAAAGTAAAACTCAGATTGATAATGAGTGTTTGAATATTGTTCAAAGTCACTAGTAACTAGAGAAATGCAAAATGAAACAAAAATAAGATTTTCATTGCACACCTTTCTATTGGGCAAAAATATGTACATGTAGTTTTTTTTAACTGTTGCAAAAATAATACATTCTATATAGAACATGTGCAAGTGTATGATATTTATAGTTAATAATTCGTCTCTGTATTCCATCACAGTACTGTATTCACACCTCTGGGCTGCCATGCTTCTGGGTTTATGTCAATGCTTTTTTCTTTTACATTGCTTTCATCCTGTGGCTCAGAAAACTGGGTAATTAAGGTTATACAGTGCTTCTTAGAGGCAGTGATGGTGCATAGTCCTTATGTCAATAGACTTGGAAAACTTCTCAGAGGACTTTGTAGCTTACTAATGAAATACTGTATTCTAATATCTGCAGTTGTCAAAAACTGATACTCGGTAAAAAAAAACCTTTTCTTGGTAATGTGATGGTTTTATATTTTATTGCCTATTTTTTAAACATTTTATTCCTAAAAATGATATCTATTGCTATCCTAAGTATCTATCAATAAGAGTCATAGAATTTTTTGTTTTTTGTTTTTTTAAGAATCTGTACAGAGAACCAGGCTCTGGGATTCTTTTTTTTTTTAATTTATTCATTTTAGAGAGGAGACACAGAGTGAGAGAGAGAGAGAGAGAAAGGGGGGAGGAGCTGGAAGCATCAACTCCCATATGTGCCTTGACCAGACCAGTGCAGGGCCTTGAACTGGCGACCTCAGTGTTCCCAGGTCGACGCCCCATCCACTGTGCCACCACAGGTCAGGCTAGAGTCATAGAGTTTTTTTACAGTCTTACTGAAAATCAATGTCTTATTTTGCTTTCAGTTAGGCTACTTAGCCTGAGGGCATGAAATGGGTTACTAGAAGTGAATATTACTTGGAATAGAATAAAAATGGCAATGATAAATTTAGATTCCAAAATTGAAAATTAGTTCTGAAAATACACTTACCAACATGAGTCAAAGCACTCCTAAGTATATTCTTTTAAAAAATTGGGAGTGGGGGGTATGTCTCTATGTTCTAGATTTAGGAAATCAGTGTACTTTGCATTTTTCTCCTCCCCCTAAAAAGAAACTTGTATTTTATTTTTATTGGGCTTTTGAGAGTTTCTATTTTGTTCTATTTTCCTTTTGTTTTTGTTTTCAATTTTTAGTCACTTCTAATTAGTATTTTGGCTTGGAATCATAAACAGCACAAGGCCAAACTTATTGAGGAGATAAGAAATAATAGTTCAGCCTGACCTGTGGTGGCGCAGTGGATAAAGCGTCGACCTGGGAACACTGAGGTCGCCGGTTCAAATCCCTGCACTGGTCTGGTCAAGGCACATATGGGAGTTGATGCTTCCAGCTCCTCCCCCCTTTCTCTCTCTCTCTCTCTCTCTCTCTCTCTCTCTCTCTCACTCTGTGTCTCCTCTCTAAAATGAATAAGTAAAAAAAGAATTAAAAAAAAAAAAAAGAAATAATAGTTCATACACTTAAAGCTAAAAAATTAAATATTTTTCTCTGCTTTATCTTTGCCACTGAAATTCTCATTTTAAAATATTTAATTTATGGAATTTCTAACTTTTTCATGATTTTTTCCCCTGTATGTGATCTATTTTTTCTGATAGACTGAATCAGCAGGAATTCAGCGTGCACAGATTCAGAAAGAACTTTGGAGAATTCAAGATGTGATGGAAGGACTGAGTAAGCACAAACAGCAAAGAGGCATTACAGAAGCTGGTAAATTAGTTTTTTGTATTGCATTTTGCAGGAATTGACCATATCTAAATAAGATGTCACAGAATTGGGTTACTTTGTTAGTTTATTAGACTTTCAACGTCAGAAAGCAGGCACTGGTTGGCCCTGGCTGGGTGGCTCAGTAGATAAAGTGCAGACCCAGCGCACCAGAGATCATGGTTTTAACCCCATGTAAGGGCATGTTTGAGAAGCAATCAATGAGTACACGACTAAATGGAACAACTAAGTGAGACTGTGAGTTGATGCTACTCTCTCACTGTCTCGCTGCCTTCTCCTTTCTTTTTCTCTCTCTCCTTCTCTCTCAAATCAACGGAAAAGTTAATTTTAAAAAAGAAAGAAAAGAAACCTGACCAGTGGTGGCACAGTGAATAGAGCATTGACTTGAGGGCTCAGGTTTGAAACCCCAAAGTCACCAGCTTGAGTACGGGATCATTAACATGATCTCAAGGTCGCTGGTGTGAGCAAGGAGTCACTGGCTCGGCTTGAGCCGCAGTCAAGGCTTGTATGAGAAACAATCAATGAACAACTAAGGTGCCGCAACTATGAGTTGATGCTGCTTATCTCTCTCCCTTCCTGTTGGTCTGTCTCTCACTTAAACACACACACACACAGCACTGTTTGTGGCAGTGAGTCAGTATATAAGTTTATAAAGTGAAAAGCAAAAAGTTCTACCAACCTTACCCACTCAAAAAAAATTATAGTTTTGTGTCTATTGTCATTATAAACATACAGTGTTTTGGTTTTACGGGGATTTTTCCCCACAACAAAGAATGGGATCATACTATATTAATTTTCAACCATTTGCTTTTTTCTCCTTAAGAACAATACAATAATTACTGTGTAAGAACTCGTTGTATAGACAGACTATATTCATTTCTGTGTTGGTGAACATGGTTTTAGGGTTTGTTTGAGTTTTCTTTATTCCTGTCATAGGCCTGCTATACTGAACATTATTGTATGTATAACTAAACACATATGCTGGTACTTATGGGTTCCAAGAAGAGGGAAATACATACACATTTTTCATTTTGGTAGGCACAGCCGAATTGCCTCCCTAAAAGAGTATATCACAATGAAATTACACCAATAAATGTTTGAGAAAATCCATTTCCATGTACTCTTGTTTAAATTAGTTGAATTTGTTTTTTTTTTCAATTTGTATCTTTTTAATGTAAATGGTTTAAAATTCTGAAAACATTAATAAATGAGGGACTAGAAACTGAAGGCTTTATTCTAAATGAAATTAAATTATTCCTTTTTCTGTAGTTTCAAAAAGATATATGTAGTATAAGTTACGTTTTATAATTTTTTAATAGGTATGGCAGTATCAAAGCCTTTCTCAACAGTTAAGTACAAAAATGAGGTAAGTGTGGATTGTTTGTCTATAAATTATTTTAAATGTTTTAAACATGAATTAGAATTGTCTACTCATAACAAAAATGTTTTTTCTAAATATATTCAAGTTAAGATTTTAATCTTGAAATTTCACTGGTTCAGTAATTTACTACTTCTAACAAATGTGATTTTTTTCTCTTAATGCAAAACTTTAGTTACTATTTTTTATCTAGGTTAGAATTTTAACATTGTCATACTTTTTCTGATATAATAAGATTATAATAATATAATAATATAGTTTGAATATTTATTGTTGTTATACTTGGTAAAAGTTGTAAGATGATTGATAGAGAAGTTGTCTGTGTATTGTGTATGCTGTAAAGAAATTGCAACTATAAAGAGATACTGTCAACCTAATTGAAAGCATCTGCGTTCTTGAATTATGTATAAAAGCCAATCAAAAAGAAATGTTTATTTTTTTCTCTTAAAAATTGCCCCCAAAATAGACAGTAACATTTTCAAATGTTTTTTCTCTTTTTAAAATGAAATACAGTAGTTTCATACATCTGTTTAGACATTGAGCTTCAGAATGAAGCTAACTTGTATATTACCAAAAAAAAAAAATACAACCTGTATGTTACCAAAAAAAGGATACAACCATATTTTGGGTTTTACTTTTCAATATGAGACTTCTGGCTTGGCAGTGTCCCTTTAATTATCTTAAAGCTAATTTAACTTACCATTGCAAAGAATTTAGATATACTTAATTCTATATGCTTATCTAAATAAGGTGACTATTCTACAATCTTTAGGAAGAGGAAGTAGTCCCACCTCGTCCTCCACTTCCTCGGTCCTATGACTTTACAGAGCAGCCTCCCATAATCCCCCCTCTGCCCAGTGATAGCAGCTCCTTGCTCTGTTATAGCAGGGGCCCAGTCCATCTGTCTGAAGAAAAGAAGATTCAAGTTCAAGGATATACAAGAAATGGATCTCACTGTGTAAGTGGCTGCAATAGCCACAGAATAATCAAGTATACATGCCCTCTCATATTTTTGTTGCCCTCTCATTTTTGAAAGTAAATTTATTTTTTTATTATAACACTGATTTTAACCAAAGCTTTTTCTTGTTTACAATGTTATCCTTTTGTTTCTCCTGTTTTGATCGTATCATTCTCATTTTTTTAATATTTTCACAATTTTGATCTTTCATAATTTCATAATTTGCATAAAAATTTTTTCTGAAATGGTTCCTTTGCATTTGTCTAAGGAGTCTTATTTTAAATATACCATTTCAGGATAGCAGAGTCAAATGAAATCATTAGACCAGAAAGAAACAAGAAAGAGTACTAGGAGTGATGAAAGGGTTCGGATGTGGGCAGTTCAGCCTGGGAAACTGTGAGCACAGGGCCAGTGCCAAGGAGAGACATTACCCTTGGAAACTGGAAATAAGATGGTTGGGTTTAAACAAATAAATATAAAATGTAATAAGCAAGAAGAAGGGAATAAGGAAGAAAGGAATGGGGCTAATTGAGTTAATATGATGTAATTATTTTTTAGATCTCAGTTATACTATGATAAAAAATGTCCCAAGGGGAAAAAAAAAAAAAATGTCCCAAGGACTTTATCCCTAAGGAAAATAGTCTTAAATTTTAAAACCAAAACATTTACTTGTTAAAAATATTTCCATTTTTGTTCTACCTTAGTTGAAACATATTCATTGTGTTATACCCAAGATAGCTAATTGAGGCTTTTAATTTTTAGTATTTGAGTTTTTAAAAGTAAATGTTTTAAAAGTAACTTAGCAAATTTTTTTTTGTAATTATATATCTTCCTTTCAAGGGTCCAGATTATAGACTCTACAAGAGTGAACCAGAGTTAACAACTGTGGCAGAAGTTGATGAATCTAATGGAGAAGAAAAATCAGAACCTGTTTCAGAAATGGAAACTTCAGTTAAAGGTCAGCATTTTGGAGATGTTTTACCTCCTGGATTTTCCAGAGATTTTAGCAATAAATTCAGTTTTCATGTTGACACAATGCATGTACAAGTCCACAGTCCTTTATCTGGAAACTTTGGAAACTGATACGTTTTTGAATTCAGAAGGTTTCACATGTTAAAAAGCTAACATGACCCATAAACCACGTATTAGTGTCATTTCAAGTAGGCATGAGGCAAGACCCCCTTACAAACATGTTGATTGCCGAGGGAGGAAGGAAGAAGGGAGCGTAGCCACCAAGTGTGGAATAATAAAGGTTTTATTTAGTACAGAGCGCTTCTTGGATGAGACTCCCTGGCTCAGAAGATTGAGACCAGGAATATCACGCCAAGGGACCACATGAAGCCAGATTTAAAGGGGTCCTTTTGGGGTCCTTTGGAATGGTCCAACTAATATGACATAGTCAAATCTCACTGGCTGATGGACGGTCGCTTCTCTCCCAAGGATTTCTGGGAAGACCCTCTTGGCCCGCTTAGTTGTAGGCAGTCCTAGTTAAAGTTCCCAGGCCTGGGTTCTCCACATGACCTTTCCCTTTGGCCACCAACCCTACATTCCAGCCTTTTTGTTAAATAGAATAGGGGTGCCGTTTATTCGTCTGGCTACTTCCTGCTGATTAGGGGTGTCATGGGGAGGGGCAGTCGGCTGGTGGTGGCTTTGAGGGATGTCAGGAGGAACATCTCTTTGGCTGTGAGTTGAGAAACTTCACAGATGCACTTCTGTAAGAATTTAAAAAAGAAACACATGTAAGTTATATGCTGATAATTAAAAGATTTAGAATAGGGGCAGTCCAGGTAAGAATGGGTGGCTGCCATTAGGAGTTAAGCAGGTTGTAGGAGGAGAGATTCTTGCTTAATTTTCCTCGCAGACAATTCAGGAGATTAAAGCTTCTTTCATCAGGCCAGTCCTATTGAACAGCATTGCTCCCTGCTTCAGCTCACTCTGGCTGCAGGTTCCTAATGGGAGAGACAGGAGCAACGGGATCTGCAGGCCCCATCATTTTTGTGAGCCGCAGACGAGTAGTGCCTAGTGGTTCCGATTGCCAGTGGTCCTGCATGGGGGCAAGCCTGAAACGAGAGGCATGATACCAAGGTGTTTTCACTAGGAGTTTAGGTACAATAGGAGTAGTCAGTATTACCATATGGGGTCCCGTCCATCTGGGCTAGTGAGCCATGCTGGAATTCCCTCAGAAGAACCCTGTCTCCTGGTTGGAGGGGGACCGTTGGGTGTGCTTCATCTGGACCCCCTATGGGAGGAAAGGTCCAATCCGCGTGTCCCCTGAGAAGATGGCGAAGTAAAGACAGAAAGGGGAGGTACATGGCACAGACCACCTCTGGGCCCACCGGCATTTGAGCATTTGAGGCGTGGACCTTATCTATATGAGCTTGCACTGCTGTCCGGATTCGGTCCCGTTCGTCAGGGGTGAGGATAGAAGACATAATAATAGAGAGGTCATGCCAAGTGAGGTCACATGCTTGAGTGAGATACTGGAATTCCTTGGTATAGTTGGTAGGATTAAAAGAATAGGAGCCCAAATGCTTTTCGATTGCAGACAGATCAGAGAGGGAGAAATTTACATGAATCCAAACAACTCCTTCCGTCTCGGCCACCTCGTGAAGAGGGCATAGGAGGTTGGCTCCCTCGTGTGGCCTGGAGTGGGATCAGGTGTGAGCGCTAATGGGAAGAGAGAGAGATCAGCGTTTGCAGGCAGAAGAAAAACAGGATCCAGCGATGAGACGATATGGGACCGAGGGAGTCGTGCAGGAGGGGAAGAGAGTTCCTCAGGGGAGTTGGCAAAGGAGGAAAGATCTGGAGCGGAGAGTGTAGCTGAAATTTCCCTGGCCAGAAGGACCTGCGTTGTAGAGCAGCTGGCACAGAGATTAGGACGAGAACGCAGATGAAACAACCCTTGTATATAAGGAATATCTGTCCATTTTCCAACTTCTTGGTAATAGTTCTGTAAATCAGAAAGGGTGTTAAAATCGAAACTTCCTTTCTGAGGCCACCTGGTCTGGTTATCCAGTGGGTATTGTGGCCAGGCTACGCTGCCGAAGAAAATTAGTTTCTTCTTTTTTAAGGAAGGATCAATGTTCGAGAGGTTTCAGATAAGGAACCCCAGGGGTGTTTTAGAGTCAGGCTTGGATCCCTTTGACCCCATGGTCACCCTTAGTTCTCGGAGTGGTCAGAGATGAGTATCGGCGTCCCAAAACTCAAACAGACAGATAGGCCACAGACAGATAGGGAAAGTGGGTGTGCTCGGGACATCTTCAAGGACACACACGCACTCAGACGGAAAAGGCTTCCCTGACACAGCTGTGGATTCAGACAGGGAGTCTCGGCGGAAAGAACTGAGGGAGTTTGGAGTCAGGGAACTTACCACACTGTGTGCCGAGGTGGATGGAAGGTCAGAGGTCCTGATTCTTTCTCGGAGGGGAAGGAGAGAGGAGCAGTCCCTTATGGACTTCTTACTCCTCCCGGGTTTTGGCACCAAGATGTAAGGTATTTTCCCCACCAAGGAAGGAGGAAGGGAGCATAGCCACCAAGTGTGGAATAGTAAAGGCTTTATATAGTACAGAGCGCTTCTCGGACGAGACTCACTGGCTCGGAAGATTGAGACCAGGAATATTGCGCCAAAGAACTGCATGGAGCCAGATTTAAAGGGGTCCTTTGGAGTCGTCCAACTAATATGACATAGTGAAATCTCACTGACTGACAGATGGTCGCTTCTCCCAAGGATTTCTGGGAAGCCCCTCTTGGCGCGCTTAGTTGTGGGTGGTCCTAGTCAAAGTTCCCGGGCCTGGGTTCCCCACGTGACCTTCCCCTTTAGCCACCGACCCTACATTGATATTTCTGGAATATTCCTCCTCCATGGGATAAAGCTTCATATCAATTCAGGCTAGGTTTTACTGAAAAATAATTTTATGACAATCTTTTATTTTATTTTTACAGAGACAAAAAGGGTCAGAGAGAGGGAGAGATAGGGACACACAGACAGACAGGAACGGAGAGAGATGAGAAGCATCAGTCATCAGTTTTTCGTTGCGGCACTTTAGTTCATTGATTACTTTCTCATATGTGCCTTGACCAAGGGGTTACAGCAGACAGTGTAACCCCTTGCTCGAGCCAGCGACCTTGGGTCCAAGTTGGTGAGCTTTTTTTTTTCTTTGGTTCAAGTCAGATGAGCCCACGCTCAAGCTGGCGAGCTCGGTGTTTTGAATCTGGGTCCTCTGCTCTATCCCAGTCCAATGCTCTATCCACTGCGCCACCGCCTGGTCAGACTATGACAAACTTTTAAAATGCTTTTCTTTGCCCAATATTTTCGGTTTTTGGTTTTCTACATGATGAAGGGCTGAAACAAATTTTCATACATTTTCTATAAAATTAATAAGTTTCATGAAAAAATACTCTTACTGTGTATACTGTGATTATTTTTCTTTAAGTGCTAGTCATTCTTCAGTGGTAAAAGGGAAGCTATTCAGGATTAAAAACTTCGAAAAGGCCAGACTTAATACAATGATTGAACCTTAATTGGATTATGGTTTAAAGGAAAAATCTCTGAGGACATTCTTGGGACAATTGTGGAAATTTAATATGTTCTAGATATTATGTAATAGTAAGTAATACTATGATGTGGTTATGTAGGAGAATGTGTTACATGAATTCTGAAACATTTAGAAAAATATTTGTAAATTATTCTCATTGAAAACTGACTAATTGGATTTCATTAAAATTTAAAACTTCTGCTGATCAGAATGTAAGGAAATATTAGCAATATATATACCTGACAAAGGCCTTGTATCCAGAATATACTTTTTAAAAACTCTAGTGAATCAATAATAAAAACAGACAACCCAATAAAAAGTAGCCAAAAGACTTGGATACTTATAAATAGGGTATGCAAATAGCCTGTAAGAATATAAAAAAGTTTACAATTGATTAATCATAAAAGAAATTCAGTTTTAATGCAAAATAAAATCACAAGTTACACCTTCTAGAATGGCTAAACTTAAAAGATAATCAAATGTTGGTTAGGACGTGGAAAAATTGGCACTCATACGTTACTGATGATGGTATATGACAGAACAACAGTTTGGCAATTTCTTACAAAGTTAAATATGCAATTAGCATAGTGAGTAATCCTACCCCTATATTTTTACCTAAGAAATAGGAAAACATAATTTATCAAAAAAGACTTCTAACATGGGTATTTTTAAGTGACAAGTGGTGAGGCAAAGAGACAGACCCCAGCATGCACCCCAAACAGGATTCATCTGGCAAACCCCCTACAGGGTGATGCTCTAACCATCTGAGGTCGCTGCTCCATTGCTCAACAACCAAGCTATTTCAGCACCAGAGGTGAGGCCATGGAGCTATCCTTGTGCCCAGGGCCAACTTGCTTGAACCATTTGAGCCATGACTGCAGGAGAGGAAAAGAGAGAGAGACAGAAAGGGGAAGGGAGAGGGGTGAAGAAGCAGATGGTCACTTCTGTGTGCCCTGACTAGGAACTGAACCCACGACTTCCACACACCCAGCCAGCACTCTACTGCTGAGCCAACCGGCCAGGGCCTACAAGGATTTTTATACCAGCTTTAATTCAGAATACAAAATAACTAGGAACAACCCATACAGCAATCAACAAGAGTATGGGTGAACAAATTGTGATGTCTTCATACAATGGAATGCTCCTCTGCAATTACAAAAAGCTACTGATAGATGTACAATATGTCTGAATCTCAACATGTATAAACACAAAAGAAAATTTATGTTGAATGAAAGAAGCCCAACACAAAGGAGACGTGGTATATGGTTCCCTTTATATGAAGTTTGAGACTAGGAAAACCAATCAGTTGGTGATAGCCTGCAGAAAAGTAGTTGCCTTTGGCAGAAGGGCAGGATTGACTGGAAGGAAACTGGGGTGGTAGGGATTATCTTTATCTTCACTAAGAGGGTTACACAGGTTGCACAATTTGTTGAACCTCCCCTGTTGTATACTTTAGATCTGTGCATGTCCATGTACATTTTGCCTCAGTAAAACTTAAAGAGGTGCCTGACCAGGTGGTTGCACAGTGGCTAGAGCATAGGTCTGGGACACAGAGAACCCGGGTTTGAAACCCCGAGGTTGCCTGCTTGAGCATGGGCTCATCTGGCTTGAACATGGGCTCACCAGGTTGAGCGTGGCGTCATAGACATAACCCCATGGTCGCTGGCTTGAGGCCAGAGGTCACTGGCTTGAAGCCCAAGGTCACTAGCTTGAGCAAGGGGTCACTTACTCTGCTGGGGGCACCCCCACCCTGGTCAAGGCACATATGAGAAAGCAATCAATGAACAACCAAAGTGCCACAATGAAGAACTCATGCTTCTCATCTCTCTCCCTTTCTTTCTGTCTGTCCCTATCTGTCCCTCACTAAGTGTGTGTCTCTCTTGCAAAAAAAAAAAAACAAGAGGGGTAGTAAAAAAACCTGGGAGAGTTTGCCACTTACCATCAGTTAAGAGAGTTCTATAATACATCAGATAGAAGGAAAGTAGTCAGATACGGAAAATCTAAGAAGCATAGAACTAAAATTATTTACAACAGTAGCATATAAAATAGGAATAGCTCACTGATATTAACATGTTCTAAAGTCCTTGTATTGTTCCATAGGATTGTAATGATTCTGACTAACTTTATCCTTGAACAGGTTAAGTATACATGCTAGGGTATAAGATAAAGAAAAGAAGTGGGGAGGAGTAGGCTGTATATCTTCCAAACTAGTAGAGAGGCAAACTGAAGAACAATCCAAAAGAGGAAAGAATGGGAAAGAAATACAGAAGTGGGGAAAATGCAAAGCAAAAAAAATTAATAAGTTGTTAGAAAGAAATCTAAATATATCAGTCATTATAACAAATTTATTTGAAGTATATAAATGCTTCACCTGACAAAGATTGTCAAACTGGGTTAAAATTTAAAACACAGCTATATGGTGTGTTTACACATCTAAAAGTTGAGTTTACTAAGAAATTGAACCTCATGTTTGAGTGAAAACATCAGATTGCAGAAATTATATATTATATAATATATAATTCAATATATATGTTAAAAATATGTAAAACTAAGATAGTATATTTTTAGAAGTTCAAATATTATAGAACTATAAAGAAAAGCAGGGGAAAGATACACATATAATTCAGCACTTACTACCCCTAAAAAGTAAAGAAGTGTTTAATCATTTGTTCCACCAATGTGTATATTTACTCACAAGAAATAAAACATCTGAAATTATTTTCTCTAACATGGTTTGAATTCTTCAAAGTTTTGCCTCTTTACATTGACCTGAAATACTGAGGTCGCCGGTTCAATACCCTGGGCTTGCCTAGTCAAGACACATACTCCTACGCCCTTCTCTCTTTCTCTCTCTCTGTCTCTCTCATTCACCTCTCTAAAATGAATAAATAAAATTGTTTTTTTTTTTAAAGATATTTTAAAACAAAGTTTTGCCTCTTAAAATTTTGTATTTTTAGCTCATAAGTTCTTGTCTAAATAAATAGTCCAAAGTACACAGGTAAATTGTGTATCAGTTCAGCTCTTCACATTCTCAAATATACAACTCTATAATAAACACACTCAGAAAGTTCATAAATAATATTAAAACTTAATTAGGCTGAGGATTGTTTGGTTTGTAACCTAAAGGGGCGCTGAATGATTGGCCTACCATTTGTCTTTGCTGTTGGCAGGGAGGGGCGGTAAGACACTTCCTTTTTCTAGTTGATGTGACTTCTTTGTTTTCTAATTATAAAAGAGAAAGTGACAGTGATTACCTGTAGTTAACACTGTTAGTGAATTCTTTATTGAGATAATACAGTGTATTTGAAAGAGACCAACTGGAAATCAAGGACATTAAATCACTTAAACCTTCTGGGCCATTTTTTTTTGTCATCTATAATATGTGAGAGGATTTTATTATGGTGCTTTGAACCCCTGAAAATGTGACTGCTTCTTGAACAAGCCGAGCAGCAGTAGGGGCAGGTGATCAGCCCTGCTGATGATGAGCACTACACACTTGAGGGAGAAAATGAACCCATAGCCTGCCCTTCAGTAGTCTTTTCTTTAAAGGGTGGTTGTGAAGACATATGATCTATTAAGTGTACCAAATTTTATCATTAATTTTAATACCATTTATTATTCTATGTAGGACATTATTTCTAAATCTAACCAAACATTTGTTTGATAATATCATTGGTTAGCTTATTAGGTAGAATCACTAATGGAAGTTTACTACATTTTCCCTGGCTCTTTTCAAACAATAAATGTGCCTTATGATTTTAACAGCCTCAGAAGTTGAATATGTCAGCGAAAGCAATGTTGTGTGAGATATGACCATTATTTTAATTTTTAGGTTCCCACTTTCCTGTTGGAGTGGTTCCTCCAAGAACAAAATCACCGACACCTGAATCTTCAACTATAGCCTCATATGTAACCCTAAGGAAAACTAAGAAGATGGATTCAAAAACGGTATTTGGCTAGAAATTAATTTCTCAAAGGATTCTCATAACTGTGTATTGCTTTCTTATATATGCTTCCATTTTTAGTGTTTCATCAAATTTTTATAACCTCTAAGGAAAAATTAATCTTCTTTTTTTTTAGCTTTTTTTATTATTATTTATTTTTAGAGAGAGAAGAGAAAAAGACAGGAACATTGATCTGTTTCTGTATGTGCCCTGACTGAGGATCAAACGAGCAACCTCTGTACTTCTGGGCGACACTCTAACTGAGATATCTGGCCTGGGCACTCATCTTTAGTTTGAATTATGTACAGTGAATTATGACTCCCAGTCAAGGAACATAAAGAGCAACCCGTGAATGCATAAATAAGTAGAACAACAAATGATGTTTCTTTCTATCCCTTCCTCTCTCTCAAAAATCAATAATAAATAAAATTGTATACGGAAAATTAGCACCTCAGAGGATAGATGTGTTCAATACAGAATCTAGATTTCTTTTGATAAGCTTTGACAAGCGGCTTAGTCCACAGTTTGTAGAACCCTTCTGTGTTATATCCCTTGATACTTCTAAGAATTTCCTTGATGAGAGTAATAGACACGTCCTGTGGTCACCCAAGTTAATGGGTTTCCAAGCTTTCCTGAGTTTACAAGGCCTTTCAACTGGTAGATTTGAAGTTTGTCAATCCTCTGGTTATTCTGAGAAATGTGAATTGGGACAGGGAATAAATACCGTATTTCACATCTTATTTGTGGGGAGATTCTCAGGGTACTATCTCCCTTTCACTAAGTAGTCTTAGAAATTTGAGCTGCAGGCCCTGGCCGATTGGCTCAGCGATAAGAGTGTCGGCCTGGCATGTGGATGTCCCAGGTTCAATTCCCAGGGCACACAGGAGAAGCGCCCGTTTGCTTCTCAAACCCCCTCCCATCTCTATCTCTCTCTTCTCCTCCTGCTGCCATGGCTCAATTAGAGCAAGTTTGCCCTGGATGCTGAGGATAACTCCATGGCCTCACCTCAGGTACTAAAGTAGCCCGGTAGCTGAGCAATGGAGCAGCGTTCCCAGATGGGCAGAACATTGCCCTGATAGAGCGCTTGACATGTAGATCCCAGTTGGGGCACATGCAAAAATCTCTCTCTGCCTCCCCACTTTTCACTTAAGAGAAAAAAAAGAAAAATTTGAGCTACAAAAGAACTTTTACTTTTCATATTTATAAAGTCTCTACTTGGTATGAGATCATTTTAAGCTATTAAGGAAAGACTGAAAGTTACTACAAATGAAAAGATTTATGATTACCCTTGAAAGATGTTAAGGTACAATTACAAAGTATATGCCAAAAAGTAAAACAAAGCTCTATACAGTATAAGAATGACTATATTTATAATTAATACTGTTATAGAGAACTATAAAAGTAATTATTGTAAAATAAAAGTAATGAATAGCTATGTATCAATATTAACATTGGTGATCAATCATGGCTCTAGAATACTAGAGTTAGGCAGTTTTTGCAAATCGGTGCTTTCTTTGGAAATTATAATGCTAAAGTAAGCAAAAAGTACTAAAAATGCATATCGGGGCCTGACCTATGGTGGCGTAGTTGATAAAGCAGGGGTCAGGAACATTTGGCTCACAGACACATCTTTAATAAAAAAAATAATAATAATTTTAAAATTATAACACATTCTCATGTATTACATACAATTCATTCATTTCCAACTGCTCATTTTCATGGTTGCCGGTGGCTGGAGCCAATAATCACTGTCCTCCAGGACAACACCAAATTTTTATTGGATAATGCTTAACGTATACGGGTCATTGTGAGGGGTCAGGAAGTAAACTTCCTTCCTTTAAATCAAGGAGTCAGCTAGCTAATTGCAGAAACACTTTTCTTCTTTTTTCTTTTTTTTTGATTTTTACAGGGACAGAGAGAGGGATAGATAGGGACAGACAGACAGGAACGGAGAGAGGTGAGAAGAAAACGGAGAGAGGTGAGAAGCATCAATCACTAGTTTTTCGTTGCCGTTACGACACCATAGTTGTTCATTGATTGCTCTCACATGTGCCTTGACCGCGGGCCTTCAGCAGACCGAGCAACCCCTTTCTGGAGCCAGCGACCTTGGGTCCAAGCTGGCGAGCTTTTGCTCAAGCCAGATGGGCCCGCGCTCAAGCTGGCAAGCTCAGGGTCTCGAACCTGGGTCCTCCACATCCCAGTCCAACGCTCTATCCACTGCGCCACCGCCTAGTCAGGCTTGCAGAAACACTTTTGACGAAGAAGATGGCTAAAAGAAAAAGAGATGAGGAGTATCGTACTTTTCAACAGGAATAGACAGAGGAATTCACCTTTGTGGAGAGAGCATCTTCTGCATTGTGTCTAATATGCAATGATAAAATTGCATCGATGAAACGGTCAAATATAAAGTGGCACTTCGACACACGCCATACTACATTTGCATCAAAATATCCAGCTGGGGACAGCAGGAAGAAAGCATGTCAAGCGCTTCTGTGCAAAGGGCAAGCAGGTCAGCAGCAACTCCGTGTTTGGTCCCAACAAAGTTATTGGAATTTAGCTAGCTTTGCTGATGCTTTAGCAACTGTGAGAAACGGAAAGCCATTCACAGATGGGGAGTATGCCAAAACATTCATGCTTGATGTTGCCAATGAGCTTTTGGACGACTTTTTGGATAAAAACAAGATAATCAAATGAATAAAAGACATGCCTCTGTCAGCAAGAACTGTTCACATTCGTACCATCATGATGACAAATCAAATTGAGGCAACACAAGTGAAGGACATAAATGCAGCACCATTCTTTTCTCTCGCTTTGGATGAGTAAACAGACGTAAGCCATTTATCCCAGTTAAGCGTGATTGCAAGGTATGCAGTCGGTGACACACTATGTGAGGAAAGTCTTGCTTTTTGCCTATGAAAGAGACAACAAGAAGGGAGGATTTATTCAAGTCTTTCACTGAGTTCACTAAAGAAAATAATCTACCGATGGATAAACTTACTTCGATGTGTACTGATGGTGCTCTGTGCATAGTGGGGAAAAACAGGATTTGTAGCGCTTCTTCATGAACATGAAAAGAGACCCATCCTAAGTTCTCACTGCATCCTACATCAGGAGGCGCTTTGTGCTCAGATGTGTGGTGAGCATCTTGGTGAGGTGATGTAACTGGTCATTCGGGTGGTCAACTTTATTGTTGCCTGAGCTTTAAATGATCACCAGTTTAAAACACTGCTAGATGAAGTTGGGAATAATTATCCTGGTCTGCTTCTGCACAGCAATGTGCGTTGGTTGTCAAGAGGGAAGGTGCTCAGCTGTTTCACGGCTCATCTGAGCGAAATCCGGACTTTTCTTGAAATGAAAACCTCGAGCATCCTGAGTTAGCTAATACTGAGTGGCTCCTGAAGTTCTGCTATCTTGTGGACATGAATGAACATCTGAGCCAGCTCAATGTGAAAATGCAAGGCGTTGGAAATAGTCTTATCTCTTCAACAAGCAGTTTTTGCATTTGAAAACAAGCTGGAACTCTTCATCCCCGACAGTGAAATAGGTCACAGGTCGTTAACTACGCTTTGAAAAACTGGAAGAGTTTAAAGATGCGTGCACAGCAAATGACCCTGCTCAACATCTTGATCTCCAGCAGCTAGCAGGCTTCACATCTAATCAATCTTCTGCAGTCATTCAAAGCGCACTTTAGAGAATTTCATGAGCACACTTGTCTTTTTAAGTTCATCACCCGTCCACACGAGTATATAGTAGACAGAGCCGACCTGAATTACCTCCCTGGTGTCTCTGTCAGAGATTTTGAGCTACAAGCTGCTGACCTGAAGGCCTCAGATATATGGGTGAATAAGTTCAAGTCACTGAATGAAGATTTGGAAAGACTTGCACAACAGCAAGCAGAATTGGCAAGCAAACACAAGTGGGGAGAAATGAAAAAACTTCAACCCGCAGAGCAGCTGATTGTCAAAACTTGGAACGCGCTTCCCATCACATACCACACACTGCAGCGTGTGAGTAATGCTGTACTGACAATGTTTGGCTCTATGTATGCTTGTGAGCAGTCTTTCTCACATCTAAAGAACGTTAAGACCAACCTACGATCACATTTAATTGATGGAAGTCTCAATGCCTGCATGAAGGTTTACCTCACCACGTATCAACCAGACTACAAAGCCATCAGCAAAACCATGCAGAACCAGAAGTCGCATTAATGATAAGAAGTACTTTATTCAACATTGGTTAGCAACAGCATAACAACGTTATTAAAAATAATTCAGAGACTTATTGTACTTTAAAAGTGTTGGTCTTACATAAAATGCACACATTTACTTGTATTTAGTGTTAAACATATTGTATGGCTCCCATGGAATTATATTTTAAAATATGTGGCGTTCATGGCTCTCTCAGCCAAAAAGGTTCCCACCCCATGTGATAAAGGATCGACCTGGAATGCTGAGGTTGCCAGTTCAAAACCCTGGGCTTGCCTGGTCAAGGTACATATGAGAGTTGCTTTCTTTTTCTGCCCCTTCTCTCTCTCGCTCTCTCTTGCTCTTCCTCTCCTCTCTATAATGAATTAAAAGATTTAAAATTCATATTGGGATCAATCCGGGAGATAATTAGTGGATTTGTATTATTCTTTAACTATGTTGGCACAAGAAAGATATTTATAAGCATTACCAGAAGAAAATATTTGCAATAGAACAGAATAGGTTCATAATATATGAGGAATAACATGACCAGGCAGTTGCGCAGTGGATAGAGCGCTGGACTAGATGTGGAAGGTCCAGGTTCAGGACTCCAAAGTCACCAGTTTGAGCCCAAGGTTGCTGGCTTGAGCAAGAAGTCACTTGGTCTGCTGTAGCCCACGGTCAAGACATATATGAGAAAACAATCAATGAACAACTAAGGTGTCGCAAGGAAGAATTGATGCTTTCATCTCTCTCTCTTCCTGTCTGTCTGTCCCTATCTGTCCTTCTGTCTGTCAAAAAATCTTATATATATATATATATATATATATATATATATATATATGAGGAATAAATCATTTATATTAAGGGTTTAAGGGTTTTTATGGAAAATGTGAAGCAGTAGTTTACAAATAAATGAAAATTGTCCAACCCAAATAATAATTATTTTTACTATTTACATTTTAATGTCTTATCTCATGGCTAGCGTAGTTATGAATTTACACATTTCAATAGGAGGAAAATATGTATTTTGTCAGCAATGTTAAGCACACATTTTCAACACAATTTTCAGGTTGTCCGAGAAGAAGGTGGTGTCATGCTTCATTTTCTTCACCCGTGTCTTCAGCAGCTGATTCTAATGACCCAATTCTGGCTGCTGAGGTGGAGGGTTCACCTTGCTCTATTTTGTCCAAAAGCTCATCCTTGTCAGATGACTCCTTGCATGTAGCCTGTCTGCCATGTTTCTCTTGCATATGGAGTTGCATGGTCCATGTATATCTCTAAGCCAAAGTGGTCGCCTGCTCCAGAAACCACCCTCCAGCTTCCTTCTCATCCTCCTTTTGCCGACTTGTGACAGGTCACAATGAGACAGAAAAAGCCAACATCGTTGCTGCCACGGAAATGGGTATTGGCACGATGAGTTTGTCATAGGCATATGCTGGCAGTTGTTTTTTGAGCTCGCTGGACTCCTGCTCTTCCTCTTCATCCTGGGCATCTGTCCTCTCATTTTTCAATTGACCCGTATCCCGCTCTACCTGGGGAACCTGGACTTTCTGCTGCTCAATGAGAAGCTTCATCAGGAGGAGCATAAAGGCTGACAGTTTGTCACCACTTTTCTCCGAGGATGTCTTCCCTGGTTCAATATCTCGGTGCTAGTGCTCTTCTGACTTGTAATGCTTTATTTAATACTGCATTTTCTGTGCACAGTTCTTCATCAGAAGGTGTGTTTGCCACACATGCACTTTCATAGTGCAGTTAGTTGGACTGTCTTGCTGACAGCCTCAATATTACTTTTAAATTGGCAGAGGCAGCAGGCCAAACGGCTAGATGAGATCATTTTTTTCAATTCAACGATCTCCATGAAGATGCTCTCAACTGTTCTAATGCCTATGTTGTTCCCATTTCAAAATATATTAATGCTGGCAATTTAAAAAGATATGGACCTTCAACAGTGGGTGAAAGATTGACAGAATTAAATATTTGAGGGATAGCAGTCGTTCAAATGAATTTTTTTAATTCAGTTATTTTCCACTGAAAATTAGTTTCTCAGTATGGTGATATGACTTCCATGTATTTTCATTCAAGAATACAGTATCGTTTCCTTGCAGATCTAAGGTGGTGAAGTTGTCATTGTTGGTGCTGGGCCCCAGCACAGGCACGCTGTGGAATCCCTGCTTTGGGTCGAGAGCCACACATGACAGTATCTCATTTCTACAGGTGCAGAGCCTACACATGCTCATGGTGGCATTCTGTTCAGTCATAGGAGGAACTAGCTCAGGCGGTTCTGGTTGCAGAATTTTGGCAACTTCATGTCTCCAGGCAAGATTGGCTGCTGAGCCTGAGTAGGCTTTCGATGGGGAAGTGTTACCTCAGAGTGTTCTGGAGGCTGAGCTTGGCTCTTCTGCTTGTTTGGAAGTTTGACCAAGTCAGTGGACTTTGAAGGATTAGCTGGGATCTTCTGCTTAGTTGGTTCAATCTTTTTATGGGGCTCTGGTGTTATCCAAACACCCAAATCCACATCTTTATTATTTATCAATAAATGCTCAGCTTTAACCGACCCTGTAGATGAGACTGTCCCCTCGTGATGTACGAAGTCCATCAGCTGCTCTTCTGGGGTCTGAGCAGGACCCTCTTGATCGACTGGAGAAGGCTCTGCACTGGCAAAGTGCACCTGAGGCTGAGCTGAGCCCTTCTCTGGAAGCGGATCTGAAGCTTCCTGGTGAAAGATGCTCTCCCTCCTCAGGGACTTCAGATTGCTGAGCTGGGTCCTCCTGGGGGGTTGGAGAAGGTTCCACTTACTCAGGGGCCTCTGTCAGCAAAGCTGAGGCTTCCTGTTGGGAAAGAAATTCATTCAACTTCTCCCGAAGTTGAGGGCTCCTCTGGGAGGTTTTGCTGATCCTGAGGCCAGGGCTATATCTGGAAGCTGATGTGCCTGGACCAGGAGCCGCAATAGCTGCCACACAGACAGGAGCTGTGGGGCCCAGAGGTGTATCCCAGACTTGATGTTCGGGACGAAGTGAGCAGCTCACACAATAGGGGCACCACAAGTGACGCAGACAAATAGGACACAGTACATGACCTCAGTGAATGAGGTCACACAGTTGGCAGCCGTGTCACACACACATCCCTTAGCTCCAAGCACCACCCCTCCTCCAGTTTCCACCTTTATTTATACAACCTTTGTTAGTTTGGGGCTGAGAGTGACTGCAGAATAGCAAGCCTTTCTCATAGAATCACCAGGAACCAAGAACTCCTTTTCCCTTGCAAAGGGGAAAGCTCACTCCCACTGGGGCTCCCCTAACCCCTCACAGTGAGGCTGGATTTGGCCTGTACACTGGTTGGCCCTGACTCCAGCAGCACAGGGCTGGTGGTGGGTGTGGGGGGGTGGGTATTAATGGAGGTGGGGGCTTGGGGAATTGTGCATAGCTTTACAAGGAAGCCGCAGGGCTTGCCATCCCAGGAAATCGGAAGTGCTGGTCGAGTTCTGGCAATCTGAACTCCTTAAAGCTGAAATCTCAGACATTCTTCCTCCCCTTGGCCATACTGCTCTAGGTAGCTGACTGTGGAGGAACCAGTTGTAGCATTGGTCTCTCTCCCAATAATACTTTTTAAAATGCTTACTGAGCCTGACCAGGCGGTGGCGCAGTGGATAGAGCATCGGACTGGGATGCAGAAGACACAGGTTCAAGACCCCAAGGTCACCAGCTTGGACCCAAGGTCGCTGGCTTCAGCAGGGTGTTGCTCGGTCTGCTGAAGGCCTGCGGTCAAGGCACATATGAGAAAGAAATCAATGAACAACTAAGATGTCGCAACGGCAACAAAAAACTGATAATTGATGCTTCTCATCTCTCACTGTTCCTGTCTGTCCTTATCTATCCCTCTCTCTGACTCTCTCTCTGTCTCTGTAAAAAAAAATAAAATGCTTACTGAGCTACCCCAATGAGACACTGTTTTCCAATTGTCATATTGAAGAAAAGATTTAAAAAATTGGTAATATTAAGCACTTAAAAAAGTAGATTTGTACAATAACTTAATAAAGTAAGTTACAGTATAATATTTTTATATAAATAAAAGGAAAGGAATCCTAAAGAAGTCAATTTACCTATCAGAATCTAGAACTTTTTATTTTATTTTTTTTTGCAAAAACAAGTGTTTTGTAAAATAAATGAGAATCACCATTTCTACAGATTTATCTTTTTCATTTTTCCTTTTCCTTTTAGTTTCTACTTGAGCTCATTAAGATATTTATTCTGTACAGTAGAAGGTAGCTCTAGAGTTACAGCCCTGTCCTGCAGACATCCTTCATATTGGAGTGAAGAGAAAAGGATCTTAGTCTTTAACCTGATGTAGCACATAGTCCCGGGAATATTTAACTCTGTCCTGGGTACCCTCAAAAACTCCAGCAGCTCCTCCAATGTCTTCATCAGTTTCCGCCAATTCAGACCAGAGGATACAAAGAAACTTATGAATTCCATAGCTTCTAGAATATGTTTAATCTTCATAAGTTCTATTATATATAATAAGCTAAAATTTGTTTATGACTAATTACTGAAGGGTTTATTTTCAATCTTATACTAATATAATTTTACATCTTTGTAGGAAAGTGAAAAGAATTGGTTGTTTAATGGGACTAATATTTTTAAACCTTCAGTAAACCAAAAAATGAGCCGTATCTATATAATGTTTTCAAATATTACTGTCTGATTTACAGGAAATAGGTATTTCCATAGTTTCATTATTGATCATAGACTAAGGATGTTTTCTCAATTAGTCTTTCATAGTAAATACATGACTTAAAAACTGTGTTCCCTGTTTTCTCCTAGTTTAAGTTTTAAACAATCTCTAAACAATCTAATTCAGGACCATGGTGTAGAATCATTTCAGAGCAGCTATCTATACCCTTTTGTATTTAAAAACGATGGAATCTGACCTGTGGTGGCGCAGTGGATAAAGTGTCAACCTGGAATGCTGAGGTCACTGGTTTGAAACCCTGGGCTTCCCTAGTCAAGGCACATATGAGAGTTGATACTTCCTGCTTCTCCTCCCCCTTCTCTCTTTCAAAAGTGAATAAATAAAAGAAAATAAAATAAACTTTAAAAAGAAAACGATGGAATACCCTTACTAGTTTTTCTTCTCTTTCTCCTCCTCTTTCTACCTCCCCTCTTTTTCTCTTTCCATCATAGATCATGCATCACCAATTATAAGTTAAGGATAAAACAATTTGCCTTTCTGATGTTATCTAAATGACAAAACCTCCACTTTTGACTTTGAAGATAAAAGAAATACATTTTAGGATCTACCTTATTTTGACATATTTTTCAGATGGCTCTGTATTTATGTGTTCATGTTTATTTTCAATTTAAAGGAAAGACCAAGAAGTGCAGTGGAACAGCTCTGTTTGGCTGAAAGTACTCGACCTAGGATGACTGTGGAAGAGCAGATGGAAAGAATAAGGAGACATCAGCAAGCATGCTTACGGGAAAAGAAAAAAGCATTAAATGTTATTGGTGCTTTAGACCAGTCACCCTTACAAAGTCTTTCCAATTTAAAGGATAATCCATTCAGGCTTACCCAGGTATATCAGTTGCTTTTAATCATTCTTGTGTGAAAATCTAATATCACTTGAATCTTAGAGTTATAGTCACATGTTTTATGGGGGTTTCAACTGTGTGCAATATGGATGGTTATATTATTTAACTTTTATAATAATAAGCTAAGACAGCTCAGTATAATGGAAATTGCCCTGTGTTCCAAAAACCAGAGCTAAATTAGATGCCCTTGCTCCAGTGGTGGACTTAGTCTCCTCTACTATAAGTCAGGTAACGATTCAGCCTGCCCTCTCTACTTCACACAGGTACTGAGAAGATAAAAGTGAAGTGCTTTCAGCAAATGTAAAATGCCATTCAGGTTACCAAGATAGTTCCCAATTCCCCTCACAATAAAATGTGTTACTCCGTGTCCTAATTTAATACCTAAATTGTAACAAGAGTGAGCTTCTAAATAAAAGTTCTACTAATCACATTTCAACTTCTGCTTTGTAAACGTAAACTGGCACCATTCTGTTCCTTATTATTTGTTTGTTACTGGATCCATAAATACAGAACTGACTAGCGAACCTTTTCAGTCATTTCAGTCTGGTCTTTCCCTGTTTGTAGACCTGGATCGTCTGAAAGGGCTTCCCTGTCCTTGTAGAAGTCATCTAACCAGGAGCAGGCATTGCTAATGGAAATTCAGCTGATTAACAGTTGAATAACTGCATTCTGCAGATTACTGACTGGGTGATTTTCAAACTAAAAAGATGGACATTAAAAAGTATGTGGAAGCCTGACCTGTGGTGACTCAGTGGATAAAGTGTTGACCTGGAACACTGAGGTCGCCAGTTCAAAATACTGGGCTTTGCTTGGTCAAGGCACATCTGGGAGTTGATGCTTCCTGCTCCTCCCCTCTTCTCTCTCTCTCTCTCTCTCTTTCTCTCTCTCAACCCTTCTAAAATAAATAAATAAAATCTTTTTTTTATAAAAAGGTATGTGGGCCTGACCAGTGGTGGCGCAGTGGATAAAGCGTCGACCTGGGAACCCTGAGGTTGCCAGTTCAAGACCCTGCACTGGTCTGGTCAAGGCACATATGGGAGTTGATGCTTCCAGCTCCTCCCCCCTTTCTCTCTCTCTCTCCCTCTCTCTCTCTCTCACTCTGTGTCTCCTCTCTAAAATGAATAAATGAAATAAAAAAGGTATGTGGAATACTACTATATGTTAATATGACATTAAAATATACATGATTATATAAATAATAATGTATATAAGTAGAGGGTAGGCAAAGTAGGTTTACAGCTGTAAGTATACAAAACAAAGTTTATTCTTATATTATTTTCCATATAAACAACTATAAACTTTCTTTTGCCCTATCTTATATATTGATACATATTAAATATATCTATTTCCTCTTGTGAGTGAAGACCCAGCTTTTTTCCAAAATTAACAAGTAATCTCTGAGCGGCTGTATAGTATGAATCTAAGAATGCTATCTATCTTTTGGACAGACTCGAAGGAAGGATGATAACATGAAGGAACTGGACACTGTCATTAGAGAAAATGATGGAAACTCAAACCATGAAGCTCCTGCTGCAGAAATTGTTCGACTAAAAGAAGCTGAACCTCAAAATACGGATTTCAGCAAAGAGGTAGAGAGATTATTTTAGGACAGATATTCCAAACGGGTAGATTAGATCAAGTGGTAATAAGGTTGAAAGTAATGTTTCATTCTGTCACTGAAGCCAAAGAGCTAAGTGAAATGATTTTGTGTGTGTGTGTGTATTTTTCCAAAGTTAGAAGCGGGGAGGCAGTCAGACAAACTCCTGCATGTGCCCGACTGGGATCCACCCCGCTTGCCCACCACGGGGCGATGCTCCACTGTGGCTGGAGCCATTCTAGCACCTGACGTGGAGGCCGTGCAGCCATCCTCAGCACCTGAACCAACTTTGTTCCAATGCAGCCTTGGCTGCAGGAAGGGAAGAAATAAACAGAGAGAAAGGAGAGGGGGAAGGGTGGAGAAGCAGATGAGCGCTTCTCCTGTGTGCCCTGACCAAGAATTGAACCTGAGACTTCCACACACCAGGCCGACGCTCTACCGCTGAGCCAACTGGCCAGGGCTGAAATGATTATTTTTGTATAATTTGATTGATTAATTGAAAACTTAAAACATGATCAATCAAGGCTGCACCCAATTACTGCTAACCCAATTAAAGTTGGACTCTTAAACCCGTAAACAGCTAATAGCAATGTGCTTTGTCCATTTGGGTAAATAACTTTTTATCCTAATAGTAAAGAATGTTAAATCTTGCCCCCTGGCATATCAGTTTAGTGCAAATAAACTCTTATTATAAATATTTCCCTCAAAATGTTAATATTTTTAAGATACTTAAACCAAAATTGATGTTTCAATAAATAGTTGACAGGATACAAATTCTTTTAATAAACTTTTATTTAGGAATTATCTTAGATTTACTAATAAATATTAAGTATGGTATGAATGTTTGAAAAAGAAAATCGCCTGACCAGGCGTTGGCGCAGTACATAGAGCGTCAGACTGTGATGCAGAAGACCCAGGTTCGAGACCCCGAGGTCGCCAGCTTAAGCACGGGCCCATCTGGCTTGAGCAAAAGCTCGTCAGATTGGACCCAAGGTCGCTGGCTCCAGCAAGGGGTTGCTCAGTCTGCTGAAGGCCCGCGGTCAAGGCACATGTGAGAAAGCAATCAATGAACAACTATGGTGTCGCAACTGCAACGAAAAACTAATGATTGATGCTTCTTATCTCTCTCCGTTCCTTTCTGTCTGTCCCTGTCTATCCCTCTCTCTGACTCTCTCTCTGTCCCTGTAATAAAGAATAAAGAAAATTAAAAAAAAAAAAGACATTTGAAAAAGAAAATCTTTCTTCTTCTTCTGTAGTTTAAAAAAACTGAAAATGTATTTTATGAAAAACTTTTCACACCTGAGCCAAATGGAGTAAATGCTGAGGAAGTGATGGATAAAGAAAGAAACAAAGAAAAAGTGCCTGAGGATATTTCATACAGGTAATGCTTAGGAGAAACAAACACAAATCATTCACAGATTTTGTAACTGCTTTAAAAATGGTGAGTTTTGGAATCAGAAAGGCTTGGATTCACAGTATGCGGTTAAGGGTTAAAAAAGAAAATACATGTTTAGCACTTAACATTGTGCTTAGCACCTAGGAAGTTATTGATAAATACCTTTTTTATAGTGCCAAAGGCACATAAGTCATAGCAAAGTAAGCACCTCAGCATTGCCTACAGAACAAAGACATTGATCAAAAGAAGTCTAAGTTTTCTGATAAGCGTTCCAAAAATTATAGTGATTTGCTGTTTATTTTTGAGCTGTGTTTGTTAATTAGCATTCTAAAGTACATATCCTCAATCTCATCCTCCATTTTAAAAATTACCAGTGCTGGAATAGAGAACTGCTATGATTTAATGTTATTTGCAATGCCTTTATCTCTTCAGTGAATAACAGGATTGAAGCTGAAAAATATTTGGCAGTAGCTAATAAAAATATCTCTGCTGAATTTTTGTTTAATCAGGGTCACCCCAAATAAACTCAATTAAAAAAAAATCTGTGTGTTCATAATAATCTTGCAACAACAAAAAATAATTTGTTGGCCACATTGGGTGATACTAAGGAATCGACTATTCTAAGACTCACTGTCTTGCTAACTCTAAGGAAATATGGATTTGAGCAATAGTCCTTACTTAAATGAAAATATATAACGGGATTTTATAATGAACGGATTAAGCTGATAACCCCGAACTCACTGATCATTTTTAACATTATATTCCCTTTCCCCAAAACTTAAGTCTGATCAAACCTGAAAATCATACCAGTTCTTTCAAAAATACAATTATCAACATCCAGAATATGATAAACTGTAAGGATAGATAAACCAGGTTCATTCACAGATAAGTGGCAAAGACCAAAAGGGGTGTGTGGGGTAGGGTATTTTAGAGTAAAGTAGAAATTTAGAGACTTGTCAGGCAATTACACTGTATGGACCTTATTTGGATCCTGATTCATACATAATAAAATGTTATTATAAGGCAAGCAGGTATATTGAGCACTTATTTGATATTTGGTAATATTAGGCATTATAAATATATATAGAAGTATTTATGGATTGAACAGTATGTCTAGAATCTGCTTTAAAAATTATTTGGGAGTTTAGATTAATCAAGACTGGCAAAATGTAGATAACAATTGAAACTCAGTGTACAGGTTTCATATTATTCGCTCTAATTTTTTTATGTTTGCAATTCCCATAAGAAAAATGGAAAAAAAAAAGAGATTACTTGCAAGCAAAATGTTAGCAGTTGTTAAATATATATGGTGGCATCTTTTCTATATGTTAAAAATTTTAATAACAAATTGAAAGAAAAATTAATGTTATTCTATAATAAATTTTAAAATATCTATTTTCATTAGCTTGCAAAATGAGACACAGATCACAAATCATAAATCAGAAGGCCACCGTGAAGAAGATACAAAGGACAATATTCGTGAACAGGAAGAAAATGTCATGTCTAATGAACTAGCTCCTGAAGCTTCCAAAGAAAACCAAACAGTGGCAGGTAGATACTACACATTTCATCCTGTTTTCAATGGTGCTTCCTCTGAACCTCTGGATTTGTGTTCCATGGGAAGGTTTCAGCAAGAGAGCCACTTAAGAACCTTGACTACAGAGTGGTCAACCTTGGCCTTCCACAGCACCTGCAAGAGGGGTGTGGCTATGTCCGCACAGAGGCTCTCCTAGCTTGGGATCAGGTGGTTCACTTTGGGTTTCAGTTTTGCTTTTAGTCTTAACACTTCCCATAAATTATTTCTAGTAAGAAGGTTCTTCGGTACTTGGAAGATTTACCTGTTTCCCTGAGACTGGGTTTTCAGTGTTCACAGACCTACTTGTAGAAACTGGAAGACTGAGTATTTAAATTGGTAAAATGGATTCGTTTACTCTCGCCCTTACCATGTAAGGGATTATAATCCATATCTGGGGCTTTCTTTGATCATAGAAAATTGTGAACCATCGCATTTAAAAATTAATCATTTCTGTGCTGTTCTTTCACATTTTTTGGATTCTTCACATACCTTTTTTCTCCTTTTTTTCTTTCTTTAGGATTTTTGGTGAGGGGTGGGGATAGGGGATCATACCACTAATGCATATTATCATCACTAAAAACCATTCCTAGTAGTTGTTCCTTTCTCCTTCCCTCTGTCATTTTGCAGAAAGGTAAGTACAATGAAATTCAATTATTCAGGATCGTTGTTAGGTAGAGCATTTTTTTGTATCTTATACACCCATAACAAGCAAATTTATGCTGCCTTTATAACCAGTGTTACCCTTTGTCTTTTCTGTCACTGTCACTTGCATGATGGTATACACAGGAATTCTCACTTTCTTTTCATTATCACTGACACTTTTATTTGTTTTGGCAGGTTGGGTCAGTAAGTGGTATGTGGGTGTATTAAAACCACAACATTTGAACTTTCTAGGCTTTTTTTTTTTACTATTTTTTAGAAGTTTTTTTTTTTATTTCTTTTTATTTATTCATTTTAGAGAGGAGACACAGAGTGAGAGAGAGAGAGAAAGAGAGAAAGGGGGGAGGAGCTGGAAGCATCAACTCCCATATGTGCCTTGACCAGACCAGTGCAGGGTTTTGAACTGGCGACCTCAGTGTTCCCAGGTTGACGCTTTATCCACTGCGCCACCACAGGTCAGGCTAGGCTTTTTTCTTTTTTTCTTTTTAAAAGATTCTCTGTTAGCTACCTAAAAATTTACCTCAGACTGTAAACAAATGATTTTTTTTATATTTTTCTAGTTTTAGTGATATGCAATTGACATATAATACTATATAAGTTTAAGGTATACAAGGAAGAATAATGTTTAAGCCAGAGATGGGCAATCTTTTGAGCTTGGTGTGACAAAATTTGCCAATAAAACGAGCATAACTCGGGTAGTGTGTCACTTCAAGAAAAAAAACCATAATTTCGTGATGTTTATAGTTTGAATAACAGACCTCCGGCACACAGTGCCTACACTACAGCAAATGTTTTATCCTCGGCTACTGCACCTGGCCGTGCAGGAGCCCAGGATGAAACGTCCTTCTGAGCATGCACCCCATACTTCTCTGGTATGTGGCCTCGTGTCATGGAAAATGGCTACAGCTACGCGTGTCAGTGCTGACCCGTGTGTCATAGGTTCGCCATCACGGGTTTAAATAGTCTCCAAGAGACACTGCGCATTTGAGTATCCATTTCCAGATTAGAAAGTAACAACCTAACCACAAATATTAATTCCTTCTTAAAACATGTTCTTACTGTGTGGGATCACAGCATCGATTTCCTCCCCCAAAATCTCTTCAAGATTTTTATCTTTTCGTGCTTTCTTGGTGTGTTGTAGTGAAAAGTTTGCTCTCGTCTCCGGAGTCCCCGGCATCACCGGCCCCGTCCACCCAGCCGCAGCTCGCGGAAGGCTCGCATTTCATGTGCGTGTAGTCTCAGAAAAAGTATGTGGTTTTCTTTCGCGCTTCCCCATCCAGACTCTGATTCGCGTTTTATTCATGTGTTGGTTTAGTGGATAAAAACTGAGATTAATTCTGGACTGTGCTTAGGGAATATTGGCAGAACAAGTATTTGAACCATGGGCAGGAACTCACATTTCCAACATCAGCCCTTCCAGGGATTGGCTATGGTTTCTCTGTCTCCTATTTCATCTGTAAAAACAGCAAAACCTGGAGCGTACATTTTGTGCCAAAACAAGCCTCACAGTGTTTTGCAGCTGTGTTCCCATTTAATGTTCCTTTCCATAGTTAGAGCTGTGAATTCTGTTTAAGTCATTACATGTTGATTGAGTAATGTTTTTTAAGTTAGTGTGACATATCTACCACATTGGGAGTTTGTCAGTTATTTTAAAGGATAAAGAAATGTTTATGGTATAACCAAATAAATGGATTTCAGAAATTATTTCTAAATAATTATTTTTTTAAGGCATGAAGTATTGTAGTTAGTCAAAAAGCCATGGGTTAAAAAAGGAAGAAGGAGAAAGTCTTTATTTGAGTTCCTTAGACCACAGTTTCAGAACTGAGAATAATTTCCTAACGTATTACTTTTAAACTTTAAACAGTTGCTGAATGCTTCCTGCTCTTTTGTATGTATAGATACACACTGTTTTTAACTTTTTGGATGGTTGTGAGGTATGGAGTGAACATTTTATGCCTTTTTCTGCTTTCTTTCTCAAAGTATCTACCTGATGTAGTAATGTTTTGTGCTTTAAGGTGAGCACCAATTTCTTTTACATGATTATAAGTAGCAAAAACACCTAGAAACATAAGCATTGTTACTAACACAGATTGTTAGATTTTTAGATTCTCAAAGTAAATGAGTACAAATACTAACTTGATTACATATATTCAGTAGTGCTTATTTTCTTTTTTTTTTTATTATTTATTGATTTTGGAGGGGAGCAATGGTGGGAGAAGAATAGTGCTTATTTTTCAGAATCCATTTCCATTCAGTCTTTTAGTAGCAGCTCTACTCTGTGCCCTTCTTTTCAGCTGAAAGGATTTAACTGTCTTGTCATATTGGTACATTTTATTTGTGATTATGTCTCCTGGGAACCTAGGAGAGCCCTTTGTTTGCTGGCCATTGGTATCTATGCAGGATTGACATCCTTTCTGGAGTATAAACAATCTACTATTTATTACAGTCTTACCTAAGTCTTGCCTCTGTCGCTCATGTATTTAAATTTTAACTTAATATGTTCAGTTCCCTTGGTGACAGAATAAGATCAGTCATGGGAATAATAAACATGCTTATTTGATTCCTCCTGATCAGTAGCCTCTGTCTGTCTTGGTGGAGAAATGTGCATTAAAAATCACTGTCCTTCTCTTTGGGTTCAATAAACAGGTTACAACTCATTGTACACAAGCCATTCTGATAACAAAGAATGTTCACAGTTAAAACTCTATGTAGTGCATTTCCAGGTTCCTTAAATTGTTATTATTGGATTTAGTTTTGTTTTTGCTTTTATTTCAAGAGCCACTAGCATTACATAGTAGACTGAGGTACAGTCACTTCAGGCTATTTTCCAGTCTTGTGGCCCGCAGCCACCACAAACACCTAGTGACACTCCAACGTGCACTGTTATATTTTCATGTTGTGCATAGGACATCTTTCTGAACTATTAGTTTTTGCAGCACTTAGGAAATTTTACAAATAACACTGCAGTGTAGGCAGCTCAGTATATTATTACATATTTAGTGAAATTATGCAGCTCTTTGCCCATTTTGTTGATCTTTTGGATTTAGCCACAAATTTGGGTACATTTTTATTCCAAATTGCTATTTAATTGCATTGTGTTTCTTTGCTTTTTGAGTTAAGCTGATGGAAATGAAGAGAAAATGTCCTTTAATTGCATTATGTTTTAGGATTGTCAGGGCCATGTTTGTCAGCTCTGTTGTTACAGAATGTTGCCCTTGGTTACTTTAGGAAGTGGCCACTCATGAGCGCGCAGGTGTCAGAGAAAGTTTCCCTCTCTTTATTTTTCAGCTCTACTGACTTCTGTTGAAACCATTCACACCTAAGGACATGGATCTTTGGCAATGTGAGAAGATATTGTACAGTATATTTTAAATCTATGAAATTCATAGTTTTGATGCTTTTGGCCAAAGAGCATCATTTTATCACTTCTGGAAAATGTTTATTCCAAAACAGCTTTAATGGCCCATCTGTACACTCCGTAATCTCAAGGTTATTCTTCTGACACCAGCTTGCTGCTATGATTTCAGAGCACATCATTCAAGGTGCTTTATACTGTGCGGTCTCCAGCCCAAGCTCACCTTGTTGCTGATTCTCAGATTTTGATGTTTCTAAAGTTGAAGTGTATCTTTAGTACATCATTTTAGGTTATTTCCAATAAAACTTTGTTTCTACATTGTAGAAACTAGGTTCAATAAAAAGTTTTCTCTCTTTTTTTTCCTTTCCATTTTGGCTATTGCAATGCTTTGTTTCACAGTTGATTTGTAAAAATTTCATATATATATATATTTAAAATGTGCCATTTTATTATTGCTAAGTGAAGTAAGTATGTCCTGTTTTCTGCTATAATTCTTTCTCAGTCAGATTGCAATGTCAGCAGTTACTGCCACACTTTTGTCAGCTTAAACACAAATGTTATCGCTGTTTCTTGAAAAACAATTTAAAATGTGGGTATTTTGAAGTACTGGGCTTATACTTTGTTGGAATAGATGTGTACAGCAATAAGCAGGTTTTCAAATCCAGTACTTAGTTTGTGTACAAATGTAATTATGTTCATTGTGTATATATTATACAATGAGCACATGTATGTATTAAAGGCTACTTATTGTTTAAATGCAAATGTTCATATTTCATTTCTTTTTTATCATGTTAAATAAATGTTGATGTTCTTAAATCACTTGTGTTAGAATTTTTGCTCTTTCCATCTAAAATGGAGTGTATGAGGCCCAAGAGACTGTAAAAGAAGAGGGTTAAAAAAAATGGTAAGTTAATCTATTCATTGTAGAGAACACCGTGAAAGGATCTTTGATGTTATTTAGTCCAACCCTCCCATGTCAAGTTGAGGAACTTGAGGCCTAGAGAGATAAATTGATTAGGCCACAATCACATTTCATTTAATGACAGAATATGGACCAGAATAGTTTTTCTGACTTCTCTAAAGCCATCAGCTCAATACCACTGGGCAAATTTAGTTTTGTGAAGTCTTATATATCTATATCTGTTTGTTTCTACATTGTAGAAACTAGGTTCAAGCTTCTATAGTCTCACTCTGCTTAGTGGTTTGGACTTGGAGGGGGTTGGGAGAGTGGCGGGTTATTTCTCTGACAAGAGTAACTAGAAACTGTTTCATCACAAGCAGGACCCTGGGAGATCATTTTCACTTACAATTCATTCTTTGCAGATGTTCACGCTCTTCAGAATCAATTACATTTTCCTCCATCTATAACCTTTTGTTCAGGCTATATATTGTTCCCAGAGTTCAAGAAAATTTGATGCTTTTGGATTTCTATGTAAAATGGCTGGAACTAAATTGGCACTGGTCAGTCTTTTTTTTTCCATGCTATATTAAAGAGGATTTAGATTTAATTCAAAATGCAGATGTATAAAAATTCATCTGCTCCCAACAGAAACACTCAAAAAGAAATGCAAATAGATGCAAGTCTATATTGTAGGAAGTGAATAAGAAGAGAGCTTAAATGGGAGGGTAGTGTTTAGCTCTCTATAGCCATATAAACATGTTTACACAAATTACCTTTATCTAGAGATGACACAGAAAGCTCTTCTCAAAGGAATTAGTCAACAGATTATTCTTTTCCTTTAGTTATGATATGGCCATTGTTACTGTTCTTTTGTCAGTGTGTTGGGGAGATCTGCTGTTCTTTGGGTTTTGTTTAGTTTTTTGGTGGGGCTTTTTTCTTTATGTAAGTGTGTGTGTGTGTCACTTTGGTTTTATTAAGCACAACTTGTTTTAACTACTTCAGGAAGGAAACATGTCCCATACATGTCCCTGGAAGCCTAGGGAGTTGTAATTCTTGTCAACATTTTAGAAGACTAGATGCTAGCCATATACTGTAGCTAATGGTAGCAAGCATCTACATGGTACCAGGCACTGCTCTAAACATTTAACATGTTAACTCACTTAGTTTTTACAAACTTAGAGTATAATAACAATTTTTGATATGCAGAAAAAATCTCACATAGAAGATAAGGACCTTGGCCTAAGGACTCAGAGCTAAGTGGCAGACCTAGATTTCAACTTAGGCAATCTAGTGCCAGAGTCTGTGCTTCCAACCTCTACATAACAAGGCCCCAGAGCATACCAAGGGTCTGGAGGGACTTGGGTTTCCTATCAACAGTTAGTGGAGGGTCCTTTCTCCCACCCTGCCAAGCTAGGATGTGCCTACATTCTTTACCAGCACTGGAAGAACTGAGAATGAGCCCCTTCTAGGGAAGAATTGGGATGGTGAGTCCTCACTCAAGTAGACTGGACAAGCTTTTCTGAACCTAGTTAATAGAGGATGTAAGGGGCTTTCCAGCAGTTTGTGAGGCACTGAGCTTGTGAGGAACATGAGTTGTGGTTTCTATCCTGTACTTTACTGTGTTGTCCCAGGCTTGAATGACATGAAACAGCTTTGCTGTATTGCCCCTGTGACTGACCTAGTCTTTCCCCTTATGTTTTAGGCTGACTTTTCTTTTCTTTTTTTTTTTTTTTTTTATTAACTTTAATGGGGTGACACCAATAAATCAGGGTACATATGTACAATGAAAACATCTCCAGATTATCCCATCATTCAATTGTGCTGCATACCCATTACCCAAAGTCAAATTGTCCTCTGTCACCTTCTATCTGTTTTTCCCTGTGTCCCTCCCCTTCTCCCTATCCCACCCTCCCCTCCCTCCCCCCATCCCGTAACCACCACACTCTTGTACGTGTCTCGTAGTCTCATTTTAATGTTCCACCTATGTTTGAAATCATGCTGCTCTCAGTTTTTCTTTTTTTCTGATTTACTTATTTCACTCCGTATAATGTTATCAAGGTACATCCATTTTGTTATAAATGATCCGATGTCATCATTTCTTATGGCTGAATATTGTTCCATAGTATATATATACCAAAGCTTTTTAATCCACTCGTCTTCTGACGGACACTTGGGCTGTTTCCAGCTCTTCGCTATTGTGAACAATGCTGCCACAAACATGGGGGCGCATTTCTCCTTTTCGAACAGTGTTATGGTGTTCTTAGGGTATATTCCTAAAAGTAGGATAGCTGGGTCAAAAGGCAGTTCGACTTTTAATTTTTTGAGGAATCTCCAAACTGTTTTCCACAGTGACTGCACCAGTCTGCATTCCCACCAGCAGTGCAGAAGGGTTCCCTTTTCTCCACATCCTCGCCAGCACTTGTTCTGTGTTGTTTTGCTGATGAGCGCCATTCTGACTGGTGTGAGGTGATATCTCATTGTGGTTTTAATTTGCATTTCTCTAATAATTAGTGATGTTGAGCATTTTTTCATATGTCTTTTGGCCATCTGTATGTCTTCTTTGGTAAAATTTCTATTCATTTCTTTTGCCCATTTTTTGATTGGATTGTTTGTCTTCCTGGTGTTGAGTTTTATAAGTTCTTTATAAATTTTGGTTATTAACCCCTTATCAGACGTGCTGTCGAATATGTTCTCCCATTGTGTAGTTTGTCTTTTTATTCTGTTCTTATTGTCTTTAGCTGTGCAAAAGCTTTTTAGTTTGATGTAGTCCCATTTGTTTATCTTGCCTTTTATTTCATTTGCTCGTGGAGATAAATCGGCAAATAAATTGCTGCTACAGATGTCGGAGAGCTTGCTGCCTATGTTTTCTTCTACGATGCTTATAGTTTCACGGCTTATGTTTAAGTCCTTTATCCATTTTGAATTTGTTTTTGTGCATGGAGTAAGTTAATGGTCTAGTTTCATTTTTTTGCAGGTAGATGTCCAATTTTCCCAACACCATTTGTTAAAGAGGCTGTCTTTACTCCATTGTATGTTCTTTCCTCCTTTGTCAAATATCAGTTGTCCATAAAGCTGTGGGTTTATTTCTGGGTTTTCTGTTCTGTTCCATTGATCACTGTGCCTGTTCTTATGCCAGTACCAGGCAGTCTTGAGTATAATGGCCTTGTAGTAAACCTTGATGTCCGGAAGAGTGATGCCTCCTGCTTTATTTTTTCTTTTTAAGATTGCTGAGGCTATTCGTGTTCTTTTTTGGTTCCATATAAATTTTTGGAGTATGTTTTCTATATCTTTGAAGTATGTCATTGGTATTTTAATTGGTATTGCATTGAATTTATAAATTGCTTTGGGTAATATAGACATTTTAATGATGTTTATTCTTCCTAGCCATGAGCACGGTATATGCTTCCACTTGTTTGTATCTTCCTTGATTTCTTTTATCAATGTTTTATAATTTTCCAAGTACAAGTCCTTAACCTCCTTGGTTAAATTTACTCCTAGGTATTTTATTTTTTTGGCTGCAATAGTGAAGGGGATTGATTCCTTAATTTTTTTTGCTGACAGTTCATTGTTTGTATATAGAAATGCCTCTGATTTCTGGGTATTAATTTTATATCCTGCCACCTTGCTGAATTCATTTATAAGGTCCAGTAGTTTTTTAACTGAGACTTTAGGGTTTTCTATGTACAATATCGTATCATCTGCAAATAGTGACAGTTTTACTTCTTCTTTTCCAATTTGGATGCCTTTTATTTCTTCTTCTTGTCTGATTGCTGTAGCTAGGACTTCCAGAACTATGTTGAATAAAAGTGGTGAAAGTAGGCAACCCTGCCTGGTTCCTGATCTTAAGGGGATTGCTTTTAATTTTTGTCCATTAAGTATGATGTTTGCTGTGGGTCTGTCGTAGATGGCCTTTATCATGTTAAGGAATGTTCCTTGTATTCCCACTTTATTGAGAGTTTTAAGCATGAATGGGTGCTGGATTTTATCAAATGCCTTTTCTGCATCTATTGAAATTATCATGTGATTTTTGTCCTTCCTTTTGTTTATGTGATGAATCACATTGATTGATTTGCGAATATTGTACCAGCCTTGCCTCTCCAGAATAAATCCCACTTGGTCATGGTGTATGATTTTTTTCATATATTGCTGAATCCGGTTGGCTAATATTTTGTTGAGAATTTTAGCGTCTAAATTCATCAGGGATATAGGCCTATAATTTTCTTTCTTTGTGTTGTCTTTGCCCAGTTTGGGGATCAGAATTATGCTCGCCTCATAAAAGGAGTTTGGAAGTCTGCCTTCCTTTTGAATTTTTTGAAATAGCTTGAGGAGGATAGGAGTTAATTCTTCTTTGAATTTTTGATAGAATTCACTTGTGAAGCCATCAGGCCCAGGACTTTTCTTTTTTGGGAGTTTTTTGATAACTGTTTCAATCTCCTCTGTTGTAATTGGTCTGTTCAGGTGCTCTGATTCTTCCAGATTGATTTTTGGAAGTTTATATGATTCAAGAAATTTGTCCATTTCATCTAGATTGTCAAATTTTTTGGCATAGAGTTCTTCATAGTATTTTCTTACAATGCTTTGTATCTCTGTTGTATTAGTTGTAATTTCTCCAGTGTCCTTTCTAATTTTATCTATTTGAGACCTCTCTCTTTTTTTCTTGATGAGTCTAGTTAAGGGTTCATCAATCTTGTTTACCTTTTCGAAGAACCAGCTTCTGGTTTCATTGATCCTCTGTATTGTTTCCTTAGCCTCTATGTCATTTATTTCTGCTCTGATCTTTATTATTTCCTTCCTTCTACTTGTCCTGCATTTTATTTGTTGTTGTTTTTCAAGTTCTTTTAGCTGCAGGGTTAAGTTGCTTATATGTTCTTTTTCTAGCTTCTTATGATATGCCTGTAGTGCAATAAACTTCCCTCTCAGGACTGCTTTTGCTGTGTCCCATAGATTTTGAGTTGACGTATGCTCATTATCATTTGTTTCTAGAAACATTTTTATTTCTTCTTTGATCTCAATGTTAATCCATTCATTATTTAATAACATGCTATTTAGTTTCCAAGTGTTTGAGTATTTTTCAGTTTTTCTTTTGTGGTTGATTTCTAGTTTCATGGCATTGTCATCAGAGAAAATGCTTGATATAATTTCAATCTTCTTAAATGTGTTGAGGCCTTTTTTGTGTCCTAACATGTGGTCTATCCTAGAAAACGTACCATGAGCACCTGAGAAGAATGTATATTCTACTGCTTTAGGGTGAAAAGTTCTGAATATATCTATTAAATCAAGTTGATCTAGTGTATCCTTTAATTCTGCTGTTTCTTTATTGATTTTCTTTCTTGTGGATCTATCCAGTGTTGTTAGTGGGGTATTGAAATCCCCTACTATGATAGTATTACTGTTAATCTCGCCCTTAATGTCCATCAAAGTCTGCTTTATGAATGTCGGGGCTCCTATATTTGGTGCGTAGATATTTATAATAGTTATATCTTCCTGTTGAATTGTTCCCTTTATCATTATGTAGTGTCCTTCTTTATCTCTTACTACAGTCTTTGTTTTAAAGTCCATTTTGTCAGATATAAGTACTGCTACCCCGGCTTTTTTTTCATTTCCATTTGCATGAAATATTTTTTTCCATCCTTTTATCTTCAGTCTATGTGCATCTTTTGTTTTAAGGTGTGTCTCTTGTAGACAGCATATGTATGGGTCCTGTTTCTTTATCCACGCTGCTACCCTATGTCTTTTGATTGGATCATTTAGTCCATTTACATTTGTTATTATTGATATGTAGTTGTTTATTGACATTTTATTCTTTAAAGCTGTATTTTTCTCTTTTTTGCTATATTCTTTTCTCCCTTTGAACTGTTCACACTATGCCCCTTAAAATCTCTTGCAGGATTGGTTTGGTTTTAATGAATTCCTTGAGGTTTTCTTTGTCTGGAAAGCTCTTTATTTCTCCCTCAATTTTAAACGTTAGCCTTGCTGGATAAAGTAGTCTTGGTTGTAGGTTCTTGTTCTGCATTACTTTGATTATATCTTGCCATTCCCTTCTGGCCTGAAGTGTTTCTGTTGAGAAGTCCGATGTCATCCTCATGGGGGCTCCTTTGTAGGTGAGAGTCTTTTTTTCTCTAGCAGCTTTTAAGATTTTTTCTTTATCTATTAGCTTTGGTATTTTAACTATGATGTGTCTTGGTGTAGATCTTTTTGGGTTTCTCTTTAATGGGGTTCTGTGCGCCTCTTGGACATGTAGAATGTTTCCCAGCCTTAATTTAGGGAAGTTTTCGGCTATGATTTGATTGAACAATGTTTTCATTTCCTGTCCTCTTTCCTCTTCTTCAGGTACCCCTATGATGCGAATGTTGTTTCTCTTCAGGTTGTCACAGAGCTCCCTTAGAGTTTCCTCACATTTTTTGAATCTCTTTTCCTTTTTTTTCTCTGCTTCTGTGTAACTATGTTTATTGTGTGCTCTAACTCACTGATTCGATCCTCAGCGTCATCTATCCTGCTTTTAATTTCTTCCATTGTGGTCTTCAGTTCTGATACTGTATTTGTCATTTCTGTCTGGTTCTTTTTTATTATTTCAATTTCATTTTTTATACTTGTTATCTCTTTATTTAGGTGCTCATAGTGACTATCCATTGTTGCTCTAATTTCTTTGAACATCTTAACTATCATTATTCTAAAGTCTGCTTCTGGTAGTTTGGTTATATCTGGTTCATTCAGGACCTTCTCTGGGGATTTCTCTTGGTTGATTTGGTTTGCATTCCTCTGCCTGCCCATTTTATCTGAGTGTAAGCAAGTTGTGGCCACTGGAGTCCAGTATGTGTTGCCTTTGTGTTCTCCAGGTGTGGTCTGTCTGCAGGCTTGCCACCCCCTCTTTCGCTGCCTAGGGCGGTTTGGTGTGGGCGTTGCCAGCGCCAGCTCACTGCAGCTATTGCTGTGGTTTCTGCCTCTCCTTTGCGGGAGGGGCTGTCACTCAAGCCACTAGCGTTAGCGCGCAGGGCAGAAGTGAGCACCTTTGCTCAGCTGCGGACCCGGACTTTTTCTGGAAGGCTTACGCCCAGCCCCCTCAGTCCGAGCCTGCTCGCCACCGTTTTGTGGGTTGGGCGGGGCTTTTGACGTGCTCTCAGCTGTGAGCCTTTGCCCGTCCAGTATTTAGCCCCGCCCTCGAGGCCAGGGCCCTCCTGCTCAGGGACTGAAACCGAAAACCGGGGATTATTGGGCCGGGCGTGTTTGCTGGCATGTGCACCGCGGCTAGCTTCCGGTCGTTCCGGCTCCTACCCCGCCCCCACGCTCGGAGAAAGCTGGCGCACGTAGGGCGGTACTCCGCAGTTTCTCCGGCCAGGCGGGGAGAGCAGCGTGATCTCCGCAGGGAACTTCCCCTGGTCTCAGTGTCTCCCTCGCCCCCAACTTAGGAGCCCGCTCGCGCCCACACATGGCACACCGGGGTTTCTCCTTCTGGGCGGGGTTGGCAGCGTGAGCCTCGGGCCCCTCGCCCGTCCCTGGTCTTAGCCCGGTGCCCGCGGTCAGGGCCGGCTAGCGCAGGGTCGCAGGGCTGATCTCTGCCCGTATTTTTCCCCACAAGTGGGGTCACAGGCGGCCCGCAGCTGCCGGACAGCTTTAGCGCGTCACCTCTGCCACTGCTAGGCTAGCCCGAGCTCTCACTGTTCCGCCCACACCGACAGGACCGCGTTTCGGCGTCCTGTCCTGACCATAGGCTTCAGCAACCTCAGGGGGCTAGAAGTGCCCTAAGTCTCCACACTGTAGGCTTGGGAGCTCCCTCCCTCTAGGCAGGTCTGCTCTAATTGCTGCGGGAGAGCTTGTTTGGCTAGTGTCCTGTCTCCCTTTGCTGGTATTGCTAGCTCCAGGGGAAATATTCGTTTTCGATTAGGGAAGTGACTTAGCCCATGGGTCGGGGTGGCTGTCCCTTAGAGTGTCCTCGTGCCTTCAGTCCACTCTTTGTTCCCGCTGCTCTGTTCCTCTCCTCTGTCCCAGTTCCCCGGAGCCCCGGGTGCGTGGTTGTGAGAGAGGCTTTCTGAGCTGTCCCTTTAAAAAGATTTTTGGGTCTGAGAAGACTCTCTCTTTTTCCCAAATAGTATCCTCATTTACTTCACAGCTCGATACTGTCCAATCGGCTCTTCTAGGGTCTGGGTCTGCAGTCTGGGGCTTGGTTCCTGGGACCCAGGTCCCTCCCTCTCCGCCAAACTCTCCTCCCGCCACGCGGATCTCTCCGGGCTGCCGTTTGCTCCGGGGAGCTGGGCAGCCCTCTTCGCGTTTTCGCTATTCCTACCAGTCTCAATGTGGCTTCTGCAGTGTTCCTTGGTTGAAGAGTCCACTTAGTTTTGCTCAAAGTTGGTTTATCCAGATGATGGTTCTTAAAATTGAGTTATAATCCACTTTGGTTCTGGGAGTTGGAAGTTGGTACGTCTGCCTACTCCATCGCCATCTTCTCCCCCCCCCCCCTGACTTTTCATTTTAAATTATTTTAAAGTTAAATTTTAAAAATTTAAATGTAAAAGTTGAACTTAAAATTGTAAAATTTCTGCTTTTCTAATGCAAACCATACACTTCAAAGAATTCTGGAAAATTCCAAATTAAAAATTATTTGTTTCTGCATTAAGTTAATCAATTTATTCCTCATATTCATAGAATTGTTCAAACTTGTTCAATAGTTGAGTTCCTCTGCCATGGTGCTCAATCTATGTAAAATCTTTGTATGATTAAAGTGAGAAGTATGCAGAAATCAGTAAACATAACAAATATTTTAATAGCCAAATAATCTAGAGCAGCATTCTTCAAATCAGGACACAGAGACATTTCCAGGGTCTAGATCTGGGTAAGGATGATCTTACTAAAGTTGAGTATAGTACTTAGATCATTCAGCCACATGAACTCCTGCCTAAAACATTACCCCCAAAGCTCCTGAGATCAAGGTGCCTCTTTCACATTTGCCTCTTTCTCATTTACACAATAAAAGCCTACCTCTCTCATCTAGCTTAGACCTCAGGGTGCAAAATCTTGCAGGGTGGTGATACGTAATGATTGCAATGGCTGAGTAACAAGATTTCACAGAAATGGAATTGGAAATAATGAACTTTGAACATACCATGATTTGTTGTGATCAAGTATGAAAGGGAAGTAAAATGAAAAAAATTCAAGGAGAAAAATAATGTAAAATATACAGTAGTATTATTAAATAAGAGCTATAACTAGATTCTAAGTTCACCAGGGTACTATTTTTTTTTTTTTTTTTACAGGGACAGAGAGAGTCAGAGAGGGATAGATAGGTCGCCAGCTTGAGCGCGGGCTCATCTGACTTGAGCATAATAAAAGCTCACCAGCTTGGATCCTAGGTCGCTGGCTCAAGCAAGGGGTTACTTGGTCTGCTGAAGGCCTGCAGTCAGGCACATATGAGAAAGCAATCAGTGAACAACTAAGGTGTTGCAACGAAAAACTGATAATTGATGCTTCTCATCTCTCTCTGTTTCTGTCTATCTGTCCCTATCTATTCCTCTCTCTGATTCTCTGTCCCTGTAAAAAATAATAATAACTAAAATTAAAAAGTGAATTTTTTAAAAATATTTTATTTAGAGAGGAGAGAGAAGCAGGGGAGGAGCCGAAAGCATCAACTCCCATATGTGCCTTGGCCAGGCAAGCCCAGGGTTTCGAACCTGCGACCTCAGCGTTCCAGGTTGACACTATGCGCTGTGCCACAGCAGGTCAGGCAAAAGGTGGATGCTAATTCCAACATGTTCCCAGGTGATAATAATGCCAATGATCTGGGACCACACTTTTGAGAACCACTGGCATATGATAAGGCTCTGCTGGTTGTTGAATTTTTGTTTGATTTATGTGTGATGGTATAAAATTAGGTAAATTCAGGAGTTTTTATTTACAAAGCTGTGCACAGAGTGTAGAACTAAGAAAAAGAAAAATTTAGATGGTTCATCCCATGGCCCAAAGGGGTCAGGAGAGAAGGAACTGGAATCCATAGAAGAGAGCCACTTGAGGGAAGCCCTGAAAGGACAGCCAGGACAGGAAATACTCTGATGGCACTTTTGTCACTTCCATTTCTTGCTCAGGTTCCCATTGGCTGAACTCAGGAGGGTTCAGAGATCACAGGAGTTGTGTTGGGTATGGATGGAAACTCTAGAGGTTTCCAAGACCTTTGCAGGATATTCCTGAAATCAGAACTATTTTCATAACAATATTAAGATGTTATTTGCCTTTTTCACTTTCATTCTCAATAGTGCATGGTGGTGTTTCCCAAAGGCTATCTGACCTGTGATAGATTGAATGCAGAAGCAGATGGGAAAACCTAGTTGTCTTTGTTAATTCGGGCAGTAAAGAGATTTACAAAAATGGAAAGCAGTGTTTTTATTCAAACGTGTGTTGTTTATTTTAATATGTAGTGGTTGATTACTGTTATTTTATATGAATGAGTAAATTTTTTAACACCTCAGATTTAATTTCTACTATTGTAAGTACCAATAGATACATCCCACAAAATAACTACTTAGAGTCAATAGCTGATAACGTGAGAATCCTGAGACCAAGAATTTGAGGAACACCCTCTCCCATATAAGTTTATGCTGGTCAGCTTCCTGTGATGGTACAGCTGAAAAATAGCAGATCTAGAGGGGCAAATAGATCAGCCCATCTTCCTAATAAAACTGCCTGCTCTTATTGCTGGCAAACCATGGCATTGGCTCCTTGAATTGAAAACCCTTGTGTCTGAGTACCATCCAGAGCCCGTGTGTCCCTCTTAGGTCCAGTGGGCTATGAATCATTCATGGAAAATGTGTCAGAAAGGCTGGGGCTCTTTTTCTGTGTCAGCTTCTACACACTTGGCTCTTCTTCAATCCCCGGGTATATTTGGATTTTGTATCTAGCCTTTATGACCAATTTGGTCTTCCCTATTCTCATTAGCCTGGGGTCTCTAAGGCCACGGACCGCCACCATCATGGCCATGCAGGTTCTCCTTGAATTCAGGCAGACGGTAAAGAAACAGTGGAGCCAAAAAATGGTGGGCTGTTCCTTTATTAAAGTCTGACACCAGCCAATGAGCTAACACACAGGGAAGACTGCTTTTCTCTCATTCAGGGCTCCCAAAGCCCTGACGTATTCTCCAGTTCCACAACCAGGAGAATTGTTTCCGGTTCCTCCTAGAATCAAAGGCCCCCACAAGCCTCATTAGGGCTCACAAAGCCCCTCAGCTCTGGTTCCCCATCTGCACACCTTCTCTCTCTGCACAAACAGGCTTCTTCTTCAGCACTCTGCATTCTCTCTCTGCAAAACTGGCTGGGCCCGCTTTACACGGCAGTTGCACAATGGATAGAGCCCAAGGTCATTGGCTTGAGCAAGGGATCACTCACTCTGCTGTACCCCACCCCCTGTCAAGGCACATATGAGAAAGCAACAATGAACAACTAAGGTGCCACAACAAAGAATTGATGCTTCTTGTCTCTCTCCCAGTCTATCTGTCCCTTTCTCTGTCTCTCTCTATCTCTGTCACCAAAAAAAACTGGCTGGGCCCACAAAGACCCCTCCTCCAGCAAACATTAGACAAACAATGGCCTCTCCCAAGCAGGAATGTAATCAACTGCCCTGCTCTAAGGGCAAGCACACACTGGCTGCCCAGCACCATTCTTTTTCAAAAAATATTGATTTTAGAGAGAGACACAGAGACAGACACAGGAACATTGATCTGATCCTGTATGTGCCCTGACTGGGGATCAAACCTGCAACCTCTGCACTTCGGGACAATGCTCCAACCAACTGAGCTATCCAGCCAGGGCTCAGTGCCATTTTTAACAATAAAAGTGAACAAACTCAAAAATTACAAATTTTACAAACTCATTTGCCCAACAGGTCTCATTATATAAACAATTTAAAATGTGTAAATGAGGAAATGAAGATAGAGTATTCCACACCAAAATGGAGTAGCGTCCATGAAAAAAATGTCTTATGTTATTATCCAAATGATGTTATTTGAAATACATGATTTATATGGAGACACTTGGGTTTCTTATAAGAAATTGTTATTCTCTGCCGATTAGCTATCTGGTTCTACCCAAAATAGGAAAATGAATGCCTCGTTCGTTTTTGTTTTTTTTTACAGGGACAGAGAGAGAGAGTCAAAGAGAGGGATAGACAGACAGGAACGGAGAGAGGTGAGAAGCATCAATCATTAGTTTTTCATTGCCGTTAGGACACTTTAGTTTTTCATTGATTGCTTTCTCACATGTGCCTTGACCGCAGGCCTTCAGCAGATCGAGCCACCCCTTGCTGGAGCCAGCGACCTTGGGTCCAAGCTGGCAAGCTTTTGCTCAAGACAGATGGCCCCGCGCTCAAGCTGGCGAGCTCGGGGTCTCGAACCTGGGTCTTCCGCATCCCAGTCCGACGCTCTATCCACTGCACCACCGCCTGGTCAGGCAGCCTCATTCGTTTTTGAAGTAGCAACTAAAGTTGTCTAGAAACTTGTTCAGGATCTGTCCTCAGTAGCAAATGCTCAAAGATTCCCAGTTTATCTCTTTTTTAAAAACATATCTTGCCTAGATCCTTGCCAAGTATGTTGGGGTTATAAAGGCATCTGGAAACTGCCACAGCATAGGCCTGAGACAGCTCAGGCCTGTCATATCCTACTGGAAAGTGACAGAGAGGTAGCATTTTAAACAAATTGGCCCCTAGTCATATCTGCCAAAACTGCTCAGAAGCAAGGACAAGGGAAGCAACTGCTTTCAGAAAGGTCCCTGGCCTGGTCTAACTTGAATTTCACAAAGCTATACAAACTTTCAATAAACATTTAAACAGATGCTCATTATCAGTAACAATCAAAGATACACAAATTAAAAGATCTTTTTTTTTTTTTTTTGACAGAGAGAGAGACAGGAAGGGAGAGAAATGAGAAGCATCAATTCTTCCTTGCAGCTCCTTTGTTGTTTAGTGATTGCTTTCTCATATGTGCCTTCAGGGAGTTGGGGGGCTACAGCAGAGCGAGTGACCCCTTGCTTAAGCCAGCGACCATGGGGTCATGTCTATGATCCCATGCTCAAGCCAACAGCCCTGAACTCAAGCTGGTGAGTTCATGCTTAAGCCGGATGAGCCAGCACTCAAGCCAGCAACCTCCGGGTTTTGAACCTGGGTCTTCCGCATCCCAGTCCGACACTATCCCCTGTGCCACTGCCTGGTCAGGCAAAACAAGATCCTTTTTTAATGCATCATTTTAGAAATGATGCAAAAACAAAGTGTGATAATGCAATATGGCAGTGATGAGCAATCTTTTGTGCTTTGTGTGTCAAAATTCACCAAAAAAAACGAACATAACTCGGGTGGTGTGTCACTTCGAGAAAAACCCATAATTTTGTGATATTTATAGTTTAAATAACAAAAACATTTTGGCCTACAGACCTCCGGCACAGAGTGTCTACACTACAGCAAATGTTTTATCCTCAGCTACTGCACCTGGCTGTGCAGGAGCCGAGGATGAAACATCCTTCTCGGCAGGTAGCCCCATACTTCTCTGGAATGAGGCTGCATGCAGCTGCATGTCATCGAAAATGGCTACGCGTGTCAGTGCTGACACACGTGTCATAGGTTCGCCATCACGGCAATATAGTATTGTGCACTTCAAAATATGTCAAGAGGTAAACTTACACAATATGTCAATTATATCCCAGTAAAGTTGGAAGAAAAAAATAAGACCAGGCGATGGCACAGTGGATAGAAGGTCAGATTAGGAAGAAGAAGACCCTGGTTTGAAACCCTGAGATTGCTGACTTCAGCATGGGTTCACCAGCTTGAGCTAGGTAGGGGTTACTGGTTTGAGCATAGGATCATAGACATGATCCCATGGTTACTGGCTTAAGCCCAAAGGTCATGGCTTGAAGCCCAAGGTTGCTGGCTTGAGCAAGGGGGTCACTGGCTCTGCTGTAGCCCCCCGGTCAAGGCACATATGAGAAAGCAATCATTGAACAAGTAAGGTGCCACAACAAGGAATTGATACTTCTCATCTCTCTCCCTTCCTGTCTGTCTTTCCCTATCTGTCCCTCTCTCTGACTCTCTGTCTCTGTTAAAAATAAATAAATAAAAGATTCCTGTGGATGAACCAAAAGGAGAATCAGCACATACACTTGGTAGAAAGATTATAAGAGCTATGGTCCCTTTACCTCCTTTTACAAAAGTAAAAGTAATCCAAAAGAAAGAAGAAGTAAAGGAGGTAACAATAATGAGGATATAAACATGAAGATTGGGAGCAGAAAGGAGCAAGGACTAGAGGGTAGATCAGGTTGAAGCTAAGAGAATAATGAAGGCCCAGGGCGCTCAAGGATAGAGTTCACTTAGCAGCTTTATAAAATGGTAAAACCCAAATAATGTACTATTTAAAATCAAATTTTAAAATATCCTCGACTATTTATGTTTCCCTAAACTATCAACATTTCTTAAACCTAGCTGATCAACAGCATCATTTGGGGGATTATGTTTTGTTTTAATATAAATTTCAGAGCCCTACCATAGTGTTTTTCTCCTGTATGCCTTGACCTGGCAAGCCTGGAGTTTTGAACCAGTGATCTCAGTGTTTCAGGTCAACCCTTTATCCACTGCGTCACCACAGGTCAGGAAAGCCATAAGGTTTCTAAGTTGATTCAAAACTTTTACTTAGTAAGTCTGAAGTGTATCCAAGGAAGCTTCATTTTTTAACCAATTTTTTTAGATAAACTGTTAGCTCGCTCTAATTTACATAAAATATGCCCATTTTAAATGTACAGTTAGGTCTATGCTTTATCCACTGCACCACCACAAATCAGGCTAACACTCTCTTATTTTTTTTATTCTTTATTTTTTAAGTTTTTTGTTTGTTTGCTTGCTTTTATTAATTTTAATGAGGTGACATTAATAAATCAGGGTACATATGTTCAAAGAAAACATCTCCAGGTTATCTTATCATTCAATTATGTTGCATACCCATCACCCAAAGTCAAATTGTCCTCTGTCACCTTCTATCTGGTTTTCTTTGTGCCCCTCCCCTCCCCTACTTCCCCCCTCTCCTCCCTTCCCCCACTCCATAACCACCACACTCTTGTCCATGTCTCATAGTCCCATTTTTCTGTCCCACCTATGTATGAAATCATGCTGTTCTCAGTTTTTTTCCGTTTTACTAAATTCACTCCGTATAATGTTATCAAGGTCCATCCATTTTGTTGTAAATGATCCAATGTCATCATTTCTTATGGCTGAGTAGTATTCCATAGCATATATGTACCAAAGCTTTTAAATCCACTCGTCCTCTGACGGACACTTGGGCTGTTTCCAGATCTTCGCTATTATGAACAATGCTGCCATGAACATGGGGGCGCATTTCTTCTTTTCAAACAGTGCTATGGTGTTCTTAGGGTATATTCCTAAAAGTGGTATAACTGGGTCAAAAGGCAGTTCGATTTTTAATTTTTTAAGGAATCTTCATACTGTTTTCCCCAGTGGCTGCACCAGTCTGCATTCCCACCAGCAGTGCAGGAGGGTGTCCTTTTCTCCACATCCTCGCCAGCACTTATTCTGTGTTGTTTTGCTGATGAGCGCCATTCTCACTGGTGTGAAGTGGTATCTCACTGTGGTTTTAATTTGCATTTCTCTGATTAGTGATGTTGAGCATTTTTTCATATGTCTATTGGCTATCTGTATGTCCTCTTTGGAAAAATTTCTATTCATTTCTTTTGCCTATATTTTGATTGGATTGTTTGTCTTACTGGTGTTGAGTTTTATAAGTTCTTTATAAATTTTGGTTATTAACCCCTTATCAGACGTGTTGTCGAATATGTTCTCCCATTGTGTGGTTTGTCTTTTTATTCTGTTCTTATTGTCTTTAGCTGTGCAAAAACTTTTTACTTTGATATAATCTCATTTGTTTATCCTACCTTTTATTTCATTTGTCCGTGAAGATAAATAGACAAATATATTGCTGCGACAGATAGATGTCGGAGAGCTTACTGCCTATGTTTTCTTAAAAGATGCTTATGGTTTCACGGCTTACATTTAAGTCTTTTATCCATTTTGAGTTTGTTTTTGTGAATGGTGTAAGTTGATGGTCTAGTTTCATTTTTTGGAAGGTAGATGTCCAATTTTCCCAATACCATTTGTTAAAGAGGCTGTCTTTACTCCATTGTATGTTCTTTCCTCCTTTGTCAAATATCAGTTGTCCATAAAGGTGTGGGTTTATTTCTGGGTTCTCTGTTCTGTTCCATTGATCTATGTGCCTGTTCTTATGCCAGTACCTGGCTGTCTTGAGTACAATGACCTTGTAGTATACCTTGATATCTAGAAGAGTAATACCTCCTGCTTTATTTTTTCTTTTTAAGATTGCTGAGGCTATTCGTGTTCTTTTTTGGTTCCATATAAATTTTTGGAATATGTGTTCTATATCTTTGAAGTATGTCATTGGTATTTTAATTGGTATTGCATTGAATTTATAAATTGCTTTGGGTAATATAGACATTTCAATGATGTTTATTCTTCCTAACCATGAGCACGGTATATGCTTCCACTTGTTTGTATCTTCCTTGATTTCTTTTATCAATGTTTTATAATTTTCTGAGTACAAGTCCTTAACCTCCTTGGTTAAATTTACTCCTAGGTACTTATTTTTTTGGTTGCAATAGTGAAGAGGATTGTTTCCTTAATTTCTTTTGCTTACAGTTCATTGTTGGTATATAAAAATGCCTCTGATTTCTTAATATTAATTTTATATCCTGCCACCTTGCTGAATTCATTTATCAGGTCCAGTAGTTTTTTGACTGAGACTTTAGGGTTTTCTATATACAATATCATATCATCTGCAAATAATGACAGTTTTACTTCTTATTTTCCAATTTGGATGCCTTTTATTTCTTCTTCTTGTCTGATTGCTGTAGCTAGGACTTCCAGAACTATGTTGAATAAGAGTGGTGAAAGGGGGCATCCCTGCTTGGCTCCTGATCTTAAGGGGATTGCTTTTAATTTTTGCCCATTTAGTATGATGTTTGCTGTGGGTTTGTCATAGATGACCTTTATCATGTTAAGGAATGTTCCCTGTATTCCCACTTTACTGAGAGTTTTGAGCAAGAATGGGTGCTGGATTTTATCAAATACCTTTTCTGCATCTATTGAAATTATCATGTGATTTTTGTCCTTTCTTTTGTTTATGTGATGAATCACATTGATTGATTTGCGAATATTGAACCAGCCTTGCCTCTCCAGAATAAATCCCACTTGATCATGGTGTATGATTTTTTTATATATATTGATGGATCCGGTTGGCTAATATTTTGTTGAGAATTTTAGCATCTAGATTCATCAGGGATATTGGCCTATAATTTTCTTTCTTTGTGTTGTCTTTGCCTGGTTTCAGGATCAGAATTATGCTCATCTCATAAAAGGAGTTTGGAAATCTTTCTTCCTCTTGAATTTTTCGAAAAAGCTTGAGGACGATAGGAGTTAGTTCTCCTTTGAATTTTTGATAGAATTAACTTGTGAAGCCATCAGGCCCAGGACTTTTCTTTGTTGGGAGTTTTTGATAACTGGTTCGATCTCATTCGTTGTAATTGGTGTGTCTAGGTGTTCTGATTCTTCCAGATTGATTTTTTTTTCTTTTTTACAGTGACAGAGAGAGATTCAGAGAGAAGGATAGATAGGGACAGACAGACAAGAACGGAGAAAGGTGAGGATTATCAATCAGTAGTTTTCTGTTGCCGTTGCGACACCTTAGTTGTTCATTGATTGCTTTCTCACACGTGCCTTGACCGTGGCCCTTCAGCAGACTGAGCAACCCCTTTCTAGAGCCAGCAAACTTGGGTCCAAGCTGGTGAGCTTTTGCTCAAGCCAGATGGGCCCGCGCTCAAGCTTGCGAGCTCGGGGTCTCGAACCTGGGTCTTCTGCATCCCATTCCAATGCTCTATCCACTGCGCCACTGCCTGGTCAGGCCCAGATTGATTTTTGGAAGATTATATGATTCAAGAAATTTGTCCATTTCTCCCAGGTTGCCTAATTTTTGGCATAGAGTTCTTCATAGTATTTTCTTACAATATTATGTATTTCTGTTGTGTCAGCTGTTATTTCTCCACTCTCATTTCTAATTTTGTTTATTTGAATCCTCTCTCTTGTTTTCTTGTTGAGTCTAGTTAAAGGTTCATTGGTCTTGTTTACCTTTTCAAAGAACCAGCTTCTGGTTTCATTGCTCTTCTGTATTGTTTCCTTAGCCTCTATGTCATTTAGTTCTGCTCTGATCATTATTATTTCCTTCCTTCTACAATTCCTGGGCTTTATTTGCTGTTGTTTTTCTTGTTCTTTTAGATGCAGGGTCAAGTTGATTATTTGAGCTTTTTCTAGTTTCTTATGGTATGCCTATAGTGCTATGAACTTCCCTCTCAGTACTGCTTTTGCTGTGTCCCATAAATTTTGAGTTGATGTATGCTCATTATCATTGGTTTCTAGAAACTTTTTTATTTCTTCTTTGATCTCATTGTTAATCCATTTGTTGTTTAATAACATTCTATTTAGTTTCCAAATGTTTGAGTATTTTTCAGTTTTTCTTTTGTGGTTAATTTCTAGTTTCATGCCATTGTGATCAGAGAAATTGCTTGATATGATTTCAGTCCTTTTAAATTTGTTGAGACCACTTTTGTGTCCTAACATGTGGTCTATCCTAAAGAATGTACCATGAGCAATTGAAAAGAATGTATATTCTACTGCTTCAGGGTGAAAAGTTCTGAAGATATCTATTAAATCAAGTTGACCAAGTCTATCCTTTATATCTGCTGTTTCTTTAATAATTTTCTTTCTTCAGGATCTATCCAGTGATGTTAGTGAGGTATTGAAATCTCCTATTATTATTATATTGCTGTTAATCTCGCCCTTTATATCAATCAAAGTCTGCTTTATGTATGGCGGGGCTCCTATGTTTGGTGCGTAGATATTTATAATGGATATATATTCCTGTTGAATTGTTCCCTTTATCATTATGTAGTGTCCTTCTTTATCTCTTACTACAGTCTTTGTTTTAAAGTCCATTTTGTCAGATATAAATATTGCTACCCTGGCTTTTATTTCATTTCCATTTGCATGAAATATTTTTTTCCATCCTTTTACCATCAGTCTATGTGCATCTTTTGTTTTAAGGTGTGTCTCTTTTATACAGCATATGTATGGGTCCTGTTTCTTTATCCATGCAGCTACCCTATGTCTTTTGATTGGATCATTTAATCCATTTATATTTAAGGTTATTATTAATATGTAGTTGTTTATTGCCATTTTATTCTTTAAAGCTGTCTTCTTCTTTTGCTATATTCTTTTCCCCCTTTGAACTGTTCACAGCAGTCCCCTTAGCATCTCTTGCAGAATTGGTTTGGTTTTAATGAATTTCTTGAGGCTTTTTATTTGTCTGGGAAGCTCTTTATTTCTCCTTCAATTTTAAACGTTAGCCTTCCTGGATAGAGTAGTCTTGGTTGTAGGTTCTTGTTCTGCATTATTTTGAATATATCTTGCCATTCCCTTCTGGCCTCAAGTGTTTTTGTTGAGAAGTCAGATGTCATCCTTATGGTGGCTCCTTTGTAGGTGATAGGTGATAGTCTTTTTTTCTCTAGCAGCTTTTAAAGTTTCCTCTTTATCACTTAGCTTTGGTATTTTAACTATGATGTGTCTTGGTGTAGATTTCTTTGGGTTTCTCTTTATTGGAGTTCTGTGGGCTTCTTGCACATGTGAAACATTTTCCAGCCTTAATTTAGGGAAGTTTTCAGCTATGATTTGATTGAGCAAAGTTTCTATTTCTTGATTCTCTGCTTCTTCAGGAACCCCTATGATGCAGATGTTATTTCTCTTCATGTTGTCACAGAGCTCCCGTAGAGTTTCCTCATATTTTTTGAGTCTCTTTTCATTTTTCTGCTCTGCTTCTGTGCCTTTGTTTATTTTGTCCTCTAACTCGCTGATTGGATCCTCAGTTTCATCCATCCTGCTTTTAATTCCTTTGATTGTGATCTTCAGTTCTGATACTGTATTTGTCATTTCTGTCTGATTCTTTTTTATTGTTTCCACTTCCTTTTTTATACTTGCTATCTCTTTATTTAGGTGTTCGTAATGACTATCCATTTTTGCTCTAAGCTCTTTGAATATCCTAACTATCATTATTTTAAACTCTGCATCAGGTAGTTTGGTTATATCTGATTCATTCAGGTCCTTCTCTGGGGATTCCTCTTGATTCATTTGGGTTGCATTTCTCTGCCTACCCATTTTGTCTGTGTGTAAGAAGAGTTTGGCTACTGGAGTCCAATGGGTATTGCCTCTGTGTTCCCTAGGTGTGATCTGTATGCAGGCCCGCCACCCCCTCTGCCGCTGCCTAGGGCCGATGGGTATGGGTGTTGCCGACGACAGCCTTGGCTGCTAACGTCATAGCCTCGCCTCCACAGGAGGGGCTGTGTTCCTCGTGCCCGGCTCTACAAGCCTCAGCCAATCTCGGCCTTCGCCTATCTCCCATGGGTGGGACTGTGCACCACACTCAGGCCACAAGCCTGGGCATCAAGGGCAAAGGTGAGCACTTTTGCTTAGCTGCGGGTTCCTATAAGCCTGTTCCTCCAGCCAGGAGGTGCTTTTGGTGTGCGCTCAGCTGCTAGCCCAGGCCTGAAGCACCGCCCCCACCAACCTCAGCTCCTGGGCTGTGCCGGGCTGTTGCTATGTGCTCAGCTGCGTGCTGGGCTTCCGTCCCACCTCCGTGGGCAAAGCCGGTTCAGGCAGGGCTTCAAGCCCCGGAGGCCTGGTGTGGCCACACGCCTACTTGTCCCTGCCCAGTGGCGGATCTCCGCCCATTTTGGGCTCCCGCTTTTCTCCCACAGGTGGGGTTACAGGCAGGCCCACAGCTGCCGGACCACTTTCCCGCGTCCCCTTTGCCCCGGCTGGGCTAGACCTAGCTCACCTCAGCCGGCTTGGCTTCTGCCCTTGCTGGCAGCGGTTCCCCGAGGCCACTTGCTCTCCAGCTAGCCCTCAGCAGTGTGGGTGTGGGCACTGCAGCTCAGACTCTAACACTCCATACTGTAGTCCTGAAACAGTGGTTCTTAACCTTTTTTGAGGTACCAAACCCACCAGTTTCATATGTGCATTCACAAAACCCTTCTTTAGTGATAAATAAAATATGATTTTTTTTTTCCAAATTCAAGACATAGGTATATGTTTTTTTACTGGTGCACAAAATGAGCCATGCATGAACATCACCTTGCTCAAAGAACAAAACCAACAAAGTGCATGAACTCACAACAAATTACGGTATTACTTTATTCTGCCCTCTGCAGCAGAGGCTTCTTCAAACCCCTGAGACCGACTCATCAAACCTCTAGGGTTCGATAGAACCCAGGTTAAGAACCACTGTCCTGAAAGCTCTCTCCTTCTAAGGGTCTGTGCTCTACTTGCCGCAGGGCAACCTGTTTGGCTGGTGTCCTGCTTCCCTTTGCTGGTTCCAGGGGAAATATTGTTTCAGATTTATGTAGTGACTCAGCCCAGGGTTTAGGGTGGCTGTTCCTCAAAGCTTTTCTCCCTGTGGCTTCCAGACCACAGTTTCCACCCACTGCTCCAGTCCTGTCCTCTCTCCCTGTCTCCCGGAGTCCCGGGTGAGTGGTTGTGAGAGCGTTTTTCTTCGCCATCCCTTTAAGAAGAATCCTGGGTCTGAGACAACTGTCTCTTTCTCACAAACAGTATCCTAACCTGTTTCCCAGCTAAATACTGTCCATACGTCTCTTCTAGGCTCTGGGGCTGCAGGCTGGGGCTTAGTTCCTGGGACCCAGGTTCCTCCCTCTCTGCTAAACTCTCTTCCTGCCACGTGGGTCTCTCCGGGCTGCCTTTCGCTCCAGGGAGCTGGACAGTCCTTTCCGCATTTTCGCTTTTCCTACCAGTCTCAATGTGGCTTCTTCAGTGTTACCCAGTTGAAGAGTCCTCTCAGTCTAGTTCAATGTTGGTTTATCCCGATGATGGTTCTTAAAATCAAGTTATAATCCACTTTGGTTCTGGGAGTTGGAGGTTGGTACGTCCGCCTACTCCATCGCCATCTTGCCGTCCCCAACACCCTCTTGATTATATCTACTTGGTTTCATCTTCACTGCCAGTATTATTTCCCACTTCTATTACTGTACCAGCCTTCAAACTTAATGCAAAATTACCTCTTATTGTCAATCTATTTTCTATATCATCATATTACTGCCCTAATTGTAACCCCTATTAATGAGGTTCCCCCTTTTTATTGTTTATTGTATTGATTTGAGAAAGAGAATAAGGAAGAGAGGGAGAGAGACACAGAAACCTCAATCTACTCCTGCATGTGCCCCAGCTGAGAATTGAACCAGCAACCTCCACACTCCAGGATGATGCTCTAACCAACTGAGCTATTTGGGCCAGGGCAATGAGACCCCTATTAATCTCAGACAAAAGATAAACTATGTTTCCTGGCCTGTGGCAGCTCAGTGGATAAAGTATCAACCTAGATCATTCAGATCACCAGTTTGGAACCCTGGGCTTGCCTGGTCAAGGCACATATATGGAAGCTGATACATCCTGCTCCTCACCCCTTCTCTCTCCTCTCTAAAATAATAATAAATAACAGTGGATAAAGCGTTGACCTGGGAACACTGAGGTCGCCAGTTCAAAACCCTGCACTGGTCTGGTCAAGGCACATATGGGAGTTGATGCTTCCAGCTCCTCCCCCCTTTCTCTCTTTCTCTCTCTCTCTCTCTCTCACTCTGTGTCTCCTCTCTAAAATGAATAAAATAAAAATTAAAAAACAAACAAACAAACAACTTTTTAAAATTCTTTAAAAGGTAAAAAGATAAGCTATGTTGACTTAGCTCTTACCTAATTGAAACAAATTGTCAAACTGCTTGTTATTAGGTTGAGTCATAGAAAATTAACTTTCTATACCTCAGTAATGGTCAATCAGCAACTTAATGTGATTCAATTAACTCATGCCAAACAGTCTTATGTATATTAACTAAACTTAATTCTCTAATAAGTTTTTTTCTCATTTTATAGATGAGAAAAAACTGAGGAAGAGAGAAGCTAAGGACTTGCCAAGGTTTTATAACTAGTGAGTGGTAGAGCCAGAATTAAAAAGCAGCCAGTGTTGGCAAGATATGGGAAACTTGAACCCTCTCACATTGTTGGTGGGAAGGTAAAATGGTGAAGTCACTATAGGAAACAACTTGGTGGTTCCTGTACAAGTTAAACATGACCCAATAATTCTAGTCCAGGTATAGACCCAAAAGAATGAAGGGTAGGTGTTCAAACAATAGCTTGTACACAAATGTTTATAACAGCGCTATTCACAAAGTCAAAAGATGGAAACAATCCTATATCCATCAGTGGATGAATGGATAAAGAAATTGTCTTTCTGCGCAATGGAATATTACTCGGCCATAAAAAGGGAATAAGGTACTGATGCATACTGTAACATAGATGGGCCTTAAAATGCCATGCTAAGTGAAAGAAGCCAGACAGAAAAGGCCACAAATTGTATCATTCTATTAATACAAAACATTTACAATAGGTAAATTCATAAAGATAGAATGCAGACTATTAGTCACCAGGGGCTGGGAAATAGAGAAAATGAGAAATGACCACTCAGTTACGTATGGGGTTTCCACTTGGGGTGATGAAAAATTTTTGTAACATAATCATGGTGATATTTGTATGTTGTAATATGTAGTGAATATTGTGAATATATATACTTAATGCCACTGAATTACACACTTTAAAAAAATTTAAATGGTAAATTTCATGTTACATGTATTTTACCATCATTTTTTAAAACACACACGCACACATGCACGCATGCGTGCAGAGGGCTTCAGAGTCTATGCACGTAATTACAACAATCTTCTGCCTGTCACTTTAAACCTTACTGCTTGCTCATGCTTCAGGGAGTATGCATATCCAAGTTAACCCAAAAATGCTTACTTGGGACATTCCCTACAGGCATACAAGCACTCTCACACACTCTTGCCCTCTAAGAGACTTCTACTTAACCTTGACTCAGCTTAGACCTCAGTACTCGAGAAGACTTTCTTGCCTGGGTCATCTGTCTGGAAGTGAAACACTTCTCTTCTGTGTCTTTCACAGCTTTGGCTTCTCCCCTCTCATAGCAATTAGTAATCCTGTGAGGTCAGCAACTGTGTGTATCATGCTTGTATTCCCACCATTTAGTAGAGTGCTCTGCCCAAAGTAAATTTTTGCTGAATGAATATATATCTAATAAATGTTGTTTTTTAATAATCACATTTGTTTATCTCTCTCCCCCAAGGACAAAATATGGGATCACAGACAGGGAAAGAGAATAACAGGAAATGTATTGGCTTTCTAAAAGTCTGACCCTGTATTTAAGAGAACAACACATCCAAGTGGGAAGGTGAGACCCACCAAGTTCTTCATGCCCCAGGTACAGCATTTTGCCCAATGCCATCAAGATAATCCATCTTGCCTTCTCCAATCTTCACAACAAGAGGGCTGAAAGGAAAGTACTAAACTGACACCTTTCAAGATGTGCCTCATCACCTCCTTTTCTTTACCTCCATGGACTAAAACCAGATTTTGAGACTCGGGTTAGCGGAATTCTAAGAATGACGCCCAGTGAAGCTTGCTCTTGTGCTATCCCCTCCCCTCTGAGTGCATGTGGAAGCTGTGATGACCGTCACTCCTGTGCTTAGGTTCCGTTATATGGAAAAGAGAACTTAACCAGATGAGCCTAATCTCCCTACTGAGCCATTAAAATCATGGAGATTCCTCTGCTGAGTAGCAGAAAAAAAGGGTTAGAGAGATCTCCTGTTTGATAGAGAGGGCCACATGGGAAGGAAGGTGTAACGCCGGTGGCCAAGGCCAGGCCGGTTCACATTGGATTCAGGCAGATGGTAGAGAAACTGCAGAGCTAGAAAGCATTGGGCCATACTTGTTTATTGGAGGCTTACAGGACAGGTGAGCAAATAAACAACAAAAGGGAAAGAGCTAATGAACAAAGGAAAATCTGCTACTCACAGTAAGGGCAAGGGAGCAAAGAAAACCACACATCACGGTGGCTGGAGAGTGATCTGGGAGAATCACCGCCCAGGGGAAGCACCCATAGCCTCACATAGACTAAGCACACGTGCCTCTGCCATGTGCTCACGCACTGACCAGGCAAAGTACTTGCAGCTGGTAAACCCACGAGCAAGCCTAACACAGTTGCCCCACATTCCACCCCTTTAGGGTTGCACGCCTCACAATCTACACAATAAGTTTCTTCCACAGTGGTCCCTGTATGAGGAGTGAGGTATATTAAAAAAACCAAAACGGTACAGACTACAGCAATAGAATTACAAACACAGCTATGGGAGAAATGATAGAGCGATCAGTGACACCAAGAGAGGCAAATCCTTGCCTTCTGGCAGAATACAGGCCAGAGCTCTGTCTGCAGACAGCACAGTAGCAGGTACCAGAGGCCACCCTGGGAGGGCATACCAAACCTTACTGGTCTGCACACCAGGCTCTGCTGGTTCTATGCGCAGCAAAATGGGAGAACTTAGAATAGGCCATAAAGAAATTACAAGGTGCCCTTCATAATGCTGTCCCCCTGAGCACTCAAGGGATAATACACTTACTTCTACCTTAGGTGGCCAGGGGCTGGCTGCCCAGGGAGTTAACTGGAGGTCTATCTCTAGCCCCCTACCACATGGTGCCAACAAAGTCACCTATCATAGGTAGGGGGACCGTAGAGCCCAGGGCCATGTCCACTGAAGCCATTGGCCTTTAAGGAGGGCTGTTGGGGCAGGCAAAAGCATGTTGCCCTGCCATCCAAAGGCCAGCTTGAGCAAAATGTCCTTGGTGCAGATTTGCAACTGGATGGGAGCAGCTGCCTGGTGCAGAAGGGCCTCCACCGGAGCTCCCCCCCCCTTGCCCCCGTCGAAGTCTCTCATTCAAAATCCAAAGTACTATCCATAAGTGGCGTGTCCATCCAGTAAGAGAGATGGTGCCCCCCTCCTGTCGCAGTCCCTGCTTTAAGAGTCCATTATCCCGCTCAATGATACCAGCAGCCTGGGGATGGTAGGGGACATGGTACTTCCAGTCCACCCCCAGCTCTTGAGCCCATTGTCTCACCATTGAACTAGTGAAATGGGTACCATTGTCACTTTCAAGGACTGGTGGCCACCCGTATGCAGCACTCAAGTGGTCCAGAGCCTGTATGACTGCCCTTTGGTCAGGGTTACGGACACGGTAAGCCGCAAGCAGACCGGTGGCAGTATCTACACATGTGGCTGCATACTGGTACCCGTCTGACTTTGATAAGGGTCTGATAATATCTATTTGCCACCGTGTCAGTGGAATATGACCTCTCTGGATCTGGCCAGGTAATGCCAGTGGTTTCCGAGGGTGCTCCTTAGAACACACTGCACATTGTTCATAGGTTGCAAGTACCTTTGCATAGGACACAGGCAAGTTCCACGCCTTAACTGTAGCCCACATAATTTTTTGTCCCACATGGAGCAGGTGCCAGTGGAGCCATTGTGCCACATCACCTGTAGGCGCAGTCTCCAACCATCACACCCTCGCCAAAGTGTTTGCCTCATCATTTCCAAGATGGGCTAGAGGGGCATGCCCTATGACATAATATACTGTCACCTGCTTCTGGTGTCCTATTTCCCATAAGTCCTGCCATATGGCCTGACCCCATAGTGGATGGTGCATTACCATTCACTGGTTAATGTGCCAAGCAGCAATCAAAAGGGTCAGTCCACGATAGACAGCCCAGCTGTCAGTACAGATCACCAGAGGTGAAGGTTCATTATAGGCAACTAGTCATACGGTTCTTAATTCTGCTCATTGGCTGCTTTGGCCTGTACCCATGTCCAAATAGTCTCAGTGGCCAGATGGAAGGCTATGGCCATCCACTTGATCGGTTGGCCCCTCCTGGAACCATCAGTATACCAGGCATCCTCGGGGATGGGCACCCGCCCCTCCTGGTAGGGACTGACTTCAGGTTCTGCCTCCTGAACCCCAACTGCACCTGACTCTAAGGTCACATAGGTGACTGAACCCAAGACTTTCTGCTGTTCTGCTCTCAATGGGTTGGTGCTAAGAGCACAGTGTTGTTGCAGGTAGGCACCCCACTTGGCCAGAGTGGATATTTGGGCTATACCACTACGTGGTTTGGTCGCCCAATCTCTCACCCATTCTGCAATAGGGTATGTTGTCTTGACTGTAACTAGTGTTGTGGTTGTAATAACTCTTCAGTGGCCAGAAGGGCAGCATACACAGTTGCCAGCTGCTTCCCCACTAATGAGTAACGAACTTCAGCACCTTTACACAATTGGGATCAAAACCCTGTAGGTTACCATAAGCACTCTGTCCATTGCCACAAGCCCCATCCAAACCCTTCAGGGGTTACATGGACATCAAGCTCATAGGGCCTGGCAGGATCAAACACATTCAAGGCCTATGTCACCTTGACAGCTCTCTTAGCTGCTAGAGATGCACCTTGTGCCTGCTCAGTCAAATCCCAGGAAACCCCCTTCCGAATAAGGTGGTATAAGGGACACAGTAACTGAGCTAGATGGGGTATGAATGCTCGCCAATACCACAACAGACCTAGGAATTCCTGTAACTACTTTACCGTACTGGGAACAGGGTATGCTTGGATCTTATCTATAACTGTGTCAGGGATAACCTTTGTCTTACCTGACCAGACAACTCCCAAGAATTTAGCAGATAACCCAGATCCTTGTAATTTGCCCTCATTGACCGTCCAGCTACACACTTTTGTATGGGATAGGAGGTTAAGAACTGCTTGCTCCAATTCTGGAAGACGGTCACTAGTTAGCATAATGTCATTGATATAATGCATATTAACTGCTTCTGGTTGTTTCCATTTAGCTGGATCAGCAGCCACCAGCCCATAATACAAGGTGGGGCTATGCAAATAGACCTGGGGTAATACTGTTAAGCAGGGTCCCCAAACTAAGTTCCCATTGAAATACTGGTCAGTTTGTTGATTTAAATTTACTTGTTCTTTATTTTAAATATTGCATTTGTTCCCGTTTTGTTTTTTTACTTTAAAATAAGATATGTGCAGTGTGCATAGTGATTTGTTCATAGTATTTTTTATAGTCCAGCCCTCCAACGGTCTGAGGGACAGTGAACTGGCTCCCTGTGTAAAAAATTTGGAGACATCTGCTGTAAAGGTTCATTGCCACCCTTCCCAAGTGAAGGCAAATTGGTCTTGACTCTCTGCAGCTATATCAATAGAGAAAAAGGAGTTGGCCAAATCTGCCACAAAGTGGTGTGTTCCCAACTCATGGCTTAGCTGATCCATCAGGTTAGCTATCGAGGGAACAGCAGCGTGCAAAGGGGGAACAACTTTATTAAGTTGCCGGTAATCCACTGTCATTTGCCAGGTTCCATCTGGTTTGCACACAGGCCACACTGGGGAATTATAAAGACTGTGTGCCGGCCAGATGATCCCCACCTTTTCTAGTTCAAGGGTTATCCTAGTGATTTATTCATAGCCACCTGGCAGGTGGTATTGCTTTGTGCTAGTCACACGCTGGGAATGGGTAATTGCAAAGGGGAATGTGCTGCATGTCCCCACAACACTGCCTTTACAACCCAGACTTGCAGGTGGAACTCCCCAGCTGTAGTTTCCAACCACAGTCCTTGTAAGACATCTACCCCCAAAATACATTCAGGAATAGCGGATACATATACCTTATATGGCTTAGGAGGCAGTCTTCCTATCCCCAATGGAATAGTTATTGGCTTCACTTGAATAGTTTGGCCCCCTTACCTGTCAGTGGCCACTGGGGTCCCAGCAAAGCATTCTGAGTTCCCATAAAAAAGGGAACATTCTGCACCTGTATCCACCAACGCCAATATCCATTGTACATTAGAAGGGGACCAGTGAATACCCAGGTCCACGTGTGGCCTCAGGTCCCTGCTCATCCCTGTCAGTAGGTTCCCTCAGCCTCCTCCCTATTTAAGCTGGAACAGCGGGTCTTGGGAGTCCTCCTTCAGCAGTCTCCATCATATAATCTTGTAACCGCGTTGCCTGCGCACCAACCATTTTATTGGTAGCTGCTGGGACCTTTCATCTCAGCAGCTGGAATCTGCCAAATCTCTAAAAGACTTATTCAATTTGCCATCCAATTTCTCCCTATCTGCCCCAGCTGCAATTAAACCTACCCACGTCTGTGTTCGGGTAACTTTCACAGGCCCATTTCTCTTGCTAGTTGGAGGGGCAGCACAGGCAGCAACCCTCACAGCTTTGTAATTCTTTGCTACCTCCTTATCCCCCAAATCTCGTACCATCTGTGTAACCACATTGATAAGCTGTCCCACATAGGAGCCCAGAATAGCCACTAGTGACCCAAAAAGAGCTGATGGGGCACTGCAATAAGATTTCACATCCCGGCCGTACACACTTCCTCGTCTGGTTCATTTCCCCCGGGATCCTGGAGGGGGGGGGGGGACAGCATTCTTCAAACCTAGTTCCTGAAGGACCTTTACTAACTCACTGTAGCACTGCCACTGACTCACTGCCCCTAGCAAGTCACCAGTATTCTGCCAGACCATAGGAATGGCAGTCATCACACATTCTAATAGGGTATGGTTCCCTTGATTGTCATGGCAGTCCTGAAGATGCTGCCTTAAAGAGGAGTGTGTGGCAATGGTGGCCAATTTCTCCATCTCTGTTCCAGAGAGCATGATGACATCCATACCCTATGTCCCACATCCTCAGTAACCAGGCTACCAGTGGCTTCATAGATTTCTGCTAGAATTGTGCCCCCAGCTTCATCAGCTCCACCTGGGTGTAGGGCCAGACCACAGAGTGCTCCACTGCCTGTGGAGGAGGCTGTGGTTGCCCCTGAGGAACTCTGCTGCAGGGATTTTACCTTCTTGGTGACAACTGGCTGGGCTCTGAGTCTGTGGATGACAGTTGCAACCTGAGTCTCCCCCTCAGAAGAAAAGGAGTTGGAAACAACTGCTCCTGCCGACTCAGGGCCACTCCACTGGCAGGAATGCAGCTCCATCTTCCATGCCCCCTTCAGCTCCTGGCTCTTGGCCCGAACCCGACTCTGAAGCTCCTGAACCTGCAGTTGTTTTTCCAAAATCTGGTCACTGACAACATTCAGCTTCCAGGGCAAACTACATCTTGTGAACCCATAATTCCTTCTCCAGAGACCGCTCCAGTTCCAGGCACTGTTGGTATTCAGCCTGCACCTCACAATGCCGCTCTCGAACCCAGTCAGACTCCCTCTCCAGTGCTGGCTCCAGTTCACATCATCACTGGTTCTCAGCCTGCAGTCTATCTTATCAATTCTTGGATCTGTAGCTCTTTCTCCAGTGACTGTTCCAGCTCGTACCATTATTGCCACTTGGTCCATAGCTCATCCTGGAGCTTTCAACCTTGGGCTGCCTCTCACACACAGCTCTCGATTTCCTCTTGCTGGGCTATAAAAAACACTCAGCCTAAGGCCCCCAAAAGGACATCCACAGGGAACTATATGCTAGAGAATAGTGACCACTCCTCTACTCCACCCCTCAAGGGTTGTTGGCAGCTCCCTACTCATCTGCTCTGAACCCTGCTTGCTGTGCCAGATGTAATGCCGGTGGCTGGGGCCAAGCAGGTTCACATTTGATTGAGCAGATGGTAGAGGAACTGTGGAGCCAGAAAGGGCTGGGCCATACCTGTTTATTGGAGACTTACAAGTACAGGTGAGCAAATAAACAACAAAAGGGAAAGAGCTAATAAAGGAAAATCTGCTATTTGCAGGAAAGGCAAGGAAGCAAGGAAAGGCGCATCTCACGGTGGTGGGAGAGCGACCTGGGAGAATCACCGCCCAGGGAAAGCACCCATAGCCTTATACAGACTATGCACACGTTCCTCTGCCATGTGCTCACGCACTAATCAAGCAAAGTGCTTGCAGCCGGTAAACCCGTGAGCAAGCCTAACACGGCTGCCCCACAATTACCTATTGAATTCACTATAAAATTGTGCAAAAGAAAGCCTGTGCTTCTCCCCACATCCCTAAAAAAAGGCAAAGAAAGAAATGGCTTATTTCCAAGTTAAATGATTCTACTAACTTCAGAAAACAAGTAAGACCTTTTGCCCCGGAGGCCGGATGCCTGGTTACTGCTCTGCTGCTCTCTGGCAACACTGTTCAACTTTCTCACACTCAATATATTTTTCCATTTCCTCTTGCCTTCCAAGTGGTGCTGTGGGCATTTATTTGATCTTTCACCCTGTGCTTCCCTAGCCCTGAAATTAATAAGAGGATCTCCTGAGAAATTCTATAGCATGTGAGACAGATATTTCAGCACCTGACAGGGAACCTTACTTGGGTCAGCTTGTCTTTAATGCCTTGTGCCTTTTAACCAAAGTCTGAGCTATTAGTGTGATATTAATAATAGATTTTTTTCTGGCATTACAATGGGAGCTCATAACCCAGCACTTGCTCCTGCCATTATATTTCAGTAACAGTGTTTAAGTGTAAAAAAAAAAAAAAAATGAATACAACTTGGGGTGGTGAACACACAATTTAATATCCAGATGATGTATTATAAAACTGTAAACCTGCATGACCAAGCAGTGGCACAGTGGATAGAGCATCGGACTGGGATGTGGAAGACCCAGGTTTGAGACCCCGAGGTCACCAGCTTGAGCATGGGTTCATCTGGTTTGAACAAAGCTCACTGGCTAAGACCCAAGGTCGCTGGCTCAAGCAAGGGGTTACTCACTCTGCTGAAGGTCTGTGGTGAAGGCACATATGAGAAAGCAATCAATGAACAACTAAGGTGTCGCAATGAAAAACTGATGTTGATGCTTCTCATCTCTCTCATTCCCATCTGTCTGTCCCTATCTATCCCTCTCTCTGACTCTCTCTCTGTCTCTGTAAAAAAAACAACTGTAAACCTGAAACCTATGTGATTTTATTAATCAATGCCACCCCTATAAATTCAATCAAAAAGAAAAAAAATAAACTCAAATGATGACCACTATATATATGTCTTAAATGACGTTAATATGAAGTCATTCCAAAAACCTCTTTTGAGAACCCACTATGTTTCCGGCACTGTGCTAGGTCTTAAGGTGTATAAGACATGGGTATAGCTTAGTAGGACGCGCTATTCATACTGCCCAAGCACAGGGGACACCCACGACTTCGTCCCTTTTCTGTACTACGCGCTCTAGTTGTATAAGCACGCTCCCTCCCTTTCTCCTTTCCTACCAGGGACCAGTTCTTCAGCAAGGATAGTGACATGAACCAGACAGTGGTCCATGCTTCCAGTTTACCCAACCATCTCCCTCTCCTCAAACTTATCCAAGTTTGCTTTTCTGATTATAAAGAAAGTTGGAAATTTATCCAGTTCTGTGCCTGGCCCTAAAGAGGCTCTCAAAAAAATGTTAGTTTCCTTTTCATCTTGCCCATCCTACTATGGCTATGAAAGAGGGAATCTGTGTTCAGGAAGTTTGACTCCACATTCAGCCATTTAGCAGACTAAAATTAGACTTAATAAAAATGAAACTAGCCACTTAAGAAACAAATGCCTCCTTTTACAGAAACATAGCTTTTGAGTTGTTTGTTAATGATAATGTAGGTATAATGGAACTATTAGGATTAGAAAGTCAAATCTGTCAGGCCAGAAGACAATGTAATTTCTCTAGAGAGAGGGCCATTAAAAGATTATTTCTTTACCAAATTCTTATTTTCCCTCTAGAGATTTCACCCCATCTAAAATATTTCACCTTTGCTAGCTGTTTCTGCTGCCTGCTAAAGGCTGCCCACAAAGATGGAAAATAAATCACACATTAATGAAGCCCAGTCTTGCTGGATGGGAAGGCTTTCCATCAGAAATTGCTGTGAAACTATGCTGGAGAAGAACATGGGTTGTAACATGACTTTAAGACTCTGTATATCTCAGTTAAATCAAACAATCCGTCAGTCTCTGTGACTGTTTGCGGGTTCCCAACGCTCACCTGCTGTTATAACAAGGAAACAGGCCCATTGATGTGGAGACATTTTTGGTAATTAGAAGAAAAAAATGCAAGGATTTTTTTTCTGCCCTTACTATCTTACATGAAATAATGGCATTTAAATGAAGAATCTGTGCCAATCAGTCAGTTTGTTGAACTCTGCTGCCAATGTGACCAATGGCTTGCTCCAAAGGGGCCAAGAGATTCAAACAGAGCAAATTTTCTTTCATCATCAACACCCCCGCCTGACCAGGTGGTGGTACAGTGGGTAGAGCGTTGGACTGAGATGAGGAGGACCCAGGTTTGAAACTCCGTGGTCGCCAGCTTGAGCGCAGGCTCATCTGGTTTGAGCAAGGCTCACCAGCTTGGACCCAAGGTCGCTGGCTTGAGCAAGGGGTCAGTTGGTCTGCTGTAGCCCCTGGGTCAAGGCACATATGAGAAAGCAATCAATGAACAACTAAGGTGCCACAATGTAGAATTTATGCTCTCCCTTTCTGTCTGCCTCCCTAGCTGTCCCCCCCTCTCTCTCTGTCTGTCTCTGTCACAATAAAATAAAATAATATAAAATAAAAATTCCCTAATCCTGCTTTGCCATCTCAAAAATTAATACCAAGGGCTTTTAAGGAGAAGTGTAGACAGAGTCTTTTTAATACTCCTGGGCAAAGTGTGTCTGTATTTTTTTTTAATGTATCAGTAGCATCATCTTTATACAGTGTGTCCGTAAAGTCATGGTGCACTTTTGACCGGTCAAAAAGTCAAAAGTCCACCATGACTTTATGGACACACTGTATAAAGAGTGGCCCTATCTTAAAATATAAACTTGAGAAACTTACATTAAATGGATAACGTTTGAAGTTCATGTTCAAAGGCCACATGCCTCTTGTTAAAGGAGACTTAGGACATGTTAAGAACCTCACGTTTGTAAGTACTTTAGATCCCGATTTCTTTCTAGGTCACAGGTCTCTCTTTCCTTGCCAACCCCATTCATAATTCAGTGGCATCCGCTTTTGGTGAAAGCTTGATTGATTTCTTCTCTTTCAAAAGCAATCATGAGAATGAAGCAATTAAACTTAATAACATACAGTAGAAAGAAAACAGCTCTTGTTTCAGCCCTACCTCAGGAAGATCATGTGGTTTTTGCATAATTTTAAAGAATTTAATGACAATCGTTATATGAGGGGTTTTTATGTATACACTTAATTGAATCAATCTGTCCAAACAGCTCACAATTTATGAAGTTAAAGTGTTCTTAAGTAATTAAATAGGAGGTTTCTTAGCAGGATATTAAAAGGCATTTCCAGTGAATAAGGACAGCACTATAGACATTGGGCTCATTTTACAACTTAATGTCATATCCCTTCCCAACTGATATAGAACAATAAATTATTGTCTACCATTTAAATCAACAAATATTAATTAAATTCCCAAAATTTTCCTTTAAATTCTTTTTCAAAATGTTTAAAAGACTTTATTTAATCATTTTAGAGAAGAAAGAGAGAGAAGAAAAGAGCGACAGGGGAGGAGCAGGAAGCATCAACTCCTATAAGTGCCTTGACCGGGCAAGCCCAGGGTTTCAAACTGGTAATGTCAGCATTCCAGGTCGACACTTTATCCACTGTGCCAGCACAGGTCAGACCTAAATTTTTAATTAACTTCTTCGTTTAGATTTTCTTACTAGCTGACCTGCAGGTATACTCAGTAACTAGTTCTTTTTTGTCATTAATCTGTTATACTCGTTATAAGAATATGACAGATAATTGTTGTATAGTAAGTAGAGTCAAATATATAAAATCTACATTTTATTGCTGAATCTAATTTTACTCAAAAGTTTTAGAAGTTTGAATTTGGAGTTTACTACAAGGGAAACTCTCAAATAGTTCTTAATTCTGAGCTACTTCATATCACTTTACCAGTAAATATAATCCATCCATTTAGGCAGAAAAACAATGTTAAGAGGTATTTTGGCCATTCTAGTGGGTGTGTAATGGTGCTGGTGAGGATATGGAGGAACAGAATGCTTATTCGTTGTTGGCGAAACTACAAAGGGGGTACAGCCACTTTGGAAGATGGTTTGGCTCTTTCTTACAAAACTAAAATACTTTTTCCATATGGTCCAGCAATTATACTCTTTCAATTAATCTCCAAATGAATTAAAAATGTATGTTCAGGCCTTGCCTGGGTAGCTCAGAGCGTCATCCTGTACACCAAGGTAGCAGCTTTGATCCCTGGTCAGGGCACATGTAAGTATCAACAAGTGAGCTTGGCCTGTAGAGGTGCAGTGAATGGAGCATCGACCTAGAATGCAGAGTTGCCAGTTTAAAACCCTGGGCTTTCCTGGTCAAGGCACATACAATAAGCAACAAGCAAGCAATAAACAACTGAAGCAAATATAAGTTGATACTTCTCACTATTTCCTCTGCTCTCTCTGTAAAATCAATAAATAAAATCGTAAAAAAAAAAAAAAAAGAATTAACAAATGAATGCATAAATAAGTGGGACAACAAACTAGAATGTCAAGTAATCTCTGATTACCTTACCCTCATCAGAATCTCTGATTACAAGATTTATTTACCATTGTCAAAAGATCAAATAATGGATACATAAATAATGCAGATTCATAGATAAAATAAGATATAAAAAAAAAAAAAGAAAAGTAGGTGCACTTTGGAATAGCAGTAATTTCAGGACTGGTATGTGCCCATGGGACATTGCTTAATTTCTCTTAGCTTTAATTTCCCCATACACAAAATGGGATGAATATTTTTTCATCCAGCCTGACTAGGCAGTGGTGCAGTGGATAGAGCTTTGGACTGGGATGCAGACAACGCAGGTTCGAGACCCCAAGGTCACCAGCTTGAATGCAGGCCCATCTGGCTTGAGCAAAAGTTCGCCAGCTTGGACCCAAGATCGCTGGCTCCAGCAGGGGGTTGCTCAGTCTGCTGAAGGCCCGCAGTCAAGGCACATGTGAGAAAGCAATCAATGAACAACTATGGTGTTGCAATGGCAACGAAAAACTAATGATTAATGCTTCTCACTTCTCTCCGTTCCTGTCTGTCTGTCCCTATCTATCCCTCTCTCTGTTCCTGGAAAAAAAATAATAAAAGCAATCAATGAACAACTAAGGAGCTGCAACAAAGAATTGATGCTTTTCATCTCTCTCCCTTCCTATCTGTCTGCCCCATCTGTCCCTCTCTCTGACTCTCTCTGTCTCTGTCACAAAAAAAAAAAAAAAAAAAATATATTTTTTTTATCCAATAGGACTATAAGGATTAAAAATAAAGCAATACTTTTAAGCCCTGATGTGTTGGCTGAGTAAATAGAACATCAGTCTGGCATATGGACGTTTCATCCTGGGTTCAATCCCCAGTCAGGGCACATAAGAGAAGCGACCATCTGCTTCTCTTCCCCATTTCTCTTCCCCTTCTCTTTTTCCTTCCCTCCTACAGGCAGTGGCTCTGTTGGTCAGAACGTTGGCCTCAGGCACTGAGGATAGCTCAGTTGATTTGAGCATCAGCCCCAGATAGGGTTTCCTGGTGGATCCTGATCAGGGTGCATGCAGAAGTCTGTCTCACTATCTCCCCTCTTCTCACCTAAAAAAAAAAAAAAAAGAAAAAAATAATACTTTTAAAATGCAATGCTTGGCAATTTGCAGTGATTTGACCTAATGGTTAAGAGAAAGGCCTCTGCTGCATGATGCAGAGCAGGCTACTTAATTTCTCTGTGACTCAGTTCATGCAGCTATGAAATACAAACAATACTTACAGGGGTGGGAAAAATCAGGTTTACAGTTGTAATAATATAAATAATACAAAAATTAATAATAATATAAGATAAGAATATAATGTCCGGGCCTGGCCAGATGCCTTGGTTGGTTAGAGAGCATCACCTGGAAACACAGAGTTGCTAGTTCAATCCCCAGTCAGGGCACATAGAAGAACAGATCAGTGTTCCTCTCTCTCTCTCTCTCTCTCTCTCTCTCTCTCTCTCCATTCTTCTCTTTAAAAAAAATCAATAAATAATTTTTTTTAAAAAAAGAATATAAAGTCCATCATTTTGTGTACTCACAATACTAACCCTACTTTTGCCAACCCCTTTAAACTTTTCATGAGATTGTTGTAAGGAGCTAATGTGTGTAAAACACTTAGATTGTTGACTGACCCACAGTTATTCTAAATAAGGGCTGGTTGTTGTTAGTAGTAGCTCTACTTACATAAAAAAAATTAGGTTTTAGCCTGACCAGGTGGTAGCGCAGTAGATGGAGCATAGGACTGAGATGCAAAGGACCCAGGTTAAAAACCCTGAGGTTGCCAGCTTGACCATGGGCTCATCCGGCTTGAGTGCAGGCTCACCAGCTTGAGCAATGGGTCGCTGGCTTGAGGGTGGGATCATAGACATGACCCCATAGTCACTGGCTTGAACCCAAAGGTCGCTGGCTTGAACCCAAAGGTCGCTGGCTTGAGCAAGGGGTCACTCACTCTGCTAGAGACCTCCCCCCCACACCCTGTCAAGGCATATGATGACAAAGCAGTCAATGAACAACTAAAGGAGCCACAACAAAGAAGTGATGCTTCTTATCTCTCTCCATTTTTGCCTGTTTGTCCCTCTCTCTGACTCTCCATCTCTGTCACAAAAAAAAATAGGTTTTAGTACCAGTTCAAAATTTGATGTCAATTCAGAAAAAATAATATGCCTGACCTGTGGTGGTGCAGTGAATAAAGCGTCAACCTGGAACGCTGAGGTCACTGGTTCAAAACCCCAGGCTTGCCTGGTCAAGGCACATATGGAAGTTGATGCTTCCTGCTCCTCCCCCTTCTCTCTCTCTGTATCTCTCCCTCTCTGCCTCACTCTCTCCTCTCTCTAAAATAAATAAATAAAATCTAAAAAAAACCCCAAACCTAAAAATGAAAATATATGTTATCTGAAGGAGAGTTCAGATAGAAGATATACATCTCAAAAATTTTTTTAGCCCTGGCTGGTTGGTTCAGTGGTAGAGCATCAACCTAGCGTGTGGAAGTCCCGGGTTTCATTTCCAGCCAGGGCACACAGGAGAAGCATCCATCTGCTTCTCTACCCTTGCCCTTCTCCTTCCACTCTATATCTCTCTTCCCCTCCCTCAGTCAAGACTCCATTGGAGCAAAAGTTGGCCCAGGTGCTGAGGATGGCTCCATGGCCTCTGCCTCAGGCACTAGAATGTCTCTGGTTGCGATGGAGCAATGCCCCATATGGGCAGAGCATCGCCCCCTAGTGGCTTGCCAGATGTATCCTGGTTGGGCGCATGCAAAAGTTTGTCTCTGCCTCCTCACTTCTCACTTCAGAAAAATAAAATTAAAAACATATATTTTTTAAGTTGTCCTACATAATAGGAATAACCATTAAAAAATTCAAAACTCCTCTCCAGGCAGTGGCACAGTGGATAGTGTCGGCCTGGGACTCTGAGGACCCAAGTTGGAAGCTCTGAGGTCACTGGCTTGAGCATGGGCTCACCAGCTTGAGCATGGGGCTGCTGGCTTGAGCGTGGGATTATAGACATCATCCCATAGTCACTGGATTGAGCCCAAAGGTCACTGTCTTGAAGCCCAAAGTCACTGGCTTGAGCAAGGAGTCACTGGCTCAGCTGGAGCCCCCTGGTCAAGGCACATATGAGAAAGCAATCCATGAACAACTAAGGTGATACAACTACATGTTGAAGCTTCTCATATCTCTCTCTACCTGTCTTTTCCCTGTCTGTCTATTTCTCTCTCTGTTGCCAAAAAAATAAAATAAATAAGAAAACACAATGTAATAAATAAAGATCTGGGTCATACTGACAGTATAGCTTCTAATGTGCCTAGAAATAAAAATAAAGTGCCTAGAAATAAACATGCTATAAAACATAAAATATCACTAAATAAAGGTTTCTTCATTTATGTTTATTTATTTATTTACTTACTTATTTTAGATTTTAGAGAAAGAAGGTTGGGGGCAGGAATGGGAAGCATTTACTCGTTGCTTCTTGTATGTGCCTTGACTGGGCAAGCCCAGGGTTTCAAACTGGTGACCTCAGCATTCCAGTTCAATGCTCTATCCTCTGCCCCACCACAGGCCAGGACACTAAAGAAAGTTTTAAAATAGACTTACACAAGTGTGGAGATATACCATATTCCTAAATCAAAATACAGTACAACAGTTGGCCCATGAAATCAGTCTATGAATTCAATGTATGACCTTATCTCTTCTTGTAAGGATTCTTTATGTAAACTGACAAGCTGATACTAAAATTTATTTGGTAGAATAAATGACAATGAAGAGAAAAGCAATTTTAGAGAAGAAAAACTAGTAAGTAAGATTTGCCCTATTAGATATGATGTATATAGCCTGACATGTGATGGCACAGTAGAGATAGCACTGACCTGGAACACTAAGATAACAGATTTGAAACCCAGGGCTTGCCCATTAGGGCACATATGACAAGCAACCAATGAGCAGCTAGAGTAAAGCAACATTCTTTGTACATTCACCCTTCTGTAAAATCAGTAAATAAAACCCTTTTTTTGACAGAGACAGAGAGAGAGTCAGATAGGGACCGGACAGACAGATAGGAAGAGAGAGAGATAAGAAGCATCAATTCTTCTGCAACTCCTTAGTTGTTCACTGATTGCTTTCTCATATGTGCCTTAACCAGGGGCTACAGCAGAGCGAGTGACCCCTTGCTCAAGCCAGTGACCTTGGGCTCAAGCCAGTGACCATGGGGTCATGTCTATGATCCCATGCTCAAGCCAGTGACCCCTTGCTCAAGCTGGTGAGCCTGTGCTCAAACTAGCCATCTTGGGGTTTAGAACCTGTGTCTTCCATGTCCCAGTCCAATACTCTATCTACTGTGCTATTTATTTACTGCCTATAGGCAGTAAATAATATTTTTTTTAAAAAGATATTGAAGTATAGTCTAGTACTATAGTCACTAAAACCATAAAGGTATTGGTATTGGGTATAACAAAATACAACCACAAAAAAGAACAGCATTCAGGAAGAGGGAGCCTTTGAAATGGATGAAGAAAAGGTAGAAACTGGGTGGATAGCTCTAGAGTACCATCTCCATACGCAGGTTGCAGGTTTCAGCCCCAGTCAGGGCACATACAGGAACACATGGAATGCTTTTATCCGTCTGTCTCTCCCAACCTCACCCTACTCTCTTTCTTCCTTCCTCGCTCTCTTGCTCAAATAAATGGAAAATAAAACAACTCATTGCTCCACTTAGTTCTATTTAGTTGTACACTCACTGGTTGTTTTTCATAAGTGTCCTGTCCAGGGATGGAACCCACAAACTCAATGCTCTGGAGATACTCTATCCACTATTCATGGAGCAACCAACCAGGGCAAAAAGACCTTTTTTTTTTTTTCAAAAAGAAAGGGTAGACAATGTCTTCCATTACATAATATTGAAGAGAAAAATAGTTACTTATTGCTCATCTTTTCATAGTTCTAAAGGTCATTTCTTTTTAGTTCTGAATAACCTTCCATTATCTGGATGTACCACAGTCTATTTATCCATTCATCTATTAAATGACATCTTGGTTGTTTCCAAGTTAACACAATTATGAATAAAGTTGCATGAATATAATATTGAAGGAAAAAGTTATCTCTTTCTATCTCTTTCTCACACTGTTCCTTAAATAAATTCCAGATGGATTAACCATAAAAAAAAGTTAAAATCTTACAGAACAGGAAATGAAAATTACTCAGGAGAGAAAATTATTTTAAAAACTGAGGTAACAGCCTGACCTGTGGTGGCGCAGTGGATAAAGCGTCGACCTGGGAACACTGAGGTCGCCGGTTCAAAACCCTGCACTGGTCTGGTCAAGGCACATATGAGAGTTGATGCTTCCAGCTCCTCCCCCCTTTCTCTCTCTCTCTCTCTCTCTCTCTCTCTCTCTCTCGTCTCCTCTCTAAAAATGAATAAAATTTTTAAAAAATTTAAAAAAAACAAAAAACTGAGGTAACATTTTTTGAGCCTATTAAAGTGGCAAAGATCCAGATATTTGATAAAACACTGTTGTGAGTTTGTGGGAAATTCACAGAACTCTCACATTTTGCTGATAAGAGTATAAATTGATATACCTATAGATATCACAAAGGCACATTAATCTAAAAATATACATGTACACATGTGAAATGGCATGCACTATAACAATATGGTTGTAATAACTGCAAAGGATTAGGTGATAAAAACTTAAATTTAAATGTCTATTGATAAGAAACTGGTAATATAAATAATGACATAGTCTCGATGTAAGAAATGTTCAAATCCATAGAGAATTTTCTTAAGAGTTTATTTGAGTTTTATTGACAATATATTCTGGGGAGCAAGATCTCAAGTACTCCAAAGAATAACAGTTTTGCAGTTGATTTTATGCAGCTGAAATTAAGGAGGGGATATAAGAAAGATTACATGAAGGTGGGCAAAATCAAGGCAAGGATTAAATTACAGATGGTTAAGATTTTTTTGCTCTCTTGAGTGTGGTTATTTCTTAGAAGTCAGCAAGAGTGGTTCACAGCTTAGCAGGAGGGGTCTGAAAAGAGGCATTTCAAAGGTGTGTTAACCTAGATGCACAGAAACAACAGACAGGGATTGCTAAAAGCAAAGATAAACCTTTTACTTAAAAAATTATAGACCTGGGGCATGACAATTCACCATGACCTATGCAGTTAGGAACTTATGATTTATTCCAGGACCCCTTTTTCTTCCACAACAGCATAGAGTTACCAAATGAACTGGAAAAAGAAAAAAAAAAAGAAAGAAACGCCTGACCAGGCGATGGTGCAGTGGATAGAACATCAGACTGGGATGCGGAAGACCTGGGTTCGAGACCCAGAGGTCGCCAGCTTGAGCGCGGGCCCATCTGGCTTGAGCAAAAAGCTCGCCAGATTGGACCCAAGGTCACTGGCTCCAGCAAGGGTGGCTCGGTCTGCTGAGGGCCGGCGGTCAAGGCACCTGTGAGAAAGCAATCAATGAACAACTATGGTGTCGCAAGGGCAATGAAAAACTAATAATTGATGCTTCTCGTCTCTCTTCGTTCCTGTCTGTCTGTCCCTATCTATCCCTCTCTCTGACTCTCTCTCTGTCCCTGAAAAAAAAAAGAGTGAATCTTAATGTTATGGCCTTTTCAGATCTGCTTCTTTCCCTTAGTAATATGCACTTAATTGTCCTCCAAGTCTTCTCGTGATTCTTTTTTTATTATTATTAATTTTAATGGGGTGACATAGATCAATCAGAGTACATAGGTTCAGCATTCTCATGATTCTATAGCTCATTTTCTTTTAGTACTTAATAATATTTCATTGTCTGGATATAACACAGTCAGTTTATTCATCCACCTACTGAAGAACATCTTGGTAATCTCCAAGTCTGGGCAATTACAAATAAAGTTGATATAAATATGCATATGTAGGTTTTTGTATAGATATAAGTTTTTAACACATTTGGGTAAATGCCAAAGAGCATGATACTGTATTTATTGTATGGTAACAGTATGTTTAATTTTGTAAAAAACTAAGAACTGTCTTATAAAAGTAACTACCATTTTGCATCCTCACCAGCAATGAATGAGAGTTCCTGTTGTTCCACACTTTTGTAAGAATTTGGTGTCATCAGTGTTTTGTTTTTGTTTCAGATTTTATTTATTGATTTTAGAGAGAAGTGGGAAGCGTCAACTTATACTAGTTGCTTCTTATATGACCTTGACCAGGCAAGCCCAGGGTTTCAAACCAGAAACCTCAGTGTTCCAGGTCAGTACTTTATCCACTGCACTACCACAGGTCAGACTGTTGTTGTACGTGCTTCTGTTCTAGGAGATATATACACATTGCTCACAAAAATTAGGGGATCAGGGAACGTGCAGATACTCCAGTACTTTCACCCTTTTGTTGCGACACTGACACCTTAGTTGTTCATTTAGTACTTTCACCCTTTTGTATAGTGCATTTTCACCGATGAAATAACAGTTGGTTTTGCACCTCATTTGCATAATTGAACAACTTTCTTTGACTTGTCATTTGCTTTTCTGGTGTTCTTGTTTAATAAAAAAATTAAATGCTTCTCTTTTTTAATCGTTTCATATTCATTTTAAAATATCCCCTAATTTTTGTAAGTAGTATATATATCCACATATGTTATTTTGAGAGTATGTCTATTAAAGTTGAGATCAGCGAAAAAAGGAAGGGTTTAGGATAGAAAAAGCAACAGAAGAGAGCCTAGGTGGGGCTGCTTTAGCTCTCTAGAAATGTTATAGGAAAGAAATGAGCCCAGGAAGGGCTCGTTGGCTCACTGAGAAGTCAGAGAAAAGGGGGCTTGGAAACATTTTCAGAGAGTTAGCCCAGGATGAGCTGTTGCTGCCCATTGCTCCCCTGTTGCATGTCTTGTGGGGACCCTTAATGTTAGAAGATGCATGCTTGTAGAGAAAGAAGAGACGGAAGCTAGAAGATATATTTTATGCATATATAAGCCAATATGTAAATATATTTTCTACCTAGAATAGAGATTAGCATAGGATGGTGGTGGTGGGGAAATAAAATGCCCCCAAAGAATCCAACTTGACTGTAGAAGCTAGCAGTCGCCAACTAATAAGCTGATTTTAATTAGCTTATTTAATTTTGCAATATAAAAGCAAAAAAAAATTTTTTTGTCCTAGTAATCTACCTGCATTGGCATTTCCCAGGCAGGTGGTTGCAAAATTATATTAGTTCAATTACTAAACTTTGCATTATATTAAGCACAACTATTCCCCTCATGTCCTAATTAAACGAGGTTGAATCAACTTTCTGCCTACAGCATTTGTGCTTAAAAAAAAAAAATCCCCACTGCATTATTCTGCATACCCTTGGAAAATTTAAAAAGAGAGAGAGAATAAATGTTTTCTCTCAGAGAGTTAAAGCCAGAAAAAAACAATTAAATCCACTAGAATATGACTTCCACATTCCAAAGGATGAGAAAAGAAAACTATAAAATCATTGTAAATGGATTTGTTCAGCAGGGGGAGAGCTGGCTCATTTTCCACGTGGGCTGCCAAGTTCACCAGTCGTGGTGGAAAATGGTTTTACTCTTACTTTCTTACCTAACATACATGTTTAAGCTGCAGTCTTATGGAAATGAAAACCCCATTTGGAGATCAGGTTCTTCAGATGGATTTGATTTATATACCATTTGACCAAGTCAATCAGATCAGACTTAGTAGATGGCTTTTCCTTATAATATTGTGGGCTTTGCCTAGTTTGTTTTCTTGTAAGTTTCAGAGAGTCCGTTTAGCAAGTGCTGCATCTAGTTTAGGCTTTCTGGCTAATTATATTTGGGTTGCATTAAAATTTTCTCATGAACAATAATTATATTCCCTCTCCTTAGAAGCAAGCTTTCTGCATCATTGTTGGATTTTGCCTTCTAAAATCTAAAGTTTCGCCCAGATCCATTGATAGCTAAAATATGCTCAAGGGAACTGATTTCAGCCTGTAGCTTGTTTGTGTAGTTGTCAGAAATGTGTGAGAAAGAAGCAGACCAGGGCAAGAAAATGGTACAATTAGAACCTCTCTTCTCAGAGATCAGACTCTGTCTCATTCTAACATATGACCCAGTGTCCTCCCATCCAAGTTCTAACCAGGCCCTACCCTGCTTAGTTTCCGAGATCAAACAAAATCGGGCGTATTCAGGGTGGTATGGCCATAGACTGGCCCAGAGTCCTAACTTCACGGCTAAGCTTCTTTTTTCTTATTGCTTGAAAATATAAATGAATCCATTCATTCTATTTTACAGAATTTAACAGATGATTCTATACCAGCATGTGCACCCATTCATAAATGTGTATCCTGGGATTAAGGAAAAAAACTTTTGCTGCTCTTCTTTCCCTTCAAGGGAAGCCGGACGAAAGCACACCTCTCGCCACTTCATTGTATCAGAGGTTTGTGTCTCCCATTAGTAAATCCACAAAGAGCAAGGGCTTCCTGCCAGCCCCTGGCCTGGATTTGTTGGCAGCAAAGCAGCACCAGGTGCTAGACCAGTGGAGTCAGACCAGACCTGGGTTCAGCAACCTCGGCACTTGAGTTCTGGCTGGGAAAGAATTCAGAGCGAAGAAGATTCAAATGTAAGCAGAAGTGCCTGACCTGTGGTGGCGCAGTGGATAAACCGTCGACCTGGAAACACTGAGGTCGCCAGTTCAAAAGTCTGCACTGGTCTGGTCAAGGCACATATGGGAGTTGATGCTTCCAGCTCCCCCCTCTCTCTCTCTCTCTGTCTCCTCTCTAAAATGAATAAAAAAAAAAAAAAGTAAGCAGAAGTTTATTCAGAAAGCTACATTGGTAGAAGAAGTGAGCCAAATAAGAAATGGTCTCAGGGAACAAGTTGCAGAGACTAAATGTAAAGCCATTAGTCGGGGCCACAATCACAGCCGCCTGACCCATGCAGGTTCACATTAGATTCGAACAGTCGGTAATGAAACAATGGAGCCAAGAACTGGTGAGCCATCAGCTTTAATTCTAGCTTGCACCCGGCGGGCAAGCAGAAACACACACTGGGCTCCAAAACCCACTCATTCAGTGCTCAGAAAGCTACTGACTTATCCGAGTTTCCTAGAATCAAAGGTTTCTAGCTCACCAGACTTATTCATCTCTGTTTCCCATCTCCTTCTCTCTACACAAATTTGCTTCTTTCTCAGCACTCTGCCATCTTGGCTGCTTCTCCTGGCCTCCATGTGGCCTTACTCTGCTTTCCTCTCTATACTAATCCCAGGAACCGATAGAGAGCAAGCTACTGGTCTGTCCCACTTTATAGTGTAAAATCAAAACCTCCAATCCAATTACACAAACAAGAAAGTCTCCAATACAAAGCCACCCATCCGAGGCACAATGGGATTCCTCAGGAGAGTGCACCACCCCACATCATCCAATCAGTCAAGGGCGTGGGGAAAAGCTTACTCTTAAAACAAAGCCTTAAGCTATAACAACCCGGCCTGCTTACATTACAGCTTTTCCCTCACAGCCATCCCAAGCATAAGGGCAAATAATATCACCTGGGTGACAGGCTTCCATGTGAGCAGCGCCATTTTTAACAAAGTGAGCATATTATATTTTATCTGCCCAACACTAAAGAAGGGCCCTTGAAGCTCAGGAGAGAGAGAGGCAGGAAAACTGTTGGGATGGGGTGGAGTGTGCTGGCGTGCTCCATAGAGAGAGTTACACTGTGTCCTCCAGCTGGAAAGTATTTTATCCGGAGGGCTCACTGGAGGATCCCAGTAGACTGTTCATCAGCTTTCCAGGTGTGTCCTTGCAGGGTCACAGTTTCTACTGATTGGTGGGTGCCAGAACAGGGTTATTAGTCATTGCAGTTGGTCCCATTTTCAACCACGGTGTTTCTTGTCTGTTTTTATTGTTTTTCTGGGCCTGGAACTAAAACACAGTTGAGGCCTAGATGTATTTGATACTGGTCAGAACCTCATTGTCCTGGGAGCTTAATGCTTAAAGGCTATTCTCCAGCTGTTGTTTGTTCAGTTACACAAGATCGGGACAAAGACAATAGGCCAGGTATAGAAGGTCACCAGGGTGGAAAACCTGGAATGCCTGACAAAGGGGAAAACAAGGGCCTCACCCCCAAGGGGACCTTTCCTACCCTAGCATGCAGTTGGGCCCCTCCCCTGATGTTTCTTTCCCAGGCATGTTGCTAGTCATGCTGGTTAGACCTTTTTGGAGGGTAGGGCGTGGGGGGAAGAACAAGGATCTTAGTAGCTAAGAATTCTGGGGTGGGAAGTGTTTTTAAGACCTCTCATTGAGATGAGCTTGAAGAGATCTGTCATTGATATGCCAATACAGGTAGTTAGCTGCATTTGAGGCTGAGGAGGGAAAGGTTAGCATGATTTACAAGTGCTAAAATGCTTAATGTGTTATGGGCACACTAATGTTTGTTACTTAAACTAAAGTTAACTTCCATATCAATGGAAGAGAAGTTGTTGATGAAAACAATGAGTAGGTTCCTGAAAGCTCTCCGAAATGCCAACAAATGTGAAACACACACACCACTTTAGGACAGATGACCTAAGCACTGTCAAAGATGCTAGGAAATGATGAGAAGTCAGTGTGTAAGAGCGCTGTAAAGCCAGGAGACAGGGCCACCATCACAGCCGCCCGGCCAGTGCAGGTTCGCATTAGATTCGGACAGTTGGTAATGAAACAACGGAGCCAAGAACTGGTGAGCCATCAGCTTTAATTCTAGCTTGCACCTGGCAGGCAAGCAAAAATACACACTGGGCTCCAAAACCCACTCATTCAGTGCTCACAAAGCTACTGACTTATCCGAGTTTCCTAGAATCAAAGGTTTCTAGCTCACCAGACTTATTCACCTCTGTTCCCCATCTCCTCCTGCACAAACTCTGCACAAACTCGTGTCTCTCTCAGCACTCTGCCATCTTGACTGCTTCTCCTGGCCTCCACATGGCCTTAATTTGCTCTCCTTTCTCATACTCATCCCAGGAACCGAGAGAACAAGCTCCTGGCCTGCCCCACTTTATAACATAGACTCAAAACCTTTAATCCAGAGGGGAGCAAGATGGCGACGGAGTAGGCGGACGTACCAACTTCCAACTCCCAGAACCAAAGTGGATTACAACTCAATTTTAAGAACCATCACCTGGATAAACCAACTTTGAACAAAACTAAGTGGACTCTTCAACCAAGGAACACAGAAGAAGCCACATTGAGACTGGTAGGAATAGCGAAAACGCGAAGAGGGCTGCCCAGCTCCCCGGAGCAAACGGCAGCCCGGAGAGACCCGTGTGGCGGGAGGAGATTTTCGCGGAGAGGGAGGGACCTGGGTCCCAGGAACCAAGCCCCAGCCTGCAGTCCCAGAGCCAAGAAGAGGCGTTTGGACAGTTTTGAGCTGTGAAACAAGTGAGGGAGCTCCCAGGCCTACAGTGTGGAGTATTAGGTCCCTTCCTACTCTGCTGAGGGCTGCTTAAGGTTTTGGGGCGGCAGGACGCTGAAAGGCGGTTCTGTCGGCGTGGGCAGAGGCCAAGCCAGTGGGAGATCTGTCTAGCCCAGAGGGTAGGAGGGTAAGCGCGAGAGCGGTCCGGAAGCTGCGGGCCCGCCTTTAATCCCACTTACGGGGACAAAGCGGGAGGCCAGGAACAGGCAGGCCCTGCGCAAGCCGGCCCTGACCGCGGGGACCGTGCTAGGACCAGGGACGGGCAGGGGCTCGTGGCTGAGCTGACGCTACCAGTCCGCCCCCCCCCCCGCCGCCCGCCGGAGAAACCGCGGTTGGCCAGTATACGTGCGCGAGCGGGCTCCGAGCGCGGGAACGGGGTGGACCCCGAGACAGGCGGAGGCTCGCAGCTGAGCCCACAGCTGCTATCCCCATCCGGCCGGAGAAACCCCGGATAGCGTTAATACGTGCACGAGCTGGCTCCGAACGCGGGGGCGGGGTAGAGTCCGGGACGAGCGGAAGTACGCAGCTCGGCGGAAGCCAGCAAACACGCCCGCCCCAATAAATCTTGGTTTCCGACCCTGCGCAAATAGCCCTGGCCTCGAGGGCGGGGCTAAAGCTCCTGACGGGCAAAAGCTTACAGCTGAGAGCACGTCAAAAGCCCCGCCTAACCCGCGGAACTGTAGCGAGCAGGCTCCGACTGCTGCTTCTGGGCGGAAGTCCGGAAATAGGCTGGGTCCGCAGCTGAGGAAAGGTGCTCGCCTCTACCCTTGGTGCTAATCTTGTGGCTTCAGTGACAGCCCCTCCCACGGAGGAGAGGCAGAAATCACAGCAAAAGCCACAGTGGGCCGGCGCTGGCAACGCTCATACCCAACCACCCTAGGCGCTGGCAGAGGGGGTGGGGAGCCTGCAGATAGACCACACCTAGAGAACACAAAGGCAACACCTACTGGACTCCAGTGGCCACAACTTGCTTATACACAGAAAAAATGGGCAGGCAGAGGAATGCAAACCAAATGAATCAAGAGAAATCCCCAGAGAAGGACCTGAATGAACCAGATATAACCAAATTACCAGAAGCAGAATTTAGAATAATGATAGTTAGGATGTTCAAAGAAATTAGAGCAACAATGGATAGTCATTATGAACACCTAAATAAAGAGATAACAAGTATAAAAAATGAAATTGAAATAATAAAAAAGAATCAGACAGAAATGACAAATACAGTATCAGAACTGAAGACCACAATGGAAGGAATTAAAAGCAGGATGGATGACGCTGAGGATCGAATAAGCGAGTTAGAGGACACAATAAACAAAGGCACAGAAGCAGAGAAGAAAAAAAAAAAGAGACTTAAAAATTGTGAGGAAACTCTAAGGAAGCTTTGTGACAACATGAAGAGAAACAACATTCGCATCATAGGGGTGCCTGAAGAAGAGGAGAGAGGACAGGAAATGGAAACTTTGTTCAATATAATTATAGCAGAAAACTTTCCTAAATTAAGGCTGGGAAACACTCCACACATTCAAGAAGCACACAGAACTCCATTAAGGAGAACCCAAAAAAAATCTACACCAAGACACATCATAGTTAAAATACCAAAGCTAATGGATAAAGAAAAAATTTTAAAAGCTGCTAGAGAAAAAAAGACTATCACCTACAAAGGAGCCCCCATAAGGATGACATCGGACTTCTCAACAGAAACACTTGAGGCCAGAAGGGAATGGCAAGAAATAATCAAAGTAATGCAGAACAAGAACCTACAACCAAGACTACTTTATCCAGCAAGGCTAACGTTTAAAATTGAAGGAGAAATAAAGAGCTTCCCAGAAAAAGAAAGCCTCAAGGAATTCATAAAAACCAAACCAATTCTGCAAGAGATACTAAGGGGCCTCTTGTGAACAGTTTAAAGGGAGGAAAGAATAGAGCAAAAGAAGAATACAGCTTTAAAGAATAAAATGGCAATAAACAACTACATATCAATAATAACCTTAAATGTAAATGGATTAAATGATCCAATCAAAAGACATAGGGTAGCTGCATGGATAAAGAAACAGGACCCATGCATATGCTGTCTACAAGAGACACACCTTAAAATAAAAGATGTTCATAGACTGAAGGTAAAAGGATGAAAAAAAATATTTCATGCAAATGGAAATGAAAAAAAAGCAGGGGTAGCAATACTTATATCAGACAAAATGGACTTTAAAACAAAGGCTGTAGTAAGAGATAAAAGAGGACACTACATAATGATAAAGGGAACAATTCAACAGGAAGATATAACTATTGTAAATATCTATGCACCAAATATAGGAGCCCCGACATACATAAAGCAGACTTTGATGGATATAAAGGGCGAGATTAACAGCAATACTATCATACTAGGGGATTTCAATACCCCTCTAACAACACTGGATAGATCCTCAAGAAAGAAAATTAATAAAGAAACAGCAGACTTAAAGGAGACACTAGATCAACTTGATTTAATAGATATCTTCAGAACTTTTCACCCTAAAGCAGTAGAATATACATTCTTCTCAAGCGCTCATGGTACGTTTTCTAGGATAGACCACATGTTAGGACACAAAAATGGTCTCAATAAATTTAAGAAGATTGAAATCATATCAAGCATTTTCTCTGATCACAATGCCATGAAACTAGAAATTAACCACAAAAGAAAAACTGAAAAATACTCAAACACTTGGAAACTAAATAGCTTGTTATTAAATAATGAATGGATTAACAATGAGATCAAAGAAGAAATAAAAAAGTTTCTAGAAACAAATGATAATGAGCATACATCAACTCAAAATTTATGGGACACAGCAAAAGCAGTTCTGAGAGGGAAGTTGATTGCACTACAGGCATATCATAAGAAGCTAGAAAAAGCTCAAATAAGCAACTTGACCCTGCATCTAAAAGAACTAGAAAAACAACAACAAATAAAACCCAAGACAAGTAGAAGAAAGGAAATAATAAAGGTCAGAACAGAAATAAATGACATAGAGGCTAAGGAAACCATACAGAGGATCAATGAAACAAGAAGCTGGTTCTTTGAAAAGGTAAACAAGATTGATGAACCTTTAACTAGACTCACCAAGAAAAAAAGAGAGAGGACTCAAATAAATAAAATTAGAAAGGACAGTGGAGAAATAACAACTGACACAACAGAAATACAAAGCATTGTAAGAAAATACTATGAAGAACTATATGCCAAAAAATTAGACAATCTTGGTGAAATGGACAAATTTCTTGAATCATATAACCTTCCAAAAATCAATCTGGAAGAATCAGAACACCTAAACAGACCAATTACAGCAAATGAGATCGAAACAGTTATCAAAAAACTCCCAAAAAAGAAAAGTCCTGGGCCTGATGGCTTCACAAGTGAATTCTATCAAAAATTCAAAGAAGAACTAACTCCTATTCTCCTGAAGCTATTTCAAAAAATTCAAGAGGAAGGAAGAATTCCAAACTCCTTTTATGAGGCGAGCATAATTCTGATCCCAAAACCGGGCAAAGACAACACAAAGAAAGAAAATTATAGGCCTATATCCCTGATGAATTTAGACGCTAAAATTCTCAACAAAATATTAGCCAACCGGATCCAGCAATATATGAAAAAAATCATACACCACGATCAAGTGGGATTTATTCTGGAGAGGCAAGGCTGGTTCAATATTCGCAAATCAATCAATGTGATTCACCACATAAACAAAAGGAAGGACAAAAATCACATGATAATTTCAATAGATGCAGAAAAGGCATTTGATAAAATCCAGCACCCATTCATGCTCAAAACTCTCAGTAAAGTGGGAATACAGGGATCATTCCTTAACATGATAAAGGCCATCTATGATAAACCGACAGCAAACATCATACTAAATGGACAAAGATTAAAAGCAATCCCCTTAAGATCAGTAACCAGGCAGGGTTGCCCACTTTCACCACTCTTATTCAACATAGTTCTGGAAGTCCTAGCTACAGCAATCAGACAAGAAGAAGAAATAAAAGGCATCCAAATTGGAAAAGAAGAAGTAAAACTGTCATTATTTGCAGATGATATGATATTGTATATTGAAAACCCTAAAGTCTCAGTCAAAAAACTACTGGACCTGATAAATGAATTCAGCAAGGTGGCAGGATATAAAATTAATACTCAGAAATCAGAGGCATTTATATACACCAACAATGAAATATCAGCAAAAGAAATTAAGGAAACAATCCCCTTCACTATTGCAGCCAAAAAAATAAAGTACCTAGGAGTAAATTTAACCAACGAGGTTAAGGACTTGTACTCAGAAAATTATAGAACATTGATAAAAGAAATCAAGGAAGATACAAACAAGTGGAAGCACATACCGTGCTCATGGCTAGGAAGAATAAACATCATTAAAATGTCTATATTACCCAAAGCAATTTATAAATTCAATGCAATACCAATTAAAATACCAATGACATACTTCAAAGATATAGAACACATATTCCAAAAATTTATATGGAACCAAAAAAGAACACGAATAGCCTCAGCAATCTTAAAAAGAAAAAATAAAGCAGGAGGTATCACTCTTCCTGATATCAAGGTTTACTACAAGGCCATTATACTCAAGACAGCCTGGTACTGGCATAAGAACAGGCACATAGATCAATGGAACAGAACAGAGAACCCAGAAATAAACCCACAGCTTTATGGACAACTGATATTTGACAAAGGAGGAAAGAACATACAATGGAGTAAAGACAGCCTCTTTAACAAATGGTGTTGGGAAAATTGGACATCTACCTGCAAAAAAATGAAACTAGACCATCAACTTACACCATTCACAAAAACAAACTCAAAATGGATAAAAGACTTAAATGTAAGCCGTGAAACCATAAACATCTTAGAAGAAAACATAGGCAGCAAGCTCTCCGACATCTGTAGCAGCGGTATATTTGCCGATTTATCTTCATGGGCAACTGAAATAAAAGGCAAGATAAACAAATGGGACTATATCAAACTAAAAAGTTTTTGCACAGCTAAAGACAATAGGAACAGAATAAAAAGACAAACCACACAATGGGAGAACATATTTGACAGCACATCTGATAAGGGGTTAATAACTAAAATTTATAAAGAACTTATAAAAAGCAACACCAGGAAGACAAACAACCCAATCAAAAAATGGGCAAAAGAAATGAATAGAAATTTCTCCAAAGAGGACATACAGATGGCCAATAGGCATATGAAAAAATGCTCAACATCACTAATCATTAGAGAAATGCAAATTAAAACCACAATGAGATATCACCTCACACCAGTCAGAATGGCACTTATCAGCAAAACAACACAGAATAAGTGCTGGCGAGGATGTGGAGAAAAGGGAACCCTTCTGCACTGCTGGTGGGAATGCAGACTGGTGCAGCCACTGTGGAAAACAGTTTGGAGATTCCTCAGAAAATTAAAAATCGAACTGCCTTTTGACCCAGCTATCCCACTTTTAGGAATATACCCTAAGAACACCATAGCACTGTTCGAAAAGAAGAAATGCGCCCCCATGTTCGTGGCAGCATTGTTCACAATAGCGAAGATCTGGAACCAGCCCAAGTGTCCGTCAGAAGACGAGTGGATTAAAAAGCTATGGTACATATATACTATGGAATACTACTCAGCCATAAGAAACGATGACATCGGATCATTTATAACAAAATGGATGTACCTTGATAACTTTATACGGAGTGAAATAAGTAAATCAGAAAAAAAGAAAAACTGAGAACAGCACGATTACATACATAGGTGGGACATGAAAGTGAGGGTATGAGACATGGACAAGAGAGTGGTGGTTATGGGATGGGGGGAGGGAGGGAAGAGTGGGATAGGGAGGAGGGGAGGGACGCAGGGAAAACCAGATTGAAGGTGACAGAGGACAATTTGACTTTTGGTGATGGGTATGCAACACAATTGAATGATAAGATAACCTGGAGATGTTTTCATTGTACATATGTACCCTGATTTATTGATGTCACCCCATTAGAATTAATAATAATAAAATATATATATATAAAAAAAAAAACAAACCTTTAATCCAATTATACAAACAAGGAAGTCTCCAATACAAAGCCACCCATCTGAGGCACAATGGGATTCCTCAGGAGAGTGCACCACCCTACATCATCCAATCAGTCAAGGGTGTGGGGAAAAGCTTACTTTTAAAACCAAGCCTTAGACCATAACAACCTGGCCTGCTTACATTACAGCCTTTCCCCTACACCCATCCCAAGCTAAGCAAATAATATCACCTGGGTGACAGGCTTCCATGTGAGCAGCTTCATCTTTAACAAAGTAAGCATATTATATTATATCTGCCCAATAAGCAAGGACTCCAATTTGGGAGTGTGTCTTCTATAACTATTAAGTCCACTAAACAAACAAATAAACCTACTCATATTTTATAAAACACAAGGGAAATCATCTTAGGATCTAGTGTTCATTATTAAAATAACTATACAGCTTGTTTGAGAATTGACAATATTAGAGACTGGTTAAGGAAGAGGATAGCTCACCATCAGCATAAAAACACCCTGGGCAAGCCGTTATACAAAGACTCAGGCTGCTCAGATATCCACAAGGACTAGAGAAGGAGAAATGCCAAAAGAGCCTGACCTGAGGGGGTGCAGTGAATAAAGTGTCGACCTGAAATGCTGAGGTTGCCAGTTCAAAGCCCAGAGCTTGCCTGGTCAAGGCACACAGGACAAGCAATGTTGGTCAAATAAGTTTGTAAATATGATATATATATTTGCTCACTTTGGGTGTTGGAGACAGGCTATAGGCTGGCAAAGTCCTTGTAAAGCCAGTAGCTGCGGCCACCATCACAGCCGCCTGGCCCATGCAGGTTCACATTAGATTTGGATAATCGGTAATGAAACAATGGAGCCACGATCTGGTGAGCCATCAGCTTTAATCCTAGCTTGCACCTGGCAGGCAAGTAAAATCACACACTGGGCTTCAAAGCCCACTCATTCAGTGCTCACAAAGCTACTGACTTATCCGAGTTTCCTAGAATCAAAGGTTTCTAGCTCACCAGCCTTTTCCACCTGTTTGCCATCTTTTTCTCTCTGTACAAACTGGCTTCTCCTTCAGCACTCCACAATCTTGGCTGCCTCTCCTCTCCTCTCCTCAATGTGGCCCTTCTCTGCTCTCTTTTCTCTGCTCTCTCCTCCTAGAATGTAATCACTGTTCTCTGGAACAACGAAACAACATGATCTCTCTTCCTTTGAAAACCTTTTGGCGTGAAAGCCCTCCTCCAACATATATTAACAAAATCACGCTCATCCAAAGCAATCACCTAGGCAATGGGCTTCCATGTGGGCAGCGCCATCTTTAACGAAGTGAGCATAATATATTTTATTTGCCCAACAGTCCTTATAGCCTAAGGTGTAGTTATAAGACCAAGCCTTTCCCTCCCTTCTAATACTAAGATTTTCTCAAAACTAAGCTTTCGCCACACGCTTCCCTGTTGCATGATGTGGGGTGGTGCATTCTTAGGAGGAATCCCATTTATACCTCAGATAAGTGGCTTTGTATTAGAGACTTCCTTATTTGTATATTGACTTTAATTTTCTACATGATTGTTGGGCAGATAAAATATATTATGCTCATTTGTTAAAGATGGCGCTGCCTACATGGAAGCCATCGCCCAGGTGATGATATTGGTTCCCTTTCTTGCTTGGGATGAGCGTGATTATGTTAATGTGTGTGGCGGACAGGCTGTTAGCAGGCAGAGTCATTATAGCCCACAGCTTAGTTTTAAGACTAAGCCTTTCTCACCCTTTCTGATGTAAGGTGGTGCTCTCATGAGGAATCCCATTATGCCCCCGATAAGTGACTTTGTATCAGAGACTTCCTTGTTTGTATATTGGATTAAAGGTTTTGAATCTACACTATAAAGTGGGGCAGACAGGGAGCTTGCTCTCTCTCAGTTCCTGAGATTAGCATTAGATAGGAGAGCAGAGAAAGGCCATGTGGAGGAGAAGAGAAGCAGCCAAGATGGAGGAGTGCTGAGGGAGAAGCCAGTTTGTGCCGAGTTTGTGCAGAGAGAAGGAGATGGAGAACAAAGGTGAATAAGAGCGGTGAGCTAGAAACATTTGATTCTAGGAAACTTGGATAAGTCAGTGGCTTTGGGAGCCCTGAATGAAAAGGGAAGTGTTTTCCCACTGTGTGTATTTTTTGCCTGCCAGGTGCAAGCTAGGATTAAAGCTAATGGCCCACCAGTTCTTGACTCCGTTGTTTCATTACTGACTGTCCAAATCAAATGTGAACCTGCATGTGAATGGCCACGATTATGGCTCCTGGCCATACAATTAGTGTAGTCTGTGGCAGGATTCAGATATCGCTATGGAGCCTCCACCTTTGAGTGATGGAGTAGAGGACTGGCTGTTGTTATGGTTCTCCATGGCTGTCCTTTTGAGGACTGTAGGCTGGTTGACTTTTACAGCCATGAGTGAGGAAACCAAGAGCTCTGTGGAAGAGGCTACCCAGGACCTGCAAACCGAGCAGTGGAAGGAGCTGGAGCAAATGGGAGAAAGAGATGCTGACCCTGGAGCTGGAGCAAGCCCAGGAGAAGGAGACCGACCAGGTTTGTGAGATTTGCCTGGAAATGGAGCAGCCGCTGGAAAAGGAATCAAAGGTTTGTGAGTTGCAGCTTGCTTTGGACATTGTGGAGAGCCAACAGTGGCAGGAGGCTGGGGGGCTATGGAGCAGAAGATGGATGTGGCCAGGGGCTCAAGCCCAGCAGCGGTAGCTGGTGTATTCAGTTCCTCTTTGGAGGAGAATCAGACTGGAGTTGCAATCTGTAGTCTCCAGAAGGTGAAAGCCCAGCAGCAAAGAGTACTTACTATGCCTCTGGTAGGTCTGCGATTTTGGGACATAGGGCTGGATGCCATCATGCTCTCTGGAGCAGAGATGGAAATGCTGACTGCCATTGACACATGCTTCTCTTTGGGACAGTGTAAGACTTGTCAGGATGGCACGAATAATGAGGGAGGCTAAGGCTCCATGTGCTTGGACTGATTTCCTAGACTACAACCAGAATGAGCACTGGCTCCTTTGTTGGATGGGCTTACAGATTTTGGACAATGTGAAATACCCTGATGGGGGTGAGGGGCAGCTTTGCTGAAGGCCATCCCTCTGCCCTGGGAAGCCTTTCAGCCAGCAAGAAAGAAGGCCGAATACATTTTGCACTTTTGGCAAAGTGCTCAGAGACTGGTGAAATGTATCTTTGTAATCGTTGAAATTGTATGATTTGTCATGTTGTAATTTGTGTAATGTGCCTAATTTCCTTGCACAGGGATGCTGGTGATGTAGATTGTAAGTAGTAAAGTGAGCATAGGGGTGGATTGTTGGGCAGATAAAATATATTATGCTCACTTTGTTAAAGATGGCTCTGCCCACATAGAAGCTGTTGCCCAGGTGATAATATTGGTTGCCCTTCTTGCTTGGAATAAGTGTGATTATATTATTGGGGGGGGGGGACAAGCTGTAAGCAGGCAGAGTTCTTATAGCCGAAGGCTTAGTTTTTTAAGATGAAGCCTTTCCCACCCTTTCTGATGTAGGGTGGTGCTCTCTCATGAAGAATCCCATTATGCCTCAGATAAGTGACTTTGTATCAGAGACTTCCTTATTTGTATATTGGATTAAGGGTTTTGAGTCTACACTATAAAGTGGGGCAGACAGAGAGCTTACTCTCTCTAGGTTCCTGAGATTAGCATTAGAGAGGAGAGCAGAGAAAGGTCACATGGAGGAGGCCAGGAGAAGCAGCCAAGATGGCAAAGTGCTGAAGGAGAAGTCAGTTTGTGCAGAGAGAAGGAGATGGGGAACAGAGGTGAATAAGACTAGTGAGCTAGGAACCTTTGATTTAGGAAACTCGGATAAGTCAGGAGCTTTGTGAGCACTGAATGAGTGGGTTTTGGAGCTCAGTGTGTGTTTTTACTTGCCCACTGGGTGCAAGCTAGAATTAAAGCTAATGGCCCACCAGTTCTTGGCTTCGTTGTTTCAATACCATCTGTCAAATATAATGCTAACCTGCACTGGCCAGGCGGCTGTGATGGTGGCCGTGGCTACTGGCTTTACAACTATGTAAAATGAGACCAGGGGCTTGCTCTCTTGGTTCCTGCCATCAGCATTACAGAGGCCTCCCTGATCGATTGCCCTCCATGGGAAAAGCAGGTTGTAAGGCCCGTAGCCACGGCCACCATCACAGTCACCTGGCCCTTGCAGGTTCGCATTATATTCACACAGACGGTAATGAAACAAGGGAGCCAAGAACTGGTGAGCCATTAGCTTTAATCCTAGCTTTCACCCAGTGGGCAAGAAATACACACAGTGGAAAAACACTTCCTTTTACTTTCAGAACTCTCAAAGCCACTGACTTATCTGAGTTTCCTAGAATCAAAGGTTTCTAACCCCAGCAGCCTTATTCACCTTTGTTCCCCATCTCCTTCTCTCTGCACAAACTCTGCACAAACTGGCTTCTTCTTCAGCACGCCACCATTTTGGCTGCCTCTCCTCTCCTCCACATGGCCCTTCTCTGCTCTCCTTTCTAATGTTAATCTCAGTAACCAGAGAGAGCAAGCTCCCAGTCTGCCCCATTTTATAGTGTAGAAATCCAAACCTTTAATCCAATATACAAATAAGGAAGTCTCTGATACAAAGTCACTTATCTGAGGCATAATGGGATTCCACATAAGAGCATAAGAGTGTACCACCCTACATCATGCAACAGTCAAGGATGTGGGGCTATAATAACTTAGCCAGCTTACAGCCTGTCTCACACCCAATGCAAACTATAAGCGAGCAAACATATATATCATATTTACAAACTTATTTGACCAACACAGGTTTTCTACTTTTCCCTTGGCTTTTCTTGTGGCTTGCCTGTCTTGGTGAGACACCAATAAACAGAATGGCCCACCATCCTCTGACTCCGCCATTTCTTTATCGTCTGCCTTAATTCAATGAGAACCTGAATGTAAATAGCCATGATGGCGGCTGTTGGGCAGATAAAATATATTACACTCACTGTGTTAAAGATGGCATTCCCCATGTGAAGTCCGTTGGTATCGATGTGTGTTGGGGGACAGGTTGTGGGCAGGCCGGGTTGTTATAGCCTAAGGCTTAGTTTTAAGAGTAAGCTTTTCCCTACAACCTTGACTGATTGGATGATGTGGGGTGGTGCACTCTTATGAGGAATCCTCCCAGTATGCCTCAGATAAGTGACTTTGTATCAGAGACTTCCTTGTTTGTAGATTGGATTAAATGTTGGGATTTCTACACTATAAAGTGGGACATACCGGGAGCTTGCTCTCTCTCCATTCCTGAGATTAGCATTAAAGAGGAGAGCAGAGTAAGGCCATGTGGAGGAGGCCAGGAGAAGCAGCCACGATGGAGGAGTGCTGAGGGAGAAGCCAGTTTGTGCAGAGTTTGTGCAGAGAGAAGGAGATGGGGAACAGAGGTGAATAAGACTGGTGAGCTAGAAGCCTTTGATTCTAGGAAACTCGGATAAGTCAGTAGCTTTGTGAGCACTGAAAGAGTGGGTTTTGGAGCCCAGTGTGTGTTTTTACTTGCCTTCCAGATGCAACCTAGGATTAAAGCTGATGGCTCACCACTTTCTTGGCTCCATTGTTTCATTACCGGCTGTCTGAATCTAATGCGAACCTACATGAGCCAGGCAGCGGTGATGGTGGCCTTGGCCACTGGCTTTACATCTGCTTTTACAGAGTCAGAGGACCCTATGGATGAAAATGTGGTACTATATAATAAGTTATAAGCCAGATAGCTCGGTTGGTTAGAACATTGTCCCCATACACAAAGTTTGTTTGTTTGATTCCCAGTCAGGGCGCATACAGGGACTGATAGCTATTACTGTCTCTTTATCTCCCTTCTTTATAAATTAAATCAATAACTTTTTTTTTTTTTTTTTAATTCTTAACAGGGCGGGTCACGGTGGGTAGTCATACCCCAGGCATATAGTCTTTTAGTAAAAGGTTTATCTTTGCACCTGACCAAAAATTGGCACAGTGGATAGAGCATCGGACAGGGACATGGAGGATCAGGTTGGAAACGTCGAGGTTGCTGGCTTAAGTGCGGGCTCATATGGCTTGAGTTCAGGCTCACCAGTTTGAGCGTGGGGTCGCTGGCCTGAGCATGGGATCATAAACATGACCTTATGGTCACTGGCTTGAGCCCAAGGTTGCTGGCGTGAGCAAGGAGTGACTTGCTCTGCTGCAGCCCCCCCCCTTCCATCAAGGCACATATGAGAAAGCAAACAGTGAACAACTAAGGAGACTAAGGAGCTGCAACAAAGAATTGATGCTTCTCATTTCTCCCCCTTCTTGCCTGTCTGTCTCTATCTGTCCCTCTTTCTCTCTCTCTCTCTGCCACATACACAAAAAAAATTAATTAAAAAATAATGTTTATCGCCTGACCTGTGGTGGCGCAGTGGATAAAGCGTCGACCTGCGAACACTGAGGTTGCCAGTTCAAAAGTCTGCACTGGTCTGGTCAAGGCACATATGGGAGTTGATGCTTCTAGCTCCTCCCCCCTTTCTCTCTCTCTCTCTCTCTCTCTCTCGCTGTGTCTCCTCTCTAAAATAAAATAAAATAAAAAAATAATAATGTTTATCTTTGCTTTAAGCAAGCCCTGTCCACTATTTCTGTGCATCTAGGTTAACACACTATTTTTTTTCTTTTAAATTTATTTTTATTTATTCATTTTAGAGAGGAGACACACACAAAGAGAGAGAGGGGGGGGAGGGGAGCTGGATGCATCAACTCCCATATGTGCCTTGACCAGACCAGTGCAAGGTTCTGAACTGGCGACCTCAGTGTTCCCAGTTCGACGCTTTATCCACTGCGCCACCACAGGTCAGGCAACACACTATTTTTTTTCAATATCACATTTTTTTTAACTATAGTTGACATTCAATATTATTTTACTTTAAAAAAAGACAAAAGAAAAAAGAAACAAAAACGTCATTATTACTTTGTATTAGTTTCACGTACACAGTATAGTGGTTGACTATTATATAACTTAGAAAGTGATCCAGCCTAACCAGGCAGTGGTGCAGTGGATGGAGCGTTGGACTGGGATGCAGAGCACTCAGGTTCAAGACCCCGAGGTCGCCAGCTTGAGCACGTGCTCCTCTGGTTTGAGTAAGGCTCACCAGCTTATTCGGTCTGCTGTAATGCCCCCCCAATCAAGGCACTTATGAGAAAGCAATCAATGAACAACTAAGGTGTCCCAACGAAAAACTGATGATTGATGCTTCTCATCTCTCTCTGTTCCTGTCTATCTGTCCTTCTCTATCCCTCTCTTTGACTCTCTCTCTGTCCCTGGCACCATAAATAGTTATTACCATATTATGGACTATATTTCCTATGCTGTACTTTTCATCCTTGTGGAAGGTTAGTGCACCTTTGTCTTCTTTATTTTTCTTTTATATTTATTGTATTTATTTATTTTTTTTTGTATTTATTTTTTTAATACCCATTTGAAATGCCTCTTTTCAGATCACTCCTTCTTTAGGGGGAAGCATCAAGTTGTAGTACTTGCTTCTTGTATGTGCCAGGCAAGCATGGGGTTTTGAACCAGAGAGCTCAGCATTACAGGTCAATGTTTTATCTACTGCACCACCACAGGGCAGACCAGAACCCCTCCTTCTAAGAGGCAGTCACCCTCAAGGGAGCACATAATCTTGTTAACTACTCTGTAATCCAATCCCTGCCTTACTTTCTCCCACCTTTCTGAAATCTTCCTTTTGTTCCTCTTTAATTTCAACTTCATTAAAAAAACTGCAAAAAAGAAAAGAAAGGAACAAAGCAGCAGAACGTGATAATGGATCTATGGCGGGCTCTTCTCTGGCTTTTCATAGTGTCCCCATGCAGGGGTAAATTGCAGCCTTCAACCATTGCCCAGCTTCCTCACCTGTGAGCTATGAGCACTAAAGAGGGTTGAACAATGTGGGGGAGAAAAAGGAAAAAAAAACTACAGAACTCATACTCAGGGGAGCATTTGAGATCTTTTCCCTGGCATATGTTGTCATTTTTGGCTCAAATAAACACTTATAAAAATTCCCTACATGTTTGAACATTTCTTACTTGCCAAGCCCTCGAACTCCAGGTATGGTTAGGAAGATTAAATGAATTAATTCATGTAAAGTTCTTAGAGCAATGCCTGACAAAAGTAAAAACTGAATAAATAGTTATTATGATTATTACTCATCATCATCTCAGTTCCTGGCAGCTCTGAGACCTCTAGCACTCTGGAACGTCTCCTGAAGAAAACATATTCATTAAATTTCTATTAAGCTCTTCTAAGGAAACTGGCATTTGACGAGCATCAACTCTGTTACAGGCAGAAAGCACTTTTACATGTACCTACTCTTTAACTCCTCCTAATAATTCTACCGAGGTCACTGTTATTACCCACCTCTTTGAGATGGGGAAACAGGCTTCACAAGGTCAAGAAAGGTGAAACCCAAAGTTTCATGGCAAATGACTGGCTCGGGTTTAAAAAAGTCCACCTGATTTAAGTCCTGTACTCACTTCACATCACCCTTGTGTGAGGAATTGTAATTCCCTGCCAAGAGGGCGGTGCACATTTTGTGTGTTACCAGGCCATTGCCTCAACAGGGTTGTCTCCGTCCTCAGGTAGCATGTTTTGAAGTCATACACAGGTTGCCTGACCTGTGGTGACGCAGTGGATAAAGGTTCAACCTGGAATATTAAGGTCTCTGTTTAAAACCCTGGGCTTGTCTAGTCAAGGTACATATGAGAAACAACTACTAGTTGAAGCTTCCCCCCCACTCCAACAACTTCTATCTCTTTCTCTCCTCTTTTACTTATTTATTTTTTATTTTTATTTTTCCAAGGACAGAGAGAGAGAGTCAGAGAGAGGGATAGATAGGGACAGACAGACAGGAACGAAGAGAGATGAGAAGCGTCAATCATTAGTTTTTTGTTGCCGTTGCGACACCATAGTTGTTCATTGATTGCTTTCTCAGATGTCTTGACCGCGGGCCTTCAGCAGATCAAGCCACCCCTTGCTGGAGCCAGCGACCTTGGATCCAAGCTGACGAGCTTTTGCTCAAGCCAGATGGGCCCGTGCTCAAGCTGGCAAGCTCTGGGTCTTGAACCCGGGTCTTCCGCATCCCAGTCTGACGCTCTATCCACTGTGCCACCGCCTGGTCAGGCACTCTCTCTCCTCTTTTAAAAAAAATAAAAGAAAAATACTTTGAAGTCATACACAGGTTTTCTATGGACTCTCCATGATCCTGAGAATCTTGTATCTTGTGCCAAAATTCAAGTCATCTATGAATACTGTCATTAAGATAGCATGTTTTGGGAGGAAGCAAGATGGCGACGGAGTAGGCGGACGTACCAACTTCCAACTCCCAGAACCAAAGTGGATTATAACTCAATTTAAAGAACCATCATCTGGATAAACCAACTATGAACTGAACTAAGTGGACTCTTCAACCAAGGAACACAGAAGAAGCCACATTGAGACTGGTAGGAATAGCGAAAACGCGAAGAGGGCTACCCAGCTCCCCGGAGCAAACGGCAGCCCGGAGAGACCCGTGGGGCGGGAGGAAAGTTTGGTGGAGAGGGAGGGACCTGGGTCCCAGGAACCAAGCCCTAGCCTGCAGTCCCAGAGCTTAGAAGAGGCGTTTAAACAGTTTTGAGCAATGAAACAAGTGAGGGAGCTCACAGGCCTACAGTGTGGAGTATTAGGTCCCTTTCTACTCTGCTGATGGTTGCTGAAGGGTTTGGGGTGGCAGGACGCTGAAACGCAGTTCTGTCGGCGTGGGCAGAGGCCAAGCCGGTGTGAGCTTGATCAGCCCAGCAGGGTCGGAGGGGATGCGCGAAAGAGGTCCGGAAGCTGCAGGCCCGCCTTTAATCCCACTTCCGAGGACAAAGCGGGAGGCCAGGAACGGGCAGAAATCTGCTGTGCAACACTGCGCAAGCCGGCCTTGACCGCGGGGACCGGGCTAGGACGAGGGACGGGCAGGGGCTCGCAGCTGAGCTCAGGCTACCAGCCCCACCTGGCCGGAGAAACCGTGGTTGGTTTGCCATTATACATGCACGAGCGTACTCCGAACGCGGGGGCGGGGTAGAGTCCGGGACGAGCGGAAGTACGCAGCTGAGCGGAAGCCAGCAAACACGCCCGGCCCAATAAACCTGGGTTTGCGAACCTGCGCAGAAGGGCCCTGGCCTCGAGGTCGGGGCTAAAGCTCCAAACAGGCAAATGCTCACAGCTGAGAGCACGTCAAAAGTCCCGCCCAACCCGCGAAACTGTGGCGAGCAGGCTCTGACTGCGGGCTCTGGGTGGAAGTCCGGAAATAGGCTGGGTCCGCAGCTGAGCAAAGGTGCTCACCTCTACTCTTGGTGCTAAGGCTTGTGGCTTGAGTGACAGCCCCTCCCACGGAGGAGAGGCAGAAATCACAGCAAAAGCCACAGTGGGCCGGCGCTGGAAAAACTCATACTCAACCACCCTAGGCAGCGGCAGAGGGGGTGGCGGGCCTGCAGACAGACCACACCTAGAGAACACAAAGGCAACACTTACTGGACTCCAGTGGCCACAACTTGCTTATACACAGACAAAATAAGCAGGTAGAGGAATGCAAACCAAATGAATCAAGAGAAATTCCCAGAGAAGGACCTGAATGAACCAGATATAACCAAATTACCAGAAGCAGAATTTAGAATAATGATAGTTAGGATGTTCAAAGAAATTAGAGCAACAATGGATAGTCATTATGAACACCTAAATAAAGAGATAACAAGTATAAAAACAAAATTGAAATAATAAAAAAGAATCAGACAGAAATGACAAATACAGTATCAGAACTGAAAATCACAATGGAAGGAATTAAAAGCAGGATGAATCACGCTGAGAATCGAATAAGCGAGTTAGAGGACACAATAAACAAAGGCACAGAAGCAGAGAAGAAAAAAAAAAAGAGACGCAAAAAATGTGAGGAAACTCTAAGGGAGCTCTGGGACAACATGAAGAGAAACAACATTCACATCATAGGGGTGCCTGAAGAAGAGGAGAGAGGACAGGAAATGGAAACTTTGTTCAATCAAATCATAGCAGAAAACTTTCCTACATTAAGGCTGGGAAACACTCCACACGTTCAAGAAGCACACAGAACTCCATTAAAGAGAAACCCAAAAAGATCTACACCAAGACACATCATAGTTAAAATACCAAAGCTAATGGATAAAGAAAAAATTTTAAAAGCTGCTAGGGAAAGAAGGCTATCACCTACAAAGGAGCCTCCATAAGGATGACATTGGACTTCTCAACAGAAACACTTGAGGTCAGAAGGGAATGGCAAGATATAATCAAAGTAATGCAGAACAAGAACTTACAACCAAGACTACTTTATCCAGCAAGGCTAACGTTTAAAATTGAAGGAGAAATAAAGAGCTTCCCAGAAAAAGAAAGCCTCAAGGAATTCATTAAAACCAAACCAATTATGCAAGAGATATTAAGGGGCCTGTTGTGAACAGTTTAAAGAAAGGAAAGAATAGAGCAAAAGAAGAATAGAGCTTTAAAGAATAAAATGGCAATAAACAACTACATATCAATAATAACCTTAAATGTAAATGGATTAAATGATCCAATCAAAGACATAGGGTAGCTGTGTGGATAAAGAAACAGGACCCATACAAATGCTATCTACAAGAGACACACCTTAAAACAAAAGATGCACATAGACTGAAGGTAAAAGGATGGAAAAATTATTTCATGCAAATGGAAATGAAAACAAAAAAAGGGGTAGCAATACTTATATCAGACAAAATGGACTTTAAAACAAAGGCTGTAGTAAGAGATAAAGAAGGACACTACATAATGATAAAGGGAACAATTCAACAGGAAGATATAACTATTATAAACATCTATGCACCAAATATAGGAGCCCCAACATACATAAAGCAGACTTGATGGATATAAAGGGCGAGATTAACAGCAATACTATCATAGTAGGGGATTTCAATACACCTCTAACAACACTGGATAGATCCTCAAGAAAGAAAATTAATAAAGAAACAGCAGACTTAAAGGAGACACTAGATCAACTTGATTTAATAGATATCTTCAGAACTTTTCACCCTAAAGCAGTAGAATATACATTCTTCTCAGGTGCTCATGGTACGTTTTCTAGGATAGACCACATTAAAGGACACAAAAATGGTCTCAATAAATTTAAGAAGATTGAAATCATATCAAGCATTTTCTCTGATCACAATGCCATGAAACTAGAAATTAACCACAAAAGAAAAACTGAAAAATACTCAAACTCTTGGAAACTAAATAACATGTTATTAAATAATGAATGGATTAACAATGAGATCAAAGAGGAAATAAAAATGTTTCTAGAAAAAATTATAATGAGCATACATCAACTCAAAATTTATGGGACACAGCAAAAGCAGTTCTGAGAGGGAAGTTCATTGCACTACAGGCAAATCATAAGAAGCTAGAAAAAGCTCAAATAAGCAACCTGACCCTGCAGCTAAAAGAACTAGAAAAACAACAACAAATAAAACCCAAGACAAGTAGAAGGAAGGAAATAATAAAGGTCAGAGCAGAAATAAATGACATAGAGGCTAAGGAAACAAATACAGAGGATCAATGAAACTAGGAGCTGGTTATTTAAAAAGGTAAACAAGATTGATGAACCTTTAACTAGACTCATCAAGAAAAAAAAAGAGAGGACTCAAATAAATAAAATTAGAAAGAACAGTGGAGAAATAACAACTGACACAACAGAAATACAAAGCATTGTAAGAAAATACTATGAAGAACTATATGCCAAAGAATTAGACAATCTTGGTGAAATGGACAAATTTCTTGAATCATATAACCTTCCAAAAATCAATCTGGAAGAATCAGAACACCTAAACAGACCAATTACAACAAATGAGATCGAAACAGTTATAAAAAAACTCCCAAAAAAGAAAAGTCCAGGGCCTGATGGCTTCACAAGTGAATTCTATCAAAAATTCAAAGAAGAACTAACTCCTATCCTCCTCAAGCTATTTCAAAAATTTCAAGAGGAAGGAAGACTTCCAAACTCCTTTTATGAGGCGAGCATAATTCTGATCCAAAAACCGGGCAAATACAACACAAAGAAAGAAAATTATAGGCCTATATCCCTGATGAATTTAAACGCTAAAATTCTCAACTAAATATTAGCCAACCGGATCCAGCAATATATGAAAAAAATCATACACCATGATCAAGTGGGATTTATTCTGGAGAGGCAAGGCTGGTTCAATATTCGCAAATCAATCAATGTGATTCATCACATAAACAAAAGGAAGGACAAAAATTACATGATAATTTTAGTAGATGCAGAAAAGGCATTTGATAAAATCCAGCACCCATTCATGCTCAAAACTCTCAGTAAAGTGGGAATACAGAGATCATTCCTTAACATGATAAAGGTCATCTACGATAAACCGACAGCAAACATCATACTAAATGGACAAAAATTAAAGGCAATCCCCTTAAGATCAGGAACCAGGCAGGGATGCCCCCTTTCACCACTCTTATTCAACATAGTTTTGGAAGTCCTGGCTACAGCAATCAGACAAGAAGAAGAAATAAAAGGCATCCAAATTGGAAAATAAGAAGTAAAACTGTCACTATTTGCAGATGAGATGATATTGTATATAGAAAACCCTAAAGTCTCAGTCAAAAAACTACTGGACCTTATAAATGAACTCAGCAAGGTGGCAGGATATAAAATTAATACTCAGAAATCAGAGACATTTCTATATACCAACAATGAACTGTCAGCAAAAGAAATTAAGGAAACAATCCCCTTCACTATTGCAGCAAAATAAATAAAGTACCTAGGAGTAAATTTAACCAAGGAGGTTAAGGACTTGTACTCGGAAAATTATAAAACATTGATAAAAGAAATCAAGGAAGATACAAACAAGTGGAAGCATATACCATGCTCATGGCTAGGTAGAATAAACATCATTGAAATGTCTATATTACCCAAAGCAATTTATAAATTCAATGCAATACCAATTAAAATACCAATGACATACTTCAAAGATATAGAACACATATTCCAAAAATTTATATGGAACCAAAAAAGAACACGAATAGCCTCAGCAATCTTAAAAAGAAAAAATAAAGCAGGAGGTATCACTCTTCCAGATATCAAGGTTTACTATTAGGCCATTATACTCAAGATAGCCTGGTACTGGCATAAGAACAGGCACATAGATCAATGGAACAGAACAGAGGACACAGAAATAAACCCACAGCTTTATGGACAACTGATATTTGACAAAGGAGGAAAGAACATACAATGGAGTAAAGACAGCCTCTTTAACAAATGGTGTTGGGAAAATTGGACATCTACCTGCAAAAAAATGAAACTAGACCATCAACTTACACCATTCACAAAAACAAACTCAAAATGGATAAAAGACTTAAATGTAAGCCGTGAAACCATAAGCATCTTAGAAGAAAACATAGGCAGCAAGCTCTCCGACATCTGTAGCAGCAGTATATTTGCCGATTTATCTCCACGGGCAAATGAAATAAAAGGCAAGATAAACAAATGGGACTATATCAAACTAAAAAGTTTTGCACAGCTAAAGGCAATAAGAACAGAATAAAAAGACAAACCACACAATGGGAGAACATATTCGACAGCACATCTGATAAGGGGTTAATAACTAAAATTTATAAAAAACTTATAAAACTCAACACCTGGAAGACAAACAACCCAATCAAAAAATGGGCAAAAGAAATGAATAGAAATTTCTCCAAAGGAGACATACAGATGGCTAATAGGCATATGAAAAAATGCTCAACATCACTAATCATTAGAGAAATGCAAATTAAAACCACAATGAGATATCACCTCACACCTGTCAGAATCGAGCTCATCAGCAAAACAACACAGAACAAGTGCTGGCGAGGATGTGGAGAAAAGGGAACCCTTCTGCACTGCTGGTGGGAATGCAGACTGGTGCAGCCACTGTGGAAAACAGTTTGGAGATTCCTCAGAAAATTAAAAATCGAACTGCCTTTTGACCCAGCTATCCCACTTATAGGAATATACCCTAAGAACACCATAGCACTGTTTGAAAAGAAGAAATGTGCCCCCATGTTCGTAGCAGCATTGTTCACAATAGCGAAGATCTGGAAACAGCCCAAGTGTCCGTCAGAAGACGAGTGGATTAAAAAGCTATGGTACATATATACTATGGAATACTACTCAGCCATAAGAAACGATGACATCGGATCATTTATAACAAAATGGATGTACCTTAATAACATTTTATGGAGTGAAATAAGTAAATCAGAAAAAAAGAAAAACTGAGAACAGCATGATTTCATACATAGGTGGGACATAAAAGTGAGAATATGAGACATGGACAAGAGAGTGGTGGTTATGGGATGGGGGGAGGGAGGGAAGAGTGGGATAGGGAGGAGGGGAGAGACACAGGGAAAACCAGATTGAAGGTGACAGAGGACAATTTGACTTTTGGTGACAGGTAAGCAACACAATTGAATGATAAGATAACCTGGAGATGTTTTCATTGTACATATGTACCCTGATTTATTGGTGTCACCCCATTAGAATTAATAATAATAATTATATATATAAATAAAGATAGCATGTTTTGGCCCTGGCCGGGTTGCTCAGGTGGTTAGAGCGTTATTCTGATAAGTCAAGGTTCCAGTTTCATTCTCAGTCAGAGCACCTACAGGAATCAACCAATGAATGCATAAATAAGTGGAATAACAAATTGATGTTTCTCTCTCTCTCTAAAATTAATCAGTAAGTTACAAAGAAAGTGTGCATGTTGTGATCTCCAAAGTTTTCCCCTTCCCTACCCCCCGAAGTGAGAAGCAGGGTGGGGGAGGCAGCCTGACAGACTCCCGCATGCACCCAACCGGGACCATCTGGCATGCCCTCCAGGGGGCAATGCTCCATCTAGGGTGATGCTCTGCTGTGACTGGAGCCATTCTAGTGCCTGAGGCGGAGACCATGGGGCCATCCTCAGTGCCCAAGGTCAACCCTGCTCACATGGAGCTTTGGTTGTGGGAGAAGAGAGAGACAGAGAGAAAGGAGAGGGGGAAGGGTGGAAAAGCTCTACTGCTGAGCCAACCGGCCAGGGTCTTCTTGTTCTTCTTCTTCTTCTTTTTTTTTTTTTTTAACAATTTTATTTATTGATTTTAGAAAGAGGTGGGAGAGGAGGTGGGAAGGAGTGGGAAGCATCAACTTTTAGCAGTTGCTTCTTGTATGTGCCTTGACCCAGCAAGCTGGCAACCTCAGCATTCCAGGTTGATGCTTTATCTACCACGCCACCACAGGTCAGGCTTTATTTCCAAAGTTTTTATAACAGAGAATCTCAAACTGAGTGGTTTTTAAAGATGTGCTGAAATTGTACATGTGAAATGTCTGGGATGCTCAGAGAATAGGGCGGGATCAGGATGAGGTGAGAGAGGTGCCTACGTCACAAGACTTAAGATGTCACTCTCTGGTTCATGCAAATACAGGCACAGCACTGAGAGTGCTGCTTCTTTCCACCTATCTTACTTATTTATTTATAAAAATGTACTGGGTGATTTTAGAGAGAGAGGAAGGAAAGAGAGAGAAACAAACACTGATGTATTCCTGTATGTGCCCTGACCTAGGATTGAACTTACAATTTTTGCATTTCAGAATGCCACTTTAACTAACCAAGCTATCTGGTCAGGGCACCTCCTTCCATTTCCCATCCCAGGCTTCCCACCTTACCTTAGTCCTGCTCTTTCAGTAAACATTGAATAGCTCAGGAAATATATGTGGCTACAAAAGACAGTAGAAAAGTGCTTTGAAGCCAAATCCTCAAGAACCTTAAGAGTCATACCTAAGAGTTTGTGTGTGACATCACAGGTAAGTGTTTCTCAAAGTGTGGTGTTGGAGTCATCTTTTTTTGTGTTTTTTTTTTTTACAGGGACAGAGAGAGAGTCAGAGAGAGGGATAGATAGGAACAGACAGACAGGAATGGAGAGAGAGGTGAGAAGCATCAATCATCAGTTCTTCATTGCCATTGCAACACCTTAGTTGTTCATTGATTACTCTCTCACATGTACCTTGACAGGGGCCTTCAGCAGACAAGCAACCCCCTGCTGGAGCCAGCGACCTTGGGTCCAAGCTGACGAGCTCTTACTCAAGCCAGATGGGCCCGCGCTCAAGCTGGTGAGCTCAAGATCTCGAACCTGGGTCTTCCACATCCCAGTCTGATGCTCTATCCACTGCGCCACCACCTGGTCAGGCTTGTTTTGTTTTTTGAACTTCAGAATTCCCAAATTGTTTAGAAAGGTCTTTTCTATATAGAATACATGTTAGCCTGGCCGAGTCTTTTGGAAATCTTCCTCTTCAAAAAAGACATAAAGAGGCCCTGACCAGTTGGCTCAGTGGTAGAGCATAGGCCCGGTGTGTGGAAGTCCTGGGTTCAATTCCCAGCCAGGGCACATAGAAGAAGTGCCCATTTTCTTCTCCAACCTTTCCCCTCTTCTTCCTCTCTATCTCTCTTTTCCTGTCCCTCAGCCAAGGCTCCACTGGAGTAAGGTTGGCCTCAGGGCTGAGGACAGCTCCACAGTCTCCGCCTCAGGCGCTAGAATGGCTCTGGTAGCAACAGAGCAAAGCCCCAAATGGGCAGAGCATCGCCCCCTGGTGGGCATGCCGCATGGATTCCAGTCAGGCACATGCAGGAGCCTGTCTTTGTGCCTCCTTGCTTCTCACTTCAGAAAAATACCAAAAAAAAAAAAAAAAAAAAAGACATAAATGAGATAATGGTGAAATTATCTAGCAAAAGCTGTAATTTTTTTCTTTTTTGTGACAGAGACAGAGAGAAGGACAAATAGGGACAGACAGGAAGTTAGAGAGATGAGAAGCATCAATTCTTCGTTGCATCACTTTAGTTGTTCATTGACTGCTTTCTCATATGTGCGTTGACTGGGGGTTGGGGGATCTAGCAGAGCGAGTGACCCCTTGCTCAAGCCAGCCACCTTTGGGCTCAAGCCAGCGACCATGGGGTCATATCTATGATCCCATGTTCAAGCCAGCAACCAACCCTGCACTCAAGCTGATGAGCCTGCACTCAAGCTAGCGACCTCAGGGTTTCGAACCTGGGTCCTCTGCGTCTCAGTTTGATGCTCTATCCACTGCACCACTGTCTGGTCAGGCTATAATTTTCTTTAATATATTTTAGCATACATATTGTGATGTTGTATGTGTACCAGTTGGATTAATCTGTCACCTAGATGCTGCCAGCATTCTAATCCAGTAGGTACAAGCTATAACAACTAAATGCAAGGCAAAATTCTCTTTGGGTCTGTTTTTTTAAAATTATCTGTAAACCACACTTTGGGGACAAGTATGGAAATTTGAATACAAACAGCATTAGAGAATATTAGGGAATTACTGTTCATTTTATTAAGTGTGTAATGGTATTGTGATTATAAGAAAATGTCTTTAGGTTGAAAAGTGCATATTAAAGTAATTAAGGGTGAAATGTCATGATGTCTATAATTAACTATATAATATATGAACAAATATGATAAAATGCTAAGACTTATTAAGTATTGGTGATGAGTAGATGGGTGTTCAGTACACTATTCTACCTTCTATATGTATAAAAATGTTCAGAATGAAAAGCTAAAGAAAGAAAAAAGAATGCATAGTCCAGTGATAGTGGTTTTCTGACATTCAGAGATGCTTATACAAATGCTTCTAATACCAGTATCTTGATAAACAATGACATGTTTCAATTTTCTTACTAAATGTGAGAAACAGGTTTTACTGGTAAAAACTGTGGTCTGTTGACCAACATGATAAATATTGGAAATAAGCTTTTTTCCTAACAAAATGAAACATATTCAAGATATATAATTATCTAAAAATATTCTAGAGATTCTTCCTGCCTTTGCATAAGTAGAGTGTAGAAATCCCCAGAGACCCCTGGCCTGCACCCTTAGCAATGATGCCCTATGATCTCTGGCCAAGGACGGTGGGGATTCCTGGGTGCCTGACCCAATTCTTTCTCTAGATAGAATCTTGGCTTTTTCTTTCTTTCTTTTTAAACATTTTATTATTTTATATTATTTTATTTTTTTGTGGCAGAGACAGAGAGAGTCAGAGAGAGGGACAGATAGGGACAGACAGACAGGAAGAGAGAGAGATGAGAAACATCAATTCTTCGTTGCGGATCCTTAGTGTTCATTGACTGATTTCTCATATGCGCCTTGACTGAGGAGCTACAGCAGACCGAGTAACCCCTTGCTCGAGCCAGTGACCTTGGGCTCAAGCTGGTGAGCTTTGCTCAAACCAGATGAGCCTGCACTCAAGCTGGCGACCTCAGGGTCTCGAACCTGGGTTCTTCCACATCCCAGTCTGATGCTCTATCCACTGCGCCACCACCTGCTCAGGCGGCTTTTTCTTGAAGAGAAATTTTTTTTAGCTACTTGTGTCTACCAAAAAGAACCTAAAAGCTGTACAAACCCAGGTTGGCTCACGTTAGTTTGCAAGAGAGGACTTGCACACACTAGATTCTTAATATTGACATATTACTTCCATTCCTCAGTTTTGAAGTTTCTGCTGCTGTAAATAATGAGATACATGGTGTATTTTTAGTTATCTTTACTTTTTTTGTGTGAGAGAGACAGAGAGAGGGACAGATAGAGATAGACAGACAGGAAAGGAGAGAGTTGAGAAGCATCAATTCTTTGTTGCTGCTCCTCAGTTGTTCATTGATTGTTTTCTCATATGTGCCTTGACTGAGGGGCTACAGCAGAGCCAGTGATCTTGGGCTTCAAGCCAGCAACCTTTGGGCTCAAGCCAGGGACCATGGATTCATATCTATGATCCTCGCTTAAGCCAGCGACCCTGCACTCAAGATGATGAGCCCACGCTCAAGACTGATGAGCTGGCACTCAAGCCAGTGACTTCGGGGTTTTGAACATGGGTCCTTTGCATCCCAGGCCAAGGCTTTATTCACTGCACTACCACCAGATCAAGCTATCTTTTCTTTCTTTCTTTTCTCTCTTTTATTTTTTAAAATATTTTATTTATTGTCTTGGCTGAATAGCTTGGTTGGTTAGAGCATTGTTCTGAAGCACAGAGGTTGACAGTCCGATACTTAGGGCACATATAAGAAAAGATCGATGTTCTTGCCTCTCTCTCTTTCTCTTTCCCATCCTCTGTTGCTAAAATCAATAAGTAAACTAAAAAAAAAGATTTTATTGATTTATTTTAGAGTGAGAAGAGAGAGAAGGGGAGAGGAGCAGGAAGCATCAACTTGTAGTTCCTTCTCATCTGTGCCTTGACCCGGCAAGCCCAGGGTTTTAAACCGGAGACCTCAGCATTCCAGGTCAACATTTTATCCACTGCACCACCATAGGTAAGGCACATTTTATTTTTTAAAAATTTTATTGTGCCTGACAAGGCAGTAGTGCAGTGGATAGAGCATCAGCCTGGGTTGCTGAGAACCCAGGTTTGAAGGCCCTTGGTGGCCAGCTTGAGTGCAGGCTCACCAGCTTCAACACAGGATCACTGGTCTGAGTATGGGACCACGGACATGACCTCAGGGTCACTGGTTTGAGCTTAAAGGTTTCTGGCTTGAAGTTCAAGGTTGCTGGCTTGAGCCCAAGGGCACTGGCTCAAGCAAGGGTTCATTGGCTTGGCTGTAGTCCTCCAGCGAAGTCACATATAGGAAAGCAATCAATGAACAACTAAGCTGCTGCAATGAAGAATTGATGCTTCTCATCTCTCTTCCTTTCTGTTGGTCTGTCCTTATCTGTCCCTCCTTACATACATACACACACACACACATATAAAATTTATTGAGGTGACATTGGTTAATAAAATTATACAGGTTTCAGGTGTACAATTCTATGATGTGTCATCTGTATATTGCACTGTGTGGTCACCGCCCCAAGTCAAGTCTCCCTCATCACCATCTATCCCCCTCAACCCTCCTTTAGCTATCTTTTCAAAACAGCAATATCCCACTACTCTCTTTCACTTACCTTATATTCCAGCTAAACTGATTATTCAATTATTGGCTAGATCTTCCCATACAATTTTCTTTTATTTGAAATGAAATGTTGGACATAACGTAAACAACAATAAACACTCTGATGTCCTTGAAGACACTTTCTGTCCATAATTCTCAGAAGTTGTCAAGGATGAATGTTTCATTTTCCTCGTTATTATATATGTCTAGGAAAATCACATCATGTTTTTCTTTAATCTCACACTCACAATACTTCTGACATTGGATGTGTGAACTTATTCTTCAACACCAGCTGGGTGTCCTACAATTCAATTCAGTTCTGACACTATTTATTTGGAACTAGAGTCAGATCCCACAAGTTAAGGGCTCAGTCCCACAATACTCTCCACACTTTGGATGCCAAGCACAGGTCTCAGGTTGTTACCTGTACTTCTAATTCATGGGCTCTAAATCAGAATTCTCAGAACTCCTCCTCAGGTTCAGTAATTTACTAGAACAGCTCACAGAAATGAGAGAAACACAAGATATACTGGTGTATTATATAATATTATATAATAAAGAAATAAACATTCAGATGAAGAGATACATATGATAAGGTTCAGAAGGACCCTAGTTCAGAAGTTTCTGTTGGGAGTGTAATCACCCTCCCCCCAACACAGGGAGGTTCTATCAACCTGGAAGCTCTCCAAAGTCCATAGTTTTGGGACTTCACAAATTTTTTTAAAATTGATTTTAGAGAGAGAGGAAGGGAGGGGAGCATTGATTTGCTGCTCCAATTATTTATGCATTATTTGGTTGGTTTTTTTAAAGATTTTATTTATTGATTTTACATAGAGAGAGAGAGGTGGGGGGAATGAGAAGTATCAACTCATAGTTGCTTTACTTTAGTTGCTTGTCATATGTGCCTTGACCAGGCAAGCCCAGAGTTTTGAACCAGTGACCTCAGCATTCCAGATTGAAGATCTTTCCACTGGGCCACCACAGGTCAGGCCATTGGTTAATTTTTTCATGTGTCCTCACTGGGTATTGAACCCACAACCTTGGCATGTTGGGACGATGCTCTAACCAAGGGAACTAACCTGCCAAGAAAGTTTTATGGAGACTTCATCACATAGGCCTAACCAATTATTTACTCAGATTTGGGCCCCTCCCTTCCCTAGAGGATGGGGTGGGGCTTAAAATTTCAAGCTTTTAATCATGGCTTGGTCTTTCTGGTAACTGGCCCCCATCCTGAAGCGATTGGGAGCCAACCCAGAGAGTCCCTTTATTAGAACAAAAGGTGTTCTTATCACCCAGGAAATTCCAGGTGGTTTAGGAACCAGGGTCAAAGACCAAACATTAGAACAAAAGATGCTCCTAGCACCATTATTGCTTAGGAAACTACGGAAGTTTTAAGAGCTCTGGCCAGGAGCCAGAGATGAAGACCAACATATGTATTTATTATTCTGTCATGATAACACAATAAGATACAAAAATGTCATTGCTTTAAAATAGCAGTTATTAACACAACTATGAGTCATCAGATCATCTATGGGACAAAGTATACATACATATACATGTTTGTTTATGTAAATTAACCAGCACCTATAGCATTTCAAGTGTACATTGATTGTTTTTTCTTAGATTTTATTTATTGATTTTAGAGAGACATAGACTCTTTCTATGAAAGTGGGCGGGGGTGGGGGGGTTGGGGAAGGAGCATCAACTTGTAGTAGTAGATGCTTCTCCTATGTGCTTTGACTGGGCAGACCTGGGGCTTCAAACTGGTGGCCTCACCATTCCAGGTCGACACTCTATCTACTGCACCACCACAGGTCTGGCAATAATTTTTTTAACATAAATAAAATTCTCTACTACAAATGATTCAATAAAGTTCTGTTTTTACTTCCCTTTCTATCCTATTTACAATCCGTTGTCACTCTCTTGTTTATATCTTCAACTCTTTTGGTTCTTTGCCCTTTTGACTTACCTTCCTGGAAAAACCCTGCTGCTGGAGTAGTCCTGCATGCCTGTCCTGGACGCCTGTTGACGGTCTGCAAACATCTGCATCGTCCCACCAATCAAGGGTATAGAGGTCCTGCAGCCCGGACAGTTCCAATTAATTGTGGTGTGAATCCCAGGCTAACCTGGGACAGTTAAAATTTCTCTCCAAGTTATTTGGAGTTAATATTCAGAGAGTTTAGTCCCGTGATGGTGAACCTATGACATGCATGTCAGCACTGACATGTGTAGCCATTTTTTATGACACGTGGCCGCATGTGGCCACATACCAGAGAACTATGGGGCCACATGCTGAGAAGGACGTTTCATCCTTGGTTACTGCACAGCCAGGTGCGGTAGCCGAGGACAAAACATTTGCTGTAGTGTAGACACTCTGTGCCGGAGGTCTGTAGGCCAAAACATTTTTGTTATTTAAACTATAAAATTGTGAAATTATGGTTTTTTTCTCGAAGTAACACAGCACCGGAGTTATGCTCGGTTTTTTGGCGAATTTTGACACGCCAAGCTCTAAAGATTGCCCATCACTGATTTTGTCAGTTTCTTGAGTATTATTCAAAATTTGAGCAAGAGTATTATTCAAAATATTCAATGATTGGAATGTGGTACTGGCCATTCAGGATGGCTGTAACATCACAAAACCAGGGGCCTACAGTCCCGCCACCCCATATGCCTTTTGTTCTGGTAATTGCTGAATCAAGGGAGAACCAGGGGGTATAAAGGGAGTTGGTAATTTCCAGTATTTTAAAATCTTTATGTGAAACTTGGAAGCTCTGGCAGTCATGCTCCCTGCCATGCTGTTATATTGCATGTGTTATAATTTACTTTAAAATACTTCCTTATAAACATTGTAATGTACTTGTATGTAAATTAAGGGAGGTTAGTTATCATTAGAGTTACCTATTAGAAATTCACACTCTAGGGGTGTTTAGTTATAATCTGAAGTGTACTAATCAGAAATCCATACTCCCCAGGTGGCTACTCAAGCATTTCAAAGATCTTTATAGAAATTTATACCAGGAGGTTCATTAATTAGCACAAGGGGTGTCAGAAATACATTTTCATTAGTGAAATAAATGGTGTCCCAGATACATGGCTAGCTAAAAAGACTTCATAGCCCTATCACTCTTGTGAGAATGAAGTACAAGAACACCTGGCCAGAGCATATATTCCATTGGAGCAGGGATTTTATTGGCTTTCCTCATAGCTATAGAGCCAGAATAGGGCCTGACACATAGTAGACCCTAAACATATACATTCCTGGTCTCTTTGATTTGATTCTGTGCTGTCCACCTCTATTCATTGCCTTCTATTCAATTCTTGGAAGCATCTACTGACAGACCTGAACAGAAGCTTGGCTCATTCTGCACTCTGGATATGGCTGTAGCCACCTTAGAGTGGACTTTTCATACAAGATTCTTGAAGGCATGCCCGAGGACAGTGAGAACTTGCTTAAACTAACATGACTTTTTCTGCCCACTTGCTAAAAATAGTTTATATATTTGAAAGAATATGGATTAAGTCTTATTTTCCTTCTGATCTACCACTGGATATCAATGTTGGGGGGACAGCAGGCTTAGCTTTCACCTAGTCCAATCAGTGATGTTGTTGCCATTCACTAAAAGAACGTATCAGTTGCTGACAGGCCAAATAGACTGAAGTCAATTTGCCATATGTGGGAAAAACTGTGAGGCAGGAACACATACAATTTTGCATATTAGTGCTGGTATAGGTAAAGGTTCTCTACATCAAGGAGGCGTTGGTTTTCTCTGGCAATGTGGAAGAGTCCAAGAGGCTCTCAGAAGAGGTAAGAATCAGCAGCATTGATGCTTTCCTCTACCAGCAAGACATTGTAGAACAAGAAGGATATAGACTTGTAAACCAGCATTTATTTTTATTTACTTATTTTGTCCACAGAACCTGTTGGTTTTCTTTTTTAATAATTTTTTAAAGTTTTAAATTTTTATTTATTTATTTATTTTAGAGAGGGTGGGGAGGAACAGGAAGCATCAACCTCCATATGTGCCTTGACCAGGCAAGCCCAGGGTTTGAACTGGTGACCTCAGCACTCCAGGTCGATGCTTTATCCACTGCACCACCACAGGTCAGGCTTTATTTTTCTTTGTTTTTCTTTTATAATTGAGATTTTATTGGTTGTTTGGAGAATAAGTACACAGACATTTCAATTTGTACACAATTCTTAACATACGTACAAAAAATGTAAAATCATATAGTTGTGATTCTTTTCTAAACAGTTATTCCAGTGACTTTCCAGCTTAAAATTTGGGGCTAATTTTCCTTGATAGACTATCAAGTACCAGTATCTTCAAATGTTGACACACTGTCACATCAGTCCCACTAATTCACAATTTAATATCACATGTACTACATAATCAAATTCTTTTTTTTTTCTTTTTACAGGGACAGAGAGAGAGAGTCAGAGTCAGAGAGAGGGATAGATAGGGACAGACAGGAGCGGAGAGAGGTGAGAAGGATCAATCATTAGTTTTTCATTGCCATTGCAACACCATAGTTGTTCATTGATTGCTTTCTCACATGTGCCTTGACCGTGGGCCTTCAGCAGATGGAGCCACCCCTTGCTGGAGCCAGCGACATTGGGTCCAAGCTAACGAGCTTTTGCTCAAGCCAGATGGGCCTGCGCTCAAGCTGGCAACCTCGGGGTCTCGAACCTGGGTCTTCTGCATCCCAGTTTGATGCTCCATCCACTGCGCCACCGCCTGGTCAGGCCATAATCAAATTCTTAATCACAGCACATTAACAGTTACTAGGAACACTGGACTACCACACCAGAGATGTGACAGAGTGCACAAACTTCTGACACGGAGAGCAGAGATCAAGGAGTGGTTTCCTTTAGGAAACAATTCTACCAAAACCATGGGAATAGAAGTGATTTCAAATGTTCAAGACATTAAATGAACAATTGACTCCAAATTGCCATTTAGTATGCTTTGTGTTATAGGATATAAAAACTATTCCCATCTATAGAATGTTAAGCTGACACCCAACACAATCAAAGCCTCCCATATTCATATCCCACTATTTTCTGGTTGTACCAAAAAATAAACAACCAGCAAATGATTTCCCCTCTTAAAAAAAAAAGCATTTGTACTTTAAAAAAATGAGATGAGGTGAAATTCTTTCTGTAAAGCCACTAGTCATGGCCACCATCACAACAGCCTGGCCAGTGCAGGTTCGCATTAGATTCGGACAGTCGGTAATGAAACAACGGAGCCAAGAACTGGTGAGCCAACAGCTTTAATTCTAGCTTGCACGTGGCGGGCAAGCAAAAATACACACTGGGTTCCAAAACTCACTCATTCAGTGCTCACAAAGCTACTGACTTATCCAAGTTTCCTAAAATCAAAGGTTTCTAGCTGACCAGACTTATTCACTCCTGTTCCCCATCTCCTCCAGCACAAACTCTGCACAAACTGGCTTCTCCCTCAGCACTCCACCATCTTGGCTGCTTCTCCTCTCCTCCACGTGGCCTTAATCTGCTCTCCTCTCTAATATCTCAGGAACCAAGAGAGTAAGCTCCGGATCTACCCCACTTTACAGTGTAGAAATCCCAACCTTTAATCCAATCTACAAACAAAGAAGTCTCTGATACAGAGTCACTTATCTGAGACATACTGGGAGGATTCCTCATGAGAGTGCACCACCCCACATCATCCAATCAGTCAAGGGTGTGGGGAAAAGCTTACTCTTAAAACTTGCATGTTGGCAGCGCCATCTTTAACAAAGTGAGCATAATATATTTCATCTGCCCAACACCTTCCTTCTTAAAAATGTTTCTAGAGTGTTGGACAAATAAGTTTGTAAATATGATATATATGTTTGCTCGCTTATAGTATGCATTGGGTGTGGGGGACAGGCTGTAAGCATGCAGGGTCATTATAACGTAAGGCTTAGTTTTAAGACTAAGCCATTCCCACCCTTTTAGATGTAGGGTGGTGCACTCTCATGAGGAATCCCATTAGGCCTCAGATAAGTGACTTTGTATCAGAGACTTCCTTGTTTGTATATGGGCTTAAAGCTGTGATGGAAAACCTATGACATTTGTGTCAGCACTAACATGAGTAGCCATTTTTGATGACAAGTGGCCGCATTCGGCCGCATACCAGAGAAGTATGGGGACCCATGCCGAGAAGGATGTTTCATCCTCCGCTCTTGCACGGCCAGGTGCAGTAGCTGAGGATAAAACATTTGCTGTAGCCTGACCTGTGGTGGTTGTTGGGCAGATAAAATATAATATTTTCACTTTGTTAAATATGGCACTGCCCACATGGAAGCCCGTCACCCAGGTGATATTATTTGCCCTTATGCTTGGGATGGGTGTGGGGGAAAGGCTGTAATGTAAGCAGGCTGGGTGGTTATAGCTTAAGGCTTAGTTTTAAGAGTAAGATTTTCCCCACACCCTTGACTAATTGGATGATGTGGGATGGTGCACTTTCCTGAGGAATCCCATTATGCCTCAGATGGGTGACTTTGTATCAGAGGCTTCCTTGTTTTTAGATTGGATTAAAGGTTGGGATTTCTACACTGTAAAGTGGGGCAGGCCGGGAGCTTGCTCACTCTTGGTTCCTGAGTTATTAGAGAGGAGAGCAGATTAAGGCCAGGTGGAGGCGAGGAGAAGCAGCCAAGATGGTGGAGTGCTGAGGAAGAACCCAGTTTGTGCAGAGTTTGTGTAGAGAGAAGGAGATGGAAAATAAGAGGTGAATAAGTCTGGTGAGCTAGAAACCTTTTGATTCTAGGAAACTTGGATAAGTCAGTAGCTTTGTGAGCACTGAATGAGTGGGTTTTGGAGCCCAGTGTGTGTTTTTGCTTGCCCACCGGGTGCAAGCTAGAATTAAAGCTGTTGGCTCACCAGTTCTTGGCTCCTGTAAAGCCAGTAGTTGCGGCCACAATCACAGCAGCCTGACCCACACAGGTTAGCATTAGATTCGAACAGTCGGTAATGAAACACAGGAGCCAAAAATTGGTGAGCCTCCTGGCCTCCATGTGGCCTTACTCTGCTCTACTCTCTAATACCTCAGGAACCAAGAGCCAAGAGAGAGATCAAGCTACTGGTCTCTCCCACTTTACACCACAGAATCAAAACCCTTAATCCAATTGTACAATACAAGGAAGTCTTTGTATAATGGAATTCCTCAGGAGAGTGCACCACCCTACATCATCCAATCAGTCAAGGGTGTGGAGAAGAGCTTACTCTTAAAACCAAGCCTTAGGCCATAATGACCTGGCCTGCCTACATTGCAGCTTTTCCCCCACAGCCATCTCAAGCACAAGGGCAAATAATATCACCTGGGTGACGGGCTTCCATGTGGGCAGCGCCATTTTTAACAAAGTGAGCATAATATATTTTATCTGCCCAACAGCTCCATTGTTTCATTTCCGAGTGTCTGAATCAAATGCGAACCTGCAGTGCCCAGGCTGCTGTGTTGGTGGCCTTGGACACTGGCTTTATAGTGGTGCAGTGGGATAAAGCATTGACCTGGAACACTTAGGTTGCCAGTTAAAACTCTGGGCTTGCCTGGTCAAGGCACATGTGGGAGTTAATGCTTCCTGCTCTTCCCCCTTCTCTCTCTCTCAATCTCTCCCTCCTGCCCCTCTCTCTCATTTCAGAAAATTGAATAAAGTCTTACAAAAAAACAAAAAAAAACATTTGCTGTAGTGTAGAGACTCTGTGCCGGAGGTCTGTAGGCCAAAACCTTTTTGTTATTGTAAAGCCAGTAGTCTTGGCCACCATCAGAGCCGCCTGACCCATGCAGGTTCACATTAGATTCGAACAGATGGTAGTGAAACAACGGAGCCAAGAACTGGTGAGCCATCAGCTTTAATTCTAGCTTGCACCCGGCGGGCAAGCAAAAACACACACTGGGCTCCAAAACCCACTCATTCAGTGCTCACAAAGCTACTGACTTATCCAAGTTTCCTAGAATCAAAAGGTTTCTAGCTCACCAGACTTATTCACCTGTTTCCCATCTCCTTCTCCAGCACAAACTCTGCTCAAACTGGCTTCTTCCTCAGCACTCCACCATCTTGACTGCTTCTCCTGGCCTCTTCCACGTGGCCTTAATCTGCTCTCCTCTCTAATACTTCAGTGTTGGGCAGATAAAATATATTATGCTCACTTTGTTAAAGATGGCGCTGCCCACATGGAAGTTCGTTGATATTAATGTGTTTTCTGGGACAGGCTGTGGGCAGGCCGGGTTGTTATAGTTTAAGGCTTTGTTTTAAGAGTAAGCTCTTCTCCACACCCTTGACTGATTGGATGATGTAGGGTGGTGCACTCTCCTGAGGAATCCCATTATGCCTCAGATGGGTGGCTTTGTATCAGAGACTTTCTTGTCTGTAGATTGGATTAAGGGTTTGGATTTTCTATGCTATAAACTGGGGCAGTCCGGGAGCTTGCTCTCTCTCTCGGTTCCTGGGTTCCTGAGATTAGTATCAGAGAGTAGAGCATATTAAGGCCATGTGGAGGAGAAGTAGCCAAGATGGCAGAGGGCTGAGGAAGAAGCCAGTTTGTTAAGAGTTTGTGCAGGAGGAGATGGGAAACAGAGGTGAATAAGTCTGGTGAGCTGGAAAGCTTTGATGCTAGGAAACTCGGATAAGTCAGTAGCTTTGTGAGCACTGAATGTGTGGGTTTTGGAGCCCAGTGTGTGTTTTTGCTTGCCCGTCGGGTGCAAGCTAGAATTAAAGCTGATGGCTCACCAGTTCTTGGCTCCAGTGTTTTATTGCCATCTGTTCGAATCAAATGCGAACCTGCACGGGTCAGGCGGCTGTGATAGTGGCCGAGACTACTGGCTTTACATTCAGGAACCAAGAGGGAGCAAGCTACTGGTCTGTCCCACTTTATACTGTAGAAATCCAAACCCTTAATTCAATCTACAGACAAGGAAGTCTCTGATACAAAGTCACCCATCTGAGGCATAATGGGATTCCTCAGGAGAGTGCACCACCCCACATCATCCAATCAGTCAAGGGTGTGGGGAAAACCTTACTCTTAAAACTTGCACGTGGGCAGCGCCATCTTTAACAAAGTGAGCATAATATATTTTATCTACCCAACACTACTGTTTTGAACTCTGCATCTAGTATATTTCTTGTCTCCATTTTGTTTAGTTCTTTTTCTGGAATTTTGTTCTGTTCTTTCATTTGGGTCATGTTTCCTTCTAATTTTGGCAGCCTCCCTGTGTTTGTTTCTATGTATTACGTACACCTGCTATGTCTCCTAGGTTTAATAGAGTGGCCTAATGTAGTAGGTGTTCTGTAGGGTTCAGTGACATAGCTTTCCCAATCACCCAAGCTGGACACTTGAGGTACACCTCTCTGTAGGCTGTATATATTTTCCTGTTGTAGTTGAACCTTGATTGCTATTGGCATGTCAATGGGAGGGATTTATCCCCAAGTCAGTCAGCTGAGAGGATGAACTGGAGCCACTGATCACTGACCACCATGGAGGATCAGCTGTGCAGGACCCCCCCCCCCCACAGAACAGGTATTATTTCAGCAGGGCTGTGGTGCCTACTGAGTCTGCCCCTTGAATGTCTCACTTATGTACGTGGTTAGGTGGTAATGCTTCCATGTGGTCTGAAGTTGTCTAGTCGGTGTGCTGGCTCTGGGGTTCCCAGGAGGTGCAGGCCAAGGTCAGCCGCCACCTGTGTTCTGCCTGGGGCCACCCGACACGATCTACAAAGTGAACTGCAGATGGCTGCTAGTTGTGCTGGGTTTGCAGGTGCCGAGGCAAGGCCACACTGTAAACCAAGGTTGGCCGCTGCTAGTGCCAGTCCTGGGGCCACTTAGTGAGAGGTACTTGGGTGCTGAGGACAAATGCTGCTTGTTTGAGAGATTTTAGGAAATATGAAGCCCGACTCAAGACAGGCCATTTTTATGGAAAAGCCACTGGAAACAGATCGAATGGGCCCGAAAGTTGGGTGGAGTTGGTCTCAAGGAATCACCAGGGCAGGGCCTACAAGAATTAGCCAAGTTGTTGGAGATTAAGATATGATACCTGCCTTCCGGCTCTGGGGTAGGAGGGCTCAGAAAAGGACCAATGGCCTCTGCTGGCACTTCTGTCTAGGAGAAAGCTCCCCCTCCCAGCTCTCATCCAGATTTGAGTAATTCAGTTCCTCCCTATTTGTTCCTGGTGCCTTTCAAGCTAACACCGCAGGGCTGGAGCTCAGAAGGAGTGAGTCAGAGTAAGGTAGGTCCATGCGTAGCCCCTTTAGGAGGAAATGCCTGGGACTCCAGCAGCCCTCTGTCTCCCTCAGCCTCAACCCCTGCTGGTTTTTATAGCCAGAAGTTATGGGGACTTCTCTTCCTGGCACTGGAACCCTGGGCTAGAGAGCCTGGTGTGGGACTGGGACGCCTCGCTCTTTAGGGGGAACCTATGTAGCTGAGATATCACTCCTGATTTTTATCTGCCACATGTGAGTGTGGGACCAACTTTTTCCTCCTTTTTGCTTCTTCTACCATTCTCAATGTGGCTTCTTTTTAAATTCTGTAGTTGTAGGTCTTCCATTCAGCCAGATTTCAAGTGGTTCTGAGTGATGATTTTCTGTAGTTTTAAAAATATTTTGATGTGGTTGTGGGAGGAGGCAGGTACTGCATTTACCTATGCTGCCATTTTGACTGGAACTCAAAAACCAACATTAAAAAAACAAGGATATCAAGAAGAAACATGAAAGATGTAAGCAATCCAGATGAGTGTGGCATCAAGAAATAAGAAAGGAGAGGAAAAAGGCAGCCAAGCATGCAATGTAGAATTTGGTTTCAGACTTATTTTCACTGTAATGTGATAGCAAGTTTGTAGGATAAGCCCTGAATATCTTCTAGATTTGGCAATTAATGATTTTACTAAAAAAAAAAAAATGTAGGAGGGCCTGACCTGTGGTGGCACAGTAGATAAAGCATTGATCTGGAATGCTGAGGTCGCCAGTTTGAAACCCTGCCTTGTCTGGTCAAGGCACATATGGGAGTGGATGCTTCCTGCTTCTCCCCCTGTTCTCTCTCTCTCTCTAACAAAAATGAATAAAAAAATGTAGGAGGTAAGGATATAATTTTGTAGTAGAAAGACTGTATGGGAAGTGAAAAATTAGAAAAACAAGTATAGTTCATATTCTTAGCAGTTTGGAGGAATTAATCTTATGAGGATGGAAAGACTTGGTTGTGTTCATGAACTAAAAAAAAAAGGGAGCCTTTATACAGGGTGGGATGCAGACACAGAAGAGGACCTGGAAGTTATTGGGTTTTAATTAAGATGTAAAGCTTTGTTATTTGAATAAAAGCTAAGTTGTCCTTAAAAAAATAGTAGCTTAAATAAGATAGAATTTTACTTCTCAGCCATGTAACAGTCTGGTCAATCACAAAGTCTCTTAGGCACTCATGTTCCTTGCATATTGTTGCTTCACCATAGCTACATGTTAAAGGTAGGTCAATGGCACAGCTCTGTTGTAGCACATAGGAAAGTGAGACAAGGACAAAGTACTTCTGCTCATATTCTTTGTTTTTTTGTTTTGTTTTAGTGAGAGACATAAAAAGGGACTGATAGGGACAGACAGATAGGAAAGGGAGAGAGATGAGAAGCATCAGTTCTTCGTTGTAGCTCCTTAGTTGTTCATTGATTGCTTTCTCAGATAAGCCTTGACCCGGGGGGGGGGGGGGCTCCAGCTGAGCCAGTGACCCTTGCTTAAGCCAGTGACCTTGCGCTTCAAGCCAGGGACCAGGGGGTCATGTCTATGATCTCACATTCAAGCTAATGACAACACGCTCAAGCTGGTGAACCTGTACTCAAGCTGGCAACCTTGGGGTTTTGAACTTGGGTCCTCTGTGCCCCAGGCTGATGATGCCTCTATCCACTGCATCAGGCACATTCTTTATTTAAAAAAATTTCTTTTAAAATATTTTATTTGTTGATTTTACAGAAAGGATGGTGATAGGGAGTAGTTGCTTCACTCTAGCTGTTCACTGGTTGGTTGTTGTATGTGTCCTGACTAAGCAAACCCAGGGCTTAGAACTGGAAACATCAGCATTCCATATCAGTGCTCTATCCACGGTGCCACCACAGACCAGGCTAATTTTTTAATTGATTGATTTTAGAGACAGAGAGAAAGGAAAAGAGAGAGAGAGAGAGAGAGAGAGAGAAGCATTATTTGTTGTTCCACTTAGTTGTGTATTCATTGGTCACCTCCTGTGCGTGCACTGACCTGGGATTGAATCTGCCACCTTGATGTTTTAGGATAACCCTCTAATAGATTGAACTAATTAGTCAAGGCTCTAGGTGTTTTTTTCTTTGTTTGTTTGCTTGTTTTTTTCCATTGATTTGAGTGATAGAGAGGCAGGGAGAGAGAAAGAGAGAGAGAGAAGCATCAACTCACTGTTCCACTTAGTTGTGAACTCATTGATTGCTTCCCCTGACCAAGGATCAAACCTGTGATTTTGGTGCACCAGGATTATGCTACATACACTGACCCAAGGCTGTGTATTAATTTTAGAGATAGAAGAAAGGGGGGAGAGAGAGAGAAAAAGAAATTGACTTCTTGTTTTACCCATTTATGTATTGGTTGATTCCTGTATGTGCCCTGGTAGGGGATCAAACCCATAACCTTGTATCAGGCTGACGCTCTAATCAACTACTCATATTCTTCTTTTTCTTTTTTAGAAAGAGGAGAGAGGGGGTGAGGAAAGGAATAAGAAGCATAACTCATAGTGGCTGCTTCTTTTTATGTACCTTGACCAGGCAAGCCCAGGTTTTGAACCTGTAACCTCAGCACTCCAGGTCGATGCCCTATCCACTGAGGCACTACATATCAGGCACTGCTCACATTTTGTTTGTAAGAATTTAGTCATGGAACTACTGTTATGTGTTAAAATTTCTGTAATTCAGTTTAAAATACTATATTTCACTATAGTTAGTGTGTTATATATATACCAACAATGTAAGCTTTAATTCAACTAACATGCTAAAGAAAAAAAAGCTAAGTTCAGCTGTCTTCAGCTAGCATTAGAGCAGAAGGGACATATTCCTGAGTTTGCTGCTAACACAAACTTCTATTATAGATACCTGCATCTCCCTAAAACCTTGCTAGTTGGCGTACTGAATGTAAAAATGTGTTTTGTATTCAGGAAGCTAATGATTTGTTAAATAGTGTGATAAATGTTAGAAATAATGAAATTAAAGTTACTCAAGGTATGAGGATTGTCTATAATATTAGGAAACTTTATGTTTGTATAAACAGCAAGTTTTGTTATCTGGTACTCGGGGATGCTTCCTGATGCTCAATTCCTAAGCTGTCCTATATATTAAGGTATTGAGATTTCTGATTCCTCATGGTGACTAGAGGCACAGACTTCTGCCTTTGAAGTATGTATGTGTGTTTATCTGTCCCAATACAGCTTTTATTCACCAGAGGACCTGAACGGACAAAGCTGGAATTTTACGCAGCTTACAGAACTGGTTATATTCACACTTTCTTGTCGATACTATTCTCTTCCCAAATTCAACACTTGGATTGACCAAATATGCTTAGGTTGATTAACTAGGTGTAAGGAAACATAAAAGAGGCTGGGAAATGCGGTCTCCAGCTAGGCAGCCAAGTGACCAACAAGAAGAGGAAAAAAATACATATATAGTCTTTTTTCCCTTTTTTTTTTAACAGGGACGGAGAGAGTCAGAGAGAGGGACAGATAGGCACAGACAGACAGGAACGAAGAGAGGTGAGAAGCATCAATCATTAGTTTTTCGTTGCCTTTGCAACACCTTAGTTGTTCATTGATTGCTTTCTCACATGTGCCCTGACCGCGGGCCTTCGGCAGACCGAGCAACCCCTTGCTGGAGCCAGCGACCTTGGGTCCAAGCTGAGGAGCTTATGCTCAAGCCAGATGGACCCACTGGCGAGCTTGGGGTCTCAAACTGGGGTCCTTCTTATCCCAGTCCGACGCTCTATTCACTGTGCCACCGCCTGGTCAGGCTCTTTTTTCCCTTTTTATTTTTTGAGTGAGAGACAGAGAGAGAGAGAGTCAGGAAGGGAGAGAGATGAGAAGCCTCAACTCATAGTTGCACTACTTTAGTTCATTGATTATCAGGGGAGTCCAATTAAGCCAGTGACCCCTTGCTCAAGCCAGTGACCTTGGGCTTCAAGTCAGTGACCATGGGGTTATGTTGATGATCCCATGCTCAAGCTGGCGACCCCACACTCAAGTCAGTGATCTTAGAGTTTTGAGCCTTGGACCTCAGCATCTCAGGCCGACGCTCTATCCTCTGTGCCACCACCAGTCAGGCTGTTTTGGTTTTCTAAGGACACCTAAGAGTCTGACATAGTAGAAAACTTAGCTTGCATGGGGAAGGAAAAATAAATGAGGATATAGATGAGTTTATAGATGAAGGGGCAGGAAATTGAAGAATTTAATTCCTATGGGCCTCAGATTTCTGAGAAATAAGAAACCATCTTTGTCTGCTGATTTATTTTACCTGCATTACCAAGGACATTGATTTGGCTGGTTTAGAAGAAACAAACTAGGTAAAAGATTTTTTTTTCTCACAAAAAGCCTGAGTTGTTAGACCCGGGGGTTAGTGGCATTGCAAAGTGAGGTCATCTGAAGACCCAAGCTCCGTCTGTTTTTTTTTTTTCTTTTATTCATTATAGAGAGGAGACACAGAGTGAGAGATAGAGAGATAGAGAGAGAGAGAGAGAGAGAGAGAAAGGGGGGGAGGAGCTGGAAGCATCAACTCTCATATGTGCCTTGACCAGACCAGTGCAGGGTTTTGAACTGGCGACCTCAGTGTTCCCAGGTCGACGCTTTATCCACTGCGCCACCACAGGTCAGGCCAAGCTCCATCTGTTTTGTGGCTCTGTCATCCTATGATATGGTCCTGGTATGCAGGATTGAAGCTGGTTCACCCTGCCCATCTTGTCTATTTTGCAGCCCATGAACAGGGCACAAGAAGAGTGAGAGAAAAGACAGCAAGCAGCTTCCTTAGCAGGATCTAATCCTTCTGCTCAAAGCACAATGATTAGAATTTAGTCATAAGACAAAGCTTAGCTATAAAGGATGTGGGGGTCATATGCCCAGTAGATATAGGGATGGGAGTAAGGAGGGTGAACGATTAGTAGGTTCTACAAAAACTGAAACCAAACCTGACCTGTTGTGGTGCAGTGGATAAAGCATTGACCTGGAACTCTGAGGTTGCAGGTTCAAAACCCTGGGCTTGCCTGATCAAGGCGCATATGGGAGTTGATACTTCCTGCTTCTCCCTCTTCTCTCTCTTTCTCTCTCTCTCCTCTCTAAAATGAATAAAGTCTTAAAAACAAAAACCAAAAACAAAACAATCTATCAAAGCTGACTCTAAAAATAATTTAAGGTAATTTACCAAGATGTGTAAAGAATTACAAAGTTTATGAAAGCAAGTCATAAAATAAAGGAGAAAGACAAGAGGAGAGAAAAAAGGATATAGTAAGATTAGAAGTTAAAATAGATGCCATCTATACTTCAATAAAGGAAGGGGTGTAGGTTGCCTTTTTTCTGTTTTTGGCTTGAAATGAAGGTAATTTATCCAAATTGTTTATATGCTTTTTAAAATATCTCACCTGTTAAGATATATTGCTCACAAAAATTTGGGAATATTTCAAAATGAATATGAAGCGATAAAAAAAGAAGCAATTGATTATTTTTTTATTGAACAAGTACATCAGAAAAGTAAATGACAAGTCAAAGAAAGTTTGATTATGCAAATGGATGCAAAAGCAACTTTTATTTCATTGGTGAAAATGCACTATACAAAAGGCTGAAAGTACTTGCCTGACCAGGTGGTGGGGCAGTGGATAGAGCATCGGACTGGGATGCGGCGGATCCAGGTTCGAGACCCCAAGGTTGCCAGCTTGAGCATGGGCTCATCTGGCTTGAGCAAAATAAAAGCTCACCAGCTTGGATCCAAGGTCGCTGGCTTGAGCAAGGGGTTACTCGGTCTGCTGAAGGCCCGCGGTCAAGGCACTTATGAGAAAGCAATCAATGAACAACTAAGGTGTCGCAACAAAAAACTGATGATTGATGCTTCTCATCTCTCTTCGTTCCTGTCTGTCTGTTCCTATTTATCTCTCTCTCTGACTCTCTCTCTGTCCCTGTAAAAACAAAAACAAAATAATTTTTTTAAAAAGGCTGAAAGTACTAGAGTATATGCATGTTCCCTGATCCCTTAATTTTTGTGAGCAGTAAGTATATTATGTCTAAATTCTTCCCTGACTCTTTAAAGATTTGATGGGTAAAATATTAACTAATATTGTAATTTGTATACTACGATAACTAATCCATCAAATTCAGTTTTCCTAATGGTGAGTTTTATTTTATTTTTTTACAGGGACAGAGAGTCAGAGAGAGGGATAGATAGGGACAGACAGACAGAAACGGAGAAAGATGAGAAGCATCAATCATCAGTTTTTCATAGCGACTTCGTTGTTCATTGATTGCTTTCTCACATGTGCATTGACCGCGGGCCTTCAGGAGATCGAGTAACCCCTTGCTGGAGCCAGCGACCTTGGGTCCAAGCTGGTGAGCTTTTGCTCAAGCCAAATGGGCCTGCACTCAAGCTGTTGACGTTGGGGTCTCAAACCTGGGTCCTCCGCATCCCAGTCCGACGCTCTATCCACTGCGCCACCGCCTGGTCAGGCCCTAATGGCGAGTTTTAAACACCGAATAAAGTTATGTGGTTAGCAAGTCAGATATAAAATACATAAAAGGATAAAAAATGTATTGTGCATGTTACTCACTTTTCATGTTTTACCTACACATTTCATTGATAGCTTATAGGAAATCCATCTACTAAATTCAAAACAAGAAACTACTCAAAATACCGGACATACATGCATACATATCATCCACTTATAGTGGAAAGTTGCCAGCCAAATCAGTTATGTCTCAAAATGGTTGTATTAACAGGAATATTGTTAATTCAAAAATTATGATCATTATCTGGCTGTGTTTTGGTTGAATTTGCAATTTACCAACTAGTGAAGCTTTCATTGAATTTCTAGTTCTTTGCAGCTTCAGCTTTAAAATTCTACCATTTTATCTTCCTGTAAGGTGCTCTGTATTTTTATAGATACTTTCTTTAGACTCCAAGTCAATCACAGAATGAGGTCATTATGCTTCTATTAATTCTGCTCAATATGGCCATATCAAAACGCAGAAAGACCAACCTGAAATAAAGGTGCAAAATGTGCTATAGTTGCATATTTTAGAGAATTTTTCAGAAGTATCTTGTGTGGTGAGATATCTCACATGTGACAGGAATCTCAGCTTGTATCTAAACTGGGTCTGTTCCTGAGATTAAAGCATGTCTGGGCATGTCTGGAAAACTAGTGAGTCAGGACTAGAGGAAACCTGCTGACATAGGGGTTGAGACTACTTCCTAGAACAGAACTCATTTTAGTGGTAGAGAGAATTAGACAGAAGCCCTATAAGAAAGACTTAGTCATTGAATGGGGAGTAATAAATACAGCTTGGGGTAGCTGTTACTCAAATCTGTCGCCAGTCTAGGCCCATGAAAGCATGTCTGAATCCTTAAGTGAAACAGAGCTCTGAGTAAAAGCATAAAGAGCTGTTTCACTGAAAACCATGATGTTGGGCACAAGTAGTCTGCTTTGGGGTTCCCCTAAAAGAGGCCAACACAATCATTTCCATTTCTTCAGGCTACACCATGGCTTTGGCTGTTTTGTAATACGGATTTTGGTAGAAGCCTACAGTACCTAGAAAAGCAGAGCAGGATAACAGGCCACCGGGAGAGAGAAGTATGTGAACATACGAGATATCCTAGCCTCCCACCAGGGGCTTCAAGAAAGCTGGAGGTGGCCTGGCCTGTGGTGGCACAGTGGATAAAGCATCGACCTGGGAACACTGAGATCGCCAGTTCAAAACCCTGCACTGGTCTGGTCAAGGCACATATGGGAGTTGATGCTTCCAGCTCCTCCCCCCTTTCTCTCTCTCTCTCTCTCTCTCTCTCTCTCTCTCTTTCTCTCTCACTCTGTGTCTCCTCTCTAAAATGAATAAATAAAAAGAAATTAAAAAAAAAAAAAATTAAAAAAAAAAAAAAAAAAACCCTGCACTGGTCTGGTCAAGGCACATATGGGAGTTGATGCTTCCAGCTCCTCCCCCCTTTCTCTCTTCCCCCCCCCCCTCTCACTCTGTGTCTCCTCTCTAAAATGAATAAAATAAAAATTAAAAAAAAAATTAAAAAGAAAAAAAAGAAAGCTGGAGGTGTCTTCACTATGTTAGTAGTCTGGGTAGGTTATAAAAGCCAGTGAAATTCAAGATATTTTTGCTATATCTGACCTATTAGTGCTGTAGTCAACGAGTCTGAATGCTATTCCTAATCATATAGCTGGTAAGCAATGGCGTGTTATTGGGTAATATGTAATTATGCATAGAATCACATGCTCTCTAAGCAAAAAGGAAGGAACTATAGAATAGTGATTCTCGGCCTTGGCTGGTTGGCTCAGTGGTAGAGCGTTGGCCTGGTGTGTGGAAGTCTTGGATTCGATTGCTGGCCAGGGCACACAGGAGAAGTGTCCATTTTCTTCTCCACCCTTCCCCTCTCCATTCCCTCTATCTTTCTCTTCCACTCCTGCAGCCAAGGCTCCGTTGGAGCAAAGTTGGCCCAGGCGCTGAGGACAGCTCCATGGCCTCCGCCTCAGGTGCTAGAATGACTCTGGATGCAATGGAGAAATGCCCTATATGGGCAGAGCATCGCCCCCTGGTGGGCATGCCCGGTGGATCCCTGCTGGGCGCATTCAGGAGTCTGTCTTTCTGCCTCCTCATTTCTCACTTCAGAAAAATACAACAACAGCAACAAAAGAATAGTGATTCTTGCCTAACCAAGCGGTAGCACAGTGGATAGAGCATCGGACTGGGATGCAGAGGACCCAAGTTCGAAACCCTGAGTTTGCCAGCTTGAGTTCAGGCTCATTTGGTTTGAGCACAGCTCACCAGCTTTAACCCACTGGCTTGAGCAAGGCGTCACTTGGTCTGCTGTAGCCCCCAGGTCCAGGCACATATGAAAAAGCAATCAATGAACAACTAAGTGCTGCAACAAACATGCTTCTCATCTCTCTCCTGTTCTGTCTGTCCCTCTCTCTGTCTCCATCACACACACACACACACACACAAATAGTGATTCTCAATCTATGAAGAACCAGAATTTTTTTTGTTTGTTTTTTGTGTGAGAGACAGACAGACAGGAAGAAAGAGAGATGAGAAGCATCAACTAGTTGCAGCACTTTAGTTGTTCATAGATTGCTTTCTCATATGTGCTTTGACAAGGTGGAGGGGGCTCTAGCCAAGCCAATGACCACTTGCTTAAGCCAGTGACCTTGGACTCAAGCCAGTGACCATGGGGTCATGTGTATGATCCCACACTCAAGTCGATGACCCTGAGCTCAAGCTAGTGAGCTCAGCTCAAGCCAGAGACCTCAGGGTTTCGAACCTGGGTCCTCAGCATTCCAGGTTAATGCTCTATCCCAGGGGTCCCCAAACTACGGCCCGGCCCGCAGGCCGCATGAAGCCCCTTATCCGCATCCTGTGCTCCTGGAGTACTGTATGTGGCAGCGTGGCAAAGCGCAGCGTCACTAACGTACAGTACTACTTTCAGTGATGCAGGCCGCATGCCTCACAGCTCCGGAAGCACGTCATATGATGCATGTGCATATGTGCAGTGTGCATAGGGATTTGTTCATAGTTTTTTTTATAGTCCGGCCCTCCATCGGTCTGAGGGTCAGTGAACTGGCCCCCTGTGTAAAAAGTTTGGGGACCCCTGCTCTATCCAATGCGACACTGCCTGGGCTGGATGTGAAGGACCAGTTTTCTTTTTAAAATTGATTTTAATTTATCGTGTTTACATAGATTCTAGTGTCGCCCTGAATGCATCTCCCTCCCCCATATTCCCTTTAACATTCCCCTTATCCTCCTTCCCATAGCACCCTCCTGCCTTCCCTTCTGGTTTATCCCATCCTATCATCCCCTTTCCATCTGTCCTCTTTTCCTCTGGTCCCTTTGATCCCTCCTCTGTCTCAGTTCTGTTCCTCAGTTTTCTTTGTTCATTGGATTCCTCAATGTGAAGGACCAGTTTTTTTGTTTTGTTTTGTTTTGGTTTTTTTACAGAGACAGGAGAGAGTCAGAGAGAGGGATAGATAGGGACAGACAGACAGGAACGGAGAGAGGTGAGAAGCATCAATCACCAGTTTTTTGTTGCCATTGCGACATTTTAGTTGTTCATTGATTGTTTTCTCACATGTGCCTTGACCGCAGGCCTTCAGCAGACTGAGCAACCCCTTGCTGGAGCCAGCGACCGTGGGTCCAAGCTGGCGAGATTTTGCTCAAACCAGATGAGTCTGTGCTCAAGTTGTCGACCTTGAGGTCTTGAACCTGGGTCTTTCCGCATCCCATTCCGACACTCTATCCACTGCGCCACTGCCTGGTCAGGCGAAGGACCAGTTTTTAAAAAAATTTCCAGCCTGGCCTGTAGTGGATAGATCATGGACCTGGAATACTGAGGTTGCTGGTTTGAAACTCTGGACTTGTTGGGTCAAGACACATACAACAAGCAACCAGAGAAAAATTAAAGTGTAGCAACTATCAGGTGATACATCTGTTCCAACCCCCTTCTCTATAAAGTTAAGAAAATCTTAAAATAATGTTTCCAGTGCATTGAAATTTTTGCAAAATACATAAAAGTGAGTTACCAGAATAATAAAATGAACTGATTAAATAAAAAATAGCCCTGGTTGGTAGTGCAATGGATTGAGCTTCATTCTGGAATACCAACGTTGCCAGTTTGAACCATGGGGGGGTGTGCTGGCTTGATTCTGGGGGTGCCAGCTCCATCCAGAGGTTGGTGGTTTGAGCACCAGTCAGGGCACATATGTTAAGCAGTCAATGGGTGCACAACTAAGTGGAACAATGAGTTGATGCTTCTCTCTCCCTTCTACACCCCCACCCCCCACTTTCTCCCTTCTCTCTAAAAAATCAATGGAAAAAAAATAAGCCCTGATATTTTATTATTAGATTCAACAGACATAAAATTACTCTGTCAAATTGTGATTGAAGATTTCAGTACTTATCAAACAGCAGACTGGTAATGAAGGGTTTGTGGATGGCACTGGTCTGTAGGCCATGCTTCCTACAGTTTTATGACTTCTTACTTAATGCCACCTGAAGATAATCTATCACCTGTTGGTCCTGCCTCTAGTCACATTAGTGATTGGGATAAGGACACTGACATTGTAGACATGTAGGAGAGTGCCCTTGTTCTAAACTGATGTGTAGAGGACTGCTGTCTACAATTGAACAAAGAGTGTGAGAGGGAAAATCAATAAATCTATAAAAGATCCCCCTCCCCCCAAAAACCCACTTTTCAGTGATGGGGAAAACACTTTTTTATCCAAAAAGCCAGTTCTAAGATGGCTCATTTTACTTTTCAGTACCTATGCCGCAGCTTGAACATTCATTTGTGGCTTTTTTTTAAATGTTAATTTTTTACAGGGACAGAGAGAGAGTCCGAGAGAGGGATAGATAGGGACAGACAGACAGGAATGGAGAGAGATGAGAAGCATCAATCATCAGTTTTTTATTGCTGTTGAGACACCTCAGTTGTTCATTGATTGCTTTCTCACATGTGCCTTGACCACGCCTTCAGCAGACTAAGCCACCCCTTGCTGGAACCAGCGACCTTGGGTCCAAGCTGGCGAGCTTTTTGCTCAAGCCAGATGGGCCCGCGCTCAAGCTGGCGAGCTCGGGATCTCGAACCAGCTTCTTCCGCATCCCAGTCCAACGCTCTATCCACTGCGCCACCGCCTGGTCAGGCTATTTGTGGCTTTGCTACTATTCATTACCACATGTCTAAGCTCCATTCCTTTTTCACTCTTTTCACCATATCTCCTGTACATTAGAGACCTTTACAACTAAACTTTAATCATATCACACCTTTTATTTTGATTTGTTTTTCTTGCGAGAGGGAGAGAGGGAGAGAGGGAGAGGCAGGAAGGTAGAGAGAGATGAGAAACATCAACTTGTAGTTGTGTCACTTTAGTTGTTCATTGATTGCTTTCTCATATATACCTTGATCAGGGGCTCAAGCCGAGCTAGTGACCCCTTGTTCAAGCCAGTGGCCTTGGGGTCTCAAACCCGGGTCTTCAGCATCCCAGGTCAAAGCTCTATCCACTGTGCTACCACCGGTCAAGCTCATATTATACCTTATAAAAATATCTCATTATATACCTGTTGTCTTTGAAAGTCAAACTTTTTTTTTTAAACTTCTTTTTATTTTATTCATTTTAGAGAGGAGACACAGAGAGAGAGAGAGAGAGAGAGAGAAAGGGGGGAGGAGCTGGAAGCATCAACTCCCATATGTGCCTTGACCAGACAGACCAGTGCAGGGTTTTGAACTGGCGACCTCAGTGTTCCCAGGTCGACGCTTTATCCACTGAGCCACCACAGGTCAGGCGAAAGTCAAACTTTTTATTCAAGATTTTATGCAATCTAATCTTTAACTCTTTTTTTCCCCCCAGGGACAGAGAGAGAGTCAAAAAGAGGGATAGATAGAGACAGACAGACAGGAACGGAGAGAGGTGAGAAGCATCAATCAGTTTTTCATTGCCGTCGCAACACCTTAGTTCATTGATTGCTTTCTCATATGTGCCTTGACCGTAGGCCTTTAGCAGACCGAGCAACCCCTTGCTGGAGCCAGCGACCTTGGGTCCAAGCTGGCGAGCCTTTGCTCAAGCCAGGTGGGCCCGCACTCAAGCTGGCGAGCTCAAGGTCTCGAACCTGGGTCTTCAGCATCCCATTCCAACACTCTATCCATTGGGCCACCGCCTGGTCAGGCTAATCTTTAACTCTTTTGTTTCAGCTTTCTACTTTTGCTTTCTCTTGGTTAATTAAATGCTATCATGAAACATTATTATGCTTTTCCATGTTATTGCTTCTCAGTTCTAGAATTTTCCCTCACACAGAATTCCATTCTACATACACACTCTTAAAAATCAAGCTCAAATTAATTCAACTTAGATGTAGTTCTATATCTTACTATACATACTTGTTCAAATCCTACATTCTTTATGACATTTTCATTGATTAACTTCTTCAAACTTTAACCCTAGTCTCCAGGGCTTACACATACACGTAATGCCCCACACACTTTTCAGTTAAACTCTAATACAGTGATTTTTCAACTGGTGTGCTGTAGGAATTTTTAAAATATACTTCACTATTTAGTCAGGTGCACTGACCTCTTTTCTCTTTTGGATTGAGGGGTTGATTTTAGAGAGACAGTGAGAAGAGGGGGGAGAGAAAGAAAGAGAGAGAGAAGCATTTATTTTGCTTATATGGGCATTCATTGGTTGCATCCTGTTTGTGCTGTGGCCAAGGACTGAACTCACAACCTTGGCGTTTTGGGAACCAATGCTCTACCTGACCAACTTAGCTAACTAACCAGGGCCCTCACCTCATTTCCCTAGATAGTCAAATAAAAACAACAGGCAACACAACCATAGCTGTACAGTGTGAATGAATCAAAATTATATCTATAGTTTTTATCAGATTGGCAAAACATATATTTGTGTGCCATAGAATTTTAGTAATTAGTTTATATGTGCCATTAGATAAAAACAGTTGAAAATATCTTGCTCTACTAGTTTTTAAAATTTCTTTAAGGTTTTATTTATTGATTTTTACAGAGAAGGGGTGCAGAGAACAAGAAGTGGTTGCTTCACTCTAGCTGTTCATTGGGTGCTTCTCATATGTGCCTTGACAGGGTAAGCTCAGGGTTTCGAACCAACAACCTAGTGTTCCAGACTGATGCTTTATCCACTGCACCATCATAGGCCAGGCTTATAGTTCTTAAATTTAACACAAGATGATAATACATTCCTTGTCTGTCTCAAAGAGTGGCTTTGAGGTTAAAATGTTTAAGGTTAGTATTTTTTTGTATTGTATGTGTCTGAAGGTATCTGTAAAACCATAATGCCCCATGCTATTGTTTATTATCTTTATTTCTGCTTTTGTTTGAGGCAACATATGGAACATATAATAGCTGACCCAAGGCCTAAGGCAGCAGACATAACACTGGGGTACTGTACTCATGCTATTTGAAGACTTCCCAAGATATATATGAGCATGGAGAACTTATTTTAAAGCAGTCAGTTCTCTGATTCTCTCACTTCCCTTATGTAGTAGCCATCCCTAAAACTGATCTGCCTGAAAATGTGCCCCAGCATCAGAGAGTATAGTGCCCTTCTTTCTAGCATCCCATTATCCCAATTGTCCCTCCCCTACTTTTTAATTTTTATTTTATTCACTTTTTTTTAGAGAGAGAGAGAGAGAGAAAGAGAACGGGGGGAGGAGCTGGAAGCATCAACTCCCATATGTGCCTTGACCAGACCAATGCAGGGTTTTGAACTGACGACCTCAGTGTTCCCAGGTAGACGCTTTATCCACTGCGCCACCACAGGTCAGGCTGTCCCTCCCCTACTTTACAAAAAAAGGGCAAAATTCTTCCCCAGCTCAAGTCTTACTAAAGTGTTATACAGAGGTGGGGGGTGAAGCTTTAATGGGAAGTAGATGCAAAACTTTCAGGAGAACCAGGGAAAGAGAAGGGTTAACATATCCTTTTATTAGTCAGATGATTTTCAGTTATTTATTTCAAAAATGTTGAAAGAGAATCTAATCAGAATTTTCTGTTGATAGATCATTAAAAGTATTTTCTTTGTTAGATCTTAATGTGATTTTTCTCACATATAATTTGGAAGGAGTTAAAAAAATGGCATTACCATAAGAAAACTCCATTGTCATTTACTTATTTGTGTGGACAAGTTTTCTCAATGCTTAGCCCCATGGAATTGAAAACTGGATGGAATAGAATTCATGCTGAACTCATTCTCATTCTAGCAGTATATTCATCCACTGATAAAATAAGCCAGTTGAAAGAGAATTCATCCAATTCCATTTCTGTAAGATGCATTTCCAACAATTTTTTTTTTTAACAGGGACAGAGAGAGGGATAGATAGGGACAGACAAACAGGAACGGAGAGAGATGAGAAGCATCAATCATTAGTTTTCGTTGCCATTGCAACACCATAGTTGTTCATTGATTGCTTTCTCACATGTGCCTTGACTGCGGGCCTTCAGCAGACTGAGCAATCCCCTGCTGGAGCCAGCAACCTTGGGTCCAAGCTGACGAGCTTTTTTGCTCAAGCCAGATGGGCCCACGCTCAAGCTGGCGAGCTCAGGGTCTAGAACCTTGGTCTTTCCGCATCTCAGTCCCACGCTCTATCCACTGCGCCACCGCCTGGTCAGGCCATTTCCAACAAAATTTTAATTTTACATTTAATATTTATTTATAAATATTTGCCATAGTTATTTTATCAGTTGAAATAGTAAGACTTAAGAGTTTTATGGTAACAGGAAATTTAAAAACTACTCTTAAAACTTTATTTTTATAGACATTTTTATTAAAAAGAAATATAAGACGATCAATAAGACAGTTGAAATATAAAATATATTATTAGGATGAAACTCCGAAGGGGATGTGGAATATAAAGATTAGTTCCAAAAGATGAGGATGAAAACTGCCCAAGTATAAAAGATTGTATTTTAAGAAGTAGATAATGGTTGTTAATAAACCTCTATGGTATTTAGAATTCATTGCCTACATGTTAAAAAGTGTGACATCTATAAAATGTGTACAACTAGCTGGAAAAAATGTTGATGTCACTTATATAAGGATGTACAAAATTGGGTTTTCAAATATTTTTCCACTCTGGCCAGATAGCTCGGTTGGTTAGTGTGGTCCCAAAGTGCACGGGTTGGATTCCTGGTCAGGGCACACACAGGAACAGATGATTCTGTCTCTTTCCTACTCTCTTCCTTCTCTTTAAAATCAATAAAATAAACATTACATTTTTTTTCTGTTGATTTGAGAGAGAATGAAAGAGAGAGAGAAGATGGGAGAGGTAGGAAAGGAGAAAGAAAGAAAAGCTTCAACTCTTTTTTTCCCTGAGTTGTTCCATTTAGTTATGTCCTCATTGGTTGCTTTTCCTCTGTACCCTGACCAGGATGGAACCAGCTACCTGGTGGCGCCAGGACTATGCTTTATCCACTTGCCCCCCCCCCCCCCCCCAGGGTCAGAATTGTTTTAAAGAACTTATGAGTCAATAATGTTGAAGATTTGAACATTAAAGATGTGCTTACTCTGAGACTGAGTTAACTATTCCCTGAGGGATTCAAACGCAGGTTAGAGTAAAGCCCGTGGCTCAATGTTGCACATATATATGTGTAGTACCTTGCATTGTATTATTTATTATTCATTTTAACCACTCTCAGAAGACCAAGGACTTGTTCGATTTCTGGCTCAGTGCCTGTGCGTGGGATACACTCCCCAAAGAGCCCTGGAATGAATGACTTTATCGTGAGAACTCAGAAGGCTGTTAAAACCCCTGGCTAGCACTCACGTTTCCGTTCTGCGCGTCCCGCCCGCTGCGAGGTCAGGGAAGGCGTGGGAAGGCCCGAAGGAAACTCTGAGCACTCGGCGGGCGGGCGGGGGAGGGGGCGCGGGCGCGAAGTCGCGGCAATAGGAGGGGCCACGTCGCGCCACCGCGCAGGCGCACTGCTCTCCACGTGAACGCTGTCCCCGCACAGGCTCCGTAGCGCGTGTGCAGTCTGACGCAGCTCGCGGGCCCTCCTCTTGCTTTGCGGCGGCGGCGCGGAGTTTTGGGCGTTTGGGAGGGGGCGCGGGAGCGCGAGTGGCGAGAGGGAGGCGGTGGGAGGAGGAGGAGGAGCGGGCGCCGCCATGGCCGCCGCTCTCACCGACATGGCCGACCTGGAGGAGCTCTCCCGCCTGAGCCCTCTGCCCCCCGGCAGCCCCGGCTCGGCGGCGCGGGGTCGAGCGGAGCCCCCTGAGGAGGAGGAGGAGGAGGAGGAGGAGGAAGAGGAAGAAGAGGAAGAGGAGGCGGAGGCCGAGGTGGTGGCGGCGCTGTTGCTGAACGGGGGCGGTGGAGGCGGCGGCGGAGTGGGGGGCGGCGAGGCAGAGACGATGTCGGAGCCGAGCCCCGAGAGCGCCAGCCAGGCCGGGGAGGACGAGGACGAGGATGAAGAGGAGGAGGAGGAGGAGGAGGAAGAGGAGGAGGACGAGGAGGACGCGAGCAGCAGCGGCGGCGGGGAGGAGGAGAGCAGCGCCGAGAGCCTGGTGGGCAGCAGCGGCGGCAGCAGCGGCGACGAGACGCGCTCGCTGAGCCCCGGCGCCGCCAGCAGCAGCAGCGGGGACGGGGATGGCAAGGAGGGCCTGGAGGAGCCCAAGGGACCGCGGGGCGGCCAGGGCGGCGGCGGCGGCGGCGGCGGCAGCAGCAGCAGCAGCAGCAGCAGCAGCGTCGTCTCCAGCGGCGGCGACGAGGGCTATGGGACCGGGGGAGGCGGAAGCAGCGCGACCTCCGGGGGCCGGCGGGGCAGCTTGGAGATGTCGTCGGATGGGGAGCCCTTGAGCCGTATGGACTCGGAGGACAGGTGAGTGCACTGAAGCATCTCCCTTCCCTGCACTCTTGGGTCAGGGGTACTTTTTGGTGAGAGCCCCCTGCTCCCCGAGCCTTCGGCCCCTCCCCCAGGCTCTCAACTCGGAAATCTCTCCTGGCCGCCCCGCCCCTCACGCTGCGGATTGCGGCTTCAAACTCGCAAACCATTTCCCCCCCACTCTCCTTTCCGCGCCCTCTTTCCCCTTGGCTCTGCACTCCGCACAGATCTAAGGACAGCTCTAACTCGGAAACAACCCCCAAAGTAGGCCCAGATCCTCTGTCGGAGCTGAAGAGGCTCTTCCTGATGTTCCCACCTCAGTACAGAAGGTTAGCTTCTCCCGTGTTCGCGAGCACACTTGTCAGAACTATAATTGACAAGTGTTTTCCAACATGGCTGGTCTCGCCTGGATTTAGCAGAACTTCCTTGTTCAGGGAAAGGACCCCCCAACTATCACTCTTCTGTCCTTGAAAAAGAAAATAGTGGTTTTTTTTAATATTTAATGATTGCTTCCAAAAGTCCTCCTGTGTAGTTGTTAGTATGGTCTCCAAAGTGATTTGTTTTGTGATCAAATCTGGGGGAAAGTTTAAAACGAATAAACCGTTGTAGAAAAGAAAAATGAACTTACGCCTTTCTAAGTAATTTTGTGGAATAAAAAAGTTGCAATCGGAACAAAATACAGCCTTGATAGTATGCGATGTTTAATATCTTTGTATAGTAATGCTGCAACGTGAGAGTTATGATTTTTGATAATAGAATTTAAAGTCATGTATTGGAGAGATCTCTGAAAGAATTAGCATTTTTCTAAAGTTTGTTTGAAGTAATGTGAGACGGACAAAAATGCACTTTATTTTTTTTCAGGTCATAACAATCGCAACAGTATGTTTCAGTGGTCACTATTCCTTTTGATCTCTTTGGAAAACTTCATGCTTTTAACTAATTGGTTTTTAATGTTCTGTTTGAAAACTACCTCATGCATATTATACTGCTTCTAAACTATATTAGCATTTACTTTGACCATCTGTTAATGTTTTGATGAGCAGTTAGGACTTTTAACAATCCATATTGACTTGGATTTAAAAGTTTTAAGTATTCTAGAACTGGCTGGGTAATTCAATTGGTGGGTTCGATCCTGGTCAGGGCACATGTAAGAAACAATGAATGCATAAATGGGTGGAACAACAAATCCATATCTCTCTCTCAAATAAATTAATTAAAAAGTATAAAGTTCTAGGAATTCTGATTGTTAATGGATAAAAATGAAACTGATTTATAGCGAATATAATAAGGAATACAAGGCCCTAAATATTTTGGAAATATAGCATTAGAATCTGACAACTTTAATATCTGGGTAAAACATCTTGGATGGGGTAAAAAGGACTGTACAAACCTTAGAAAAACTGTATTGAACTATAAAAGTATGTCAGGAAGAAGAATGAATGTCTTCAAGAAAATTAAAAATTGATGTGAATTGCACAGTGAAGCTTGTGCTATTTATCATTTCATTATACCCTTCTTCATTGGTACCCATAGGTATTTGAAAGTTGATGTAGTTTCCACTGTTCTTCTATTTAGTGTGTACACACACTTGTTTAGCACTGCACAGTTTAAGTGTCACAGTCATTTCATTCTCAGCTCTGGTACAGTTAGGTATTTTTGACTTCCATTTGACAGATGAAGAAGCAAGTAGTAGAATGGTTAGTAGAGGAGCAGAACAAAGGTTCTTAAGTCTCCTGCTATTTCCACTTCAAGACTAGGAATAATTCACCTTAAATAACAAGGTGTATATGTCAGTTTTATTGTTTATTTTGAGTTAATATCTGTCCAGTGCATCCTGTTATTAGGAGACAATTATTGGTTAAACAATATTTCAGGAAGTGGAGTTTTGGCTTCATTTCATATTTTTTATTATCTAATTTCTACATCAATTCAGAGTAAGGAATAAGACATTGGTCCCACAAGTCCAAATAAGGTTAAAACTTGATAACTAAGCATAACTACTTTTCTTAATGCCTAAGAGTTAGAGAGTACAAATTATTGTAGTCATTTTACTATTTCAAGGTAATGGATTTATCACTTCTATAAAAAAGCCTTACATTACAAGTAGTGAAACTGGTTGTGGTCTTGATCATCTTAATTCTGAAATGCCCCTTATTGCCTTTGAATTTGTTTTCTAAGAGTCATTTAAATTTGGAAAGGATTCATAATTCTTATAAACTGGCCTGCAGATTGCACCAATCTATGTGGCTTTTATAGATTGATTTCATGGTGGGAAGTCTTTATTTTTGTTACAGATGAAAGGATATTGTGGTTTAAAGTGCTTTTAAAAAACTTGAGGCAATCCTATCGCAATGATTTTATCATTAGAATTTATTCTTTCTGTTAGGATGCCTAATGTTTGGTTTTTTCTGTCACTTTGAAATTAGATTGTATCTTTGAGTTTAACATACTTTGAAATATGTTGAAAGATCTTACATATCTCTATCTCTAAGAGCTTGATTTTAAGAAAGAATTAAGTGTAAAGACTTAGATCTTAAAGCTTGTGATCCAAGGTGTCATTTTATAATCCTGTATTGGAAATGTTGTGTGGTGAAAAGTGACTAATTTATAAAATGATTAAATGACACTTTGTACAAAAATCATTGCTTCATTTTCCCAGGAAGGAGTTATTCTTATTTAAAACCAGTATAAGTGGATTAGTGTGTTTATTTTGGTAAAGTTAGAAAACCTTAAAGTTGATAGGTAATTTACTTTTACATACCTTGGTTATAGAGATAATAGAATTTTCTTTGGGGAGATGGATATTTACCTGTGTAAGAACACTAAAAACTAGTTTTTGTTTTTTTACTTTGAATCTAAACTTAAATATTTTTAAAGAGGTAACTACTTTTTAAGTTAATTTCAGAGGTTGAGTTACATACAGTTTTAGAATTTAAAATGTCTCAATTTTTTTAGTTTACAAATTAGTTCTAGTTATTGAATCAGATTATACTTACATGAAAGTAATCTTAGTTTCTCACCTACTGAAGTGAGTTGAAAACCTCCATTTTGTGGTTATTTGTTTCTTTTTTATATTATCCCCAACTCCCAACTAGAATATAAGCCATGCCTTATTTTGAAAAAAGCTAAGACCTCTTTCAGACACTTTTATCAGCCTTTGGGGATAAATCTAGGTGACAAGTAAAAAGTGTATGTGAGTGGATTGGATGATAGGGAAGGACACGTAGTATGAAATTTATTTTAAATGTTCAGCAAAGACCACAGGCCCTTAACATTTTGTGGATCAAAATTTGGACTTCTAGCTTATTGGGTTGCATACTCTGAGGTATAATTAAAATTGCTTTGAAACTGGTAAAGCAGACTTGTAATCAATTTTCCATTATGGTTAGAAAGATTTTTTTTTAGTATAGAAGCTAAACTTTTAAGTCAGATTAATAACAGAAGGTTGCATGGTGAGGTTATGGTCAAGATTTATTAAGGATCTGTACATTTGAGGCAATAAAATACTTTTGTGTAAAGTACTGTTTTGCTCATACTTCCTAATAAGACTCCTTTTCATTATTTATACCTTTTATCTCTGAGGCAGTCAGCTCTTCATAGCCTTTAGAGTTCCTGTTTTTAACTCCCCTTTTATTTATTTATTTATTATTTTACAGGGACAGAGAGAGAGTCAGAGAGAGGGATAGATGGGGTCAGACAGACAGGAACAGAGAGAGGTGAGAAGCATCAATTATTAGTTTTTCGTTGCCGTTGCGACACCATAGTTGTTCATTGATTACTTTCTCACATGTGCCTTGACCGCGGGCCCTCAGCAGACCGGGCAACCCCTTGCTGGAGCCAGTGACATTGGGTCCAAGCTGGCGAGCTTTTTGCTCAAGCCAGATGGGCCCGCGCTCAAGCTAGAGAGTTTGGGGTCTCGAACCTGGGTCTTCTGCATCCCAGTCCGACGCTCTATCCACTGCGCCACCGCCTGGTCAGGCAGCTCCCCTTTTATTTTGATTATATTATGGTAAATTCTAATGTGTCTCAGATTTTCATTGATAACATTGTAATGCTCAGTTAAGGGAGGTATGGCAGCAGCAGAACTGCAGATCTCAGGTTTGAGTGTGTATAGAGCAGTGGTTCTTAACCTTTTTTGAGGTACCAAACCCACCAGTTTCATATGCGCATTCACCTAACCCTTCTTTAGTGATAAATAAAATATGATTTTTTTTTCCAGATTCAAGACATAGGTATATGTTTTTTTACTGGTGCACAAAGTGAGCCATGCATGAACATCACCTTGCTCAAAGAACAAAACCAACAAAGTGCATGAACTCACAACAAATTACAGTATTACTTTATTCTGGTCTCCGCGGCAGAGGCTTCTCTGAACCCCTGAGACCGACTCTTCGAACCCCTAGGGTTCGATAGAACTCAGGTTAAGAACCACTGGTATAGAGAGACTCTAAGGGAATTGACGACAACCTGGAACGCTGAGGTCACTGGTTCAAAACCTTGGGCTTGCCTGGTCAAGGCACATCTGGGAGTTGATGCTTCCTGCTCTTCCCTCCTTTGCCCTTCCCCCCAAATGAATAAATAAATATCTTAAAGAAAACACAAAGCATTAGAACTGCTTTATTGGCTCAGTTAAGGTGTCCTGTGCAGGATTCTTTACTGGATACTGTGAGAGATAAGAAGACAATGATTCTCTCTTCATCTGTCTTGCATATTGCTCTGAGATTGAATTCTAAGGTTTTGGTTTTGCTGTAGCTTCTAGCACAAAACATCATTGATCTAATGTAAACAGAGTTAGAGATTTCACATCTTGCTTATTATTTATTGTGTACCACATTTTCTAAAATTTAACAAATTAAAAGAGCAAACAGTTGTTAATACATGTAATTTCTGAGCGTCAAGATTGGGAGCCTAGCCTGACCAGTCAGTGGCGCAGTGGATAGAGTCTCGGACTGGGATGCAGAGGACCTGCGTTCGAAACCCCGAGGTTGCCGGCTCGATCGCAGGCTTACCAGCTTGAGCACAGGTTCTCCAGCTTGAGTGTGGAATCATAGACTTGACCCATGTGTGCTGGCTTGAGCCCAAAGGTTGCTGGCTTGAGGCCCAAGGTCTTGGGCTTGAGTGCAAGCTTGGCTTGAGCAAGGGGTCACTCACTCTACTGTAGCCTCCTGGTCAAGGCACATACGAGAAAGCAATCATTGGACAATTAAGGAGCCGCAATGAAGAATTGATGCTTCTCATCTCTCTCTTCCTGTCTGTCTGTCCCTATCTGCTCTCTCTCTCTCTCTCTCTCACACACACACACACACACACTAGAGAGCCTTAACAAGGTGTCTCATGAGGTTGCAGTGAAAATGTTGGCTAGCACTGCAGTCCTCTGAAGGCTTGACTGGGGCCTAGGAATCCTTTGCCAAGATGGCTCACTTATTAGCTCTTGGCAGGAGGTCTCAGTTAACTTATAAAGTCAGTATCTCCTTAGGGCTCTTTGAGTGTCCTCATGACATAGTGGCCAGTTTCCCCCAGAGATCAGAGAGAGCAAGGCAGAAATCACATGCCATTTTATGATCTAAATGTTCTAGCTCTCATCTTCTTCATGCATCTTGGTTAAGCAGATAAGTTTTTCCTCTTTTTCTTTTCATTCATACTCTGATATAAAACAGTTGCTTCAAATTGAATAAATTGTTTTTATTACTTTTAGAAAGAAGAGGGGAGAGTCCCATCAACCTCTTCAGTATTTGCCCTTACCAGTGGTAGAACCGGTGACTTCTGTGCTTTGAGACGGGGCTCTAACCAACCGAGCTACTTAGCCAAGGCAGTTCAGGTTTTTGATGACTGAGACAATCTTTCAAAATCCATCAAAATGCCACAACAAATCATTTCCTAGTCTTTTAAAACTTAGCTTTAATTTCTTTTTCTTTTTAATTTGTATTCTCAACTTTTCCCCCGTCTCTTTTTATGGCTCTGGAGGAATGGAGTATAAAGAACCTGTAATCTGGAGTCTAAGGGTATAGTTCAGTTTTTAGTCTTGCTTATAATATGATTTTAAGTACTATCTTTGACCTTGAGTTCCTCAACTGCAAAACAGGGTTAGAGTTTCCCATGAAGGTGTTCCAAGGTCCAAATGGAGTTCTATTGGCTACTTCTGTAAACTGTTCTGAAGAATCTGTGATTTGAATGCTTTCTCTATCCTTTTGTTTTAGAATGTGTGTCTGTGTGAATATATTTACATCTATCTCTCTCTATATCTGCATCTATATCAATATATCGCTCACAAAAATTAGGGGATAGTCCGTAGCTTCATATTCATTTTGAATTATCCTCTAATTTTTGTAAGCATACACACACATTGATTTGAAAGGGAGAGGGAGAAAGAAGCATCACATCAATTTGTTGTTCCACTTATGCATTCATTGGTTCTTTTTTTATTTAGAAATTAAATTTAATGGGGTAATATTGATCAATAAGAGTACATTAGTTTTCAGGTAAACAGGTCTATAGCATTTGAACTGTTGATTGTGTTGTGTGCCCATCACTCAAAGTCAAGGCATTTTCCGTATACATATTTGTCCTTCATTGAGTGATTCTTGTATGTGTTCTGACCCCTGAATCTGCAACCTTGGCCCATAAGAAGGACACCGTAACCAACTGAGCTACCCAGCAGGGCTAGAATGGTATATTCTTAAAAAAATTTTTTTAAAAGCTAGGTATTTTATTATTTATTCATTCAATTTTAGAGAAAGATAAGGGGAGAAGGGTATATTCTTTAAAAAATTGTTTTTAAAGCTAGTGTTTTAAAAATATTTTTTATTCAGTTTTAGAGAAAGGAGAGAGAGAGAGAGAAAGGGGGGAGGAGCAGGAAGCATCAACTCCCATGTGAGCCTTGACGAGGTGAGCCCAGGGTTTTGAACCAGTGACCTCAGCCTTCTAGTTTGAGGGTTTATCCACTGCGCCACTACAGGTCTGGCCATAGAATGGTATATTCTTGAGAGCGGGGGCAGTTTAGCTAGTTTAGAACTTTGTAGTATTTAACCAAGTTCTTAGATTTGGTGAGTACTCAGTTATTAGAATTAAGTTGAAATATGAACGATAGGATTTATATGAATAAAATAGACTAAACAGAGGGCCAGGAATTGGTACCCTTGGATGGATCATAGTATTTGATGTTGATGAGTTTAAGTAGAGCTTTGCCTGTGAGATTGTATGCAGAATTTTATGTGGGTATTTCTCTGAGAAGATGTCAACAACTTTTATCAGATTTGGGGAAGAGTTGGTGTAAGAACTGTGTATTTAGAGGAGATCCAGAGGTGTATAATCAATGTTAAAAGATAAGAAAACTCTGAAGTTGAAAATTTCTGTAAAAGTATATTTAAATAAATGAACATGGATACCTGAAAAGGATAGTTACCACAGGGTTTTTAATACCATTGTTGGAAGCATTTACTCTATAAAAGTGTTAAACAGTTCATCAGTTAAATGGGAATGAAGTTAAGGAGGGTGAAGTAGTGTAGGGAGGATAGTAGTTAATGAGCTATGAGTCAAATGTTTGAGTTTAGAATTCACTTAAGCAGGGTGACTGTGGGAGAGTTATCTAAGTTATTTAATGCGATGGTTTTGCCTGAGAAAGAGAAAAATCAAAGAGAAACTACAAAAACTAGCCTGGATCTAATAAAAAAAACATGGTTGATTTGAAAAAACTAATATTAGGGGATCAGGTCAGGGGATCAGGGAACATGCAGATACTCTAGTAGTTTCAGCCTTTTGTATAGTGCATTTTTACTAATGAAATAACAGTTTGTTTTGCATCTCATTTGCATAATCGAACAACTTTCTTTAACTTGTTTGCTTTTCTGATGTTCTTGTTTCCTTTTTTTTTTTTTAAACAGGAACAGAGAGAGGGATAGATAGGGACAGACAGACAGGAACGGAGAGAGATGAGAAGCGTCAATCATCAGTTTTTCGTTGCAACACCTTAGTTGTTCATTGATTGCCTTCTCACATGTGCCCTGACCGCGGGACTTCAGCAGACAGAGTAATAACCCCCTTGCTCGAGCCAGCGAGCTTGGGTCCAAGCTGGTGAGCTTTTTGCTCAAGCCAGATGAGCGCGAGCTCAAACTGGCGACCTTGGGGTCTCCAACCTGGGTCCTCCGCGTCCCAGTCCCACGCTCTATCCACTGTGCCACTCTCTGGTCAGGCTCTGATGTTCTTGTTTAATAAATGCTTTTTTTTATCGCTTTATATTCATTGCAATATCCCCTAATTTTTGTGAGCAGTATATTTCAGGTTTCTCATCTTCAAAGGTGGGGAACAATAATAGTAGATCCTCTACTGCAGTGGTTCTTAACCTGGGTTCATGAATTTTGTTGGTTTTGTTCTTTGAGCAAGGTGATGTTCATGCACAGCTCATTTTGTGCACCAGTAAAAAAACATATACCTATGTCTTGAATTTGGAAAAAAAAATCGTATTTATCACTAAAGTAGGGTTCAGTGAATGCGCATATGAAACTGGTGGGTTGGGTACTTCAAAAAAGGTTAAGAACCACTGCTCTACTGTAAAATTGTTGTGGAGATTACATGTAAAGTATTTGGCATGCAGTTTAAGTGTTTATTGTTTGATGGGTATTTATCTCACAGATGTACATACAACCTCAATTATGTGCCAGGTACTATTCTAGGTTCTGGGTATACAGCAATAAGTAGAACAAAGTGTCTGACGCCCTGGGTGGGGGAGACAGACTGTACGACTGAACTGATAATAGCTAGTAATCATCTGTTATAAAGCAGTATAAGATCTGAACTGCAAAAAGTGCTATGTATCTGTGAATGAATGCTACAGAAACTTGCAGAAGGATATGCTTGACCAGAATAGTTCATGCAGAATCTGTATTTAAATCAATTATCTTTATCATACAGGGTGGAGCAAAAATAGGTTTATAGTTATGAGTATGTGAAACAGTATTTATTTTTAATTGTTTCATTGATTTGAGAGGGAGGGAAAGAGAGAGAGAAGAAAGAAAGGGTGTGGGGAGGAGTGAGAAGCATCACCTCTTACTAGTTGCTTCTTTTTTTAAAAAATTTATTTTTATTCATTTTAGAGAGGGTATAGAGTGGGGTGGGGGGAGGGAGAGAGAGAAAAAAGGGGGGAGGAGCAGGAAGCATCAACTCCCTATGTACCTTGACCAGGCAAGCCCGGGTTTTCAAACCAGCAACCTTGGCATTGCAGATTGATGCTTTATCCACTGTGCCACCTCAGGTCAAGCAAGTTTATTCTTGTATTATTTTCCATGAACAACTGTAAACTTCCTTTTGCCACACCCTGTATATCTCCTTTGTAGTTGAACTAAAAGGCCTCATAATACCTTTTATTTTTAATAGTTTTTAATATGTCAGTGAAGCTTCTGATCTATTAATAAAAAGCTTTGAGGTGTATCTTCATGGTAATGGACTTGCAATGATTTAACTATATATATGTTGAGTTCATTTTTATGATTAATAGTTTGCATTTATGAAAATAATACTTATATTGACCTTAGAAATAAATGGACAATTTTGAGCATGGATAGAAAGTGAAATAAATAGTTGTGGATACTTGGATGTTTATTTTTAAATATTTTATCGGTTGCTTTTAGAGAAGCAGAGAGAGGAAGGAGGAGAGAGAGAGTGAGAGAAGCATTTATTTGTTGTTCCACTTCATTCATTGGTTGCCTCCTGTATGTGCCATGACCTGGGCTGGAACCTACAACCATGTCATTTTGGAACGATGCTCTGACTGAGCTAACTGGCCTGGGCTGGATATTTGGATGTTTAAAAATCATTTACATCTTGATTACCATTGCCTGAGTTGTGGTGTCTCAGTGGATAAAGTGTCAACCTGGAATGCTGAGGTCGCTAGTTTGAAACCCCAGGCTTGCCCGGTCAAGGGACATATGGGAGTGGATGCTTCCTGCTCCTCCCCCCTTTTCTGTCTCTCTCTTTTTCTCTTTCCCTCTTTCTCTCCCCTTTCTAAAATGAATAAATAAAATCTTTAAAAAAGAAATCATGCCTGACCAGGCGGTGGTACAGTGGATAGAGCGTTGGACTGGGACGTGAAGAACCCAGGTTCAAGACCCTGAGGTCGCCAGCTTGAGCAAGGCTCACCAGCTTGAGCCTAAGGTTGCTGACTTGAGCAATGGGTCACTCAGTCTGCTGAAGCCCCCTGGTCAAGGCACATAAGAGAAAGCAATCAATGAACAAAGAAGGTGCCACCACGAAGAATTAATGCTTCTTATTTCTCTTCGTTCCTGTCTGTCTCTATCTGTCCCTCTCAATGACTCTGACACACATACACGAAATTATGGTTACCATTGTGCCCTGTTCAGTGATAAAAAAGAAATGTTATGGTACCTCTCCAAATGTTAAGGTTTTAGCAGGATTAAAAAGATGATTCTATTATTTTCTAGTTCATCTGTAAATTGTGATACAGTAAGTGAAAATTGGAGACTATTGTAATTAATGACTAAAATTTTGGTGGGAGTGTGGAACTGGATTTTATGCTTAGGTGAATGATAAGAGAAATTTCTAGAAAGCTCGAATGAAACATAACAAAGAAGACCATAGCATATTCTGGGGACTATATGCCTAAATCAGACAATGCACATTGGAACTGGGAAATAAGAATGAATGGTTGCCCTGGTATGGTAGCTCAGTTGGTTGAAGTGTTGGTCCGATGCCCCAAGGCGGTGGGCTCGATTCCTGGTCATGGCACATACAAGAGTCAACCAATGAACGAAATGCATGGATGAATACAACAACAAATTGATGTTTAAAAGAAAAATGCCTAAAGTGGGACCTTACACGACAATACATATCTTTCTCAGTGTGGGTTTGGGAATCTTAGTCTTTTTCCTCTCTGCTGCTTCTGTCTTTGTAATTGGTAGTAATATTTAGATCTTATCTTGAACATTTTCTCAGGCAACCTATTCCTGATTCTTTGTTAGATGAATTGCTAGCACTCCAAGTTCTTCATTGTTTTTATCACAGTTTGAGTAATTATTTACTGTCTGTCTGTCTTTGGTAGACCGTGTGCTCCCTGAGAATAGGAACCATCTTTGTTTTGATCATTGCTCTGTCCACAGCACTTGACACAGTGCTTGACACTTATTTTAGGTATTAAGTATATTTTGGATGAGTGATGAAACTCGTGAAACAGGAAATTAATTATGTGTGGCAAAGGTAGAGAAGAATGGCTTGGAGCTGGGAGACCAATTAGGAGGTTAGAGAATTATTACAGGCGTGAAAAGGAGATGAGCTAGGGTGGAAATTGGGGGAAAAGTAATGTCTGGGAAACTGAATCAAAGGAAAGAAAAGCTAATTTCCTGAATTGTCTCTGGGACGAATATTTTGTTACTATTTCTGAGTAAAAATTTTTTTGGGAGGAGATTTAATTATAATTGTGGCTTATCTTTTTTATCCCAGACACATTACTGAAATAATCTAAGGAATATTAGGTAGTAAAAGAGCATGGACCTTAAATCAGGAAGATTTGCCTTATTTTAATTTAACTCCTGAGAAGTTGTCTCCTAACCTGTAAAATAGGAGAAACATCTTAGTGTTATTTTAAATAAGTGAGGTGGAATATGTGAAAGGGCCTAGGGCTATATTTAATTCATAGTTATTTATTTTCCTGTTTCTCATGCTTATAGATGTGGAAAGAATACTCTAGTGGGAGTAAGTAATCAATATTGTAGTACTGGTTACTAGATACTCTGGGCAGGAAGTTTGGCAGATTATTCTATTTCTCTGAACTTCAGATTCTTTTTTGTAAAAATGAGGGTTTTTTTTTTTTTTTTTAAAGGGACAGAGAGAGAGTCAGAGAGCCGGATGGATAGGGACAGGCAGGAATGGAGAGAGTTGAGAAGCATCAATCATTAGTTTTTCGTTGCTGTCGCAACACCTTAGTTGTTCATTGATTGCTTTCTCACATGTGCCTTGACCACAGGCCTTCAGCAGACCGAGCAACCCCTTGCTGGAGCCAGCGACCTTGGGTCCAAATTGACGAGCTTTTGCTCAAGCCAGATAGATGGGCCCGCGCTCAAGCTGGCGAGCTCGGGGTCTCGAACCTGGGTCTTCTGCATCCCAGTCCGACGCTCTGTCCACTGTGCCACCGCCTGGTCAGGCAAAAATGAGGGTTTTTGACTAAACATTTACAGCTATCCTTTAGACAGACCCAGAATATTACAGGTGTGGTGGCTTTGCTGTATCTAGGGCAGGGATCCCCAAAGGCCATTTATCCGGCCCCCGCCACAGTTCCAGAAGGGGCACCTCTTTCATTGGTGGTCAGTGAAAGGAGCACAGGATGCATCCACACCCATAGTTCCCATTGAAATACTGGTCAGTTTGATTTAAATTTTCTTGTTCTTTACTTTAAATATTGTATTTGTTCCCGTTTTGCTTTTTTACTTTAAAATAAGATGTGCAGTGTGCATAGGGTTTTGTTCATAGTTTTTTTAATAGTTCGGCCTTCCAACGGTCTGAGGGACAGTGAACTGGCCCCCTGTGTAAAAAGTTTGGGGACCCCTGATCTAGGATGTCTCAAAGGTACTTTAGATTGGTTTTTCTGAGTTCAAATATCACTGGCATTCTAATTCATTTTTATGGTGTTGTATTGAAATACCCATTTCTTTTTCTTTCTCTGGACTATAACACTTTTAAGATTAAAATCAGGTCTTGTTTATCCTTATACTTTCAGCACATACCTGCTTACACTCATCTATTACACTGCGTATATTCAGTAACTCCGTAGTTGGTCGAATTCAGCTGAATATGGTTGTGCCTGATACATATTTCATTTTTCTCACTGCTATCTGTGTGGCTGCATGAAACAAGGAAAACCATTCTGTGCTTTCTGGGTTCCTCTATTTTTTTAAGCAAGAGAAAGTGGGACAAGGAGGAAGGGAGAGAGATGAGAAGCATCAATTCTTTGTAGTGGTTCCTTAGTTGTTCACTGATTGCTTTTTCATATGTGCCTTGGCTGAGGGGCTACAGCAGAGCAAGTGGCCCCTTGCTCAAACCAGCGACCCTGGGCTCAATCCAGTGACCATGGGTTCATGTCTATGATCCCACGCACAAGCCAGCAACCCTGTGCTCAAGCTGATGAGTCCGCGCACAAGCTGGTAACCTTGGGGTTTTGAACCTGGGTCCTCTGCAACCCAGTTTGATGCTCTATCCAATGTGCCACCGCCTGGTCAGGCTTCCCCTAATTTTTTAAACAGTGTATGTGGAAACATTATTTGGAAAAACCTGTCATTATTTGAATAATTTTAAAAATAGACTTCCCCAACAAAGAAATAAATTTGCATATTATTACAGTAGAAAGCTGTCTAGTTTGCTGAAGAATCTGAGACACTAGAGCTTATTGAAAAGATTTTAAGAAGGTGCTGTTCATTTTATCCTCACCAAACCAACTTGCCCAAGTCGCACAGCTCGTTGAAAATATGCAATCCCGCCTAAGTCCCTGACTTGCTTTCTAGTTTTCATTTGTGTGTTTATATTTTTGTTTCTATTTATTTTTAAAGATTTTTAAAATTGATATTAGAGCGAGAGAGAGAAAGGGGGGAGGAGCAGGGAGCATCAGCTCCATAATAGTTGCTTCTTGTATGTGCGTTGACTAGGCAAGCTTCGCGGTTTCCAAGTCTGCACTGTATCCTCTGCGCCACCTCAGGTCAGGCTATTTTTACTTTTTAAAAGATTTAATTTTTTGGTTTTTAAAGAGGGGGGGTTGTGGGGACAAAAAGTAGTTGCTTTCCTCTTAACTAACTATTCATTGGTTGGGTATCAGTATGTGCCATGATGGGGCAAGCCCAGGGTTTTGAAATGGTGACCTCAGTGTTCCAGGCTGGTGCTCTGTCCACTCACTGCGCTGCTTGCTACAGGCCAGGCCATTCATTTATTTAGGAGTTTCTAGAAAGATGAATGAAATGTCACCAATTTGAGAAGACATAGTTTAGAAGGATATTTATTAGTATTTCTCAGTAAATACATTGCTACTTCATTTCTTTTTAAGAAACTTTTAAAAAATTGATTTTTGGGCCTAGTCTGTGGTGGCACAGTGGGTCAAGTGTCTACCTGGAATGCTGAGGTTGCTGTTTCGAAACCCTGGGCTTGTCGGGTCAGGGCATATACGAAAATACCTAGCCAGGGTAGTGGTTTCATTTCTAATTTATAAAAATTTTGCCATTCTTTTTATGTTTTAAGATTTAATTTTATTGATTATTAGAGAAAGGAGGTGGGGGAGTGAGAAAAAAGGAGTGGGGGAAAAGGAGCAGGAAGCATCAACTGGTAGTAGCTGCTTTTCCTATGTCCCTTGGCTGGGCAAGCCCAGGGTTTTGAACTGGCAACTGCAGCATTCCAGGTGGACGCCTTATTCATTGCGCCACCACAGGCCATTGTGTTTTATAAATAGTTGTTAAAATACGGAGAGTGAAATCAGCAGTAGGCTAGTGCTTTTTATTTTTTACCTATTATTATTTTCTCATTTATCCATTTCCTGTCACTTTTGTTCCTTTTTTTAAATTGAGAAGTGGGGAGGCAGAGACAGAGTCCTGCATGCCCCCCACCAGTGTCCACCCAGCAAGTCTACTAGCGGGCGATGCTCTTGCCCATCTGGGCGTTGTTCCTTTGCTTGGCAATCAAGCTATTTTAGTGCTTGAGGCGAGTCCATGGAGCCATCCTCAGCGCCCAGGGCCAACTTTGCTTAAACCAGTTGAGCCATGGCTGCAGGAGGAGAAGAGAGAGATAGAGCGAGGAAAAGAGGTAGAGAAGCAGATGGTCTATTCTCCTGTGTGCTCTGACTGGGAATTGAAAACCCAGGACTTCACACACTGGGCCAATACTCTACCACTGAGCAAACTGGTCAGGGCCTAGACTTCAGTGCTTTTTTCTTTTTTAACAGAAATAGAGTCAGAGAGAGGAGTAGATAGGGACAGACAAACAGGAAGGGATCAGAACCATCAATTTTTTTTTCTTCCAGTTTTCAATGGTTTTATTTCTTCTGAGGACGAAGAAAGGGAACATGGTGATCAAGTGTATTTTGATAAGATGCATGAGGAAATGGCTGTAGAATCTGAAGGGTCTTCTTCTGATGCCAAGCAGTCATTAACCCCTCAGCAGTTTAGCCAACCCGAATTGAATGACTTAGTAACAGATTTGGGCCTATCAAAGAAAGCAGCTGAGTTATTAGCCTCCAGGCTTCAAGAAAAGAATGTACTTCACCAGTCAGCTGAAGTATCCCATTTCAGGAAGCCTGAACACATTTTTGTGGACTTTTTTCCCGAAGACACTTTTTTTACTGTCATGATATCAGTAGTCTTCTCAGCCAGCTAGGTGTTACCACTTACAGTCCAACAGAGTGGCGGCTATTTCCTGACAGCTCTAAACAGAGTCTGAAATGTGTTCTCCTACACAACGGTAATGTTTATGCAGCAGTTCCAATTGGTTATTCAACTTATCTGCGAGAAGATTATGATGACATAAAAATTGTCCTTGACTTTCTGAAGTATGAGGAGCATAAATGGATCATTTGTGTGGATCTTAAAATGATAAGTTTTCTGCGAGGACAACAGAGAGGTTTCACAAAGTATCCTTGCTTTCTGTGTTTTGTGGGACAGCCGAGCTTGGGAGAAACACTGGACACAGAAGGAGTGGCTGAAACATGAAGCTCTCTCTCCGTTCCTGTCTGTCCTTATTTATCCCTCTCTCTGACTCTCTCTCTGTCCCTTTTCTAGGCTATTTCCATCCAAAACAACCTTGGTTTGCCAGGGCCAGTAGAAAGAAGTCACAAAATCGCCTTTAGTGAAATTTGTGTGCTTGCTTTCTTCTATAATCCCAACACCTCCACCATCAACCACCTGAGCCAGCTGCCAAGGTGTTATATAATCAGTTCCAGTGTCTTCATTCATTCTACAACGCATGTAAGGATCCACAGAAAGATAAAGAGTTCTGACTAGTACTTGTCCTTCCTTGATATTACCTGGTGAATTTACTTCTTCCACTCGAAAATTTTCTCCCACTGGATTACTATTTTTTCCAGGTCGGGAGTTTAATACCACTCTTCGCACAGTCATCACCTTGTTTGCACAGGGATCTTACAAGATTTTGGTGTAAAGTAATTCCTACGCCACTGAGCCCCGGGAGAAATATCGCGTGGTTTGCTGGGCTGTGAGAGAACCATCAATTCTTTATTGCATCCCCTTAGTTGTTCAGTGATTGCCTTCTCATATGTGCCTTGATGGGGGGGGGGCAGGAAGAGGGGAGCTACAGCAGAGCAAGTGACCTCTTGCTCAAGCCAGCGACTATGGGGTCACGTCTATGATCCATTCTCAAGCCAGTCAACCTGCGCCCAAGCCTGATGAGCCCGCACTCAAGCTGATGACCTGGGTTTTGAACCTGGGACCTCCGCGTCCCAGTCCGATGCTCTGTCCATTGCGCCATCTCCTGGTCAAGCTAGACTTTAGTGCTTTCAATTTATGTTGGTAGTCATTCAAACATGTCTGTTGAGGTGTTGGACACTCCTGTAGTCATTTTTGCCAGAAATATTTTTTATTATTTAACATTAACTTTAAAAAAATACTCAGTAAACATTTGATTGTTTCTGTATAAAATGGGTGTTATTCTTCATAGCATTCCTTTTTAGCATATCATCTTTGCATATACAGGCACTTTCTGCTAATCTTTTTAAAACGGTAAAAACACAACTTATAATGTAACTGTATTGAAGTAAAATGTTTTTATTAGTCTTTTTGCAGGTAATTGCTTGCTGATCTCTGAAGCTGGATGAAAAATGTGGGTAGAGAATTTTAAAGAGCAATAGAGTAGAGATGAGAAACAAATTTAAAATAATGCGCACAGTCATAGCAAGGTAAAAGAATGTAACCTACTTGTTTTGACTTGGCTATATTTCATCATTGTTGCATAAAGTCCCTTTTGGCCAATTTAGTGAGTTTGCTGGGTCTTTTATCTTTATTCACAGAAATAATTGTGGGGATAGAGAGTAATCTTTTTCTTGATTAGAAAAATCAATTTTATCTTTTTATTAATTTTAATGGGGTGACCTTAATAAATCAGGGTACATATATATATTCAAAGAAAACATCTCGAGGTTATCTTATCATTCAATTACATTGCATGCCCATCGCCCAAAGTTAAATTGTCCTCTGTCACGTTCTATCTGGTTTACTTTGTGCCCCACCCCTCCCCACTCTCCAACCCTCTCTTCCCTCCCCCCACCCCTTAAGCACCACACTCTTGTCCATGTCTCATAGTCTCACTTTTATGTCCCACCTATGTATGAAACCATGCTGTTCTCAGTTTTTTTCAGTTTTACTTATTTCACTCCGTATAATGTTATCAAGGTCCATTCATTTTGTTGTAAATGATACGATATCATCATTTCTTATGGCTGAGTAGTATTCCATATTATATATGTACCAAAGCTTTTTAATCCATGCATCCTCTGACAGACACTTGGGCTGTTTCCAGATCTTCGCTATTGTGAACAATGCTGCCACGAACATGGGGGTGCATTACTTCTTTTCAAACAGTGCTATGGTGTTCTTAGGGTATATTCCTATAAGTGGGATAGCTGGGTCAAAAGGTACTTCAATTTTTAATTTTATGAGGTATCTCCATACTGTTTTCCACAGTGGCTGCACCAGTCTGCATTCCCACCAGCAGTGCAGGAGGGTTCCCTTTTCTCCACATCCTCACCAGCACTTGTTCTGTGTTGTTTTGCTCATGAGTGCCATTCTGACTGATGTGAGGTGATATCTCATTGTGGTTTTAATTTGCATTCCTCTACTGATTAGTGATGTTGAGCATTTTTTCATATGCCTATTGGCCATCTGTATGTCCTCTCTGGAGAAATTTCTATTCATTTCGTTTGCCCATTTTTTGATGGGATTGTCTTCCTGGTGTTGAGTTTTATAAGTTCTTTATAAATTTTGGTTATTAACCCCTTATCAGACGTGTTGTTGAATATGTTCTCCCATTGTGTCTTTTTATTCTGTTCTTATTGTCTTTAGTAGTGCAAAAACATTTTAGTTTGATATAGTCCCATTTGTTTATCTTGCCTTTTATTTCATTTGCCCGTGGAGATAAATCGGCAAATATATTGCTGCTACAGATGTCGGAGAGCTTGCTGCCTATGTTTTCTTCTAAGATGCTTATGGTTTCACGGCTTACATTTAAGTCTTTTATCCATTTTTTTTTTTAAATATTTTTTATTTTTATTTTATTTATTTTAGAGAGGAGACACAGAGTGAGAGAGAGAGTGAGAGAAAGAGAGAAAGGGGGGAGGAGCTGGAAGCATCAACTCCCATATGTGCCTTGACCAGACCAGTGCAGGGTTTTGAACTGGCGACCTCAGTGTTCCCAGGTCGACGCTTTATCCACTGCGCCACCACAGGTCAGGCCCTTTTATCCATTTTGAGTTTGTTTTTGTTAATGGTGTAAGTTGATGGTCTAGTTTCATTTCTTTGAAGGGAGATGTCCAGTTTTCCCAACATCATTTGTTAAAGAGGCTGTCTTTACTCCATTGTATGTTCTTTCCTCCTTTGTCAAATACCAGTTGTCCGTAAAGATGAGGGTTTATTTCTGGGTTCTCTGTTCTGTTCCATTGATCTATGTGCCTGTTCTTATGCCTATACCAGACTGTCTTGAGTACAATGGCCTTGTAGTAAACCTTGATATCTGGAAGAGTGGTACCTCCTACTTTATTTTTTCTTTTTAAGATTGCTGAGGCTATTCGTGTTCTTTTTTGGTTCCATATAAATTTTTGGAATATGTGTTCTATATCTTTGAAGTATGTCATTGTTATTTTAATTGGTATTGCATTGAATTTATAAATTGCTTTGGGTAATATAGACATTTTAATGATGTTTATTCTTCCTAACCATGAGCAAGGTATATGCTTCCACTTGTTTGTATCTTCCTTGATTTCTTTTATCAATGTTTTATAATTTTCCGAGTACAAGTCCTTAACCTCCCTGGTTAAATTTACTCCTAGGTACTTTATTTTTTTGGTTGCAATAGTGAAGGGGATTGTTTCCTTAATTTCTTTTGCTGACAGTTCATTGTTGGTAATAAAAATGCCTCTGATTTCTTAGTATTAATTTTATATCCTGCCACCTTTCTGAATTCACTTATCAGGTCAGGTAGTTTTTTGACTGAGACTTTAGGGTTTTCTATATACAATATCATATCATCTGCAAATAGTGACAGTTTTACTTCTTCTTTTCCAATTTGGATGCCTTTTATTTCTTCTTCTTGTCTGATTGCTGTAGCTAGGACTTCCAGAACTATGTTGAATAAGAGTGGTGAAAGGGGGTAACCCTGCCTGGTCCCTTATCTTAAGGGGATTGCTTTTAATTTTTGTCCATTTAGTATGATGTTTGCTGTGGGTTTGTCGTAGATGGCCTTTATCATGTTAAGGCATGTTCCCTGTATTGCCACTTTACTGAGAGTTTTGAGCATGAATGGGTGCTGGATTTTATCAAATGCCTTTTCTGCATCTATTGAAATTATCATGTGATTCTTGTTCTTCCTTTTATTTATGTGATGAATCACATTGATTGATTTGCGAATATTGAACCAGCCTTGCCTTTCCAGAATAAATCTCACTTGATCATGGTGTATGATATTTTTAATATATTGCTGGATCCGTTTGGCTAATATTTTGTTGAGAATTTTATTGTCTAAATTCATCAGGGATATTGGCCTATAATTTTCTTTCTTTGTGTTGTCTTTTCCCTGTTTTGGGATCAGAATTATGCTCGCTTCATAAAAGGAGTTTGGAAGTCTTCCTTCCTTTTGAATTTTTTGCAATAACTTGAGGAGGATAGGAGTTATTTCTTTGAATTTTTGGTAGAATTCACTTGTGAAGCCATCAGGCCCAGGACTGCTTTTGGGGGGGAGATTTTTGATAACTGTTTCGATCTCATTTGTTGTAATTGGTCTGTTTAGGTGTTCTGATTCTCCAGATTGACTTTTGTAAGATTATATGATTCAAGAAATGAGTCCATTTCACCTAGGTTGTCTAATTTTTTGGCATAGAGTTCTTATAGTATTTTCTTACAGTGCTTTTGTATTTCTGTGTGTCAGTTGTTATTTCTCCACTGTCCTTTCTAATTTTATCTATTTGAGACTTCTCTCTTTTTTTCTTGGTGCGTCTAGTTAAAGGTTCATCAATCTTGTTTACCTTTTCAAAAAACCAGCTCCTTGTTTCATTGATCCTCTGTATTGTTTCCTTAGCCTCTATGTCATTTATTTCTGCTCTGATCTTTATTATTTCCTTTCTTCTACTGTTCCTGGGCTTCATTTGCTGTTGTTTTTCTAGTTCTTTTCGATGCAGGGTCAGGTTGCGTATTTGAGCTTTTTCTATCTTATTTTGGTATGCCTATAGTGCAATGAACTTCCCTCTCAGTACTGCTTTTGCTGTGTCCCATAAATTTTGAGTTGATGTATGCTCATTATCATTGGGTTCTAGAAACTATTTTATTTCTTCTTTGATCTCATTGTTAATGCATTCATTATTTAATAACATGCTATTTAGTTTCCATGTGTTTGAGTAGTTTTCAGTGTTTCTTTTGTGGTTAATTTCTAGTTTCATGCCATTGTGATCAGAGAAAATGCTTGATATGATTTCAGTCTTCTTAAATTTGTTGAGACCATTTTTGTGTCCTAACATGTGGTCTATCCTAGACAATGTACCATGAGCGCTTTAGAAGAATGTATATTCTACTGCTTTAGAGTTAAAAGTTCTGAAGGATATCTATTAAATGGAGTTGATCTAGTGTATCCTTTAAGTCGGCTGTTTCTTTATTAATTTTTTTTCTTGAGTATCTATCCAGTGATGTTAGTGGGGTATTGAAATTTCCTACTATTATAGTATTGCTGTTAATCTTGCCCTTTATATTCATCAAAGTCTGCTTTATGTATGTCGGGGCTCCTATATTTGGTGCGTAGATATTTATAATAGTTATATGTTCCTGTTGAATGGTTTCCTTTCTCATTATGTAGTGTCCTTCTTTATCTTTTACTACAGCCTTTCTTTTAAAGTCCATTTTGTCAGATATAAGTATTGCTACCCCGCCTTTTTTTTCATTTCCAATTGCTTGAAATATTCTTTTCCTTCCTTTTACCTTCAGTCTATTTGCATCTTTTGTTTTAAGGTGTGTCTCTTGTAGACAGCATATGTATGGGTCCTGTTTCTTTATCCACGCAACTACCCTATGTGTTTTGATTGGATCATTTAATTCATTTACATTTAAGGTTATTATTGATATATAGTTGTTTATTGCCATTTTCTTCTTTAAAGCTGTATTCTTCTTTTGCTATATTCCTTCCTCCCTTTGAACTGTTCACACAAGGCCCCTTAGTATCTCTTGCAGAATTTGTTTGGTTTTAACGAATTCCTTGAGGCTTTCTTTTTCTGGGAAGCTCTTTATTTCTCCTTCAATTTTAAAAGTTAGCCTTCCTGGATAGAGTAGTCTTGGTTGTAGGTTCTTGGTCTGCATTACTTTGAATATATCTTGCCATTCCCTTCTGGCCTCAAGTGTTTCTGTTGAGAAGTCAGATGTCATCCTTATGGGGGCTCCTTTGTAGATGATAGCCTTTTTTTCTCTAGCAGCTTTTAATATTTTTTCTTTATCCATTAGTTTTGGTATTTTAACTATGATGTGTCTTGGTGTAGATCTTTTTGGGTTTCTCTTTAATGGTGTTCTGTGTGCTTCTTGAACGTGTGGAGTGTTTCCTAGCCTTAATTTAGGGAAGTTTTCTGCTATGATTTGATTGAACAAAGTTTCCATTTCCTGTCCTCTCTCCTCTTCTTCAGGAATCCCTATTATGAGAATGTTATTTCTCTTCACAGAGCTTCTTAGAGTTTTCTCAGATTTTTTGAGTCTCTTTTCTTTTTTTCGCTCTGCTTCTGAGCCTTTATTTATTGTGTCCTCTAACTTGCTGATTTGACCCTCAGCCTCATCCGTCCTGCTTTTAATTCCTTCCATTGTGCTCTTCAGTTCTGATACTGTGTTTGTCATTTCTTTCTGATTCTTTTTTATTATTTCAATTTCCTTTTTTGTACTTGTTATCTCTTTATTTATGTGTTCGTAATGACTATTCTTTGTTTCTCTAATTTCTTTTAACATCCTAATTATCATTATTTTAAATTCTGCATCTGGTAATTTGGTTATATCTGGTTCATTCAGGTCCTTTTCTGGGGATTTCTCTTGATTCATTTTGGTTGCATTTCTCTGCCTTCCCATTTTGTCTGTGTATTAGAAGGTTGTGGCCACTGGAGTCCAATGGGTGTTCTCTTTGTGTTCTCTAGGTGTGGTCTGTGTCCAGGTGCTCCACTTCCTCTACCCCTGCCTAGAGCAATTGGGTATAGGCGTTGCCAGCGCCGGTCTACTGCCCGGTCTACTGCGGCTGTTTCTGTGATTTCTGCCTCTGTGGGAGGGGCTGTGTTCTGGTGCCCGGCTCTACAAGGCTTAGGCTTCTTGGGCCTTCGCCTCGCCCCCACAGGTTCGGTTGCACACTGCATTCAAGCCACAAGCCTTAGCACCAAGGGTAGATGTGACCACCTTTGCTCAGCTTCGGAACCAGCCTGTTCCCGGGCTTCCGCCCAGCTCCCGAGGTCAGAGCCTGCTTGCTACAGTTTCTCGGGTTGGACGGGGCTGCTGACGTGCAATCAGCTGTGAGCTTTAGCCCCGCCCCCGAGGTCAGGGCCTGCCTGTGCAGGATCGCAAACCACGGTTTATTGGGCCGGGTGTGGTTGCTAGCGTGCGCTCAGCTGTGAGCTTCCGCTCATCCGTCGCTCTAGTCCTGCCCTCCCGTTCCGAACGACCTCACACACACAGGACGGGCAACTGCCTTCTGGCGTGCGCTCAGCTGGGAGTCTCCACTTATCCAGGGCTCTAGCCTTCCCCCCGTGTTCATAGCCATCTCATGCTCGCAGTATGGAAACCGCAGTTTCTCTGGCCGGGTAGGGCTGCTGGCGTGCGCTCAGCCATGAGCCTCCACCTGTCCCTGGTCCTAGCCCCGCCCCCACAGTCAGGGCCGGGTTGCGCAGGGTTCGGGATCGCAGATCAGATCTCTGCCCGTGTCTGGCCTCCTGCTTTCAGGTGGGGCTATAGGCCGGCCCGCAGCTGCTGGACCACTTTTGCGTGTCCCCTCTACCCCTACTGGGCTAGACCAAGCTCACACCGGCTGAGCCTCCGCCCCCACCGACAGAATCGTGTTTCAGCGTCCCGCCGCCACCGTCCCTCCAGCAAGCCCTCAACAGTGTTGGTAGGGGCACTGCAGCTCAGACCCTAACACTCTATATTGTCTAAGTAGCTCTGCTCTAAGTGCCATGGGAGAGCTTGTTTGGCTGGTGTCCTGTCTCCCTTTACTAGTATTGCTAGTTCCAGGGGAAATACTCGTTTTTGATTAGGGAAGTGACTTACCCATGGGTTAGGGTGGCTGTCCCTCAGAGTGTTTATTCCTGTGCCTTCAGTCCACACTCTCTTCCCGCTGCTCTGGTCCTCTCCTCTGTCCCTGTTCCCTGGAACCCCAGGTGAGTGGTTGTGAGAGAGGTTTTCTGCGCTGTTTCTTTGAGAAGAATCTTGGGTCTGAGAAAACTGTCTCTTTCTCACAAACAGT